>JASDDO010000010.1:138235920-139435920 GCA_030015575.1 Agapanthus africanus
TTGGGCCACCCTGGCCCCACTAGTATGATCTCATCATAATCCTGGTAGTCAAGTACATATCCTAAGGGCTTTATCAACATGTAAGAGACAGACAGTATAAAAATACTAGTCTACATGTTAAGATAAAGGTAACCAGATAGCATACTATCATGCCGAGCAAGAAAATCCTCTATATATATGTCTAATCATCCACTATTATCAACAATAATGGCCTCTAGGGCATACATATTCCTGACAATCTCCCACTTGCACTAAGGCCAGTTGTTGTAGTATCTCATACCCAACGTCCAAAAAATCTCTTGAATAGAATTTGGGGGAGGGCCTCGGTGAGTGGATCCGCCGTGTTATCCTATGTGTCAACTCTCCTGACCTTGATCTCTCGGAGATCAACTATCTCCCTGATCAGGTGATACTGCGTATGAATATGTCTGGATCGCTGACGGGACCGGGGTTCCTAGGCCAAAGCCACAGCTCCATTTCCATCACAATTCACAGGTACTGGATGCTCAACGGTAGGAACCAAGTTCATCTTATGAGCTTATTTATCCAGACAGCCACTTAGGAAGCATCATTGGTAGCGATGTAATCAGCCTCTATCAACGAGTCTGCTACGGTATATAGCTTGGAACCCTTCCAACATACCGTCCCTCTACCGAGGGTATAGAAAAAACCCGAGACTGACTATCATTCGTCCTTATCACTCTGGAAGCTTGAATCGGTAAAGGACTCCACCTGGAGTTTACCGTTACCATACACCAAGAACATCTCTTTGGTCCTTCTCAAGTACTTAAGAACGTTCTTCATAGTTGTCCAATGTTTTTCTCCAAGATCTTTTCGATACTTACTCACTACACCTAGTGAGCAAGCTACATCCGGTCTGTTACACATCATCGCATACATGATTGACCCGATTGCCGAAGCATAGGGTATCTCTTGTATGCGAGCCTTCTCCAAATCAGTCTTGGGAGACATCTCTTTGGAGAGAGTGATTCCTGAACAAGCGGGACATTACCACGCTTAGAATCTTCCATACTAAACCCTTTTAGTATGGTGTCTGTGTACCTGGATTGGGACAATCCCAAATCCATTTAGATCTATCTCTATAAATCTATATCCCCAGGATGTAGGAGGCATCAGTTAGATCATTCATGGAGAACTCGTGTGATAAGAGGAGCTTGACCGAGTGTAGCATAAGAATATCGTTTCCTATCAAGAGTATGTCATCCGCGTACAATACGAGGAAGACAACCTTACTCTCTACAACCTTCTTATGTATACTTGGTTCATCTACCTTTTTGATGAAGTCAAACTCTTTGACAGCTTCATCAAAATAGATGTTCCATCTCCGCGATGCCTGCTTTAATCCGTAGATGGATTTAAGCAGCTTGCACACGCTTCCGCTGCTCCCACTGTCTACGAAGCCCTCTGGCAGTGTCATATACACGCTCTCTTCTAAATCACCATTTAGCAAAGCGGTTTAGACGTGCAATCTGCCAGATTTGGTAGTTATGGTATGCAGCAATGGCAAGTAGAATCCTGATAGACTTAAGCATAGAGACAAGAGAAAAGGTTTCATCATAGTACACACCAGATCGTTGACGAAAACCTTTTGCTGCAAGTCTATCTTTGAAAGTCTCAACTTTTCCATCTACACCAAATTATCTTTCTCAAAGATCCACTTGTTCCCGATGTGTTTTACCCCTTCAGGAGAAACATCCAAAGTCAATACTTGTAAGTGTACATGGATTCCATCTCAGATCGCACAGCATCCAGCCATTTCACAGAGTCTCCACTTGTGATGGCCTTCTCGAAACAAGTTGGGTCATTATCTTCCATGATGCAATCCTCTCTCCCACCGTCTATGAGAAAACCGTAATATCTCTCAGGTTGATGAGGAGCCCTACTAGATCTACGGAGTGGCTACGGTTCGTCGGGGACTATTGAATCCTCCGATTCCACCAAATCGTCAGTTATAGTTTGTATTTGCTGGAACTTCTTCCAGTTCTACCTCATTGACCCTAATTTCTTTCATAAGAAATTCCTTTTCTAAAAAGGGTGGCATGTCGAGAAACAAACATCTTTTGTTCCTCGGTGTAGTAGAAGATATACCCTCACGAATGTTTAGGATATCTTATAAACTTGCACATAACTGACCTTGTCTCAAGTTTGTCCCGATTATGCTTTTCAACATAGACCGGACAACCCATATCTTAACTTGTTTAAGAGATGGTCTCTTCCCATTCCATATCTCATATGGAGTGGTAGGTAATGGATTTGGTCGAAGCTCTATTCAATAGGTATGTAGCTATCTCAAGTGCATATCCCCAAAAGGAATAAGTAACTCGGCAGTACTCATCATAGAGCGCACCATATCTAATAGGGTGCGATTCCACTACCCCGATATACTGTTGTGCTGTGGTGTATACGGATGAGTAAGCTGAGAGAGAATCTCATTCTTTTTTAAATTATCTCGGAACTCCGTGCTCAAGTATTCTCTTCCCCGATCATATTGAAGGATTTGAATACTTTTATCCATCTGGCTCTCAACTTCGTACTTATATTCCTTGAATTTCTCAAAATATTCAGATTTGTGTTTCAACAGGAATATATGTCCGTATCTTGAGAGATCATCGGTGAATGTAATAAAGTATGAAGAACCATTCCTGGCATGTGTAGGCATAGGACCGCATACATCACTATGTATTTGTCCAAGAGTTCAGTAGCTCTTTCTCCGTTTCTAGTAAACGGAGATTTGGTCACCTAGTCTTTGAGACATGACTGGCAACTTTCATAAGATGTAAATTTGAACGTAATCAAATATGCATCCTTATGCAACTTTAGCTAGTCTTGTCGCATTGATATGACCTAGTCTACAATGCCACAAGAAGACTTCGTTCATTTTTGAACTGTTCCTCTTGTGTGTGTTCTGTATACTTAGAACTGTATTTTGATTCAGAACGTATATACCGTTACATAACCTACCAAACCCAATCAACACTTGATTTAGGAAAACATTCACAATATTTTTGGTACGAAATAACAGTCGCTCAGAATTATTGTATTACCAATTGGTAATACAATGTGGTATTCGCCAACTTCCTTGGCTGCAACTATTGCACCATTCCCTACTAGTATAGACATATCCCCCATTCCCAGTTCTCTACCTCTCTATAGCCCATGTAACAAATTACATACGTGGGATCCTGATCCGGTATCAAATACCCAGGACGCAGAGTTAACTTAGAAACAGTTCTTGGTAATGAACACACCCGAAGACAATGCATCAACATGCTTATTCTTCGTTTAGGTGGCGTGGGAATCCAGATATTCCCTTATTCCTTGCTCAGACTTATGGCAATCATAAGATAGAGCGAAACCTAGCCTAGTATAATAAGTTGGTTCATTCAATGCATCCATATTATTATCTTGATTAAGGCATGTCATTGGTCGCTACCAGGAGAGAGAGAAGGATAATCACTTTGCGTGCGCTCGTTGCAAGATTAGATTGGTTATTATTTTATCTAATCAGGATGGCTCCCACTGTTTTTATCAAATCTTCCTTTAAACCCTAAAAGGTATGATTAGCCGGGATTAATTACATTCTACAAATTTGCTAACCGGTCAGCCAGGCAAGTGTCGGTACTCCGAGAGAGGTTCCCCGTGCTTTCGCAAGGACCTAATTAAAATAAACCTCGTTTCCCTATAGGCATAACCCCGTTGACACCTTTCTAGACCCTACTGGATTAGCTAATTGTAAAGTGCAAAACTCTCCCAGGAGTAACTCTTACTCGCAGTAGGTATCGGGATCCAACTATCATATAGAAGGTATGCAATCTCATTGCAAATTTCAACACTTGAAATTCCCGATAATGGTTTTTACCCCTGGCCACTTATGACCTTGACAAGGTCAACAAATCATAAGCGCTGGTTAAGTTCTACCCGTCATTTCTTGATTGAATTAAACCCACCCGCACGACCCTTGAAAAGGTCAACAAGGCCAACAAGGCCGCACGACTACCCTAACCCAATCGCATCACATGCCGGCAGATAAGCTCTAATCAGCTACCGCACACTACGTCTTGACAGGGTCAACAAACGCAGCATGAATACTAAATAGTACTTATCTGAAATGACGGAGGGCTACACAGGTTTTTAAGAAAACTATGAGCGTAATGACCTTGATATCGTTGTAGAATCTAATGAATTTGAAAGGAGTGTTTTTGAGGCTTTTGCTAGTTTCGCTAAAGAGGTCACTCCTGGTGAAGGGATCTCGGCTCTTTCCTCATCGAATGAGGTGCTAGATATTCATGAATACCACTATGCAAAGCAAGAACTAGAGAAGCTATCAAAAACAAAACCGAGTGGGTTGTAGCATTTGCTAGTTTCGCTAAAGAGGTCACTCCCGGTGAAGGGATCTCGGCTCTTTCCTCATCGAATGAGGTGTTGGATATTCATCAAGGAATACCACTAAGCAAAGCAAAAAACTAGAGCTGCCTTTTTTTTTGAAAATTTGATTCTACAACATCTTTAGGTTTCTTTCTTTTCATTAATCTCATTAATGAAGTCCCATCATTTAATGTTTCCTAAACATCACAGAAAATGAAACGAAAATAGAACGTACGCTTATGCCATTCGCATTCGCCACTGGACTCCGTCATGCACCGTTAGGTTACTTAACTACAGGCAGAGCGGGGGCTGGACTAGCGCGGGTGCAAAACATAAGCAACATTTATTATATATCATATATATAATATAACATTTGTCTCACGCAGTTATATGATCACATCACAGAACCAAGCAGCAGAAGCAACATATGAAATATTGGATATACTAGGATTTCCATGTTTTAAATTTAGCCAGTAATGTAAAACACGAATTCTACGGTCGTGATGAATAGCCAAACCCACATCCCTAGACCCCTACGAGAGAGGCAAGTAACCCTACCAATTCTAGAGTTAGGAGACCAGGTCTCAACTCCTTGAGATGGTCTCCCACTAGACTCTAGAACCCGATTACTTGTGCTCCCCATCTTGGGTCAATCCTAATGCGGAAAAATAAATAATATACATGAATGGTGACATCATACTCAACCCGAAAGCGTCCCAATAAAAAAATATTACATACAGATTTTACATGAATGAAAATAAAAACTCTCATCTCACATAAAACCCCCGGCTATTCATTCACGACGATCCAATAAATCATATCACCAGCAGAATATAACATCTCATGCCATCAACGTAAGTAAATATGCGTATCCCGAAAACTCGTTGACATATAGCAATGAGATCGGGATGTTAGTGTGATATGCCCTAGAGGCATTATTGTATAGTACTAGCTTGTATATTACATTTTGGAAGCTTGTGATATATACACGGATTTATGACAGTCTTGCTCGATATAGTAGTATGCTACTTGGTTTGTATCTATCTTAATATGTGTATGTGTTTCTTATAACATATCGCTAATACATATTGATAGAGCCCTTAGGATATTTGCTTGACTACCAGCGTTGTGATGGCAGTGTAACATTTTGAAAATTTAGAAATAAATAAAATTAATTAATTAAATGATAAAATGCCAATTTAAATAGTTATTAAAACAAAATAGGACATTTTCATAAGTTGTATGTGAACCAAATTAAATTGAAATTTTAGTATGTAACATAAATCAATTACAAGGGTTTTAGTGATAAATTTAGCTTCATTTTAATAAAAGGGTGTTTATATAATAACATATGTAGAGAAGGGTCTTTTTGTAAAGTTTAGGAAAAATGTGCAAACTTGAAATTGTGAAGGTGTAAGTGGAAAAGGGGTAGATAATGTTTTAGCTCAGAAATTATATCAAGATAAATCAATTTTGGAGTGATAATGCATTGCCACCACCTACTTGCATGCACACTTCATTTCATAACACCTCCTCCTTGCATGAGAGTGGCACACTCTTGTTGGTGACACCTCCTCCTGCACCTTACTCTTCCCTTTACCATATATATTGTGTTCAGATCATTTTAACAGATTAAAATTTAGAAAATTTCATGTTTTAAAGAAAACTAAGAACAAGCAAAGAAGAATAAAAGAAAAGAGAGAAGAGAAGAAGAACTAGGCTAAGAAGTTCACCATCAAGCTAGGAACTAGGAGCTTGTGCATCTTGGAGGGAGATCATCCAACAATCCTTTGTAGGTAATATCTTTAAACACTGTAAGAATTAGTTCTGTAATTGGTATAACGTTGAAATCGAATATTGATAAAATCGTATTTCTGGTAAAACTTAGCTCTGTAGTAATCTGCTAGTAGTCAGAGTAAAATCAACTTAACCAAACAATGCCTAAATATTGTATGTTGGACCTAGAACAAACCATAGGAGTACGAACCAATGAGCTCGGAATTTGGCCGGCGAGCTATATGAGAATTTCGGCGTCGCCGGATTTATGGTAGGCTTTGGTGTTTTGGGTAGGTCTCTGTATAGGTGTTGGGATATTTTGGTATTGTTTAAATAAGTTAATTTAACTGTATATATAATATGGGGACTAATATCGGAAAAGGGATCAAAATTCTAAAATACCACACGGGTAATACGTAACGCGTTCTGTTTACTGTTACGAAACAGCGTTTGGTTAAATTCCAGTTAAAATAAGTGCTAGGTAGTTTGTAATAGTCGTACGTAGTATAGTTAATACATACAACTTGTATTTCATGTTTTCACCGTATCGAAGTTAGCCGTTTCCTTATACAAGTAAATTTCGATGTTAGATTCAAATACGGGAACTTCGGAGGCCGCAAGGAAAGGAAAAGGATTGGCGATTTCTGAGTAGTTTACGACATATTCCGGTGAGTAGACTAAACATCTACCGGGGGATCTTGTAAAGATGGCGTGATACGCCCGTAGTTAGGTTTAAATACAAGTTTTGCTTTTGTATGTTAAATTTGTTGTATGTATTCTAAAATCTATATATACCTCCAGGATGAATACTTGTTAGAACACTGCACCATTATCGATGAGTTATGCCGCACATGCACATAATTACATGTTACACTACACCTCGTCGACATTAACATGTCCCTTCACACTTAGAAATTATTCTGTTAAAAATGATTCTTATCATACCTTAAGTATCAATAGTTATAGTAATTAGCATATATGACATCATATTTCGTATTCAAGTATTAGTAGTTGATATAAGAGGCATTAGTATTATTGAGGATTTATGGTTTTAAGTTTTCATATACTATTATGAAAAATCAGTGATTTTCATGATTATGTGTCACGTCCACCATAAGATGTCGTTTTATGATTTGGTTTTATTCTGAACCGCGTTGGGGGTCATATGGTTACGGATTTACAATTTTATCCAGACTGAGTCGGGTGACATACAGTTGGATACATGGTGGACCCGGTCGAGACCGAGGGGCAGGAAAGCCGCACTTTAGGCGGGGAGCCTAACGAGGATACTCGATACCGGAGACAGTTGTAAACACGGCGGATATCTAGATGATACCGACCGGTGTTATTGAGAAACATGATCGTTCGGGGAACGATGCCTGATGAAACACCGAAGATTTGTGTCGATGTTAGACACGGAAAAATGAACCTGATTTGGAAAATAATTAATGAGATTTCAGTTTTGGGTTATGCATTGAGTATTTCATATTCATTTTTCCACCTGTTATCATGCATCACATTCATTACTGTAGACGGTAGTTCTAGTTCGTCATATTTACATCATCAGCCGTTATATGTTAGTTTTATTCACTGAGTTGGCAACTCACTCCCGTTGTGCCACAGTTCTTTGCAGGAGTAGAGTGGACGGTTAGCAGCAGCGCAGATCCACTTATCAGCTTTTATTGTATCTTTTGCTAGGTGGGTTACCTATGTAGTAACCTCCCCTTTTGGTATTGTATATTGAATCTAGAAAATCACCATCAGACCCTGTATTATGACTTAGAACGAGAAGTGGTTGTATGTATATTATTTGACAGAAGAGATCGTTTAGTTATGTTAAATGATATTTCTTTTACTTATGTTTGAGATTCTTGTTAATGTCGCATAAAGTTGTATTTTTATTTCCACTGTTGATATTGTTGATCCCAACCATGGATGCAACCAAATTAAACACTTTATACTTGCTTTTATTATTATTTCAATAGGAAGTTACGATTAAAATCTTAAATACTTAAAACTGCGATTTTTACTTAAAAACTAAATTTTCCTAAAGTTCCGCAAAAAGGGTTTTGATCTTGGTTTTTGGCTTACTCGGGTTGTGTAGATATGTTTAGATATTATACAATCTAAGTGTCGGTCACATCCAAACTTTGGGTCGTGACAAAGTTGGTATCAGAGCTTGGGATTAACCTTACGGAATCTAGTAGTGAGTTAAGGTAAGTCGACTTGAGTTCGTTACGTAGGATGAACTTTGGTTTGATGGAGTAGGTGAATCAGGATGAGTGTTGTACCGTACGTATGTTCCGTGGCATATTTACGTTACAATACTCAGCCTAACTAACCTTAGGATGTATATCTTGATTTATTCTTCCTTCGACTCTCTGATATAGATTATCCCTATTCGTAAGCCTTATAAACTCTCGTTCTTGTTCCAGTTGCTATGGTTACACGAGATAGGCAAGTCGCAGCCAGAGATGCAGCTAGAGCGAATCCGCCTGTGACGGCGAATGTTACGCCGGACATTCCAGCGGTGCATGAGCATGTTGATCCTCCTCATCCAGATCGACTGAATAGGATAGAGGAGGGCATGTTAGGATTGCAGCAGGTGGTAGGACAGCTGGTCGAGGCCATTCGAGTACAGAGACAGGATCCGGCACCGACCATGGCAGAGTCCGATGTACAGCCTATGCAGACAGTCGCTCTTGTAGACACGAGGGTGATGGAAGTATCGCTTCCAGAGTTTATGAGGTTGAGACCTCTGGTATTTACAGGGACCGATGTAGCGGAGGATCCCCAGTCCTTTCTTGATAGGATGGGGAGGATTGGCTGGTCATTGCGATGTTCTGATGCGAGGTCAGTTGAGCTGACTAGCTTTCGTTTGGAAGGGCTTGCACAGGAGTGGTGTGAGTCGATGGAGAGAGGGCGAGCTGCTGGTCTTCCTCCGATGTCGTGGACCGAGTTCTCTGAGGTTTTTCTTGCTAGGTTTCTTCCACAGAGTGTGAGGGATGACAGAGCTAGCAGTTTTGAAGCATTGCGGAAATCAGCGAGTATGTCGGTGGCAAATTAGTATTTACGATTCACCCAGTTGTCGCGCTATGCACCATACTTAGTTCCTACGGAGGAGCTTAGGGAGAAGAGGTTCATTAGGAGTCTGGACACGTAGTTGTTTGTTGCTATCGGCTCTCAGCATTTCGATACTTATGCACAGGCCATGGATGCAGCTATGCAAGTAGAGGAGCGTTTGAGCGAGGAAGTGATTGCTCCGGAGCCAAAGAGGACTAGACTGGTTAGGTCGATGAATAGGCAGTTTGGCAGAGGTAGTGGCAGGTACACTCCAGGCCACAGTTTCGGACGAGGTTGGACCCAGGGACAGATGTTCAGTTCATACCCCGATGATCAGAGGACCCCATTTACATGTTATAGTTGTGGGCATATGGCTAGAGAGTGTACACGCCATGGCAGGACTGTTGCTCTGCAGGCTGCTTTACCCCCTCTACCTTCTACGTCGATGGCTTTACTTCCTCCCCCAGTTAGCACTATATGCCAGACAGTTGCACCACGAGGTCGAGGCTTGGCAGGACGCTCTCAGAGAGGTCGAGGAGACAGAGGTAGAGGACGACAGGATGTGGGCAGGGGCCAGGCATGAGTTTTTGCGCTGACTCCACAGAATGCCCAGGCATCCAATGTAGTCGTGACAGGTACTCTTGCAGTATATTCCTTAGATGCGCATATTTTATTTGATCCCGGTTCTACACATTCTTACGTATCTTCACGCTTTGCACTTTCTCTGGGGAGAGAGTCATCGTTGTTAGAGTTACCGTTAGTAGTGATTACTCCGGTAGGAGATTCTTTTGTAGCTCGATACGTATTCCGGTCTTGTTCTGTACGTATTGGTGATAGGGATTCATTGGTTGATTTAATTCTCCTGGATATGTTAGATTTTGATATACTTCTTGGTATGGATTGGTTGGCCGCTTGTCATGCTTATGTAGATTGTCGGGGGAAAGCGGTCAGATTTTGTTTTCCAGGTGAACCGATCTTTGTTGTGCAGGGAAACTGTAATGTAACTCATGCCAACATGATTTCTGTTCTTTGTGCAGGGCGACTCTTGAAGAAGGGTTGTCATGGATTCTTAGCAATTGTTCAGGACTTGGGAGTTGCTGAAGTCCCGTTGGACCAGGTTCCGATCGCACGAGAATTTCCGGATGTATTTCCTGCTGAATTACTAGGATTACCGCCGGATCGTGATATCGAATTTTGCATTGACTTGATTCCGGGCGCGGGGCCTATTTCTATACCACCTTACCGGATGGCCCCGACGAAGTTGAAGGAACTCAAAAGCCAGTTGCAAGAGTTGTTAGATAGAGGACTTGTTCATCCAAGTGTATCTCCGTAGGGAGCTCCTGTCTTATTTGTTAAGAAGAAGGACGGTAGTATGAGACTGAGCATCGACTATAGGCAGCTAAATCGAGTTACTGTGCGAAATAGGTATCCATTACCTCGTATCGATGAGTTGTTCGATCAGCTGCAGGGAGCTGGCTACTTCTCAATGATTGATTTGCGGTCAGGGTATCACCAGTTGAGGGTTTGGAAGGATGACATTCCGAAGACTGCTTTTCACACACGATATGGGCATTACGAGTTTCTGGTGATATCGTTCGGACTCACCAATGCCCCAGCAGCTTTCATAGATATGATGAACCGTATCTTCAGGCCATTCCTTGATCAGTTCATTATAGTATTCATTGATGATATTCTTGTTTATTCTTGTTTATTCCTAGAGTCGGGAGGAGCACGAGCAGCATTTGCGCATCACGTTGCAGACCTTGAAAGAGCATCAGCTGTTCGCTAAATTCTCCAAGTGTGCTTCTGGCTGGATAGTGTAGATTTCTTGGGTCACGTAATTACGAGGGATGTGATACGTGTGGACTCAAAGAAGATCGAAGCGGTACAGCACTGGCCCAGACCTGTATCAGTTACCGAGGTTCGTAGTTTCTTGGGTCCGGCACGTTATTACCGACGCTTTGTGCAGGATTTTTCTCGGATCACTGCACCGTTGACCGGATTGACTAGGAAGGAAGTTCCATTTCTTTGGACAGATGCATGTGAGCAGAGTTTCCAGCAGTTGAAGACTCGCTTGACGACTGCACCAGTCTTATCTTTACCTTCTGGGTCAGGTGGTTTTGTTGTGTATTGTGATGCTTCTCGAGTGGGTTTAGGCTGTGTGTTGATGCAGCACGGCAGGGTTGTAGCTTATGCTTCTCGGCAGTTGAAGAGGCATGAGCAGAACTACCCCACTCATGATTTGGAGATGGCTGCTGTAGTATTCGCACTGAAGATTTGGAGGCATTACTTGTATGGAGAGTCGTGCCAGATTTTTACAGATCATAAGAGCTTGAAGTATATTTTTCAGCAGAGGGATCTAAATCTAAGGCAGCGTAGATGGATGAAACTGGTGAAGGATTACGATTGTGAGATCTTGTATCATCCAGGCAAAGCGAATGTGGTAGCAGATGCTTTGAGTCGGAGGCCTGGAGGTATCTTATCTCATTTGCACACCTTACAGAGACAGTCTTCTACAGACTGGCAGATTCTATATGATAGCCGTGTTTAGTTTAAGTTCACATCAACAGGAGGACAGTTAGCACATGTTCGCACCCGTCCTCAGTTATTGGATCGTATTCGAGAGACACAGCCCGCAGATGCTCGTATATCGGAGATTATGGATTAGGTGAGGCAGGGCAGAGAGTCGGAGTTCGTGATAGATGACCATGGAGTATTACGCTTTAGGACTCGTCTTTGTGTGCCAGATTCGGATGGACCGAGACGTGAGATCTTAGAGGAGGCCCGTCGATCAGCATACAGTATTCATCCTGGTTCCACCAAGATGTATCATGACTTGAAGGATGTTTATTAGTGGGAAGGAATGAAGAGGGATGTTGCGGAGTTTGTTTCGAGATGCTTGACTTGTCAGCAAGTCAAGGCCGAGCACCAGAGGTCGGCAGGAGAATTGCAGCCCTTGCTCATTCCGGAGTGGAAATGGGAACAGATTTCCATGGATTTCATTGTGGGTCTACCCAGGACTAGCAGAAGGTATGATTCCATCTGGGTGATTGTGGATAGATTGACAAAGGCAGCTCACTTTCTTCCGGTGAAGACGACGTATGTGTTTGCGCAGTATGCTCAGATTTATATCGACGAGATTGTACGATTGCATGGAGTTCCGACGTGCATTGTATCCGATAGGGGTACCCAGTTTACCAGCAGGCTATGGCAGAAACTTCAAGAAGCTCTTGGTACATGATTGAGTTTTAGTACGGCTTTCCACCCACAGACGGATGGTCAGTCAGAGCGGACTATTCAGACTCTAGAGGATATGCTTCGAGCTTGCATCCTTGATTTTGGTGGTAGCTGGGATCGTCACTTACCTTTGATAGAATTTTTGTACAACAACAGTTTTCAGGAGACGATCCAGATAGCACCCTTTGAAGCTTTGTATGGGAGGAAATGTCGATCACCCGTTTGCTAGACGGAACTGAGCGAGAGTAGCATTTTGGGACCGCAGATAGTACAAGAGACTACGGAAAAGATTCAGTTGATACGGGATAGAATGAGAGTGGCCCAGTGCAGACATAAATCATATGCAGATTGACGACGTCGTAGACTTGAGTTTCAGGTGGGAGATCATATGTTCCTTCGTGTATCTCCGATGAAAGGTGTGATGCGTTTCGGGAAAAAAGGGAAGCTCAGCCCCAGATATGTCAGACCTTATGAGATTCTGGAGAGAGTGGGTGCTGTAGCTTATCGTTTTGCACTTCCACCGAGTTTTCCCGATGTGCATCTGGTGTTTCACGTGTTTATGCTTCGCAAGTATCTTCACGATCCTTCTCACGCGATCCTGCATCGGACCTTACAGTTTGAGCCAGATTTATCCTACACAGTGCAACCAGTAGCTATTCTTGACCGGCAGGCAAAGAAACTGAGATCAAGGGTACTTCCATCTGTAAAGGTTCTCTGGCGAGGAACGAATCGCGAGGAGATTACTTGGGAGACCGAGAATGCGATGCGAAAGAAATGTCCACATCTTTTTGAAGGTACGTCTAGTTAAGTTTTAAATTCGGGGACCGAATTTTCTTAAGGGGGGAATATTGTAACATTTTGAAAATTTAAAAATAAATAAAATTAATTAATTAAATAATAAAATGCCAATTTACAAAGTTATTAAAACAAAATAGGACATTTTCATAAGTAGTATGTGAAACAAATTAAATTGAAATTTTAGTATGTAACATAAATCAATTACAAGGGTTTTAGTGATAAATTTAGCTTCATTTTAATAAAAGGGTGTTTATATAATAATATATGTAGTGAAGGGTCTTTTTGTAAAGTTTAGGAAAAACGTGCAAACTCGAAATTGTGAGGGTGTAAGTGGAAAAGGGGTAGATAATGGTTTAGCTCATAAATTATATCAAGATAAATCAATTTTGGAGTGATAATGCATTGCCACCACCTACTTGCATGCACACTTCATTTCACAACACCTCCTCCTTGCATGAGAGTGGCACACCCTTATTGGTGACAACTCCTCCTACACCTCACTCTTCCCTTTACCATATATATTGTGTTCAGATCATTTTAACAGATTAAAATTCAGAAAATTTCATGTTTTAAAGAAGACTAAGAACAAGCAAAGAAGAATAAAAGAAAAGAGAGAAGAGAAGAAGAACTAGGCTAAGGAGTTCACCATCAAGCTAGGAACTAGGAGCTTGTGCATCTTGGAGGGAGATCATCCAGCAATCCTTTGTAGGTAATATCTTTAAACATTGTAGGAATTAGTTCTGTAACTGGTTTAATGTTGAAATCGAATATTGATAAAATCGTATTTTTGGTAAAACTTAGCTCTGTAGTAATCTGCTAGTAGTCAGAGTAAAATCAACTTAATCAAACAATGCCTAAATATTGTATGTTGGACCTAGAACAAACCCTAGGAGTACGAACCAAGGAGCTCGGAATTTGGCCGGCGAGCTATATGAGAATTCCGGCGTCGCCGGATTTATGGTAGGCTTTGGTGTTTTGGGTTTTTGGGTAGGTCTCTGTATAGGTGTTGGGATATTTTGGTATTGTTTAAATAAGTTAATTTAACTGTATATAAAATCTGGGGACTAATATCGGAAAAGGGATCAAAATTCTAAAATACGACACGGGTAATACGTAACGCTTTCTGTTTTCTGTTACGAAATAGCGTTTGGTTAAATTCCAGTTAAAATAAGTGCTAGGTAGTTTGTAATAGTCGTACATGGTATAATTAATACATACAACTTGTATTTCATGTTTTCACCATATCGAAGTTAGCCGTTTCCTTATACAAGTAAATTTCGATGTTAGATTCAAATACGAGAACTTCGGAGGTCGCAAGGAAAGAAAAAGGATTGGCGATTTCTGAGTAGTTTACGACGTATTCCGGTGAGTAGACTAAACATCTACCGGGGGATCATGTAAAGATGGCCGGGGGATCATGTAAAGATGGCGTGATACGCCCGTAGTTAGGTTTGAATACAAGTTTTGCTTTTGTATGTTAAATTTATCATATGCATTCTAAAATCTATATATACCTCCAGGATTAATACTTGTAAGAACACTGCACCATTATCGACGAGTTATGCCGCACGTACACATAATTACATGTTACTCTACACCTCGTCGACATTAACATGTCACTTCACACTTAGAAATTATTCTGTTAAAAATGATTCTTATCATACCTTAAGTATCAATAGTTGTAATAATTAGCATATACGACATCGTATTTCGTATTCAAGTATTAGTAGTTTATATAAGAGGCATTTGTATTATTGAGGATTTATGGTTTTAAGTTTTTATATACTATTACGAAAAATCAGTGATTTTCATGATTATGTGTCACGTCCACCATGAGATGTCGTTTTATGATTTGGTTTTATTCCGAACCGAGTTAGGGGTCATACGGTTACGGATTTGCAATTTTATCCAGACTGAGTCGGGGGCATACAGTTGGATACATGGTGGACCCGGTCGAGACCGAGGGGCAGGAAAGCCGCACTTTAGGCGGGGAGCCTAACGAGGATACTCGATATCGGAGACAGTTGTAAACACGGCGGATATCTAGATGATACCGATCGGTGTTATTGAGAAACAGGATCATTCAGGGAACGATGCCTGATGAAACACCGAAAATTTGTGTCGATGTTAGACACGGAAAAATGAACCTGATTTGGAAAATAATTGATGAGATTTCAGTTTTGGGTTATGCATTGAGTATTTCATATTCATTCTTCCACCTGTTATCATGCATCACATTCATTACTGTAGATGGTAGTTCTAGTTCGTCATATTTACATCATCAGCCGTTATATGTTAGTTTTATTCACTGAGTTGGCAACTCACCCCCGTTGTGACACAGTTCCTTGCAGGAGTAGAGTGGACGGTTAGTAGCAGCGCAGATCCACTTATCATCTTTTATCGGATCTTTTGCTAGGTGGGTTACCTATGTAGTAACCTCTCCTTTTGGTATCGTATATTGAATCTGGAAAATCTCCATCAGACCCTGTATTATGACTTAGAACGAGAAGTGGTTGTATGTATATTATTTGAGAGATGAGACCGTTTAGTTATGTTAAATGATATTTCTTTTACTTATGTCTGAGATTCTTGTTAATGTCGCATAAAGTTGAATTTTTATTTCCGCTGTTGATATTGTTGATCCCAACCAGGGATGCAACCAAATTAAACACTTTATACTTACTTTTATTATTATTTCAATAGGAAGTTACGATTAAAATCTTAAATACTTAAAACTGCGATTTTTACTTAAAAACTAAATTTTCCTAAAGTTTCGCAAAAAGGGTTTTGATCTTGGTTTTTGGCTTACTTAGGTTGTGTAGATATCTTTAGATATCATACAATCTAAGTGCCGGTCACATCCAAACTTTGGGTCATGACAGGCAGTCACACTAGTGGGGGCTGGGTAGTCTATAAGCACATCCTTATACAGGTCCCTAGTCGTAGGATTATCGAGACAGGGCATCGATACTCCAGAGTAGACTAGTGTATACGCTTCTCATCCCAGGAGGGGAGATGGTCTGTCCCACAGCCATTAGTACGCCGTACTGGAGATAATATGCAGGTGCTCGTTGGGTTACGAGTACACTGGACATGACTCGTTGGGAATTGTTGGTTGGTATTATACCTATCGTCAGTTAGCAGTTCCGAGATGACATAAGTACAGCTTAATCCGTTGACTTGACACTGTTACTTCGCCTCACGTGTGTTCCCACTGTTCTTAGATTGCTACCCTACCACTGCTCTATTGAGTCGTGCAAACAGGTAGCAGTTAGTTGCAGTCCCGAAGCACTTGGAGGCAGTGGCGGTTTTATAGGATTTGTCTCTTCCGGTATTGGGGGTTGATGTCGCGCTGTGTTCGGAACTCCATTACGCAAAGTCCCTGGCCAGGGCAAGTGAGATTTACTGGTAGGTACTCCAGTAGTTTCTCAGGGTGTTTTGGACTGTACTCCGACACAACTTATACCTCTATTAGGGGTCTGACGCTTGCCGTCCCCCTAGGCCCGATATGCGACACTCTTAGATGAACAGACTGGACTGTACAGAGATTGTCACGTTTTGGCTCAGTAGGAGTTCGTATGGGTTTTCTCATCGGCCTTCTTATCGTCATTTACCTGGGGACCGTTACGTACAACTAGTACCGCTTGCGGCCTGTGGTTAAACCCACTGCCAGCGTAGTGTCGAGTCTTTAGAGTCCTACACAGAAGGTTTCTCAGCTTCGGGTGAAACGAGTAGAGGTCGTATGGTTTTTACGACAGGGTTCGATCACATACGTGTGGTTGTGCGCGTGTGGTGTTCGAGCGGACAATACTAGTAGGCTTTGGTTTAAACCGGATCCTAGTATTTGATTATTGGATTAGCTTCGTCTCATTGTATTCGTGTTTCTCGGAACACGGATGCGGGTATGTATATACAGATGAGAGGGGGTGAAGAAGGAGACTTCTCATTAGGGTTTTTGACCATTGACTTGGTCAAAGCAAATATGAGAAAAGGAAAAGTATTTGTTATTTGTGATAAATGATAATCTTTTTGGCATGGCTACTTGGTTGACCATTTGACTTGGCTTGACCTGTTGACCATAGATATTTTGATGAGATATCTTTGAGCTAGATATTTTGATGAGATATTTATCATGCTATGACAAATGGTCATATATATATATTATCCATTCCAATTTTTATTATCATTATCATAAATACATTCTCTCTCCTAAGCTTGATATCTTCTTCTTCCTCTCATAACCCTAGTGTCTCATGAGTTAAGAATCAAGGGTTTAGTGAGACTAAGCTACTCTAATTCACACTCTACTCACTCTAGGTCACTTAGTCTAGCACCCCTAGTGATCTAGTGGCCTCATATTGGAGGTTAACCTCTAGGTTGGAACTCTCGAGTGGATCTTCTACTACATCAAGAAGCCGACGAGGAGGTGCTCTCCATTTCACTCCAAGGAGCTTGCAAGGAGAAGGAGGATAGTGGAAAGAAGTGAAGGACTTGGAACTCTAGGTATAATCATCTTACCAAGTAGATAATACCTCTAGTTAGTTTTGTTAGATATGGTTTAGCTATGATCTTGTGTTTAAGTCAATGTTACCGTTGAAGTCAAAATTTGCACCCCGGTTGACCAAGTCAAAGTCAAGGTCAACCCCAAGCTAGGTGGGCCCAAGCCCAAGCAAGTGGGCCATTGCCCAGGTCGAGCCCGAACACGAAGCGTCCGGCCTTCCGCCATGCCAACAACAAAAATCATGTAACAAATAATTTTTATGTAATTTTTGTGCATGAATGTATGCAAAAGGGGCATAAAGCCAAATTTTTGTAAGCCCATGGCTTATGTGCAAAATGAAAAGGCACATGAGCCATGGGATATGCAAAATGCCATTTTGCAAAGCCCAAGGGGCTATATGTAAATATGTAAGCCTATAAAAGGCAACATGATGATGAATAAAAAAACACTTTTCATTCCCCTCAAAAAAACCTAGGGTTCTTTGTGCCTCCTGCTCCTTCCCCAAGGTTCTAAACCTTTTCATTTCTTTTGAATTAAATCAAGAGTTTTACTCTTTCTCTTCCAAAACTAAGTAGTTTTCCACCACAAAACCTACAAAGGGGAACTCAGATCTCCCATCGGATCTCAAAAAGGAGTGATTTTTAAAATCTCCTACATCTTGATCTTCAAGATCCGGCCAAACAACAGGAGGAATAAGAAGAAACCCCTTCATCAGCTTCAAAACATCATAGGAGTTTAACTCCATACATATATACATAATAAATATTCCCTTTCTGAAGCACAGCTTCTGTTTCTTAGGCTAAAAGCCTCCTTTTCTCGCCGGCGCTCAAGCGCAGAGCGCTCACGTGCCGCCGCATGGCGCGCTTGCGCTCAAGCGCTCGAGCGCAAAGCGCCCACGTGCCGACACGCGGCGCGCTTGCGCTCCAGCGCAAGCGCTCGAGCGCAAGTCGCCCCCGTGCCGACACGCGGCGCGCTTGCGCTCCAGCGCAAGCGCTCGAGCGCAAGTCGCCCCCGTGCCGACACGTGGCGTGCTTGCGCTCCAGCGCCCGAGCGCAAAGCGCCCCCATGCCGACACATGGCGCGCTCGCGCTCAAGTGCAAGCGCTCGAGCGCAAGTCGCCCCCGTGCCGACACGTGGCGCGGTCGCGCTCAAGCGCAGAGCGCACCCGTGCCGACACGTGGCGCGCTTGCGCTCCAGCGCAAGTCGCCCCCATGCCGACACGTGGCGCGCTCGCGCTCAAGCGCCCAGCGCTCAAGCGCAGAGCGCACCCACTCTAGCGCCTGAGCGCACAATACCGAGGCGCACAGCGCCCAAGGTGCTGCCCCACGCATCCTTTGGATGCCTTTTCCCCCTCTTTTTATGTATATACATATACATATACATATGTATACATATTTGCACACACACGTGCTCCACGACACTGTCCCTGTTAGAAAAAAAAAATTCTAACGGGGCGCTGCCCCGCACCCCGCAAGGGGGCTGCTAGCCCCCTTGACCCCCAGCCCGCTATCCGGGTAGCGGGACCCCCGTAAAAACTCTGCGTGGCTCCCGATATATCCAAACCCCCCTTCCAAAACAACACACACGTACACTGCACATTGAGTTCACATGACCAGTTTAACCCGTCAATCGGAGGTTCCCTCGCTCCAAAGGCAAGGGGTAATTAACGGCAGCTTAGTCCGCGGCTGCCGGAGATTCGGATCCCCACAATCATTAAACCCCGGCCTACCCTAGGCAGGGGGAATCTGTAGTACGCCTGACAAGCGCGCGCGTATTCCCATCTCAATGGGGTGACGAAAAACACCCTACAGATTCTGGCACGCCCGGTTGGACGAATCTCTCCTCCTATATTTCGGGTTAAGCGTTCATGCGAACTCAATCAATATACATACCTGTATTTATACTAAAAAGAATAATTTTTCATGCAGATTTTCAAGCAATCACCTTTCAACAATGTCTCCAAAGATGAAATCAGCCCCCATCTCCTACACGATGAAGATAAACTCTAGGACGGTCCTTCCGGCCAGTCTCGGGCGACAATGGGAGGA
This sequence comes from Agapanthus africanus, assembly GCA_030015575.1. Lineage (NCBI taxonomy): Eukaryota > Viridiplantae > Streptophyta > Magnoliopsida > Asparagales > Amaryllidaceae > Agapanthus > Agapanthus africanus. The sequence continues at coordinate 138,255,730 of JASDDO010000010.1, forward strand.
GCCGCTCCTACCATTTGGCTCTATTATGTTCATGCCAGTTGGCGCCATCCCAGCTCCTCAAGCCCCAGTGACAGACAAACCGGTCTCGAAAGGCAAGAGGCCAAATGTGTTGGTCTCGAAGGCGCCCCAACTCAAACGCAAATCGGTGTTTGAACGACTCTCTCTGGCCCCGGCTGGGGGCAAGGCTATCAACACCAACGAAGCAACAGGGCCTCTCGAGCAAGCTCCGGCGGTGCCCCTGACAACTGCTCAATCGGGTGTTTTCTCTAAGCTCCCTGCTAATCGACTCACGGTGGCTTCCCAGGAAATGGATGCCCGCCGAGCCCTTAAAATTGAAAAGTTAAGGCAGAAAAGGCTCAGATATAGAGCCAACAAAAGGGCTAGGGCTCCTGCTAGGCTGAACCTCATGAGGTTCGAAGAACAGGGTTACCCCGACGAAGATGGTGAAATGGCTAGGTATGTGATCCACACTGTCTACATGGTGGGCACGTGCAGCAAGAGCAAGGATGGGGCCACCACATCTCAAATCCAATCTGGCTTGAATGTGGTTGCCACTTCTCAAGACCAGCATCCTCCGCTGGATGATGAAAACCCTCTCGATGAGGCTCATAGGCAGAGAGAGCCCTCAATTCATGAGGAGTCAGGCTCGGAAAGCGAAGATGAGCAACTTTCCGTCCTAAGACCGCAGAGCAGCAACTTCTCCAAGAGCTCCGAAAACAGCTCAGAAGCAAAGACAAGGAGATGGCCAAACTCTACTCCAAAATTGATGACTTGACGAATATCGTGATGCATCTCACGGCCCGACTTGCCTCTCAGCCGCCCAATCAAGCGGAGGGCTCTGCTCGTGAACCGGGAAATGGTGTCCCAAAGCAGCCGACGCTTATTCCCTCAAATCCAAAAGTGGGCGAACTACATGAAAACCAGTCGCATCCTATCTTGGGAAATGTCTTGGCTACCGATGACAGTAGCCCGCTAACTCAAGATCAAATCATGGATTTGGTTGCCAGCAAAGTCAAAACATTGGTGGCCGAAGCCGAAGCGCAAAATGATATCAGCGGTAGTGGGAGACCATATCCTGCTCAGTATGATCTGGTAGAATTTCCTAGCGGCTATGTCATCCCCAAATTCGGAAGATTCGATGGGACGGGAAATGCGAATCAGCATATCGCCCACTTCAAAGCCTCATGCGGGAATACTGGGGGCAATGATGCGCTTCTCCTCCGCCAGTTCGTTAATAGCTTGACCGATGTTGCTTTCGACTGGTACGCGAGCATACCGGATGGCTCCGTCACAACTTTTGTCCAAATGGAGTCTCTGTTTCGGCAGAGGTTCATGAGCGTCAGCGATAAGATTACCATTGCCGAGCTCGTAAGGACCAAGCCCAAGAGCGACGAAAGCAGCACGGATTTTATAACCCGATGGCGCAATCTCTCCGTCAAATGCGAACCGCCGATAGAACGGGACCAATCTGTCAGTCTCCTCGTCGGAAATCTCAACAATTGGATGGCCCCGTTTTTATGCACCGCGGGTCTCAAAACATTCTAAGAGCTGACCAGGAAAGTCCAGATGCTGGAGCGCTCAAAACAAGAGTCCTCCTCGGATTCTCAAAATAACAATAGGTCCTGGAGAAACCGGAAGGACGATAATCGCAAAGGCGGAAACTCCGATCATTCTGAATCTTTCAACACTTCGGCTAACCGAAATAAGCAAGGGATGAGCGGACCTAGCGCCAACCAGCCTCGGAAGCCAATGTTCGGAGGGGGAGGAGAATCTCCACTTAAAAAGAAGCTGGAAAAGGTCTATTCCTTCAGAAGGGACAAAATCCGAAAAATATTCAAAGACGCCCTGAAGAACGGTCTACAACTGCCAGAGTCAAAAAGACCGCAGGAAGCGAATAGGACCGACGACCCTAAATACTGCCCCTATCACAGAGTGATAGGTCATGCCATTGAGGACTGCTTCGTCTTCAAAGATTGGGTCGAAAAGCAATACAAGGCAGGAGAGATAGAACTGTCCAAAGGCGTGTTAACAAACAGTCAAGCTGCAACCGCCAATTTCATACAAATAGAGACCGAAGTTCTTCGTGAAACCGATTCTCTCAGATATCTGCCTTTCTCTGAAAACAATCGACCACCACGTCATTAAACTGGGAACAGTTGACCACCATGTCACTAAACTGGGAATCATCGACCTCTAAGTCGTTAAACTGGGAATGTAAAAAAAAATGCGTGTATATAAAAAAAATGTGTAAATAAAAGAAAAATAAAGAAAAGCCGAAATGATGGGGCAACTCGCAATAAAAATCAGCGAGTAAAATGAAAATGAAAATGAAGCCGAAATGATGGGGAAACCGCGAATAAAAGCCGAAATGATAGGGCAATCACGATTTTCGTGATAAGAAAAGCTGAAATGATAGAGCAATCGCGGTAAAACAAAAAAATAACAAAACAACAAAAAAATAGCGGCGAATGATGAGTCGCTCCTGGTACCATATTCCAGTGCAGCGATGCAGACGCCAACCAAAATCCAATTTCTCAAAACTCTCCCAGCCCTACGGCTAGTCACGAAATTGACTGCCGTATACAATCCACGGGCTCAAATAATTCCTAGCATACCTATGCCCCACCGCAATCACCAGTTGCGCGGCTGGTCTCCGCCTTTGGAATTATGCTCCATTGAGAAGACCCACTCATGTGTCCTCACGATACGTGAGGAGAACAAACCTTTGTGGGATCCTTACGACTCACGAAGGAAAAACACACTTAGGATTCCTCACGACTCCTAAGGAGAAAATACACCTACGGGATCCTTACGACCCGTAGGGAGAAAATGCTTTTATGGGACCCTCACGGCCCATAAAATTGAAAAGCCTTAGGCAATAGGGATCTAAACCTGTCTCCTAAGCCATCGCTCCCCAATCCCCAAATGGTGAATGATGAGTCGCTCCTGGTACCATATTCCAGTGCAGCGATGCAGACGCCAACCAAATTCCAAATCCCATACCCCAACGGCGAATGATGAGTCGCTCCTGGTACCACATTCCAGTGCAGCGATGCAGACGCCAACAAAGTCCTGAAATTTTTCCGGCCCTACGGTCTGGATCATACATCCTGCAAAACCGTATACAATCCACGGGCGTAAAACAATCCCGATCTCAAAAAAAAAAAGAACGGTATGTCCACAAGCAAAATGGGTACGGATGAAAACCCGAAAGGGCTCCGTGAGTAAAAACAGCAGGACTGCCGGCGAGTTTGTGAAAACCCGAAAGGGGGAAAACTCGTAAAAGAAAAAAAAAGAAATGAAATGCACTCGCAAAGTCCTCTCGACTTTATGAGGAGAAAATTCCCGCGTGAGATCCCTACGACTCACAAAGGAGCAACACACTTAGGAGTCCCCACGACTCCTAAGGAGAAAATACACCTACGGGATCCTTACGACCCGTAGGGAGAAAATGCTTCGTGAGACCCTTACGGCTCACAAAATGGAAAAGCCTTAGGTGACAGGGATCTAAACCTGTCTCCTAAGCCACCAATTCCCAAATCCTCTCGGGGCAAATGATGAGTTGCTCCTGGCATCATTCCAGTGCAGCAATGCAGATGCCAAACAAAAAAACCCATTCCCAAATCCTCTCGGGGCAAATGATGAGTTTCTCCTGGCATTATTCCAGTGCAGCAATGCAGATGCCGACAAAAAACCAATCCCAAATCCTCTCACGGCAGAAGATGATTCGCTCCTGGTACCATATTCCAGTATAGTGATGCTGATGTCAACTTAAGTCAAACAAATCAAACCAACCAATTCCAACATCGACCTTTGCGTCAAACAGCAAACACTCCGCCTCGTGGAAACGTCGACCAGCGACACTCTGTGCCGGGGGCACGTCTACCAAATCGCTCCGGATCAGAGCGTCGACCGTCTATGTCGCAAAAAGGGCAGTGCAGGCTCCCGCAAATTGGGAACCCAAATCGCTCTGGATCAGAGCGTCGACCGTCTATGTCGCAAAAAGGGCAGTGCAGGCTCCCGCAAATTGGGAACCCAAATCGCTCCGGGTCAGAGCGTCGACCGTCTATGTCGCAAAAAGGGCAGTGCAGGCTCCCGCAAATTGGGAACCTAAATCGCTTCGTAACAGAGCGTCGACCGTCTATGTCGCAAAAAGGGCAGTGCAGGCTCCCGCAAATTGGGAACCCAAATCGCTCCGGATCAGAGCGTCGACCGTCTATGTCGCAAAAAGGGTAGTGCAGGCTCCCGCAAATTGGGAACCCAAATCGCTCCAGGTCAGAGCGTCGACCGTCTATGTCGCAAAAATGGCAGTGCAGGCTCCCGCAAATTGGGAACCCAAATCGCTCCGGGTCAGAGCGTCGACCGTCTATGTCGCAAAAAGGGCAGTGCAGGCTCCCGCAAATTGGGAACCCAAATCGCTTCGTGTCAGAGTGTCGACCGTCTATGTCGCAAAAAGGGCAGTGCAGGCTCCCGCAAATTGGGAACCCAAATCGCTCCGGATCAGAGAGTCGACTGTCTATGTCGCAAAAAGGGCAGTGCAGGCTCTCGCAAATTGGGAACCCAAATCGCTTCGTAACAGAGCGTCGACCGTCTATGTCGCAAAAAGGGCAGTGCAGGCTCCCGCAAATTGGGAACCCAAATCGCTCCGGATTAGAGCGTCGACCGTCTATGTCGCAAAAATGGCAGTGCAGGCTCCCGCAAATTGGGAACCCAAATCGCTCCGGATCAGAGCGTCGACCGTCTATGTCGCAAAAAGGGCAGTGCAGGCTCCCGCAAATTGGGAACCCAAATCGCTTCGTAACAGAGCGTCGACCGTCTATGTCTCAAAAAGGGCAGTGCAGGCTCCCGCAAATTGGGAACCCAAATCGCTTCGTAACAGAGCGTCGACCATCTATGTCGCAAAAAGGGCAGTGCAGGCTCCCGCAAATTGGGAACCTAAATCGCTCCGGATCAGAGCGTCGACCGTCCAGGTCGTAAAAAGGGCAGTGCAAGCTTCCTACAAAGCAGGAACCAGATCGCTCCGGGCCAGGGAAACGTCTACCACGGACACTTCGTCTCGAAGACGCGTCAAGCGTCGACCGTCCACGTCGTAAAAAGGGCAGCGCATCCTAAAGAGTGGGAAACAAGGCAAGTCGCCTCCACGTGAAAGATAATCCATCAATTTCATGCACACGACTCACATATGTGGTGTGCATTTATTGATGGGGGGCACTTTGTTGAAGTCAAAATTTGCACCCCGGTTGACCAAGTCAAAGTCAAGGTCAACCCCAAGTCATGTGGGCCCAAGCCCAAGCAAGTGGGCCAATGCCCAGGTTGAGCCCGAACACGAAGCGTCCGGCCTTCCGCCATGCCAACAACAAAAATCATGTAACAAATAATTTTTATGTAATTTTTGTGCATGAATGTTTGCAAAAGGGTCATAAAGCCAAATTTTTGTAAGCCCATGGCTTATGTGCAAAATGAAAAGGCACATGAGCCATGGGATATGCAAAATGCCATTTTGCAAAGCCCAAGGGGCTATATGTAAATATGTAAGCCTATAAAAGGCAACATGATGATGAATAAAAAAACACTTTTCATTCCCCTCAAAAAATCCTAGGGTTCTTTGTGCCTCCTGCTCCTTCCCCAAGGTTCTAAACCTTTTCATTTCTTTTGAATTAAATCAAGAAATTTACTCTTTCTCTTCCAAAACTAAATAGTTTTCCACCACAAAACCCACAAAGGGGAACTCAGATCTCCCATCGGATCTCAAAAAGAAGTGATTTTTAAAATCTCCTACATCTTGATCTTCAAGATCTGGCCAAACAACAGGAGGAAGAAGAAGAACCCCCTTCATCAGCTTCAAAACATCATAGGAGTTTAACTCCATACATATATACGTAATAAATATTCCCTTTCTGAAGCACAGCTTCTGTTTCTTAGGCTAAAAGCCTCCTTTTCTCGCCGGCGCTCAAGCGCAGAGCGCTCGCGTGCCGCCACATGGCGCGCTTGCGCTCAAGCGCTCAGCGCTCGAGCGCAAAGCGGCCACGTGCCGACAAGTGGCGCGCTTGTGCTCAAGCGCAAGCGCTCGAGCGCAAGTCGCCCCCATGCCGACACGTGGCCCGCTTGCGCTCGAGCGCCCAACGCTCAAGCGCAAAGCGCCCACGTGCCGACACGTGGCGCGCTTGCGCTCAAGCGCAAGCGCTCGAGCGCAAAGCGCCCCCGTGCCGACACGTGGCGCGCTTGCGCTCAAGCGCCCAGCGCTCAAGCGCCCAGCGCTCAAGCGCCCAGCGCCCATGCCGACACGTGGCGCGCTTGCGCTCAAGCGCAAGCGCAAGTCGCCCCCGTGCCGACACGTGGCACGCTTGCGCTCAAGCGCGCTTGCGCTCCAGCTCCCAGCGCTCAAGCGCAGAGCGCCCACGTGCCGACACGTGGCACTCTAGCGCCTGAGCGCACAATACCTAGGCGCACAGCGCCCAAGGTGCTGCCCCACGCATCCTTTGGATGCCTTTCCCCCCTTTTTTTATGTACATACATATACATATACATATGTATACATATGTATACATATTTGCACACACACGTGCTCCACGACACTGTCCCTGTTAGAAAAAAAAATTTCTAATGGGGCGCTGCCCCACACCGCGCAAGGGGGCTACTAGCCTCCTTGACCCCCAGCCCGCTATCCGAGTAGCGGGACCGCCGTAAAAACTCTGCGTGGCTCCCGATATATCCAAACCCCCCTTCCAAAACAACACACACGTACACTGCACATTGAGTTCACATGACCAGTTTAACCCGTCAATCGGAGGTTCCCTCGCTCCAAAGGCGAGGGGTAATTAACGTCAGCTTAGTCCGCGGCTGCCGGAGATTCGGATCCCCACAATCATTAAACCCCGGCCTACCCTAGGCAGGGGGAATCTGTAGTACGCCTGACAAGCGCGCGCGTATTCCCATCTCAATGGGGTGACGAAAAACACCCTACAGTTACCTTGTTGTAAAAAATCATTTTTTACCCGTTCCGCCTCCCCGTAAACCCGTGGGGTGTGTAACGTTGACTTTCAGTGGTATCAGAGCCAACTAAAACATAGCTAACAGTTTAAACGACAAGTTAAACTACGAAACTAAAATGACCCGAAAACATCGAAGCCATGATTCAAGTCTTTGTCGATTTTTAATGAGGCTCTAAAAATTATTTAAACAACTGCAGAGAACTCTTTGAACTGTAAAAAGACCACTCACCAAAAACGAGATATTTCCACCCTAAAGTGGCCGGCCACAATGCCTAAAATTCCGGAGAGCTCCGTCAAAATTGAGGGAAATGCTTCGAGTTTTGGTTTGTGCCTTTATGGCTTGCATATAGGGCTTCAGGAGTTGTTTGTTTTTGCCAATTTTGATTTTACTGTAAATTCTTTACTGAGGCAAATACCGGGTGTTTCGAAGTCGCAGTTTAATGTCGTTTAGTGTTTCATGTTCTGTTAAATGTATTTGTAAACTTCCGCTAATTTCTATATGTCGGTTAGTTGGAGGTTGCACATTTATGTGATGATTATATTGGTTTGTGTATATGAACTTGTTGGATCGTCGTGATGGATAGCCGGGGATGTGAGATGATGGTTTTCATTCTTTCATTTGATGTTAACTTTGTAAAGTGATGTAATATTATTTTTGCGGGGCACATCCGGGTTGAGATTGTAGCCACCGTTGTATTATTTCTTTTACTATTTTTGCTCCTAGGATAGACCCAAGGTGGGGTGCACAAACTACCGGGTACTTTGAATTGCCGAGTGGCCTACTCACTTTGTTGAGGGAGGTTACTTCACTTCGGGTTTTTGGCGGGTAGTTTGCCGCACACGTAGAGGTTTAGGGTGGGGTTTGGCTATTCATCGCGACCGTGTAATCCGTCTTTCGTTGCAGGCTCAAACGAAACGCGGATTCCTAGTATATCTAATGTGTTCATCTGTGATCTGGAATGCCTATCATTGCGTTTGACGAATGTATATATCTATATATGATATCTAGTAGACGTTGCTTATGTTTTGCATCCGCGCTAGTCCAGCCCCCGCTCTGTCGTTAGTTAAGTAACCTAACGGGTGATGACGGGGCCCCGTGGCGAATGCGGATGGCATAAGTATATATTATATTTTCGTTGTTTTCTGCAATTGTAGGATTAATTGATGGGACTGTATTATATTAATGCTAAGCAAACAAACCAAAGTTGAATCGTTGGAATAATTTCAAAAGCACTCGATTTTTTCAAAACAGCAAAACTTTTAAATGCGGAGCTTAAACCACTCCTTTTAAAAGATATCAGGTTCCTTCGATTATATTAAGTTCACTACGTTCACGGTTTCGCCAAAACCATTCGTAGCCCTCCGTCATTTCAGTTAAATATTTAGTAGTATTCAAGCTATGTATTTTGACCTTCGCCAAGGCATAGTGATTGGTAGCTGCTGAATATTTATCTGTAGCATAGATAGATGCGTTGGTTTGGGTCAGTCGTATTGCTACTTTGGCCATCATCAAGGGTATGTACGGGTGGGTTCAAATTAACCTGGATAATGACGGGTAGAACTTGACATGTGACTTATGATATGTTGGCCTTCGTCTAGGTCATAAGAGCATGGGGCAAAAATCCACATCGGGAGTTTCTAAAGAAACTGAAACTGCTAGTGCTGCATACCATTTGGAGTTTGATAATGTTTGTAGGATTCCTTCAGCATTATCACACGATGATATTTGGATCCTGATCCTACTATGAGTATATGTTACTCCTTGGGAGATTTTTTCACTTAACGATCAATACTATAAACCAAGTAGGTGTCTAGAAAGGTGTTAGCGGGGATAGGACCCCAGGGAAATGAGGTTATTTAATTAAGGAACTTCGCGAAAGCGTCGTAAAACCTCCCTCGAAGTACCGACACTGGCCTGGCTGAACGGTTAAGCGAGTATTGTACGGTGAGATTAATCCTGACTAATTCTTCTTTTATGGTTTGAGGAAGGATTCGAGAAACAGTGGGAGCCATCCTGTTTAGATAAACTAAAAACCACTCTAAACTTGCAAGAGCATCATGCTAAAGTGTTTCTTCTCTCTCTCCTAATTGCAGCGACCAAATATGACGGGCCTTAAGTTTCTATTAGATAAAAATATATTGACAGGGCCAAATTATAATGATTGGTTCAGGAATGTCAAGATGGCAATCACTTATGACAAATTGGGGTATCTGCTTACTACTGAAGCCCCCGCTGTCCCAAGTCCAGAATCCAGTGTCGCGGATAAGGAAATCCGTAAGACCTGGGAGATTGACCGCGCAAAGGCCAAGTGCCTTGTGCTTGCCTCTATAGATAATGAACACCAGAGGCGGCACGAGAATATGGATCTTGAATCCATATTCCTCCATACCAAGGAATTATATGGAGAGCAATCTCGTATCGCAAGATACGAGACCTCGAAGAAGCTATTTCAGGCAAGGTTGGCCGTCGGATCATCTGTAGGGGAACACGTCCTTAAGATGATTGGCTACATTGAGGAGCTCACGGACCTTGGGACCACGTTAGAGAACGAACTGTACACAGAATTGATTCTCCAGTCCCTTCCTTTCACCTACGCCCAGTTTATCTTGAATTTTAATATTCAAGGTAAAGAATGTTGGATATGTATGCCCTAGAGGCCATTATTGTATAGTACTAGTTTGTATACTACATTTTGGAAGCTTAGGATATATACACGGATTGACGACAGTCTTGCTCGCTATAGTAGTATGCTACTTGGTTTGTATTTATCTTTATATGTGTATATGTTTCTTTTAACATATAGCTAATACATATTGATGGAGCCTTTAGGATCTTTGCTTGACTACCATCGTTGTGATGGCGATCACACTTGTGGGGGCTGGGTAGTCTATAAGCACATACTTATACAGGTCCCTAGCCGTAGGATTATCGAGACAGGGCATCGATACTCCAGAGTAGACTAGTGTATACGCTTCTCATCCCAGCAGGGGAGATGGTCTGTCCCACAGCCATCAGTACGTCGTACTAGAGATAGTATGCAGGTGCTCATTAGGTTATGAGTTTTACTGGACGGACTCGTCAGGAACTGTTGGTTGGTATTATACCTATCGTCAGTTAGCAGTTCCAAGGTGACATGAGTACAGCTTAGTCCGTTGACTTGACACTGCTACTTCGTCTCAAGTGTGTTCCCATTGTTCTTTGATTGCTACCCTACCATGGATCTATTGAGTTGTGAAAACAGGTAGTAGTTGGGTGCAGTCCCGAAGCACATGGAAGCAGTGGCGGTTAGATAGGATTCGTCTCTCCCGGTATTGGGGGTTAATATCGCGCTGTGTTTGGAGAGCCATTACACAAAGTCCCTGGCCAGGGCAAGTGAGATATACCGGTAGGTGTTCCAGTAGTTTCTCAGGGTGTTCTGGGCTACACTCCAATACGACTTATACCGCTATTAAGGGTCTGACGTTTACCACCCCCTAGGCCCGATATGCGATACTCTTAGACGAACAGACTGGACTGTACGGAGATTGTCACAGATAGGCTCAGTAGGTGTTTGGATGAGCTTGCTCGTCGACCTTCTTATCGACAGATACTTGGGTAGCCGTTACATACAGCTAGTGCCGCTGACGTGCTTGTGGTTAAACCCACTGCCAGAGTACTGTCGAGTCTTTAGAGTCCCACACAGAGGGTTTCCCAGCTTCGGGCGAAACGATGTAGAGGTCGTATGGTTTTACGACAAGGTTCGTTCACATACGCGTACTTGTGCGCGTAAGGTGTTCGGGTGGTTGATACTAGTGGGCTTTGATTTAAGTCGGATCCTAGTATTAGATTTTGGGTTGGTTTAGTCTCATTGTATTCGTGTTTCTTAGAACACGGATGTGGGTATGTATATACGGTTGAGAGGGGCGTAGGAGGAGACACCTCATTAGGGTTTTGACCATTGACTTGATTAAAACCATTATGAGGTGGAGGAAATTGTTTACTAATTTTTATAATGATAATTATGTCATGGCTAATTGGTTTGACCATTTGACTTTGCTGACTTTTGTTGACTTAGATATTTTTCTTTGGGCACTAGATATTTTTGCTTAGCATTAATTGTGACATGATTATGGTCAAATCAAAGTAGCCATCACAATTATCATAATAAAAACTATGTTTTCTCTTTCCTCAAAAGAGAACTCTCTTCATTTTTCATTCTCATTCTCTTTCATGGTTCTCTCCTTCTTCCTCTCAAAACCCTAAGTGTATCATGTGTTGATAATCATGGGTTAGTGAGACTATGACACTCTAAATCATACTCTACTCACTCTAGTCTACTTAGATTGGCAAGCTAAGTATTCTAGTTACCTCAAGTTGGAGGTTTAGCTCAAGGTTGGAGCTCTCGGGTGGATCATCGTTGACACAAGGAAGCCGAAGTTTAAGCACGATCCATACTTCCATCGATGAGCTTAAGGAGAGGATCGAAGACCCGGAGGACTTGTATTCTTTAGGTGTACTTTCTATCATAGTAGATAGAACCCTAACTTGCTAACTAGGTTTATGGTAAAGATCCGGTTTTGGTTTATTCTAGCGCCAAGTTTTGTATCGTTATAAAATTTTTGTTCCGCATTTGGCCACGGAAGTTGGCCGGGGAGCTAGCTTAACCCTTCATGGTATCAGAGCCAACCCATAAACTCTACTAGCTAGTTTGCACAAGGTTAAAATCTTGATCGACCCAAATTTCCGAATCGTATTTCCATTGTTGTTTGCTTGCTGTCGAATTTTAAAGTTGTTCATAAAATTTTTCCAGGCATCTTAAAAATATGTGCAGGCAAAACGATAGCTGTGGAAAACATTTGGGCACTTAACTCCAAAATTCGGCGGCGGAACCAGAGCAAAATGGCACATTTTGCGGCGGTTCCGCTGCGCTTTTTGGGCTACAATGCCCAAAATATTTTATGGGGCTTTAGTTCATGGAAATATGATTTTTTTGATATATGGTTTTGGCCCAGATTTGTTTGAGTGCTCTATTTGCCTTTGGGACCAATTTGGGAAAGTTTAGTCGATCGAAATTTTAATATACGTATTTTGTTAACAGTACATTCACTTTTATCTGCGACGGTGAATGTCATTTGATCGCTAAACTCGTCTGATTGCTATATGTTCTTTTAGATGGGTTTGCGAACATGACATTCGCGTTGATGTTTTGTTCTTGTGCTGTCATTGTGGTTGGATAGTCGTGGTGGATAGCATGTGGTGCAATGTTTATGGTACAGTTAAAGTTTCATTTGTACATTTGTTATTGCGGGGCGAGCGTCCGACATGTGAATTGCCGTCTTTGCGGGGTTGTATATTATTTTGGGGCACGACCGGGTTGAGGTCGATGTCACCATTTGTATATATTATTTTCTTTTTCTGTACTAGGATTCCCCACGGTGGAGTGCACGGATAGCCGGGTTCTAGAAGGCAACAAGCCTGCATCTCATGGCGTTGAGACGGAGGGGGCTTCATTCTAGAATTGGCGGGCTATTCCCCGCACTCGTAGGGGGTATAGGATGACCCACGGAGGGGTGCCCAAGTTACCGTATTCCGTGAAGTGCTGGGTGGCCCAGTCACTTTGTTGAAGGGGGCTGCCTCACTTCTGGGATTGGCGGGTAACTTGCCGTGCTCGTAGGGGTCCAGGTTTTCATTGCACAGGCTATCCGCACGACTGGGAACGTCGGGTTTTATTTGCGGCTCAAATGAAACCCGGGGCACCAAGATTATTCACCATTCTGTGTTGTTGGCTGAGATTCTGTGATGTTGATTATTATCATGCCTAGGACGAATGTTGTATATACTTATATATATACTTGTAGATGTTGTATATGTTTTGCACCCGCGCTAGTCCAGCCCCCGCTCTGTCGTTAGTTAAGTAACCTAACGGTTGATGACGGGGCCCCGTGGCGAATGCGGATAGTATATACGTACATTTTATTTTCGTTCTTTTCTGGTGTGATAGGTTAATTGATGGGACCGCATTAATTTTGATTAATGCAAGAAAATAAACCTAAAAGATGTTGTTGGAACAAATTTCGAAAAACTACAGTTATATTATTTCGCTTTGCATAGTGGTATTCGTTCATGAATATCTAGCACTTCATTCTACGAGGCAAGAGCCGAGATCCCTTCGTGGGGAGTGACCTCTTGAGCTAAAGTCTATAATGTAGATTTCTCGGTTTTTTCAAAACCAGAAATTTTCAAAAGGCGGAGCTTAAAACCACTCCTTTTCAAAATTGCTCAGGTTCCTTCAACGATATCAAGTTCATTACGTTAACGGGTTTTTCACCAAAAACCCAGCCGTAGCCCTCCGTCATTTCGGATTGGTATTTCTTAGTATTCGTGCTATGTATTTTGTGCTCACCCGAGGCGTAGTGTTCGGTAGCTATGTAATATTTTTTTGTAGCTCATAATGTGTTTGGTTGGGACAGTCATGCGGTCATTTTGGTTCAGTCAAGGACTCGTACGGGTGGGTCTAATGCAATCAAGATAATGACGGGTTGAACTTGACTAGGATCCTTTGATATGTTGGCTCAGTCAAGGTCACTTGGGTCCTAGGGGCAAAAACCACATCGGGAGTTTCAAATATACAGGAAACTTGCAGATTTAGCATACCTTCTGGAGTGTAATGACTAGAGTGGATTCCATCTAGGTCATCACACAATGATAGTTGGATCCCGATTCCACTGATGAGTTGGATTACTCTCGGGAGATTATTTCAGTTAACAATCAATGCTATAAACCAAGTAGGTGTCTAGAACAGTGTTAGTGGGGCTATGCCAACAGAGAAAAGAGGTTGTATAATTAAGGAATTTCGCGAAAGCGTTGGAAAACCACCCTCGAAGTACCAACACTGTAGGGATCCCTTCGACGGCAGCAAGGTTTCGGGAGGCATCGTCCTTGCTATTTTTAAATTTTTGTCGTTAAAGGGAACTCTAGACTAGAATCGTTAGCTAGAAATATAATACGGAAACAAATTAAACCATTTACTATCTAAGTGAATACGAAATACAACCTTTGTAGATCGGTCCTTCACTTCAAAAGCTCCTTGTTGTGGTCCCTTCACTGCGATCATGGTTCTCCCAGACTCTTGCATAGCTTCACGAGGCAAAAGGGGCGTCCTTGCTTGAAGTCTTCGAGGCCGAAGATGATCTACGTCGAGGGAATACCAACTCAAGCTTCTACTTCACTAACTAGAGATTTAGTGAAGCAAACACCCTAAACTAAAGTGCTAGTCTAGTAGAGGATGATGAAATAGGAAGTGGGTACACCTTAGAATTATTTATCTCACTTTTCTTTCTCACTTAATCAAAACCTAGTAAGCTTTTGAGCTCAAGGAAGAAGATGAACAAATAATGAGATGAGGATAATGATCAAGCGAGAGAGCTAACCATGGTGAGTAAGTATTATATACTAACTCATGTAGAGACATAACCATGGCTAATTACCATGGTTGGGTTAACAAATATCTAAAGTAAAACAAACCTAGTGGACTTAGTCAATGCATCCATAAGCTTCTACTAGCTTCATGCATTTTTCCAATTTTCCACTAATTTTGTAATTACTTTAAAACACTAAACCCAACATGATAATTAGCATGGTGTAAGTCTTGTACACCCATGAAAGTTGTATCAACAACCATGATACAAAAATCAAAACACAAATTAATATATTAAGTTGTGCATAAGTGAGAAAAACAAATGCTTAAGTGAACCAATGTTAGTTAATGTAAATTAGTATATCACATATACAATTATACACTAAATTATTAAATCAACACTTGACTTAATAATCTGGTTATATCACATATAACCAACCAACACAAAATGTACCAACTTATCGAATCAACACTTGATCCGATAACCCGGCTATATCACATACAACCGGCTGATACAAAAGTCGCGAGAATAGAATACGGTATCACATACACGCATTATTCTCGGTCCCGCACATATCACATATGCGCTCCTATTTCGTTTTGCCTGAGCCAGTAAAACCTCTATTTAGGACTCTAAAGACTCGTCAATACTCCGGCAGTAAGTGATGATCACATCAAGCACCCACAAGCCGTCAGCGGTACTAGCTGGACGTAACGGCTACCCGGGTATTGAAAGATCAGAAGATCAGTAAGCAAGCCCGCTGCAACTCTTGCAAAAGCTTGACAGTGACACTACCGTACAGTCCGGTCTCCTCGTCTGATATGTCGCATATCAAGTATAGGGGTGGTAAACGTCAGACCCCAATAACCGATAAGTCATGCCGATATTAGGCTCATAACGGGTCGAGAAACTACTGGTAACTCTTACCAGAAAATCTCTAAACCGGCCCTGGCCAGGGACTTCTCTGTTATGGCCAATCGAGTACAGCGCAACATCAACCCCCAATATCGGGAGAGACGAAACTCCTCCTATCGCTCATTGCCTCCATGTGACTCGGGACTGTACCTAAAAACCACTGTTTTGCACGCCCTCTTGGACGTGGGAAGGTGGAAATCAAAGCACATTGGGAATCACACAAGACTCTATGACGATCTCGGGTCTACAAACTAACCTGTACCAGTGTCACCAGAGAACTGCTGTAGGGTTTCCTAAACACCTCTATTAGGGTTTTTAAGCAACACACATGCTATAACATTGAAATTATGAGGTGCTAAGTAAACTATACTATGAATCGAACTAGAATTTATGAAGTAACTATTAATAGTATCAAATTTAAAACTTAATTTATACTAAGTGATGAGACTACAACCTTTGTAGACCTCTTTGGAAGACTCCTTTGCTTTGGAAGGGTTCGCCTGATCAACTCCTCGTCTACGACGATCCACCCGAAGCTCTTTGCCCTAAGCTTGTTGCTTCGTTCGATCTTTGAAAATCTTGAAGCACAACACCCTACACAAGATAGCAAAGGTTGTGTAGGATGATGAAGTAGTTGCTATTCTTATTTAATACCTTTTCTTTTATTTATCTAACTCAATTTTAACAATTAAAAGAGAGCTAGAGTGAGGAAGAAGAAGATGGCTCTATTCTTTTTTCTTTTGAAGTGAATAATCAATAATAATGAAAATGAAATGAGAGAGATATATATTATCATAACCATAACCATAACCATAGTTAAATAATATCTAGATATTTTTATTTGGGTTAAAGGTAAAAGGAAAAAGAACCATGGTTGAGTCAAATTCAACCATGGAAATGTGTAGAAAGAATGACTCATGAACAAAGAAATGAGTCATTAATCTTTTTCTTATATCTTTAGCTTTAATGAAAAATATCCATATATATATTTATCTACAATATGATTCTTATATTGCCATCATCCTTGTATCATCAACCATGATACATTTCATGTATGTATGTGTGTATGCACATCATCATGTACATATACATGCATGTATCGATAAAAAGAAAAGGATTTAAATAAATAATATAAAAGTCAATATTAAATCAACAGTTGATTTAATAAATCGGTCACATCTCATACGACCCGACTAATATTAAATGCCCGATTAAAATACAGTATCACATACTCGTATTTGATCGAGCCTCCGCACATATCTCATATGCGCACCACTTCGTTTCACCTCAGCCTAGAAACTTCTATGTGGGACTCTAAGACTCGTCAATACGCCAGCAGTAGATGATGATCATATCAAACACCCACAAGCCGCAAGCAGTCAGCTAAACATAACGGCCACCCGGGTATTGAGCGAACATAATAAGAACAAGCGAACCTGTCAAAACTCATGTCAATCCATCCGGCAACACTTACCGTACAGTCCGGTCTCTTCGTCAGATATGCTGCATATAGAGTCTAGGGATGGAATCGTCGACCCCAATAACTCAATAAGTCATGCCGGTATATGGTCTATAACAGATCGAGAAACTTACTGATAACACTTATCAGTAATATCTCAGTAGCCCTGGCCAGGGACTTCCCGTTATATCTAATCGTGCACAGCACATCATCAACCCCCAATACCGGGAGAGACGAAACCCCTCCTATCGCTCACTGCCTCCATATGCCTCGAGACTATACCCAAAATCCACCAGTTTGTACGACTCAGTAGAGCCGTAGTAGGGTGGAGATCAAAGTACAGTGGGAGGACATACAGGACTCTATGATGATCTCGGGTCTACAGACTAACCTGTACCAGTGTCACCTGAGAACTGCTATCCGACGTATGATATAATACCATATAGGAGTTATCGGTGAGTCCGTTCAGTGTACCCAGTCTTACTGAGCACCCGTATACTATCTTCGGTGTCAACACACCAGACGGATATGGGATCATTCATCGCCCATCATATGGAACAAGAATGGTATACGCTAGTCTAAACTGGAATATCGATGCCCTGTCTCGATATACCTACGACTAAGAACATTTCAAGGATCTGCTTATAAACTACAGATGTCCCACTAGTATGATCCGAATCATAATCCCAGTAGTCAAGCCAATATCCTTAGGGCTTTATCAACATGCACCAAATGAATATAAACATGATCAAGTGAACATATGATAAAGTAAAACCAGATAGCATACTATCATGTCGAGCAAGACTGTCCTCTGAATATATATATATATATATATATATATATATATATATATATATATATATAGACACACCCACACACACATCAGTACATACACTATCTCATAATGGCCTCTAGGGCATACATATATCCAGCTTGCACTAAGGCCAGTTATTGGTGTATCTCATACCCAACATCTCAAAAAGTCGCTCATGTTACGGCTGAGGGAGGGCCTTGGTGAATGGATCTACAGCGTTGTTCTTTGTGTATACTCTCTTAATCTCGATCTCGCAGCGATCAATAATCTCCCGGATCACATGATATCGCCTCAGGATGTGTCTGGACTTCTGATGGGACCTGGGATCTTTGGACAACGCCATAGCCCCATTATTGTCACAATATAAAGGTATTAGATCAATAATGGTTGGAACTACTTCTAGCTCTGCGATGAATTTCCTCATCCAGACGGCTTCCTTGGCAGCATCATTTGTAGCAATATATTCAGCTTCCATCATTGAGTCTGCAACGGTATCCTGTTTGGAACTCTTCCAACTCACCGTCCCTCCATTGAGGGTAAATGCAAACCCTGAGATAGACTTGTTGTCATCCTTGTCACTCTGGAAGCTTGAATCGGTAAAGGCCTCCATTTGGAGATCCCCATTACCATGCACCAAGAACAATTCTTTAGTCCTTCGTAAGTACTTAAGAATGTTCTTCACAGCAATCCAGTGATTCTCCCCTGGGTTTGATTGATACCTGCTTATTACACTAAGTGCATAAGCAACATCAGGGCATGTACATAATATCGCATACATTATCGATCCTACTGCCGAAGCATAAGGAATAATGCTCATGCGAGCTCTCTCTATTTCAGACTTTGGGCAATCATCTTTTGAGAGAGTGACTCTGTGGCAAGCGGGTAAGGCACCCCGCTTGGAGTCTTCCATACTAAACCTCTTTAGGATGGTGTTAATGTACTTGGTTTGGGACAATCCTAATAACCGTTTGGATCTATCCATATAGATCCGTATACCCAATATGTATGTGGCATCACCCAGGTCCTTCATAGAGAACCTTTGTGATAAGAATGATTTGACCGATTGTAGCATAGGAATGTCATTTCCTATCAGAAGTATGTCATCCACGTACAATACGAGGAATGCGACATTTCTCCCTACAGTCTTCTTATAAACACAAGGTTCATCTGGATTTTTGATGAAATCAAACTCTTTGATAACATCATCAAAACAGATGTTCCAACTCCGTGATGCCTGCTTTAATCCATAAATGGATTTAAGCAACTTACATGCTTTACCGCTGCTCCCACTGTCAATGAAGCCTTCTGGCTGATCCATATAAACGCATTCATCTAAATCACCATTTAGGAACGCAGTTTTAACGTCCATCTGCCAGATTTCATAGTCATAGTGAGCAGCAATAGCAAGTAGGATCCGAATGGATTTAAGCATGGCTACTGGAGAGAAAGTCTCGTCATAGTCCAAACCTGGTCTTTGACGAAAACCTTTCGCTACCAACCTTGCCTTATAGGTCTCTACCTGTCCATCTACACCGATCTTTCTTTTAAAGATCCATTTGCAACCCACAGGTTTTATCCCGGAGGGTACATCTTCCAAAGTCCATACTTTGTTGGTGTACATGGACTCCATTTCGGATCTCATGGAATCCAGCCATTTCACAGAGTCACCACTCGTGATAGCCTGATGAAAACTGGCAGGATCATCATCATCCATGATGCAATCTTCTCTATCACCATCAATGAGAAAACCGTAGTATCTCTCCGGTGGGCGAGAAGTCCTACCAGATCTACGGAGTGGCTGAGGTTCATTAGATTCTGTTATAACTTCAGGTTCAGCCAAGTCGTCATTTGTAACTTGTGTCTCTAGAACCTCTTCTAGATCTACCATATTGCCATCAGTATCATTTGAAAAAATCTCATTTTCTAAAAAGGTGGCATACTGAGAAACAAACACTTTTTGTTCCTCCATGTGGTAGAAAAGATACCCAAACGAATGTCTAGGATATCCTACAAATATACATTTGACTGATCATGTCTCGAGTTTGTCTGGATTCTGCATTTTAACAAAAGCCGGACAACCCCAAATCTTAACTTTTTTAAGAGATGGTTTCTTCCCATGCCATATCTTATATGGAGTGGTAGACACGGTCTTGGTTGGAACTTTGTTTAACAGAAAAGCTGTTGTTTCTAATGCATGCCCCCAAAACGAGAGAGGTAACTCAGAATCACTCATCATGGATCGTACCATATCTAATAGGGTACGGTTCCTTCGTTTTGACACACCGTTGTGCTGTGGTGTGTATGGTGGAGTGAGCTGAGAGAGAATCCCATTCTCTTTTAGGAAGTCTAAGAACTCAGTACTTAAGTACTCTCCATCTCGATCGGATCGAAGTATCTTCATACTCTTTCCTGTTTGATTTTCTACTTCATGTTTATACTCCTTGAATTTCTCGAAAGCTTCAGACTTATGCTTTATCAAATACACATGACCAAATCTTGAGAAATCATCAGTAAAAGTTATGAAGTAAGAAAAACCGCCTCTTGCATGTGTAGACATTGGTCCGCATACATCACCATGTATGAGGCCTAAGAGCTCAGTAGCTCTTTCTCCGTGTCCTATAAACGGAGTTTTGGTCATTTTACCTTTGATACAAGACTGGCAAGTTGCATAAGATTTATACTCAAAAGAATTTAAATATTCATCTTTATGAAGCTTGTTTAGTCTTGTTTCATTAATATGACCAAGTCTACAATGCCAAAGAAAAGATTCATTTATATCTGAAAATTTCCTTTTATTTGTGTGTTGTACGTTGAAAACTGTGTGTTGATTAAGGATGTATATCCCGTTATTTAATGTACCACAACCAATCGACTCTTGATTAAGTCTAATGTTCATAACATTGTGTTGCACAGCAAAATGATACCCTTCATTGCCTAACAAGGAAACGGATATAATATTACAAAGCATACTTGGTACAAAATAACACGGGTTCAAAACCAATATACAACCCGAAGGAAAACCTAGGTGATACTCTCCTACTGAAACTGCATTTACATTGGAACCATTTCCAACTTGGAGAGTATGATCACCTGTCTTCAGAACTCTACTATTTCTCAACGCCTGCACAGAATTGCAAATATGAGAACCCGAACTGGTATCCAATACCCAGGAAGCAGAGTGTATAGAAAAACCGTTTTCAATTACGTACGCACCTGAGGCTGAAGCATCACCATGCTTCTTCTTGAGTTCCAGGTACTCAAAACAGTTCCTCTTCCAGTGTCCCGTCTTCTTGCAATGGAAACATTCACCTTTCCCCGATTCCCCAACCTTGGACTTGCCTTTTCCCTTCACCTTTTTGACTCCACCCTTAGGTTTGGTAGGTTTCTTCTTCATCTTTCCCTTGGCCTTAGCCTTCGGGTAAGAGGAGGAGGATTGCCCAACACTCATAATAGGAGTCTTCACTGACTTCAGTGTACTCTCTGCACTCCTTAACATATTAAAGAGTTCATGCAGTTCCTTCTCCATGTTGTGCATGTTGAAGTTAACAATGAACTGAGCAAAGGTGGAGGGGAGAGACTGTAGAATAATATCCATATACTGTCCATTGTCCATTGTCCACACAAGGTCCTCAAGCTCTTCTATGAGAGCTATCATTTTCAGAACATGGTCTCCTACTGCTGTGCCAGCGGTCATGCGCATCTGAAACAGTTTCTTAGACGCTTCGTATCGTAATACGCGAGATTTCTCTCCATACAGCTCTTTTGTATGGAGGAATATGGCTTTTACGTCCATATTCTCGTGTTGCTTCTGATGTGTGTTATCCATCGATGCAAGCGCGAGGCATTTTGCCGTGGCACAGTCAGCATCCCATGTCTTGCGGATTTCCCTATCCGCAACTGAAGATTTAGGACCTAGGGGGGCAAGGCTGGAGCTCTAAGGACATATGATACTTTATTATAAGTCAAGGCCATGTTTAAATTCCTCAGCCAGTCTTTATAGTTGGTCCCATTCAGCTTGTTTTTATCTAATAAAAGCTTAAGTCCTGTCATGGGTATCTGCCATTAAGAGAGAGAAAAGAACACACTTAGCGAAAGCTCTTGCAAAGATCAGATTGGTTATTATCTTGTCTAATCGATGTCTCCCACTGTTTTTATCAAATTTTCTTTAAAACCTTTAAAAAGAAAACTAGCCGGGATTAATTACATTCTACAACTTCGCTAACCTCTCAGCCAGGCCAGTGCCGGTACTTGAGGGAGGTTCCCCGTGCTTTCGTACGGACCTAATTAAAGTAAACCTCGTCTTCCCAGAGGCGTAGCCCCGTTTGGCACCTTTTTAGACACCTACCGAGTCAGCTAATTGTAAAGTGCAAAATTCTCCCGGTAGCAACATTTGCTCGCAGTGGGATCGGGATCCTACTATAATATAGAAGGTATAAAATCTCATTGTAATTTTCAACTTTTGATATTCTCGATATTATTTTTACCCCTAATACTCATGACCTTAACTAAAGTCAACATATCATAAGTACTAGTCAAGTTCTTCCCGTCATTTCTTGATTAACTAGACCCACCCATATAACCCTTAACTGAAGTCAACATAATCATATGAATGTCCTAACTAATCTGCATCATATGCAGTATAGGAAGACATCACTTAGCTACCGTTCACTGCGCCTTAACTAAAGTCAAAATGCGTAGCACGAATACTAAGTACTCTACTTCCTAAAATGACGGAGGGTTGTGGATAGTTTTTAATAAAACTTTTAACGCTTTGAACATGATATCGTTGTAGAATCAAATGGGTTTAAAAGGAGTGGTTTAAGCTCCGCATTTTTGAAACTTGCTTTTTTTATAAAAGGCCGAGTGTGTTTCAAATCTGATTCTACAACATCTTTTTAGGTTCATTTATCTTTTACATTAATCTCATTAATGTAGTCCCATCATTTAAATCCTAAGCCATTATAGAAAGAAACGAAAATATAACGTACACTTATGCTACTCGCATTCGTCACAGTGTCCTGATATGCACCGTTAGCTTACTTAACTAACGGCATACCGGGATGGGGCTAGTGCGGGTGCAAAACATAAGTAACGTCTATTATATATCATATATATAATATTGCATTCGTCTCAGATATATATTAAAAGATCACATCAGATAATAAAAGAAGCAGAAGCACATATAGGATATCTAGGAGGTCCGTATTTTGTATTTAGCCAGCAATAAAAATACGGATTCCACGGTCTCGATGAATAGCCAAGCCCACACCCCTAGACCCCTATGAGAGCGGCAAGCGACCCTACCAATTCTGGAGTTTAGGAGACCCGGTATCGACTCCTCGAGATGCCTCCCACTGAACCCTAGAACCCGGTCACTTGTGCCCTCGTCCTTGGGTCTATCCTAATGCGGAAAAGTAAATAATATACAACACTGGTGACAACAACCTCAACCCGGAAGTGCCCCAAATAAAAGAATATTATATACAATTTAATTTTACATGAATGAAAAGAATACTCTCATCTCACATGAAACCCCCGGCTATTCATTGCGACAATCCTGCACATCAAAACTCATCGACACATAATATCAAATATCATCAACGTAAGTAAGTATGCATACACCGATCGTCGTTGATGTATAGCAACGAAAACCGGCAATAAAATTGCATACTACACTTACGGTCACAGAGAAATAAAATGAAAAATTACAACAATTGGAATCTTTAACTACCGTTAGACAACACAAACCCGGAATATCACATATACAAGATTTCATGCCTAATAATGTAAAGCTCTCATTTGGGTCTCAATCTAGAAAACACCTTTTCAAAACAAACCGGATAATTCAACAAGATTTTCGTTTATCCCGAGACCGAACTGCTAGATTTACACGCAACAAACAAATTTGTAGATTCCAATCATTATATCACATACTATTAAACTAGGCGCAGTTAAAAACATTTGATCGAACGATTTAAACAACCACAGACTGCTCAGAAATCTCAACACTTGAGCAGTCTTGAAAAAAAACCCAGTAAAAGCAGCAAACACATACGGGCCAGCTCAAGAAACTATAGCCCAGGAATCACCTACGGCGCCACGGAACCGCCGCAACAAGGCCACTCTGGCCGCGGTTCCGCGGTCGTACGGTCGACTTAGGGCAGCGTATTTCTGGTGGGCCCATATATTTCCCTGCTTAATTTTTTACGTATTTTTAATTTGAAAAAATCCAGGTTTTTGCAAATTTCCAGAGAGCACCCCCCGGGTGTCGTTTTTCGTCCGTTCGATGTTTTCAACTTCGTCTAGGTTACTACAAAGCTCTAGCTTGGCTCTGATACCACTGTAGGGTTTCCTTAACACCTCTATTAGGGTTTTTAAGCATCACACATGCCATAACATTGAAATTATGAGGTGCTAAGTAAACTATACTATGAATCGAACTAGAATTTATGAAGTAACTATTAATAGTATCAAATTTAAAACTTAATTTATACTAAGTGATGAGACTACAACCTTTGTAGACCTCTTTGGAAGACTCCTTTGCTTTGGAAGGGTTCGCTTGATCAACTCCTCGTCCACGATGATCCACCCAAAGCCCTTTGCCCTAAGCTTGTTGCTTCCTTCGATCTTTGAAAATCTTGAAGCACAACACCCTACACAAGATAGCAAAGGTTGTGTAGGATGATGAAGTGGTTGCTATTCTTATTTAATACCTTTTCATTTATTTATCTAACTCAATTTTAACAATTAAAAGAGAGCTAGTGTGAGGAAGAAGAAGATGGCTCTATTCTTTTTTCTTTTGAAGTGAATAATCAATAATAATGAAAATGAAATGAGAGAGATATATATTATCATAACCGTAACCATAGTTAAATAATATCTAGATATTATTATTTGGGTTAAAGGTAAAAGGAAAAAGAACCATGGTTGAGTCAAATTCAACCATGGAAATGTGTAGAAAGAACGACTCATGAACAAAGAAATGAGTCATTAATCTTTTTCCTTTATCTTTAACTTTAATGAAAAATATCCATATATATATTTATCTACAATATGATTCTTATATTGCCATCATCCTTGTATCATCAACCATGATACATTTCTTGTATGTATGTGTGTATGCACATCATCATGTACATATACATGCATGTATCCATAAAAAGAAAAGGATTTAAATAAATAATATAAAAGTCAATATTAAATCAAAACTTGATTTAATAAATCGGTCACATCTCATACGACCCGACTAATATTAAATTCCCGATCAAAATACAGTATCATATACTCATATTTGATCGAGCCTCCGCACATATCTCATATGCGCACCACTTCGTTTCGCCTGAGCCTAGAAACTTCTATGTGGGACTCTAAGACTCGTCAATACGCCAGCAGTAGATGATGATCATATCAAACACCCACAAGCCGCAAGCGGTCAGCTAAACGTAACGGCCACCCGGGTATTGAGCGATCAGAATAAGAACAAGCGAACCTGTCAAAACTCCTGTCAATCCATCCGGCAACACTTACCGTACAGTCCGGTCTCTTCGTCAGATATGCTGCATATCGAGTCTAGGGATAGAATCGTCGACCCCAATAACTCAATAAGTCATGCCGGTATATGGTCTATAACAGATCGAGAAACATACTGATAACACTTATCAGTAATATCTCAGTAGCCCTGGCCAGGGACTTCCCGTTATAGCCAATCGTGCACAACACAGCATCAACCCCCAATACCGGGAGAGACGAAACCCCTCCTATTGCTCATTGCCTCCATATGCCTCGAGAGTATACCCAAAATCCACCTGTTTGTATGACTCAGTAGAGCCGTAGTAGGGTGGAGATCAAAGTACAGTGGGAGGACATACAAGACTCTATGACGATCTCGGGTCTACAGACTAACCTGTACCAGTGTCACCTGAGAACTGCTATCCGACGTATGATATAATACTATATAGGAGTTCTCGGTGAGTACGTTCAGTGTATCCAGTCTCACTGAGCACCCGTATACTATCTTCAGTGTCAACACACCAGACGGATATGGGATCATCCATCGCCTATCATATGGAACAAGAATGGTTTACGCTAGTCTAAACCGGAATATCGATGCCCTGTCTCGATATACCTACGACTAGGAACATTTCAAGGAAATGCTTATAAACTACAGATGTCCCACTAGTATGATCCGCATCATAATCCAAGTAGTCAAGCCAACATCCTTAAGGCTTTATCAACATGCACCAAATGAATATAAACATGATCAAGTGAACATATGATAAAGTAAAACCAGATAGCATACTATCATGTCGAGCAAGACCGTCCTATGAATATATACACACACACACACACACACACATCAGTACATACACTATCTCATAATGGCCTCTAGGGCATACATATATCCAACAACTGCCATCTGACGTAAGGTATAATACCATCTGGGAGTTCTCGGCGAGTCCGTCAAGTGTACCCAGTCTCCAGTGAGCACCCGTATATCATCTCTGATGTCAAACACCAATGGATATGGGATCATCTATCGCCCATCTATATGGGTCAAGAAGTTATACGCTAGTCTACTCTGGTATATCTATGCCCTGTCTCGATACACCCACGACTAGGGACCTTAAAGGATGTACTTATGGACTACCATGGTCCCACTAGTACGATCTGCATCATAATCCTGGTAGTCAAGTACACATCCTAAGGGCTTTACCAACATATAACAGAGAGACAATCAGTGTACACATTAAGGTAAAGAGTAACTAGATAGCATACTATCATATCGAGCAAGAAAGTCCTCCCTATATATGTCCAAGCATCCACTATAATATACATCTCATGTATAGTAATGGCCTCTAGGGCATACATATAACTAACAATCTCCCACTTGCACTAGGGCCATCAGATAATAGTGGTTGTAGTATCCCATACTCAACCATCCCATAAAAGTCTCTCTCTAGGAAAAGGCCTTTATGAGTGGATCCGCCGTGTTGTCCTCTGAGTCTACTCTCCTAACCTCTATCCCCTGGAGATCAACCATCTCCATGATCAGGTGATACTGCCTTAGAATATGTCTGGATCACTGATATGACGGGCGTTCCTAGGCATAAGCAACAACTTCATTGTCACACAATGGTAGGAACGAAGTTCATCTCATGAACTAATATACACCCAAACTGCCTCTTTGGTAGCATCTTTGGTAGCGATGTATCCAGCCTTTATCGTCTAGTATGCCACGGTATCTTTCTTGGAACTCTTCCAACATACAGAGGGTAAAGACAATGCCTATGACTGACTTTCAATCGTCCTTATGACCCTGGAAGCTATCCAGTGATTCTCCCCAGGATCGATTGATACCATCTCACTACACCTAGTGAGAATCCTAACATCCATTTAGATCTATCACATAGATCTAAAACCCTGGATCTAGGAGGTATCACCTTGATCCTATATGGAGAATCTATGTGATAAGAGGAGATTGATCGAGCGTAGCATAGGAAACTCCTTTCCTATCAAGAGTATGTCATCTACGTATAATACGAGGATGACCGCCTTACTCTCTACTACCCTTTTGTATATACAATGTTCATCTACCATTTTGATGAAGTCAAATTCTTTGACTATCACATCAAAATAGATGTTCCAACTCCGCGATGCCTACTTCATCCCATAAAGCAACTTGCACACGTTTCCGCTGCTCCCACTGTCTACGAAGCCCTCTGGCTGTGTACTTATAGACGCTTTCTTCTAAATCACTATTTAGAACAGCAGTCATGACATCCAACCGCCAGATATCGTAGTCATGGTATGTAGCAGTGGCAAGTAGGGTCTGGATGGACTTAAGCATAAACACTTAGAAAAGGTTTCATCATAAGCCACACCTGGTCGATGACGCAAACCTTTAACAAGTCTAGCTTTGAAAGTCTCAACTTTTCCATGTACACCAAGTAATCTTCTCAAGATATACTTGCTCCTGATGGGGATTTAACCCTTAAGATAAAGCAACCAAAGTCCATACTTCGTTGGTGTACATAGATTCCATCTCAGATCACTTAGCATCCAGCCATTCTTACAGAGTCCCCACTCTTGATGGCCTACTCGAAACTAGTTGGGTCATCATCTTATGATGCAATCCTTGCTCCCACTGTCATAGAGAAACCAAAGTATCTATCAGGTGGGTGAGGAACCCTACTAGATCGGCGGAGAGGCTGAGGTTTGTCGGGAGCTATTGAATCCTCCGGTTCTACCAAATCATCAGCTGCAGATAGTATAGCTGGAACTCCTTCCAGTTCTACCTCATGACCAATAATTTCCTTCCAAAATAAATTCCTTTTCCAAAAAGGTGGTCATGCCGAGAAATAAAACATCTTTTGTTCCTTGGTGCAGTAGAAGATATTCTCTTGCAAATGCTTGGGATATGCAACAAACTTCCACAGAACTGACCTTGCCTCGAGCTTGTCCGGATTTTGCTTTTAGACATAGGCCGGACAACCCCAAATCTTAACTTACTTAAGAGATGGGCTCTTCCCATACCATATCTAATATGGAGTTGTAGGGATCTGATTTGGTTGGAACGCCATTCAATAGGTATGCAGCTTCACAAGTGCATATTCCCAAAAAAAAAATAGGCAACTCAGTAATACTCATCATAGAGCGCACCATATCTCATAGGGTGCAATTGCTCCACCCCGATACACCGTCGTGCTGTGGTGTATGCGGAGGAATAATGCTGAGAGAGAATCTCATTCACCTTAAGAATAGTCCAGGAATTCCGTGCACAAGTATTCTCCTCCCTGATCACATCAAAGGACATAATACTTATACCCTTTTTGGTTCTCCACTTCTAACTTATATTCTTTGAATATCTCAAAAGGTTCAGACTTGCGTTTCTACAGGAACATATGTCCGAATCTTGAGAGATCATCAGTGAATGTAATGAAGTACAAAGAACCAGACCTGGAATGTGTAGACTGGGGACCTACATACATCATCATGTATCAATCCTAAGAGTTCACTAACTCTTTCTCTGTTTCCAGTAAACGGAGCTATGGTCATCTTATCATTGTGACATGACTGGCAAGCTTCACAAGATGTAAATTCAAACTGATTTGAATATGCATCTTAATGTAACTTCAGCTAGTCGGGTCGCATTGATATGACCTAGTCTACAATGCCTCAAGAAAGATTCGTTCATTTCTGAACTCTTCCTCTTGTGTGTGTTCTGTACGTTAAGAACTGTGGTTTGATTTAGAACGTATATGTTTTTAGATAACGTGCCTGAACTGATCAACTCTTGATATAGGAAGTGTTCAAAACATTGTCCAACAATACAAAATTACATCCTTCTTTACTAAATAAAGAAACCGGTATGATGTTGTATATCAGGTTCGGTATCTAATAACATTCGTTCAGAATCAATGTATTCCGGTAATACAGGGTGATAACTGCCAACAACTTGACTGCAACAATTGCACCATTTCTAACTCTTGAAATTTCTATCACCCGTTCTCAATTCTCTACCTGTCTGTAGCCCATGTAACAGATTACATATGTGGGATCCTGATCCGGTATCTCATACCCAGGACGTAGAGGATACTGAGAAACAGTTCTCGGTAATGAACACACCCGAAGAAGATGCATCAGTATGCACTTTCTTCGTTTGGACGGCACGGGAATCCTGGTAATCCCCTATTTCCTGCTCGGTCTTATAACAATTATAAGTTGGAGCGGGTCCAACGTTCCCCAGCACAGTATAACAAGCGGGTTCGGTCAATACATCCATATTATTATCTTGATTAAGGCGTGACATGGTCGCTACCTTGAGAGAGAGAGAAGAAAACACTCTGCTTGCGCTCTTGCAAGATCAGATTGGTCATAATTTTATCTAATCAGGATGGCTCCCACTATTTTTTATCAAATTTTCCTTCAAACCCTAAAAGGAAAGATTAGCCGGGATTAATTACACTCTACAATTTCGCCAATCTTTCAGCCAGGCCGGTGCCGGTACTTTGAGGGAGGTTCCCCCTTGCTTTCGCACGGACCTAATTAAAATAAACCTCATTTTCCCAGGTGCGTAACCCCGTTGACACCTTTCTAGACACCTACTTGATCGTCTAATTGTAATGTGTAAAACTCTTCCAGGAGTAACAATTACTCGCAGTCGGTATCGGGATCCAACTAACTCATAGAAGGTATGCAATCTAATTGCAAATTTCAACATTTGAAATTCTCGATAATATTTTGCCCCAAGCATCCCATGACCTTGACGGAGGTCAACAAACCATAGGGTGCTAGTCAAGTTCAACCCGTCGTTTCTTGATTGAATTAAACCCACCCGCACGACCCTTGACGGAGGTCAACAAGGTCGTACGACTACCCTAATCCAATCTGCATCATATGCATAAGAAGATAAATACTAGTCAGCTACCGCACACTATGCCTTGACGGAGGTCAACAAACGTAGCACGAATACCAAGTAGGACTTATCTTAAATGACGGAGGGTTACGACAGGTTTTTCTGAAAACCTATTGCGTAATGAACTTGATATCGTTGTAGAATCGAGTGAATTTGGAAATGGAGTGATTTTGAGGCTTTCACTAGTTTTGCTAAAGAGGTCATTCCCGGGGAAGGAATCTCGGCTCTTTCCTCATCGAATAAGGTGCAGGATATATCATATATATCACTATGTAAAGCAAAACTCCAAAAGCAATCAAAAGACAAACCGAGTGTTGTAGCATCTGCCAGTTTTGCTAAAGAGGTCACTCCCAGTGAAGGGATCTCGGCTCTTTCCTCATCGAATAAGGTGTAGGATATATCATATATATCACTATGCAAAGCAAAACTGTAGCTACTCTTTTTGAAAATTTGATTCTACAACATCTTTTATGTTTCTTTTCTTTCATTAATCACATTAATGAGGTCCCATCATTTAAGTCACCTAAACATCACAGATAAATACGACGTACACTTATGCCATCCGCATTCGCCTCGATGTCCTCTCGTGCACCGTTAGGTTAGGTAACTAATGACAGAGCGGGGCAGGGCTAGTGCGGGTGAAAAACATAAGTAACGTCTATATAATATATCATATATACTATATACAGTATTTATCTCAACATATCAAATGATTACATCACAGATATCGCAGCAGAAGAAACATATGAAATGTTGGATATACCAGGAGGTCCGTGTTTTATTTTGAGCCTTTATAAACCACGGATTCCACGGTCGCGATGAATAGCCAAACCCACATCCACAGACCCCTACGAGAGCGGCAAGCAACCCTTCCAATTCTAGAGTTAGGAGACCCGGACTTGACTCCTCGAGTTGGTCTCCCACTGGACCCTAGAACCCGGTTACTTGTGCTCTCCTCCTTGGGTCTATCCTAATGCGGAAAAGTAAATAATATACATCAATGGTGACATCAACCACAACCCGGAAGTTCCCCAATAAAAGAATATTACATACATTTAATTTTACATGAATGAAAAATAAAAACTCTCATCTCACATAAAACCCCCGGCTAATCAAAACGCGACGATCCAATATAACATATCCAGCAGTACATAATCACATGTCATCACAGCACAGAAAACTAGACGATGTTAAACATTCCAATTGAATCATTGAACACCCAAGATTACCCAGAAAACTCAACACTTGAGCGTAGTTTAAAGTAATTCAACACACGCCACAGCTCCAATGAACCAGCTGTAGAAGGGTCAAACCAACGCCTCACATATGAAACGCTAAACCACCACAAACCCTAGGGTTCAAGTGGCAGTTTTGACAGCTACATAATCAAGTTAAGGTTTACGTTCTTCTAGAGGGTCCAAAGAATAACTTGCATGATCTTTGAAAGCCTTTTTAACTACGGGAAAAATCCAACACTTGTAAATTTTCCCGGCAAGGGTTAAAATGGGTACTTGACATCCGATTGAACTTTTTAACAACGTCTAAAGTTACCCGAAAACAGTTAAAATTACGACTACGAAACACTTCGATTTTTCATTACAGCAAATTACCATCACATGACAATTTAGCAAGAATAAACAACACCTGAAGCACCAAAACCCAAGAAACAGAACACAGGAAAAATTTGGAGGGGGGGCTCGGATTGGGCCGGTGAGGAGGGGTGTGGCAGGCCCAAACAGTTCAGTTTGGCTCTAGATTTCTGCAGTGTTCATAGTATCATACATACATCATTGTGTACATATTAAAAAAAATTTTAGGGATCGTTTAAAATTCGACAGAAAGTGGCATTTTGGGTTTCAAGTTTCGGAGTTCGTTTCGTATTCGTAATCTAACATTATCCTTATAACTTCCTAGCTAGGCTCTGATACCACTGTAGGGATCCCTTCGACAGTAGCAAGGTTTCAGGAGGCATCGTCCATGCCATTTTTAAATTTTTTCCGTTAAAGGGAACTCTAGACTAGAATCGTTAGCTAGAAATATAATACGGAAACAAAGTAAACCATTTACTATCTAAGTGAATACGAAATACAACCTTTGTAGATCGGTCATTCACTTCAAAAGCTCCTTGTTGTGGTCCCTTCGCTACGATCATGGTTTTTACGGACTCTTGCATGGCTTCACGAGGCAAAAGGGGCGTCCTTACTTGAAGTCTTCGAGGCCGAAGATGATCTACGTCGAGGGAATACCAACTCAAGCTTCTACTTCACTAACTAGGTTTATGGTAAAGATCCGGTTTTGGTTTATTCTAGCGCCATGTTTTGTATCGTTATAAAATTTTTGTTCCGCATTTGGCCACGGAAGTTGGCCGGGGCGCTATCTTAACCCTTCAAAGAAGTTGAACTTCCGGAACTCCTCAACATGTTGAGGAATGCAGAGGGCACCCTGCAGAAAGCCAGGGAAACACCCGCTCTGTTTGTTAGTAGTGCTTCCTCTTCTAGGTCCAAGGCGAAAGCCAAAGGAAAGAAGAAGAAGGCCTCTACCAAACCTTGATGCGGTGTTAGTAAGGTGGAAGCCAAGGGAAAAGCAAAAGTGGCAGGGCCGACAGTAGGGAAGGAAGAATGCTTCTACTGTCACAAGAAGGGCCATTGGAAGATAGATTGCAATACTTGGAAGGCCAAGAACCAGGACCCGATGCAAGTTGTGGCTTCGGCTTCAGGTGTGTTTGTAATTGAAAACTGTCAATCAACTCTACTTCCTGGGTATTGGATACCGGATCAGGATCTCATATATGCAATTCTTTGCAGGCACTGAGAAGCCGTAGAGTTCTGAAGACAGGTGATATGACCCTCAGGGTTGCTGACGGAGCGAGCGTGGATGCTGTGTTCGAAGGGGAATATCACCTTGGATTGACGAGTGGACATATTTTGGTTTTGCGCAACTGTTTTTGTGTACCTAGTTTGACTTGTAATATCATTTCAGTATCTTTGTTATCAAAAGAAGGTTATGATTTTACATTTGTAAGTGATGTCGTAAACATCCACCTTAATCATGGTCTGAATGAGTCAGGTACTTTAAACAACGGTATATACGTATTAAACCAACTACGAATTTTCAATGTCCAGAACACACATAAAAGAAAGACTCCAGAATTAAATCAAGCTTTCTTATGGTATTGTAGACTAAGTCACATCAATGAGACAAGGTTAACCAAGTTACATAAAGAAGGATATTTGGATCCGTTCGAATATCAATCTTATGCAACTTGTCAATTATGTCTCAAAGGAAAGATGACAAAGACTCTGTTCACTGGACACGGAGTAAGAGCAAGTGAGCTCCTGGGACTCATACACAGCGACGTGTGTGGTCCAATGTCTACACATGCAAGAAGTGGTTATTCCTATTTCATCACTTTTACGGATGATTTCTCTAGGTATGGACATATTTTCATGATGAAATATAAATCCGAGGCCTTTGAGAAATTCCGGGAATATAAGAATGAAGTGGAAAAACAAACCGGAAAAAGTATCAAGACACTGAGATCTGATCGAGGTGGTGAATACTTGAGTGCCGAGTTCCTGGATTACCTAAAAGAGAATAGAATTCTCTCTCAACTTACTCCTCTATACACACCACAACACAACGGTGTATCGGAGAGACGGAACCGAACCCTATTGGATGTGGTACATTCCATGATGGGTAACGCTGAGTTACCGCGATCGTTCTGGGGCTATGCACTAGAATCAACTGCATATCTTTTGAACAATGCTCCTACCAAGACCGTGCCTACGACACCATATCAGATGTGGAGTGGGAAGAAACCCTATCTTCAGTATCTGAAGTTATGGGGATGTCCAGCTTTTGTTAAAAAGAAGCATACGGACAAACTCGAGGCACGCTCAGTACTGTGTAAGTTTGTGGGATACCCAAAGAACTCCATAGGGTATCTTTTCTATTACGCAGAGGAACAAAAGGTTTTTGTTTCTCGTCATGTCCACTTTATGGAACATCAGTTTTTAGAAAAAGAAACAAGTGGGAGCGCAATAGAACTGGAAGAAATTCCAGAACCACAAGCTATTACTGAAAGCTTGGTAGAACCAGAAGTTTCAAAAGAACAGGACATTCCCGCACCTCTCCGCAGGAGTAGTAGGCTGTCTCATCCGCCTGAGAGATACTACGGTTTTCATATAGACGGGGATAGAAAGGACTGCATCATTGATAATGATGAGCCGACTAAATTCCAGCAGGCCATTCAGAGCACTGAGTCGGTAAGATGACTGGATGCAATGCGGACCGAAATGGAGTCCATGTACACCAACAAAGTATGGACTTTGGACATTACTCCAGAAGGGGTAAAACCCATAGGCTGCAAATGGATCTTCAAAAAGAAGATTGGTGTAGATGGACAGGTTGAAACCTATAAGGCTAGACTTGTTGCAATGGGTTTTCGTCAAAGACCTGGTTTGGACTATGACGAAACCTTTTCTCCAGTGGCTATGCTCAATTCCATTTAGATCCTTCTTGCCATTGCTGCCTTCTATGATTATGAGATTTGGCAGATGGACGTAAAAACCGCTTTTCAAAATGGAAATTTAGAAGAGTGTGTCTATATGGACCGGCCCGAGGGTTTCATTCAGAGTGGGAGAAGCGGGAAAGTGTGCAAGTTGCTTAAGTCCATTTATGGACTAAAGCAGGCATCGCGGAGTTGGAACATCTGTTTTGATGAGACAGTCAAAGAATTTGACTTTATCAAAAATCCAGATGAGCCATGCATTTATAGTAAGATTGTAGCACGAACTGTTGTATTCCTCGCCTTGTACGTGGATGACATTCTCTTGATAGGAAATGACATTCATATCCTACAATTTGTCAAAGGATTCTTGTCACACAGGTTATCCATGAAAGACCTGGGTGATGCCTCTTACATTCTGGGGATTCGGATCTATCGTGATGGATCTAAGAGGATGTTGGGACTTTCACAGTCCAGGTACATCAACACCATACTGAAAAGATTCAGTATGGAAGATTCTAAGCGCGGTAATTTACCGGCTTGTCACGGAATCACCCTCTCCAAAGAGATGTCTTCCAAGACTGATTTGGAAAGGGATCGCATTGTTGGGGTAAAAATTTACACCCCGGTTAACCAAATCAAAATCAAAGTCAACCCCAAGCCAAGTGGGCCCAAGCCCAGATCCAGTCGGCCCATGCCCAGGTCGAGCCCGAACATGAAGCGGCCGGCCTCCCCCATGCCAAGATAAAAATTTTGTAATAAATAATTTTGTTGTATTTCTTGGATAAATGTAAGAAAAATAGGCATAAAGCCAAATTTTTGTAAAGCCCATAGCTTATGTGCAAAAAGAAATGGCACATGACCCATGGGATAGGCAAAATGCCATTTTGTGAAGCCCAAGGGGCTATGTGTAAAGTGTATGGCCTATAAAGGCAAAGATAATGAAATATCTCACAACCTTTTCTCTCTCCGAAAAAATTTTAGATCTGAGATCTTTCCTTCTTCTTCAAGGTTCCAAAACCTTCTTTTTTCTTTTGAATTAAATCAAGAGTTTTGCTCTTCATTTTACAAAACTAAATAGTTTTTCACCACAAAACACACAAAAGGGAACTTGGATCTGTCATTAGATCTCAAAAAGAAGAGATTTTAGATCTCACATCTCTTGATCCAGCCAACAAAGGAGGAAGAAGAAGAACCCATTTCCTCAACCAAAACATTTTTAGGAGTTTAACTCCATTCTAAACCCTATTTCTAGGACTAAAAGCCCCTTTTTCTCGCCAGCGCCTTGCGCTCGCGTGCCGACACGTGGCGCGCTTGCGCTCCAGCGACCAGCGCTCGAGCGCAAAGTGCCCACGTGCCGACACATGGTGCGCTTGCGCTCCAGCGCCCAGCGCTCTAGCGCAAAGCGCCAGCGTGCGGACACGTGGAGCTCTTGCCCTCGAGCGCAAAGCGCCAGCGTGCCGACACGCGGCGCTTTTGCGCTCAAGCGCACAGCGCTCGAGCACAAAGCGCCCACGTGCCGACACGTCGCGCGCTTGCGCTCCAGCGCCCAGCGCTCGAGCGCAAAGCGTCCACGTGCCGACACGTGGCGCGCTTGCGCCTAAGTGCACAACACTTAAGCTCACAGCGCTCAAGGCGCTGGCCCCACACATCTCTCGGATGCCTTTTCCCCCTCTTTTTTTATTTATATATATATATATATATATATATATATATATATACATATGCATAGATATGTACACATATACATACTCCACGACACTGTCCCTGTTAGAAAAAAATTTCTAACGGGGCGCTGTCCCGCACCCCGCAAGGGGGCTGCTAGCCCCCTTGACCCCAAGCCCGCTATCCGGGTAGCGGGACCCCCGTAAAAACTCTGCGTGGCTCCCGATATATCCAAAACCCCCTTTCAAAACATAACACACGTATACTGCACGTTGAGTTCGCATGACCAGTTTAACCTATCAATCGGAGGTTCCTTCGCTCCAAAGGCGAGGGGTAATTAACGGCAGCTTAGTCCGCGGCTGCCGGAGATTCGGATCCCCACAATCAATAAACCTCCACCTACCCTTGGCAGGGGGAATCTGTAGTACTCCTGACAAGCGCGCGCGTATTCCCATCTCAATGGGGTGATGAAAAACACCCTACAGATTCTGGCACGCCCGGTGGGACCTTTCTCTCCTCCTATATTTCGGGTTAACTGTTCATGCGAACTCAATAAATATACATATCGATTGTCTATACTGAAATGATATTTTTTTTCTGTGCAGCAATCAACTTTCGACGACAATGTCTCCCAATACGAATTCAGCTTCCAACGCGACCTCGATTCCGTGCGTGGTCAAGGTCAATGCTCGTGTGGTTCTCCCCGCAAGCCTCGGTCGACAGTGGGAGGAACTACCCCGCCAGTTTGGCTCCGTCATCATCTACCCTGCCGGAAGCGCTCATCTGGCAGAAATCCCGGCGAAGCAGGCGGCCAAGCCGGTCTCAAGGGGCAAGAAGCCAAATGTCGTGATCGCCAAGGCACCACAACCGAAACTTAAGACGGTGTCTGAACGATTCTCTGGTGCTCCAGTGGGGGGCAAGAACTCCGGTACAAAGGGCAACATCAAATGTTGCAGACGAGCTCAGGCGATGACTCTAACAAATGCACAATCGAGCATATCTCCAAAATCCTCCATCGTCCAGTCTACCGCGTCTTCCCAAAGAGGCGAAGTCTGTCAGGTGCTTCGAACAGAAAAGTTAAGGCAGAAGCGGCTCAGGTATCGAGCCAACAAGAGGGCCAAGGCTTCGGCCAAATGGAATCTTGTGAAGTTCCAAGTGCAGGGTCGCCCCACGACGACGGCTGAGTCGGACGTAAGAATCAGCAATTCCTTCGAGCCTCTGAAATGGGTTCAGAAAAATGCCATGACCGCCAGAATCAAGAAGACAGCGGTCCGAACAATGCTACAAAGAGACGTGTCCCGGCCCCAACAGAAAAAGTATGACACTGTCTTTTCAAGAGTCTATCAGGCGCTCTGTGCCGCACGAAAGCAGCGGGGCAAATCCAGAAAAGAAGTGCCAGCATCATTCAAGAATCCGGCCAGGCCATCCGCCTTCAATCGACTGCCCGCTACTGAAACATGGGGTCCAAGGCAGCGATCTGTGAAATCAGTCGCCGATAATAAAAAGACGGCTGGATATATTATCCATACGGTCTATATGGCGGGCGGGCGCCCCAGCGACAACCTTCGCAGCAAAAGCAAGGATCGGGCCACCACATCCCAAGCCTAATCTGGCTTGAATGTGGTCACCGCTGCCCAAGAACAGCCGCCTCCGCTGGATGAAGAAAACCCTCTCGAGGAGGAAGATAGGCAGAAAGACCTCTCGGTCCATGCAGAGTCAAGCTCGGACAGCGAGGATGAGCCGACTTTCCGCCCCAGGACCGCGGAGCAAGAGCTGCTCCAAGAGCTTCGAAAACAGCTCAAGAGCAAGGATAAAGAGATGGCAAGCTCTATTCGAAAATTGATGACCTAACGAATGTTGTGATGCAGCTTACGGCTCAAATTGCTCGAGCGCCTCCCAATCAAGCACAAGTCGCCACTCATCAGTCGGGTGATGACAATCCGAAGCAGACAATGCCTGTTCCTTTAGGTCCAAGACCGGTCGAGCAGCACGAAAGCCGGCCACATTCCGCTTCTAGGGACGCCTTGGCTCCAGATAGCACTATCCCGCTAACGCAAGACCGGATAATGGATTTGGTCACCAGCAAAGTTAAAACATTGGTGGCTGAAGCTGAGGCTCAGAAAGAAATTGGCAGTAGTGGGAGGCCATATCCCGCACAATACAATTTGATCGAGTTCCCGAGCGGCTACGTCATTCCTAAGTTCGGAAGATTTGACGGAACGGGGAATCCAAATCACCACGTTGCCCACTTCAAAGCCTCGTGCGGAAATACAGGGGGCAATGACGCGCTCCTTCTTCGTCAGTTTGTCAACAGCCTGACCGGTGTCGCCTTCGACCGGTACGCGAGTATACCAGACGGGTCCGTTATTACCTTTGCCCAAATGGAGTCTCTGTTTCGGCAAAGGTTCATGTGTGTCAGTGATAAAATCTCCATTGCCGACCTTGTAAGTACCAAGCCGGGGAAGAATGAAAGCAACACCGACTTTATCGCCCGATGGCGTAATCTCACGGTCAAGTGCGAACCGCCGCTGGAGCAGGACCAGTCCGTCAGCCTTCTCATTGGGAACCTCAACAATTGGATGGTCCTATTCATGTGTACAGCGGGCCTCAAGACATTTCACGAGCTAACCAAGAAAGTCAAAATGCTGGAACGCTCGAAGCAAGAGTCCCC
Organism: Agapanthus africanus; assembly: GCA_030015575.1. Taxonomy (NCBI): domain Eukaryota; kingdom Viridiplantae; phylum Streptophyta; class Magnoliopsida; order Asparagales; family Amaryllidaceae; genus Agapanthus; species Agapanthus africanus. Next base: position 138,294,566 of record JASDDO010000010.1, read on the forward strand.
GCCGGACTCTTAGAGAGACAAAACTTGGAAAAGCAAGCGGGACGACAACCGTAGAAGCGGGAGTTCCAGCAGTACCAATGTCTTCAATGCGTCCATTAATGAAGAAAAGCGAAGGGCGGGCGAATCCAAAACCAACCGGTCTCGAAAGCCATTGCTGGGAGGAGATGGGCCTTCCCTAGAGGAGAAGAAGAACATGGTTTACTCTTTCAGAAGGGACAAGGTCCGTAAGTTATTTAAAGATGCCTTGAACAACGGCCTACAATTGCCGGAGTCGAAAAGACCCCAAGAAGCAAAAATGACCGACAATCCCCTGTATTGCCCGTACCACCGAGTAGTGAGCCATGCGATCGAGGATTGCTATATCTTCAACGACTGAGTGGAGAAGCAGTACAAGGATGGAGAGATCGAGCTGTCCAAAAGCGTGTTGGTGAACAATCAAGTTGCAACCGCCAACTTTATACAGACAGAAGTTGAAGCCTTCTGGGAGCAGACAGCCGAACCCGCTGCCCTGAGCAATGAAACGGACTCATCACGGCTTCCGTGGAGTACGCACATATCTAATAAGATGAAGAAGATGATAAAGCTACTTCGGAAAGAGCCCAGGACGGAATGGGAAGGGCAGAAGAAGCCTACCAGTCCAGCTGCCATTGCGGCTCCATCAGGCTCAAATCCAAGAAGCTCAAGAAGAAGAAAAGTGTAGCTCGGCGCGAAAAGGAGTCTGCAGGGAGATCGGCCATTCAAAAATATATCGATTCCCTCGAAGAATATGAACAGAAGGAAAGAACTCTGATTCAATTGAAGGAGTTCCTCCCTGTACGAGCGGCTGAAATTCTGGAGGAGTTAGAAGAAGACCCCAATGAAGGGATCCCAGTAGTGACCTGCTACGCCATCCATCTTGGCAGCGACTCTGAGGAGGAGCTCTATTTTCCCGAAGAGGACGAGGAGCTCGCCACAAAGGCCAATCAAATCCAGCTCAGAAGCGGCAGAGCTCTACCGCCAAATCAGGGCAACGCCCCAAAAGGGAAGGAAAAACAGTTGACTAATGATGAAGGTGGCAGAGAACCGGCCGATGAAGACTCAAGTCCTTCCTCAGTGGACTACAATGTCTTGGCTCACCTCTGAAAGCTTCCGTCTCTCCTTAGCATCTACGACGCCTTGGTTCTATCTAAGGAGCTTAGGGATATCCTCATTCACGCTCTACAAAACCCTGAGCGGTATCAGGCTCGCTTTGCGGAAATGAATATGAAAGAAACTCAGTACACTTTGCAAGCCGCCGCAGTCACATTTAAGGATGAAGACTTGCTACTGGAAACAGCTGAGCATAATCGGCCGCTTTACGTGACCGGGTACAGCGACGGAGATCGAATTAATAGCATATTGATTGATGCGGGGTCCTCAGTGAACATCATGAACTTTCGAACACTGAAGAGTTTGTCAATGGACGTCCGACACCTGTCAAGGGAAAGGATTGTCATTCAAGGCTTCAATCAAAACTGCCAGCAAGTTCTGGGGTCTATAGCTTTGCCAATCAAATTTGGGGATCTGCAAACTGAAGCTAAGATATAAGTGATCGACGCCGACACGTCTTATAAGATTCTCTTAGGACGACCGTGGCTCCACGATTACGGCATCGTCCCATCAACTATCCATCAATGCATGAAGTATACTAAAAATGGCGAAGAAAGACGCATTGACGGAGACGTCCAGCCGTTCGGTGTGCTTGAAGTCCGATATGAAGATTCTCGGTACTTTGTGAACCACCAAAATGCTAAGCCACAACTGACTGAGGATAGAGCGGCCCCAAGACTCAAAAGCAAATATGAGCCGGCTGTCACTTTCAAAAGCAAAAATGCCCAAGTGCGCCCTCATTTCGGTAGCGACACTGATGAGTCTGATGCTGGAAGTCTGTCCTTCCGTAAAACTCGCCATCATTTCGGTAGCGATACGGACGAATCTGTTACTGAAGGCCCATCTAGCAGCAAAGTCCGCCCTCATCTTGGCAGCGATACTGAAGAGTCGGAGGAAGAGGACCTGCCGTGCAACAGCGGTGCAGATTGGACCCCTATGCAACAAGCGAAACTACGAGAGACCTTCAAAATTGCAGAAGGGTCCTTAACCGTCACAAGGGTACCAGAGAAGATGTGCAAAGAGCTCGATGCATTGTCAGTCTCCACCGTGGACCAGCTAAAAACTTTCTACGTTCCCGAGAGGAAAAGTGGACAGAAGGGCATCCTGTTTTATGGGTCAAACCCCGTTGTGCACCCGGACGATTTGTCTGTCGCATGCTTTCCATACGAAAGAGGCATAAGGGCCGTCCTCAATCCCAGATACTATGCGCCCGAGATGCGGGAATACTTCAAAATGTGCGGATGCCGGTTATATCAAACGGAGTCCGAAGCAAAGTTTTACGAAGGGTTATGGCATCCACCTCAGGTCCGAGCATTCATCGATGGACAAATTCCAGATAGGCGGGGCATAGGTTTCATCCAGCCTGATTCTAAGGCATGCTACATGACCAATGTTGGGGAAGCCAGCGAAGAGTCAAATGATGAAGACGAGCTAACCGAGCCAGAAGAAGCTCCTCAAGAGCTTGAAAATGGCGGACAAGCACCTTTGATGAGCTAACCGAGATTGACTTAGGAACGCCCGATGATCCAAGGCCGACCTACATCAGCTCACTCTTGTCGGAGGAAATGAAAGAGCAGATAATTGCCCTGCTGCGTGAGTTCGTCGACTGTTTCGCGTGGACATACAAAGAAATGCATGGCCTTTTCCCTGAAGTGGCCGTGCATAAGCTGGCCATATCTCCTGATGCTAAGCCAGTCAAATAAGCTCCTCGACGAATGAGAAAGGAACTAGAAGAAAAGGTCATCGAGGAAACCAAGAAGCTCATCGATGCCTGCTTCATCAGGGAAGAGAAATATGCGGACTGGATCGTATGCATAGTCCCAGTGAAGAAGAAAAATGGGCAAATCCGAGTTTGTGTCGATTTCAGGGACCTCAACAAGGCATGTCCTAAAGACGATTTTCCGCTACCGGTCATGGAAATGATGGTCGATGACAGCTCAAATTATGAGTTGTTCACCTTTATGGATGGCTCGTCTGGATATAATCAGATCAAGATGTCGCCTGAGGATAAGAAGCACACAACACTCCGAACCCCGATCGGAATATACTGCTACAAGGTGATGCCGTTCGGACCAAAGAACGCAGGTGCTACGTACCAAAGGGCAATGACCAATATCTTTGATGACCTAATCCATAAAGTCGTCGAATGCTATGTTGATCATCTGGTCGTCAAAACTAAAGCCAATGCTGACCACATCCAAGATCTTAGGACCGTTCTCACCAGACTGAGGGAATACGATATGAAGATGAATCCTCTGAAATGCGCTTTTGGCGTGTCATCTGGAAAATTCCTGGGCTTCATAGTCCGACATCGAGGGATCGAAGTTGACCCATCAAAGATAAAGGCCATAATAGAGATGCCCCCTCCGAAGAGTCTGACGTAGCTAAGATCTTTTCAAGGCAAGCTTACTTATATACGGAGGTTTATCTCAAATTTATCGGGGAGATGTAGGCCTTTCTCAAAGCTCATGAAGAAAGGAGCCCCTTTCATCTGGGATGCCGAATGTCAAGCAGCGTTCGAAAGCATCAAACAGTACTTGTTGCACCCTCCAGTGCTGGCCGCTCCCATTCCAAATAAACTGCTGATTCTCTACACTGCCACGCTAGATGAGTCACTCGGTGCGCTCCTTGCCCAGAACAACGAGGAGGGAAAAGAGAATGCCCTCTACTACCTCAGTCAAACTTTAGTCGGGGCAGAACACAACTATTCCCCGATCGAAAAGCAATGCTTGGATCTGATATTTGCTGTGAAGAAGCTGAGGCACTATCTGCTCGCTCATCGGGTTATGCTGATCTCCAAGGTCGATCCGCTCAAACACTTGATGACCAGAGCGAGCCTAGCCGGCAGAATGGAAAGATGGGCTGTTATGCTACGTGAGTTTGACATTGTTTATACTCTTCAGAAAGCAGTAAAAGGGCAAGCTCTTGCAGACTTTCTCGCTGGTCACCCCATACCAGAAGGGTCGCCGCTAAATTGTGAGTTACCCGACGAACAAGTGCTGCACCTCGAGGATGATGAGCCATGTTGGGAGCTCTACTTCGATGGGGCCTCATCAATAAGGAGCTCCGGCAGATTAAGCGCCCCAGAGGTAAAAGTGGGGATAGGATTGGTGTTCATCAAGCCATCAATGGGAACCCTACGGCATTCTTTCGCTCTCACCGAGCCTCTGACAAATAATGAAGCTGAGTATGAAGCTCTGATGGCTGGTTTGGAGCTCGCCATAGAAATGGAAATCCTTCGGCTACGGGTTTACGGTGACTCCCAGCTTGTCGTCAGCCAAGTAAGCGGTGACTATAAGATATACAAACCCGAGTTAGCTCCGTACAGAAGACGGGTGGTGGAACTCATGAAACGGTTCACTCACATTGAACTAATGAGAATCCCCAGAGCGTAGAACGGAAAAGCCGACATACTCGCTCGCCTAGCCAAGGAGCTGGCTGATCCTGACATGGACGAAATTCTGATCACAGTCAGGAGCCGGAAAATTCTACACCCAGTCTTTCTACGAGAAGAGGAAAGCGCGGAACAGAAGAGCAGTCCCGCCGAAGAAGCTTCGATGGTTCAAGACGAGCCCGATTGGAGTTAAACCTTCATAGAGTACTTCCGATACGACAAGCTGCCCGAAGGAAGATCTGCAAGGGTTCAGCTGAAGAAAAGAGCTCTCCGATATGTGTTTGTAAATGACACGCTATACCGCAGGTCATATGACCAACTCTGGCTCAGGTGTCTGTCATTGGCCGAAGCCTAAAAGGTCATGAAAGATGTTCACTCGGGCGTTTGCGGTGCTCACCAATCTGGCCCCAAGATGCGACTTCAAATCAAACGGCTTGGGTATTACTGGCCCACCATGATACGGGATTGCGGAGAGCATGCAAAGAAATATCAGATCTGCCAAATCTATGGTGATTTCATCCACAAGCATCCCAATCCGTTGCATCCTATGGTGGCGTCGTGGCCCTTCGAAGTCTGGGGCACCGATATTGTTGGCCCAATTGATCCTCCATCATCCAAAGGCCACCGGTTCATCTGGCCGCGACAGACTACTTCTCCAGATGGGCTGAAGCTGTCCCGCTAAAAGAAGTCAAGACAAAAGATATTCTGACATTCTTCCAGCATAATATTCTATACCGCTTCGGTACACCAAGAAGAATCATTTCTGACAATGGGCCTTCTTTCAAGAGCTTCAATGTCTCAAGGTTCGCTACTCAACACAAGATAGACTGGAGATATTCCTCCATCTATAATCCAAGAGCCAATGGGCAAGCCAAAGCCTTCAATAAGACTCTATGCAAGCTCCTGAGGAAAAATGCTTCAGCCAACAAGAGAGACTGGAATCTCAAACTTCACGAGGCGTTGTGGGAATATCGTACCACGCACCGTACTCCAACTCAGTCCACTCCATACTCATTGCTCTTCGGAGTGGAGGCGGTCCTCCCCCTCGAAGTCGAAGTTCCAAGCTTAAGAATGGTTGTTCAGCACGAGTTGACGGAGGAGGAAAACGTGCTCCTTCGACTTGAAGAGCTCGATGCCCTCGAAGAAAAGAGGCTCGCGGTGCAGCAAAATCTGGAGCTATACCGAGCCCAAATGTCACGGGCCTATAACAAGATAACCCGTCTCCGCGCTTTCAAGAAAGGTGAATTGGTGTTGGTCCTCAAAAGACCAATCATCCCCAATCGACATGCCAAGGGAAAATTCGAGCCAAACTGGGAAGGACCATACGTCATCGAGAAAGTGTTCGACGAAGGATCCTACCAACTAATAAGTGCCGAGGGAGAAAGGCCCATGCCACCCATCAATGGCCGATATCTCAAGAAATACTACACGTGAATGCTCCAAGTCGCAGGCGAATTGAGCACATTAGCCCTACGGTCTGGATCATACATCCTGCAAAACCGTATACAATCCACGGGCATAAATGACCCCTATCTCTCCCAAATCCTGCCGGTGAGACTACTTTTAAAGTCCCACCAGCGGTAAAAAAAAAGAAGAAAAAGAAAAAAAAAAGAAAAAAGGAAAAAAAGGTATGTCCACAAGCAAAACGGGCACGGATGAAAACCCGAAAGGGCTCCGTTAGTAAAAACAGCAGGACTACCGGCGAGTTTGTGAAAACCCGAAAGGGCGCAAACTCGTGAAACGATATGAATGCACTCGCAAAGTCCTCTCGACCTTGTGAGGAGAAAACCCCTCGTGAGATCCTTACGACTCACAAAGGAGCAACACACTTAGGAATCCTCACGATTCCTATGGAGAACATACACCTGCGAGATCCTCTCGACTCGTAGGGAGAAAATGCTTTTATAAGACCCCCACGGCTCATAAAATTGAAAAGCCTTAGGTGATAAAGACCCAAACCTGTCTCCTAAGCCATCGTTCCCCAATGGCAAATGATGAGTCACTCCTGGCATTTCGCTTCAGTGTTAGCGGTGCTTATGCCGACCAAAAACCCAAATCCCAAGTCCTCCCAAGGCAAATGATGAGTTGCTCCTGGCATTATTCCAGTGCAGCAATGCTGATGCCAAACAAGATCCAAATTCCAAGTCCCCAAACGGCGAATGATGAGTCGCTCATGATACCATATTCCAGTTTAGCGATGCAGACGCCAACCAAAATCCAATTTCTCAAAATTCTCCAGCCCTACGGCCAGTCCCCAAATTGACTGTCATATACAATCCACAGGCTCAAATAATTCTCGTCATACCCATGCCCCACCACAATCACCAGTTACGCGGCTGGTCTCCGCCTTTGGAATTATGCTCCATTGAGAAGACCCACTCATGTGTCCTCACGATACATGAGGAGAACAAACCTTTGTGGGATCCTTACGACTCATAAAGGAAAAAAAACTCTTAGAGTCCTCACGACTCCTAAGGAGAAAATGCACCTGCGGGATCCTTACGACTCGTAGGGAGAAAATGCTTTTATGGGACCCTCACGGCCCATAAAATTGAAAAGCCTTAGGTGATAGGGACCTAAACCTGTCTCCTAAGCCATCGCTCCCCCAACAGGAATAGGCAAATGATGAATTGCTCCTGGCACGTGTGCTTTAGTGTTAGCAACGCTGATGCCTACCCTAACCCCAAAATCCCCAAACTTTGTCATGACAAATGATGATTCGCTCCTGGTACCATATTCCAGCGTAGCGATGCTGATGTCAAGACAAATCACGTCAAGTCAGCAAAACAACCAATGACCTCCCTGACACCGCAAGAAGCGGGGCAAGTCAAATCTAGCATTGACCGTCCATGTCGCTAAAAGGACAACACCGACCGTCCAAGTCGCTAAAAGGGAAGCAACGACCGTCCAAGTCGCAAAAAGGGCAGAACTGACCGTCCAAGTCGCAAAAAGGGCAGCATCGACCGTCCACGTCGCTAAAAGGGCAGCACTGACCGTCCAAGTCGCTAAAAGGGCAGCAACGACCGTCCAAGTCGCAAAAAGGGCAGCACCGACCGTCCAAGTCTCAAAAAGGGCAGCATCGACCGTCCACGTCGCAAAAAGAGCAGAACCGACTGTCCAAGTCGTTAAAATGGCAGCATCGACCGTCCAAGTCGCAAAAAGGGCAGCATCGACCGCCCAAGTCGCAAAAAGGGCAGCATCGACCGTCCAAGTCGCAAAAAGGGCGGCAGCGACCGTCCAAGTCGCAAAAAGGGCGGCACCGACCGTCCAAGTCGCAAAAAGGGCAGTATCGACCGTCCACGTCGCAAAAAGGGCAGAACCGACCGTCCACGTCGCTAAAATGACAGCACCGACCGTCCACGTCGCTAAAATGGCATCATCGACCGCCCATGTCATAAAAAGGGCAGTGCCAGCTTCCCAAAAGGTGGGAACCGAATCAAGTCGCCTCCACGTGAAAGAAGATCCATCAATTTCATGCACACGACCCACATATGTGGTGTGCATTTATTGATGGGAGAAATTTGTTGGGGTAAAAATTTACACCCCGGTTGACCAAGTCAAAATCAAAGTCAACCCCAAGCCAAGTGGGCCCAAGCCCTGATCCAGTGGGCCCATGCCCGGGTCGAGCCCGAACATGAAGCGGCCGGCATCCCCCCATGCTAAGATAAAAATTTTGTAATAAATAATTTTGTCGTATTTCTTGGATAAATGTAAGAAAAATAGGCATAAAGCCAAATTTTTGTAAAGCCCATGGCTTATGTGCAAAAAGAAATGGCATATGAGCCATGGGATAGGCAAAATGCCATTTTGTGAAGCCCAAGGGGCTATGTGTAAAGTGTATGGCCTATAAAGGCAAAGATAATGAAATATCTCACAATTTTTTCTCTCTCCAAAAAAATTTTAGATCTAAGATCTTTCCTCCTTCTTCAAGGTTCCAAAACCTTCTTCTTTCTTTTGAATTAAATCAAGAGTTTTACTCTTCATTTTACAAAACTAAATAGTTTTTCACCACAAAACCCACAAAGGGGAACTTGGATCTGTCATTAGATGTCAAAAAGAAAAGATTTTTAGATCTCACATCTCTTGATCCAGCCAATAAAGGAGGAAGAAGAAGAACCCATTTCCTCAACCAAAACATTTTTAGGAGTCTAAATCCACTCTAAACCCTATTTCTGGGACTAAAAGCCCCTTTTTCTCGCCAGCGCCCAGCGCTCGAGCGCAAAGCGCCCGCGTGCCTATGTTGGATATATGTATGCCCTAGAGGCCATTATATGATAGTGGATGTATTTGTACATGTATATATATATATATTCAGTGTACATTCTTGCTCGACATGATAATATGCTATCTGGTTCTTCTTTATCTGACATGTTGATTTGATCATGCTTTTATTCATTCACACATGTTGATAAAGCCCTGAGGATATTGGCTTGACTACTGTGATTATGATAGAGATCATACTAGTGGGACATCTGTAGTTTATAAGCATATCCTGGAATATCCCTAGTCGTAGGTATATTGAGACGGGGCATCGATATACCAGAGTAGACTAGCGTATATGCTACTAGACCCATACGATGGGCGATGAATGTTCCCACATTCATCGATGTTTGACATCGAGATCGTATACGGGTGCTCAGTGGTGACTGGGTACACTGGACGGACTCGCCGAGAACTCCTATATGGAATTATATCTATCGTCGGATAGCAGTTCTCAGGTGACACTGGTGCAAGTTAGTCTGTAGACCCGAGATCGTCATAGAGTCTTGTGTGTTCTCCCACTGTACTTTGATTACCACCCTACCATGTCTCTACTGAGTCGTGCAAACAGGTGGCCGTTGGGTACAGTCCCGAGACACACGAAGGCGATGAGCGATAAGACGGGTTTCGTGTCTCCCGGTATTGGGAGTTGAAGTTGTGCTGTGCTCGACTGGCTATATCAGTAAGTCCCTGGCCAGGGCTGTTGAGATTTACTGATAAGTGTTATCAGTAGTTTCTCGATCTGTTATAGACCATTCATCGGCACGACTTATTGAGTTATTACGGTCGACGTTACCATCCCTAGACTCGATATGCAGCATATCTGACGAAGAGACCGGACTTTACGGTAGTGTTCCGGTTGGCTCGACGGGAGTTGTAACAGGTTCGCTTGTTTTCTTCTGATCGCTCAATACCCGGGTGGCCGTTACGTTTAGCTGACTGCTTGTGGCTTGGGGGTGCTTGATATGATCATCATCCACTGCCGGCGTATTGACGAGTCTTGGAGTCCCACAAAGGAGTTACCTAGTCCAGGCGAAACGTTGTGGTGCGCATATTCGATATGCGCATGGACCCGGTTAAAATGCGCGTATAAGATACCGTATATTAATCGGGCGGCTTGCTTTTGGTCGGGTCGTATGTGATATGACCGGGTTGCTAAATCAAGTATTGATTTATAATTTAACCATTAGTTTCTCACTAGAAATCCTTTTCTTGTCTTTTTGGGTGTATGCATGAATGTATGCATTCATTCTTGTTCATGCACATATGCATATGCATGCACACATACATGCATACATCATTCCATCATGGTTGTATATATAGAAGATGGTGGCAATATAAGACTCACACCTTATGATTATATATGGATATATATTTGTATTTGTTTTAAAACAAAAGTAAAGAAAAAGATTAATCCATGGTTTTCTTCTACACTCTTCTTTGAACTAACCTTTGTTCACCCACTTTTTAACCATGTGTTAATCTTCCTTTTTTCTTTTAACTCAAGTACAATAATATCTTTATTATGTAATCATGGTTTGAGATGAAGAGTAGAATATATATATACTTATATTTTCTATTTTTCATGAGAGATTATCATTCTCTTGAGTTTTCTAAAGCCATCATCTTCTTCCTCTTCTCTCTTGCGCTCTAGATTTTTCAAGTGAGCCAAAGAGTGACCAAGATAGGATTTTGAAGTGAGAAAACCAACCACAACACCATTCTACACTATTCTTGCCTACTTGTGAAGATTGTTAGCTTCCATTTCCTCTCTTGATCTTGGGAAGTTTCAAGCTTGAACAAAGAGGACTCCAGGTGGATCATCGTGGACCTAGAGGTTCTCAAGAGGACCTTTTCCAACCCTCAAGTAGCCAAGGCGTCTACTGTAGGGAGATACAAAGGCTGTACTCTCTAAACCCTAGCTTTATCTACTTGTGATGATGTGTTTGTTAAGAAACCCTAAAATTCTAGTGATGATTCTTTGTATGTTCACTTAGCACCTTAAAAATTTGATTTTGACACATGTGATGCTTCCAAACTCTTCATGAGGTGCTAGGTAAACCTAACATTGGTATCAGAGCCGACCTAGAACTGTAGGCGACACTTTAGCGAAGTTAAAACTCCAATCGAACATAAAAATACGGATTTTCAACCCTCTCTGGACATTTTTTTTAAACTGTGTTATTTTCAGAATTAAAAATACGTAAAAAATTCAGCAGGCAAATCTAAGCAATACTGTAATATACGAAGCAATGAACAGTACATCCCACCGCGGAACCGCGGCCAGAGCTTGCTTGGGCCGCGGCTCCGCGGCCGTACAGAGGAATCATTGGCTCGTGTTTATACAGTAATGTTCCTACCTGCTTGTATACATTTTTTGGGTATGTTTATTCTGATTAAAGTCTTGAATGTTCTGGGGATGGTTTTGGATTCGGGGATTCGATTGGAATTTTAATCTCGTGCCTTTTTCGGATAATTTAGAAAGTATTAAAAAGTTCGAACGGATATCATTAACTCACTTTTTCCCGACACGAAAATTTTTCAAATGTTGAATCTTTTCTCAGTTTAAATCTTTCGGAAATACGTGCAAGTTTTGTGGTGGACCCTCTAGAAGACAACAAACCTTAACTCGATTATATGACCGTCTTGAACTGCCTTTTGAACCTTAGGGTTTGAGGCAGTACGGCGTGCCACATGTGAGACGTTGGCTTGACCCTTCTACGGCTGGACCGCTACTACTATGACACATTCCGAGGTATTTTTTTGAACTCCGCTCAAGTGTTGAGCATTAGGAAATTTTGGGTATTTGATTATTCGATCGAAATGTTTAATACTGTCTATTTATCTGGAATGTGATACAATATGTGGAATTCATATCGTTAGGCATGAAATACGAAGTATGTGATATTTCGCATTTACGATGTCTAAAGAGAATGTGGATTCCAAATATTGTAGTTTTACACTTTGTTTTCTGTGACCGTAAGTGTAGTATGTAGTGGTATTGCCGATTTTCGTTGCTATACATCAACGACGATTGGTGTATGCATACTTACTTATGTTGATGATATATGATATTATGTGTTGCTGAGATATGATGTGCAGGATTGTCGCGATTGAATAGCTGGGGGGTTTTATGTGAGATGAGTTTTATTTTCATTCATGTAAAATTCAAATGTAATGTAATATTCTTTTATTTGGGGCACTTCCGGGTTGAGGTTGATGTCACCAGTGTTGTATATTATTTACTTTTCCGCATTAGGATAGACCCAAGGAGGGGAGCACAAGTGACCGGGTTCTGGGGTTCAGTGGGAGGCCATCTCGAGGAGTCGAGACCGGGTCTCCTAAACTCCAGGATTGGTAGGGTCGCTTGCCGCTTTCATAGGGGTCTAGGGGTGTGGGCTTGGCTATTCGTCGCGACTGTGGAATCCGTATTTTCTATTGTTGGCTAAATACTAAATACGGACGTCCTAGTATATCCCACATTATATCTATGTTTCTGCTGCCTGTGTTCTGTGATATCTGAGATGGATGATATATTATATATGAGATATATAGTAGACGTTGCTTATGTTTTACATCCGCGCTAGTCCCGTCCCGGTATGCCGTTAGTTAAGTAACCTAACGGTGCATAACGGAATATTGCGGCGAATGCGGATGGCATAAGCGTACGCTGTATTTTCGCTTCTTTTCTGTGATTGGCTTAAGGACTTAAATGATGGGACTACATTAATATGATTAATGTAAAGAAAATAAACCTAAAAAGATGTTGTAGAATCGGATTTGAAAACCACTCGGCTCTTTATGAAAAAGCTACATTTCAAAACTGCGGAGCACAAGCCACTCCTTTTGAAAACCATTTGATTCTACGACGATATCAAGTTCAAAGCGTTAAAGATTTTCTTAAAAATCATCCGCAACCCTCCATCATTTTAGGAAGTAGAGTACTTAGTATTCGTGCTACGTTTGTTGACTTTAGTTAAGGCGTAGTGTACGGTAGCTAAGTGATATCTTCCTACACTGCATATGATGTAGATTAATTAGGGCATTCATGCGACTTTGTTGACCATAGTTAAGGGTCATATGGGTGGGTCTAATTAAACAAGAAATGACGGGTAGAACTTGACTGGTACTTATGATTTGTTGACCATAGTTAAGGTCATAAGTACTAGGGGTAAAAACTGCATCGGTAATTTCAAGTGTTGAGATTTGCAATGAGATTGCATACCTTCCATATGATGGTTGGATCCCGATCCCACTGTGGGCAATAGTTGCTCCCAGGAGAGTTTTGCAGTTTACAATTAGCTAACTCATTAGGTGTCTAGAAAGGTGTTAACGGGGCTACGCCTCTGGGAAAACGAGGTTTACTTTAATTAGGTCCGTGCGAAAGCATGGGGAACCTCCCTCAAGTACCGACACTGGCCTGGCTGAACGGTTAGCGAAGTTGTAGACTGTAATTAATCCTGGCTAGTTTTCTTTTTAAGGTTTGAAAGAAAAACTTGATTAAAGCAGTGGGAGACATCGATTAGACAAGATAATAACCAATCTGATCTTTGCAAGAGCTTTCACTGAATGTATTCTTTTCTCTCTCTTAATGGCAGATACCAATGACTGGACTCAAGCTTCTACTAGATAAAAATAAACTGAATGGGACCAATTATAAAGACTGGCTGAGGAATCTGAAAATAGCCTTGATTTATGATAAAGTATCATATGTCCTCACGGCTTCAGCCTCGCCCGTCCCAGGTCCAAAATCCTCAGTTGCGGACAAAGAAGTCCGCAAGACATGGGACGCTGACTTTGCCACGGCCAAATGCCTCACGCTTGCATCGATGGACAACACACATCAAAAGCAGCACGAGAATATGGACATTCAAGCCATATTCCTCCATACAAAGGAGTTGTATGGAGAGCAATCCCGCGTATTACGATACGAAGCATCAAAGAAATTGTTTCAGATGTGAATGGACCCTGGCACACCGGTAGGAGACCATGTTCTGAAGATGATAGCTCTTATAGAAGAGCTTGAGGACCTTGGATGGACGATGGACAATGAACAATATACGGATATTATTCTGCAGTCCCACCCATCCACCTTTGCTCAATTCATAGTTAACTTCAACATGCACAACATGGAGAGGGAACTACCTGAACTCCTTAATATGTTAAGGAGTGCAGAGAGCACACTGAAATCAGTGAAAACTCCCGTTTTGAGTGTTGGGCAATCTTCTTCTTCTCGCCCAAAGGCTAAGGCCAAAGGAAAGAAAAAGAAGAAGCCCACCAATCCTAAGGGTGGAGTTAAAAAGGTTAAGGGGAAGGACAGGTCCAAAGCTGGAGAATCGGGGAAAGGGGAATGTTTTCATTGCCACAAAACAGGACATTGGAAGCGCAACTATACCGAGTACTTAATTCTCAAGAAGAAGCATGGGGATGCTTCCGCTTCAGGTGTGTTTGTGACAGAAAACTGTTTTTCAATAAACTTTGCTTCCTGGGTATTAGATACCGGTTCAGGTTCTCACATTTGCAATTCTATGCAGGGGCTGAGAAATAGCAAGGTTTTGAAGACAGGTGACCATACTCTCCGCGTTGGAAATAGTTCCAATGTACATACAGTCGCAGTCGAAGAGTATCACTTGGGGTTGCCATCTGGGTGTATATTGGTTTTGAACCCATGTTATTTTGTACCAAGTATGCTTTGTAATATAATATCTGTTTCTTTGTTAGACAATGAAGGATATAATTTTATATTGCAGAACAATGTTATGAACATTCACCTGAATCAAATGTTGGTTGGGTATGGTACGCTTAATAACGGGATATACGTCCTAAATCAACACACAGTTTTCAATATACAACACACTAATAAAAGAAAATTTTCAAAAATAAATGAAGCTTTTCTTTGGCGCTGTAGACTTGGTCATATTAACGAAACAAGGCTAAACAAGTTACACAAAGATGGATATTTAAACCCTTTTGAATATAAATCTTATGCAACTTGCCAGTCTTGTATCAAGGGTAAAATGACCAAAACTCCGTTTACCGGACACGGAGAAAGAGCTACCGAGATCCTAGGACTCATACATAGTGATGTATGTGGGCCAATGTCTACACAGGCTAGAGACGGTTTTTCTTACTTCATTACTTTCACTGACGATTTCTCAAGATTCGGACATGTATTTTTATTAAAGCACAAATCCGAAGCTTTCGATAAATTCACTGAATATAAACATGAAGTAGAAAAACAAACCGGCTTGAGTATCAAGATGCTTCGATCGGATCGAAGTGGGGAGTACCTCAGTACAGAATTTGCAAACTTCCTAAAAGAGAATGGGATTCTCTCTCAACTCACTCCTCCTTACACACCACAGCACAACGGTGTGTCTGAACGAGGGAATAGGACCCTATTAGATATGGTCCGTTCCATGATGAGTGATGCTGAGTTACCTGTCTCATTTTGGGGGCAAGCATTGGAGACTGCAGCATTTCTACTGAACAGGGTTCCAACAAAAACCGTGTCTACCACGCCATTTGAGATATGGCATGGGAAGAGACTATCTCTTAAGAGAATTAAGATTTGGGGTTGCCCGGCATATGTTAAAAAGCAGAATCCGAACAAACTCGAGACACGGTCAGTCATGTGTAACTTTGTGGGATATCCAAGGAACTCTTATGTATATCTATTCTACCACAAGAAGGAACAAAAGGTGTTTGTTTCTCAGTGTAAGTCGATGTACAACACCCCAATACTTGTGGGGAGGCGGAATTTTCAAAAACGAACTTGTTTAGTGAACAAACATCGACTAACCGCTTGAATCGAATCTAAACGATAACTAACTTAAAACATAGAGTTTCTATGCTACTATGTTTAGGGATTATACCTAACGAATCGTGTCCTTCGTCTTTGCGAACTCCACCTCCTCCTCGGCCTTCTCGAAGTAGTAGACGATCCACCCGAGAGTTTTACTCCAAGCTTAGCCTCTAAACTTGAGGCAACTAAACTTCTCTAAGCGCTAATCAAAAAAGCTAGGTGTAATATAGAGAGGGTTATGGATTAAGTAGTCTAACTAATCCTTGTACTCAACACATGAGAGGGGAGGATTAGGGTTTGAAGAGGGAGAGCTTGAGGAGAGAGAAGGTGAGGATAATAAATCAAATGAGAATAGTGAGATATGATAATATATATCAAGCATTTCTTTTATCAAGAAAAGAATAAGAAATGAATTTAGCAACCATGCTTGATAATATCTAGTGATGATTCACTCCATGAGTCATTAAGCATTTATCATGCATTAATGACATGGATGAATCATCCATATGACTCACTAATCACATTCATTGCTTATGCCACCTTAACCCCCTTAGTCACCACCTTCTAGAAGCTTCTCGCGCAATTACGAGAACGCCCCTCCTTTCCGCAAAAATACGGAAAAACTTTAGACTGTATAAATCCAATAACCGGATACCAGTAACTGGCTTAAACCAAAGCAGACTGGTAAAAACTGTCCGAAAGTCGTACGCGCGTAAACGCACGTATGCGTACGAACCCTTGTCGTAAAACCATATGACCTCTATATCGTTTCGCCTGGAGTAGGGAAACCCTCTGTGTGGGACTCTAGAGACTCGACTACTACGCTGGCAGTGGGTTTAAACACAGACCGCAAGCGGCACTAGCTGTACGTAACGGTCCCCAGGTAGATGTCGATAAGAAGGCCGATGAGGGAACCCATCCGAACTCCTACTGAGTCTGATGTGACAATCTCCATACAGTCCGGTCCGTTCGTCCAAGACTATCGCATATCGGGCCTAGGGGGCGGCAAGCGTCAGTCCCCTAATAGCGGTATAAGTCGTGTCGGAGGGAAGCCCATTACACCCTGAGAAACTACTGGAACCTACCAGCAAATCTCGCTTGCCCTGGCCAGGGACTTTGCGTAATGGCTCTCTGACACAGCGCGATATCAACTCGCAATACCGGGAGAGACGAATCCTGTCTAACCGTCACTTCCTCCAAGTGCTCGGGACTGCACCCAACTGCTACCTGCACGACTCTTTTGAGCCGTGGTAGGGTAGCAATCTAAGAACAGTGGGACACACTCGAGGCGAAGTAGCAGTGTCAAGTCTGCGGACTATGCTGTACTCATGTCACCTGGGAACTGTTCACTGACGACTGGTATAAAACCAACCAACAGTTCCCTATGAGTCCTGTCCGGTGTACCCGTAACCTAACGAGCACCTGTATACTATCTCCAGTACGACGTACTGACGGCTGTGGGACAGACCATCTCCCCAACTGGGATGAGAAGCGTACACACTAGTCTACTCCGTAGTATTGATGCTCTGTCTCGATAATCCAACGACTAGGGACCTGAATAAGGATGTGCATGTAGACTACCCTGCCCCCACTAGTGTGACTGCCATCACAACGCTGGTAGTCAAGCAAGATCCTAAGAGCTCTATCAATACGTATACTCACATATTAAGATAGAAAAAACCAAGTAGCATACTACCATGTTTAGCAAGACTGTTATATATATGTGAATATCCCAAGCTTCCATTAAGTAATATACAAACTAGTATGATACAGTAATGGCCTTCTAGGGCATAAACACTAACAATCTCCCACTTGCACTAGGGCCATGTACTGGCATATCGAAGACCAATGATCTCGAGTAGCCTCTCGAACTGCGTTTGAGGTAGGGACTTCGTGAATGGATCTGCAATGTTCTCTTCTGAAGCAACTCTCCGAACCTCGATCTCCTGACGATCAATGATCTCCCTGATCAGGTGATACCGCCTCAAGATGTGTCTGGACTTCTGATGGGACCTTGGTTCCTTCGCTAAAGCTATAGCTCCGTTGTTGTCGCAATACAGAGGTATTGGATCAACTATGGTAGGAACCACCTGAAGTTCTGTTAGGAACTTCTTCATCCAGACTACTTCTTTTGCGGCATCGCAAGCAGCTATATACTCCGCTTCCATCGTCGAGTCAGCAACGGTGTCCTGCTTGGAGCTCTTCCAGCACACCGCCCGTCCATTGAGGGTAAAGACATAACCCGACATGGACTTGGAATCGTCCTTATCACTCTGGGAGCCGGAATCAGCAAAGGCCTCCAACCTGAGGTCTTTTCCGCCGTAAACCAAGAACATCTCCTTAGTCCTTCTCAGGTACTTGAGAATGTTCTTTACTGCTATCCAGTGCTTCTCCCCTAGGTCTGACTGATACCGGCTTACCACGCTTAGTGCGTAAGCTACATCTGGTCTGGTGCACAACATCGCATACATTATAGAGCCTACCGCAGAAGCGTAGGGTATAATAGACATGCGTTCCCTTTCCAAATCAGTCTTGGGAGACATCTCTTTGGAGAGGGTGATTCCGTGACAAGCCGGTAGATTACCGTGCTTAGAATCTTCCATACTGAATCTTTTCAGTACAGTGTCGATATACCTGGACTGCGAAAGTCCCAACATCCTCTTGGATCTATCACGATAGATCCGGATCCCCAGAATGTAAGAGGCATCACCCAGGTCTTTCATGGAGAACCTGTGTGACAAGAATCCTTTGACAGGTTGTAGCATAGGAATGTCATTTCCTATCAATAGAATGTCATCCACGTACAAGACGAGGAATACAACACTTCTGGCTACAACTTTACTATATATGCACGGTTCATCTGGATTTTTGATAAAGTCATATTCTTTGACTGTCTCATCAAAACAGATGTTCCAACTCCGCGATGCCTGCTTTAGTCCATAAATGGACTTAAGCAGCTTGCATACTTTCCCGATGCTCCCACTCTGATTGAAACCCTCTGGCTGATCCATATAGACGCTCTCTTCTAAATTTCCATTCAGAAAAGCCGTCTTTACATCCATCTGCCAGATTTCATAATCATGGAAGGCAGCAATAGCAAGAAGGACCCGAATGGATTTGAGCATAGCCACTGGAGAAAAAGTTTCGTCATAGTCCAAACCAGGTCTTTGACGAAAACCCTTTGCAACAAGTCTAGCCTTATAGGTTTCCACCTGTCCATCTACACCAATCTTTTTCTTGAAGATCCATTTGCATCCTATGGGTTTTACCCCATCTGGAGCAAAGTCCAAAGTCCATACTTTGTTGGTGTACATGGACTCCATTTCGGTCCGCATTGCATCTAGCCATCGTACCGAGTTGCCGCTCTGGATGGCCTGCTGGAAGTCAGTAGGTTCATCATCATCTATGATGCAATCCTCTCTATCCCCATCTATGAGAAAACCGTAGTATCTCTCAGGCGGATGAGACGGCCTACTACTCCTGCAGAGGGGTGCGGGAATGTCCTGTTCTTCTTGAACTTCCGGTTCTACCAAACTTTCAGTAGCAGTTTGTGGTTCTGGAATTTCTTCCAGTTCTATTTCGCTCCCACTTATTTCCTTTTCTAAAAACAGATGTTCCAGAAAATGGGCATTACGAGAAACAAAGACCTTTTGTTCCTCTGCGTAATAGAAATAATATCCCTTGGAGTTCTTTGGATATCCCACAAACAAACATTTTACTGATCGTGCCTCGAGCTTGTCCACATGCTGCTTTTTAACAAAAGCTGGACATCCCCAAATCTTCATATGCTAAAGATGGGGTTTCTTCCCAGTCCACATCTGATATGGAGTGGTAGGCACAGTCTTGGTAGGAGCCCTGTTCAGAAGATATGCCGCTGATTCTAGCGCATAACCCCAGAAAGATCGCGGTAACTCAGCATTACTCATCATGGATCGTACCATATCTAATAGGGTTCGATTCCGTCTCTCCGATACACCGTTATGCTGTGGAGTGTATGGAGGAGTAAGCTGAGAGAGAATTCCTTTCTCTTTTAGGTAACCTAGGAACTCGGCACTCAAGTATTCTCCACCTCGATCAGATCTTAGTGTCTTGATACTTTTGCCGGTTTGGTTTTCTACTTCATTCTTATACTCTTGGAATTTCTCAAAAGCCTCGGATTTATGTTTCATCAGATAAATGAATCCGTATCTTGCGTAATCATCCGTGAAAGTAATGAAATAGGAAAAACCACCTCTTGCATGTGTAGACATTGGACCACATACATCGCTGTGTATGAGTCCTAAGAGCTCGCTCGCTCTTACTCCTTGTCCAGTAAATGGAGTCTTTGTCATCTTTCCTTTGAGACAAGATTGACAAGTGTCATAAGATTGATATTCGAACGAGTCCAAATATCCTTCTTTATGCAACTTAGTCAACCTTCTCTCATTGATGTGACCCAGTCTACAATGCCATAAGAAAGCTTTATTCAAATCTGGAGACTTTCTTTTTAGTGTGTTCTGGACATTGAAAATTTGGAGTTGGTTTAAAACATATATACCGCTATTTAGTGTACCGGACCCAATCAAACCATGATTAAGGTGGATGTTGACAACATCTCTTACAAACGTGAAATCATAACCTTTATTTGATAACAAGGAAACTGATATGATATTACACGTTAAGCTTGGTACAAAATAACAGTTATGTAAAACCAAAATGTGTCCACTCGTCAATCCTAGGTGATAATCCCCGACGGACGCAGCTCCCACGCTAGCTCCGTTAGCAACCTTTAGGGTCATATCACCTTCCTTCAGCACTCTACGGTTTCTCAGTGCCTGCAATGAATTGCAAATATGAGATCCTGATCCGGTATCCAATACCCAGGAAGTAGAGTTGATCGACAGACAATTCTCAATTACAAACACACCTGAAGTCGAAGCCACAGCTTGCTTCGGTTCCTGGTTCTTGGCGTTCCACGCCTTGCAATCCTTCTTCCAGTGCCCTTTCCTGTGACAATGGAAGCACTCATCCTGGCCAACTACCGGTGCTGTAAACTTTTTCTTTCCCTTCCCTCCCACCTTACTAACACCTCCTCTAGGTTTGGGTGCGGCCTTCTTCTTCCTTCCTTTGGCCCTTGCCTTGGACCCGGAAGAAGATGTACCGCCAACAAACATAGCGGGTGTTTCCCTTGTATTCTTCAAGGCGCCCTCTACACTCCTTAACATGTTCAGGAGTTCCGGAAGTTCAACTTCTTTTCTTTGAATGTTGAAGTTCAGGATAAACTGGGTGTAGGTGTGAGGAAGGGACTGGAGAATAAGGTCTGTATAGAGCTCATTATCCAAAGACGTCCCAAGGTCTGCGAGCTCTTCAATATAGCCGATCATCTTTAGGACATGTTCTCCTACCGATGACCCGACAGCCAACCTCGCTCGAAACAAGTTCTTAGAGGTCTCGTATCTTGCTATACGAGATTGCTCTCCATAAAGTTCCTTTGTATGGAGAAATATGCCATCAAGGTCCATATTCTCGTGCCTCCTCTGATGTTCATTGTTCATCGAGGCAAGCACGATGCACTTGGCTTTCGCGCAATCTAAATCCCAGGTTTTGCGGATTTCCTTATCCGCATTACTGGATTTGGGACCAGGGACAGCAGGTGCCATAGCGGTGAGGACGTACCCCAATTTGTCATAGGTCAAAGCCATTTTGACATTCCGCAGCCAATCTTTATAGTTTGGCCCTGTCAGTATATTTTTCTCTAAAAGTAACTTAAGTCCAGTCATTTTCAGGGTCGCTGCAATTAGGAGAGAGAGAAGAAAACTCTTTAGCATGATGCTCTTGCAAGTTTAGAGTGGTTTTTAGTTTATCTAAACTGGATGGCTCCCACTGTTTCTCGAATCCTTCCTCAAACCATAAAAGAAGAATTACCCAGGACTATTCTCACCGTACAATACTTGCTTAACCGTTCAGCCAGGCCAGTGTCGATACTTCGAGGGAGGTTTTCCAACGCTTTCGTGAAGTTCCTTAATTAAATAACCTCTTTTCTCTGGGGGCGTAACCCCGCTGACACCTTTCTGGACACCTACTAGGTTTATAGCATTGATCGTTAAGTGACGAATATCCTAATAAGTAGCATATACTCACAGTAGGATCGGGATCCAAATATCATCGTCTGATAATGTTGTAGGAATGCTACCAACATTCATCAAACTCCAAATGGTTTGCATCTCTTTGCAAATTTCAGTTTCTTTAGAAATTCCCGATATAAGTTTTTGCCCCATGCTCTTATGACCTTGGCTTTGGTCAAAGTGTCATAAGTCACATGTCAAGTTCTACCCGTCATTATCTTGTCAATTTGAACCCATCCATATATACCCCTGACTTTGGTCAAATGGTAATACGACTGTCCCAAACCAACTCATCTATCTTATGCAACAAATGAAAACCCAGCAGCTACCAAACACTATGCCTTGACTTTGGCCAAAATGCATAGCTTGAATACTACTGAATACCCAAATGAAATGACGAAGGGCTACGAATGGTTTTGGCGAAACCGTGAACGTAGTGAACTTGATATAACCGAAGGAACCTGATAGCTTTTTAAAAGGAGTGGTTAAGGCTCCGCATTTAAAAATATCTGTTTTAAAATTAACCGAGTGGTTTCTTTTAAATTGTTCCAACGATTAAAACTTTGGTTTATTTTCTTTGCATTATAGATAATGCGTCCCATCATTAACCTATCATAGCAGAAAACAACGAAAATACAACGTCCTCTTATGCCATCCGCATTCGCCACGGGGTCCCGTCATTACCCGTTAGGTTACTTAACTAACGACAGAGCGGGGGCTGGGCTAGCACGGGTGTAAAACATAAGTGACGTCTAAATAGCTATCATATATATAGATATTTTACATTCGTCTGACGCAATGATATTCATTCCAGATCACAGATGAACTTAATTGGATTTGCAAGCAATCCGTGTTTGTTTTGAGCCTGCAACAAAATACGGATTACACAGTTGTGATGAATAGCCATTACCCCACCCACGACCCCTACGGGTGCGGCAAACTACCCGCCCGGCAGTTTGTGCACCCCACCTTGGGTCTGTCCTAGGAGCAAAAACATTAAAACGAAATAATACAACGGTGGCTACAACCGTAACCTGGATGTGCCCTGCAAAATAATATTACAACAAATTACCTTTACATCAAATGAAATAAATGATAACCCATCACATAACCCCGGCTATACATCACAACAGTCCAACACAGTTCATATGCACAAACAGATAAAATCCATTTCAGAAATGTGCAACCCCCTGCCAACTGACATACTAGCAGTTAGGGGAGGTTTACGAACACATTATACAATCACAGATATAATCCAACAAGCAAATACTGTATAATTTCGATCGATTAAACTCTTTTAATTTTGCTCCAATACTGCTCTGCAAATCTGAAACCTGAGAAAAAATTAAATATTCCAGAAAATCCCAAATATCACACAGAACCTACACAGGAAAATTGGGTTCATGACTCGGCAACTCGGCGGCGGAACCGCGGCGGGATAGGTGGGATCCGCCGCGTTTCCGCGGCGCTTTAGCTGAATCATGTGCCCAATTTTCTTGGGTGTTCTTCTACTGTCTTTTTAAGCTTTCTGAACATGCCTGAAAAATTTTTGGACTTCATTTAAAAATCGACAGAAACTGATATTTTCGGGCTTTTCCGGTTTCGTTTTTTCCGTTCGAAATTCATACAAATTTGCAAGTAAGTTATTTATTGTTTAGCGAGGCTCTGATACCACTGTAAGTCGATGTACAACACCCCAATACTTGTGGGGAGGCGGAATTTTCAAAAACGAACTTGTTTAGTGAACAAACATCGACTAACCGCTTGAATCGAAGCTAAACGATAACTAACTTAAAACATAGAGTTTCTATGCTACTATGTTTAGGGATTATACCTAACGAATCGTGTCCTTCATCTTTGCGAACTCCACCTCCTCCTCGGCCTTCTCGAAGTAGTAGACGATCCACCCGAGAGTTTTACTCCAAGCTTAGCCTCTAAACTTGAGGCAACTAAACTTCTCTAAGTGCTAATCAAAGAAGCTAGGTGTAATATAGAGAGGTTTATGGATTAAGTAGTCTAACTAATCCTTGTACTCAACACATGAGAGGGAAGGATTAGGGTTTGAAGAGGGAGAGCTTGAGGAGAGAGAAGGTGAGGATAATAAATCAAATGAGAATAGTGAGATATGATAATATATATCAAGCATTTCTTTTATCAAGAAAAGAATAAGAAATGAATTTAGCAACCATGCTTGATAATATCTAGTGATGATTCACTCCATGAGTCATTAAGCATTTATCATGCATTAATGACATGGATGAATCATCCATATGACTTACTAATCACATTCATTGCTTATGTCACCTTAACCCCCTTAGTCACCACCTTCTAGAAGCTTCTCGCGCAATTACGAGAACGCCCCTCCTTTCCGCAAAAATACGGAAAAACTTTAGTCTGTATAAATCCAATTACCGGATACCAGTAACTGGCTTAAACCAAAGCCGACTGGTAAAAACTGTCCGAAAGTCGTATGCGCGTAAACGCACGTATGCGTCCGAACCCTTGTCGTAAAACCATAAGACCTCTATATCGTTTCGCCTGGAGTAGGGAAACTCTCTGTGTCGGACTCTAGAGACTCGACTACTACGCTGGCAGTGGGTTTAACCACAGACCGCAAGCGGCACTAGCTGTACGTAACGGTCCCCAGATAGATGTCGATAAGAAGGCCGATGAGGGAACCCATCCGAACTCCTACTGAGTCTGATGTGACAATCTCCATACAGTCCGGTCCGTTCGTCCAAGACTATCGCATATCGGGCCTAGGGGGCGGCAAGCGTCAGTCCCCTAATAGCGGTATAAGTCATGTCGGAGGGAAGCCCATTACACCCTGAGAAACTACTGGAACCTACCAGCAAATCTCGCTTGCCCTGGCCAGGGACTTTGCGTAATGGCTCTCTGACACAGCGCGATATCAACTCCCAATACCGGGAGAGACGAATCCTGTCTAACAGCCACTGCCTCCAAGTGCTCGGGACTGCACCCAACTGCTACCTGTTTGCACGACTCCTTTGAGCCGTGGTAGGGTAGCAATCTAAGAACAGTGGGACACACTCGAGGCGAAGTAGCAGTGTCAAGTCTGCGGACTATGCTGTACTCATGTCACCTGGGAACTGTTCACTGACGACTGGTATAAAACCAACCAACAGTTCCCTGTGAGTCCTGTCCGGTGTACCCGTAACCTAACGAGCACCTGTATACTATCTCCAGTACGACGTACTGACGGCTGTGGGACAGACCATCTCCCCAACTGGGATGAGAAGCGTACACAATAGTCTATTCCGGAGTATCGATGCTCTGTCTCGATAATCCAACGACTAGGGACCTGAATAAGGATGTGCTTGTAGACTACCCAGCCCCCACTAGTGTGACTGCCATCACAACGCTGGTAGTCAAGCAAGATCCTAAGAGCTCTATCAATACGTATACTCACATATTAAGATAGAAAAAACCAAGTAGCATACTACCATGTTTAGCAAGACAGTTATATACATTTGAATATCCCAAGCTTCCATTAAGTAATATACAAACTAGTATGATACAGTAATGGCCTTCTAGGGCATAAACACTAACACTCAGTATGCCACATTCTTAGAAAAAGAGTTTTTCAAAGATAAAGATTATGGCAAAGTGGTGGATCTAGAAGAGGTTCTAGAGATACAAACTATGAAGGACGACTTGGTTGAACCGGCTGTTGCAATAGAAACTGAGGAACCTCGGCCACTCCGTAGGTCTGGTAGGACTTCTCGCCCACCGGAGAGGTACTACGGTTTCCTCATTGATGGTGACAGAGAAGACTGCATCATGGAGGATGATGATCCTACCAGTTTTCAGCAAGCTATCACGAGTGGAGACTTTGTGAAGTGGCTGGATGCCATGAGATCCGAAATGGAGTCTATGTACACCAACAAAGTATGGACTCTGGGCATTGTACCCCCTGGGGTAAAACATGTGGGGTGCAAATGGATCTTTAAAAGAAAGATTGGTGTAGATAGGCAGGTAGAGACCTATAAAGCAAGACTTGTGGCGAAGGGTTTTCGTCAAAGACCAGGTTTGGACTATGACGAGACTTTTTCGCCCGTAGCCATGCTTAAATCCATTCGGATCCTACTTGCTATTGCTGCTCACTACAACTATGAAATCTGGCAGATGGACGTTAAAACGGCATTTCTAAATGGAGATTTAGAAGAATTCGTTTATATGGATCAGCCAGAGGGCTTCATTGACAGTAGGAGCAGCGGGAAAGCATGTAGATTGCTTAAATCTATATATGGGTTAAAGTAGGCATCACGGAGTTGGAACATCTGTTTCGATGATGTTATCAAAGATTTTGATTTCATAAAAATCCAGATGAACCTTGTGTTTATAAGAAGGCTGTAGGGAGAGCTGTCACATTCCTCGTATTGTACGTGGATGACATTCTTCTAATAGGAAATGATATTCCTATGCTACAGTCGGTCAAATCTTTCTTATCACTAAGGTTCTCCATGAAGGACCTAGGTGATGCCACATACATTCTGGGCATCAGGATCTATAGGGATAGATCCAAGAGGTTATTGGGATTGTCCCAAACCAGGTACATCAACACCATCCTAAAATGGTTTAGTATGGAAGACTCCAAGAGGGGTGCCTTACCCGCTTGCCATGGCGTCACTCTCTCCAAGGACTCTTGCCCAAAGACCGATGAAGAGAGAGCTCGCATGAGCATTATACCCTATGCTTCGGCAGTAGGATCTATAATGTATGCGATGTTATGTACCCGCCCAGATGTAGCTTATGCACTTAGTGTTGTAAGCAGGTATCAATCCAACCCAGGGGAGAATCACTGGATAGCTGTGAAGAACATTCTTAAGTACTTATGAAGGACTAAAGAATTGTTCTTGGTGTATGGTAATGGAGATCTCCAAATGGAGGCCTTTACCGATTCGAGCTTCCAGAGCGATAAGGACGACAGCAAATCTATCTCTGGGTTTTTATTTACCCTCAATCGAGGGGCGGTAAGTTGGAAGAGTTCCAAACAGGATACCGTTGCAGAATCTACGATGGAGGCTGAGTACATTGCTGCGAATGATGCCGCCAAGAAAGCCGTCTGGACGAAGATGTTCGTCTCGGAGCTTGGAGTAGTTCCAACCATTATTGATCCAATACCATTGTATTGTGATAATAATGGGGCTATGGCGTTAGCCAAGGAGCCCATGTCCCATCAGCGATCCAGACACATCCTGAGGTGTTTTCATTTGATCCGGGAGATTGTAGATCGCCGCGAGATCGAGATTAGGAAAGTAGACACAAAGAATAACGCCGCGGATCCATTCACCAAGGCCCTCCCTCAGCCGCAGCATGAGCGACTTTTTAAGATGTTGGGTATGAGATACGCCAATAACTGGCCTTAGTGCAAATGGGAGATTGTTGGATATATGTATGCCCTAGAGGCCATTATATGATAGTGGATGTATTTGTACATGTATATATATATTCAGTGTACATTCTTGCTCGACATGATAGTATGCTATCTGGTTCTTCTTTATCTGACATGTTGATTTGATCATGCTTTTATTCATTCACACATGTTGATAAAGCCCTAAGGATATTGGCTTGACTACTGTGATTATGATAGAGATCATACTAGTGGGACATCTGTAGTTTATAAGCATATCCTGGAATGTCCCTAGTCGTAGGTATATCGAGACGAGGCATCGATATACCAGAGTAGACTAGCGTATATGATATAAGACCCATACGATGGGCGATGAATGTTCCCACATTCATCGATGTTTGACATCGAGATCGTATACGGGTGCTCAGTGGTGACTGGGTACACTGGACGGACTCGCCGAGAACTCCTATATGGAATTATATCTATTGTCGGATAGCAGTTCTCAGGTGACACTGGTGCAGGTTAGTCTGTAGACCCGAGATCGTCATAGAGTCTTATGTGTTCTCCCACTGTACTTTGATTACCACCCTACCACGGCTCTACTGAGTCGTGCAAACAGGTGGCCGTTAGGTACAGTCCCGAGACATACGAATGCGATGAGCGATAGGAGGGGTTTCGTCTCTCCCGGTATTGGGAGTTGATGCCGTGCTGTGCTCGACTGGCTATATCAGTAAGTCCCTAGCCAGGGCTGTTGAGATTTACTGATAAGTATTATCAGTAGTTTCTCGATCTGTTATAGACCATTCATCGACACGACTTATTGAGTTATTGGGGTCGACGTTACCATCCCTAGACTCGATATGCAGCATATCTGACGAAGAGACCGGACTGTACGGTAGTGTTGCCGGTTGGCTCGACGGGAGTTGTAACAGGTTCGCTTGTTTTCTTCTGATCGCTCAATACCCGGGTGGCCGTTACGTTTAGCTAACTGCTTGCGACTTGGGGTACTTGATATGATCATCACCCACTGCCGGCGTATTGACGAGTCTTGGAGTCCTACAAAGGAGTTACCTAGTCCAGGAAAAACGTTGTGGTGC
Organism: Agapanthus africanus; assembly: GCA_030015575.1. Lineage (NCBI taxonomy): Eukaryota > Viridiplantae > Streptophyta > Magnoliopsida > Asparagales > Amaryllidaceae > Agapanthus > Agapanthus africanus. The sequence continues at coordinate 138,322,728 of JASDDO010000010.1, forward strand.
GCATATGCGATATGCGCATGGACCCGGTTAAAATGCGCATATAAGATTCCATATATTAATCGGGCGGCTTGCTTTTGGTCGGGTCGTATGTGATATGACCGGATTGCTAAATCACGTGTTGATTTATCATTTAATCATTAGTTTCTCACTAGAAAACATTTTCTTGTCTTTTTGGGTGTATGCATGAATGTATGCATTCATTCTTGTTCATGCACATATGGATGTGCATGCACACATACATGTAAGTCGATGTACAACACCCCACGACTTGCGGGGAGGCGGAAATTTGAAAAACAATCTTGATCTTTGCTTAAACATCGACTAACCGCATGAATCGAAGCTAAACGATAACTAACATGAAACATAGAAGTTCTATACTACTATGTTTAGGGATTATACCTAACGAATCGTGTCCTTCGTCTTTGCGAACTCCACCTCCTCCTCGGCCTTCTCGAAGTAGTAGACGATCCACCCGAGAGCTTTACTCCAAGCTTAGCCTCTAAACTTGAGGCAACTAATCTTATTTAAGTGCTAATCAAAGAAGCTAGGTGATATAGAGTGAGGGTTATGGTTTAGTTAGTCTAACTAATCCTTGTACTCAACACATGAGAGGGGAGGATTAGGGTTTGAAGAGGGAGAGCTTGAGGAGAGAGAAGATGAACATAATAATGAAGTGAGAATAATGAGTTATGATAATATATATCAAGCATTTCTTTTTATCAAGAAAAGAATATAAATCAATTTAACAACCATGCTTGATAATATCTAGTGATGATTCAACTCCATGAGTCATTAAGCATTTACGATGCTTTAATGACATGGATGAATCATCCATATGACTCACTAATCACATTCATTGTATATGCCACCTAAACATCCTTAGTCACCACCTTCTAGAAGCTTCTCGCGCAATTACGAGAACGCCCCTCCTTTCCGCAAAAATACGGAAAAACTTTAGACTGTATAAATCCAATAACCGGATACCAGTAACTGGCTTAAACCAAAGCCGACTGGTTAAAACTGTCCGAAAGTCGTACGTGCGTAAACACACGTATGCGTCCGAACCCTTGTCGTAAAACCATACGACCTCTATATCGTTTCGCCCGGAGTAGGGAAACTCTCTGTGTGGGACTCTAGAGACTCGACTACTACGCTGGCAGTGGGTTTAACCACAGACCGCAAGCGGCACTAACTGTACATAACGGTCCCCAGGTAGATGTCGATAAGAAGGCCGATGAGGGAACCCATCCGAACTCCTAATGAGTTTGATGTGACAATCTCCATACAGTCCGGTCCGTTCGTCCAAGACTATCGCATATCGGGCCTAGGGGGCGGCAAGCGTCAGTCCCCTAATAGCGGAATAAGTCGTGTCGGAGGGAAGCCCATTACACCCTGAGAAACTACTAGAACCTACCAGCAAATCTCGCTTGCCCTGGCCAGGGACTTTGCGTAATGGCTCTCTGACACAGCGCGATATCAACCCCGAATACCGGGAGAGACGAATCCTGTCTAACCGCCACTGCCTCCAAGTGCTCGGGACTGCACCCAACTGCCACCTGTTTGCACGACTCCTTGAGCCGTGGTAGGGTAGCAATCTAAGAATAGTGGGACACACTCGAGGCGAAGTAGCAGTGTCAAGTCTGCGGACTATGCTGTACTCATGTCACCTGGGAACTGTTCACTGACGACTGGTATAAAACCAACCAACAGTTCCCTGTGAGTCCTGTCCGGTGTACCCGTAACCTAACGAGCATTTGCATACTATCTCCAGTTCGACGTACTGACGGCTGTGGGACAGACCATTTCCCCAACTGGGATGAGAAGCGTACACACTAGTCTACTCCGGAGTATCGATGCTCTGTCTCGATAATCCAATGACTAGGGACCTGAATAAGGATGTGCTTGTAGACTACCCAGCCCCCACTAGTGTTACTGTCACCACAACGCTGGTAGTCAAGCAAGATCCTAAGAGCTCTATCAATACGTATACTCACATATTAAGATAGAAAAAACCAAGTAGCATACTACCATATTTAGCAAGACTGTTATATACATGTGAATATCCCAAGCTTCCATTAAATAATATACAAACTAGTATGATACAATAATGGCCCCTAGGGCATATACACTAACAATCTCCCACTTGCACTAGGGCCTTGTACTGGCATATCGAAGACCGATGATCTCGAGTAGCCTCTCGAACTGAATCTGAGGTAGGGCCTTCGTGAATGGATCAGCAATGTTTTCTTCAGAAGCAACTCTCCGAACCTCGATCTCCTGACGATCAATGATCTCCTTGATCAAGTGATACCGTCTTAAGATGTGTCTGGATTTCTGATGGGACCTTGGTTCCTTCGCTAAAGCTATAGCTCCGTTGTTGTCGCAATACAGAGGTATTGGATCAACTATGGTAGGAACCACCTGAAGTTCTGTTAGGAACTTCTTCATCCAGATTGCTTCTTTTGTGGCATCGCAAGCATCTATATACTACGCTTCCATCGTCGAGTCAGCAACGGTGTCCAGCTTGGAGCTCTTCCAGCACACCGCCCCTCCATTGAGGGTAAAGACATAACCCGACATGGACTTGGAATCGTCCTTATCACTCTGGAAGCCGGAATCAGCAAAGGCCTCCAACCTGAGGTCTTTTCCGCCGTAAACCAAGAACATCTCCTTAGTTCTTCTCAGGTACTTGAGAATGTTCTTTACTACTATCCAGTGTTTCTCCCCTGGGTCTGACTGATACCGGCTTACCACGCTCAGTGCGTAAGCTACATCTGGTCTGGTGCACAACATCGCATACATTATAGAGCCTACCGCAGAAGCGTAGGGTATAATAGACATGCGTTCCCTTTCTAAATCAGTCTTGGGAGACATCTCTTTGGAGAGTGTGATTCCGTGACAAGCCGGTAGATTACCGTGCTTAGAAACTTCCATACTGAATCTTTTCAGTACAGTGTCGATATACCTGGACTGCGAAAGTCCCAACATCCTCTTGGATCTATCACGATAGATCCGGATCCCCAGAATGTAAGAGGCATCACCCAGGTCTTTCATGGAGAACCTGTGTGACAAGAATCCTTTGACAGATTGTAGCATAGGAATGTCATTTCCTATCAATAGAATGTCATCCACGTACAAGACGAGGAATACGACACTTCTGGCTACAACTTTACTATATATGCACGGTTCATCTAGATTTTTGATAAAGTCATATTCTTTGACTGTCTCATCAAAACAGATGTTCCAACTCCGCGATGCCTGCTTTAGTCCATAAATGGACTTAAGCAGCTTGCATACTTTCCCGCTGCTCCCACTCTGATTGAAACCCTCTGGCTGATCCATATAGACGCACTCTTCTAAATTTCCATTCAGAAAAGCCGTCTTTACGTCCATCTGCCAGATTTCATAATCATGGAAGGCAACAATAGCAAGAAGGACCCGAATTGATTTGAGCATAGCCACTGGAGAAAAAGTTTCGTCATAGTCCAAACCAGGTCTTTGACGAAAACCCTTTGCAACAAGTCTAGCCTTATAGGTTTCCACCTGTCCATCTACACCAATCTTTTTCTTGAAGATCCATTTGCATCCTATGGGTTTTACCCCATCTGGAGCAAAGTCCAAAGTCCATACTTTGTTGGTGTACATGGACTCCATTTCGGTCCGCATTGCATCTAGCCATCGTACCGAGTCGCCGCTCTGGATGGCCTGCTGGAAGTCAGTAGGTTCATCATCATCTATGATGCAATCCTCTCTATCCCCATCTATGAGAAAACCGTAGTATCTCTCAGGCGGATGAGACGGCCTACTACTCCTACGGAGGGGTGCGGGAATGTCCTGTACTTCTTGAACTTCCGGTTCTACCAAACTTTCAGTAGCAGTTTGTGGTTCTGGAATTTCTTCCAGTTCTACTACGCTCCCACTCTTCTGATTTTCTAAAAATTCAGTTTCTAAGAAGCGGGCATGACGAGAAACAAAAACCTTTTGTTCCTCTGTGTAATAGAAACAATATCCCATAGAGTTCTTTGGATATCCCACAAACTTACACTCAACTGAGCGTGCCTCGAGCTTGTCCGGATGCTGCTTTTTTACAAAAACTGGACATCCCCATGTCTTCAGGTACTGAAGATAGGGTTTCTTCCTAATCCACATCTGATATGGTGTGGTAGGCACAGTTTTGGTTGGAACTCTGTTCAAAAGATATGCCGCTGATTCTAGCGCATAATCCCAGAAAGATCGTGGTAACTCAGCATTACTCATCATGGATCGTACCATATCCAATAGGGTTCGATTCTGTCTCTCCGATACACCGTTATGCTGTGGAGTGTATGGAGGAGTAAGCTGAGAGAGAATTCCTTTCTCTTTTAGGTAACCTAGGAACTCGGCACTTAAGTATTCTCCACCTCGATCAGATCTCAATGTCTTAATACTTTTGCCTGTTTGGTTTTCCACTTCACTCTTGTATTCCTGGAATTTCTCAAAGGCCTCGGATTTATTCTTCATTAAGAAGATATGTCCATACCTAGAGAAATCATCTGTAAAAGTAATGAAGTAGGAATAACCACCTCTCGCATGTGTAGATATTGGACCACATACATCGCTGTATATGAGTCCTAAGAGCTCGCTCGCTCTTACTCCTTGTCCAGTAAATGGAGTCTTTGTCATCTTTCCTTTGAGACAAGATTGACAAGTGTCATAAGTTTGATATTCGAACGAGTCCAAATATCCTTCTCTATGCAACTTAGTCAACCTTCTCTCATTGATGTGACCCAGTCTACAATGCCATAAGAAAGCTTTATTTAAATCTGGAGACTTTCTTTTTAGTGTGTTCTGGACATTGAAAATTTGGAGTTGGTTTAAAACATATATACCGTTATTTAGTGTACCGGACCCAATCAAACCATGATTAAGGTGGATGTTAACAACATCTCTTACAAACGTGAAATCATAACCTTTATTTGATAACAAGGAAACTGATATGATATTATACGTTAACCTTGGTACAAAAAAACAGTTATGTAAAACCAAAATGTGTCCACTCGTCAATCCCTGGTGATAATCCCCGACGGACGCAGCTCCCACGCTAGCTCCGTTAGCAACCTTTAGGGTTATATCACCTTCCTTCAGCACTCTACGGTTTCTCAGTGCTTGCAATGAATTGCAAATATGAGATCCTGATCCGGTATCCAATACCCAGGAAGTAGAGTTGATCGACAGACAATTCTCAATTACAAACACACCTGAAGTCGAAGCCACAGCTTGCTTCGGTTCCTGGTTCTTAGCGTTCCACGCCCTGCAATCTTTCTTCCAGTGCCCTTTCCTGTGACAATGGAAGCACTCATCCTGGCCTACTACCGGTACCACAAACTTTTTCTTTCCCTTTCCTCCCACCTTACTAACACCTTCTCTAGGTCTGGGGACGGCCTTCTTCTTCCTTCCTTTGGCCCTAGCCTTGGACCCGGAAGAAGATGCACCGCCAACAAACATAGCGGGTGTTTCCCTTGCCTTCTGCAAGGTGCCCTCTGCACTCCTTAACATGTTCAGGAGTTCCGGAAGTTCAACTTCTTTTCTTTGAATGTTGAAGTTCAGGATAAACTGGGCGTAAGTGGAAGGAAGGGACTGGAGAATAAGGTCTGTATAGAGCTCATTATCCAAAGTCGTCCCAAGGTCTGCGAGCTCTTCTATATAGCCGATCATCTTTAGGACATGTTCTCCTACCGATGACCCGACAGCCAACCTCGCTCGAAACAAGTTCTTTGAGGTCTCGTATCTTGCTATACGAGATTGCTCTCCATAAAGTTCCTTTGTATGGAGAAATATGGCGTCTAGTTCCATATCCTCGTGCCTCCTCTGATGTTCATTGTTTATCGAGGCAAGCACGATGCACTTGGCTTTCGCGCAATCTAAATCCCAGGTTTTGCGGATTTCCTTATCCGCATTACTGGATTTGGGACCAGAGACAGCAGGTGCCGTAGCGGTGAGGACGTACCCCAATTTGTCATAGGTCAAAGCCATTTTGACATTCCGCAGCCAATCTTTATAGTTTGGCCCTGTCAGTATATTTTTCTCTAAAAGTAACTTAAGTCCAGTCATTTTCAGGGTCGCTGCAATTAGGAGAGAGAGAAGAAAATTCTTTAGCTTGATGCTCTTGCAAGTTTAGAGTGGTTTTTAGTTTATCTAAACTGGATGGCTCCCACTGTTTCTCGAATCCTTCCTCAAACCATAAAAGAAGAATTAGCCAGGACTATTCTCACTGTACAATACTTGCGTAACCGTTCAGCCAGGCTGGTGTCGGTACTTCGAGGGAGGTTTTCCAACGCATTCGCGAAGTTCCTTAATTAAATAACCTCTTTTCTCTGGGGGCGTAACCCCGCTGACACCTTTCTTGACACCTACTTGGTTTATAGCATTGATCGTTAAGTGACGAATATCCTGATGAGTAGCATATACTCACAGTAGGATCGGGATCCAAATATCATCGTATGATAATGTTGAAGGAATCCTACCAATATTCATCAAACTTAAAATGGTATGCATCTCTTTGCAAATTTCAGTTTCTTTAGAAATTCCCGATATAAGTTTTTGCCCCATGCTCTTATGACCTTGACGTAAGCCAACAAATCATAAGTCACATGTCAAGTTCTGCCCATAATTATCTTGTTAATTTGAACCCACCCGTATATACCCTTGACGAAAGCCAACAAGGTAATGCGACTGTCCCAAACCAAGACATCTATCTATGCAACAAATGAATACCCAGTAGCTACCAAACACTATGCCTTGACGAAAGCCAACAAACATAGCTTGAATACTACTGACTATCTATAAGAAATGACGGAGGGCTACGACTGGTTTTGGCGAAACCGTGAACGTAATGAACTTGATATAACCGAAGGAACCTGATAGCTTTTAAAAGGAGTGGTTAAAGCTCCGCATTTAAAAATATCTGTTTTAAAATTAACCGAGTGGATTCTTTTAAATTATTCCAACGATTAAAACTTTGGTTTATTTTCTTTGCATTATAGATAATGCGTCCCATCATTAACCTATCATTGCAGAAAACAACGAAAATACAACGTCCTCTTATGCCATCCGCATTCGCCACGGGGTCCCGTCATTACCCATTAGGTTACTTAACTAACGACAGAGCGGGGGCTGGGCTAGCACGGGTGTAAAACATAAGTGACGTCTAAATAGCTATCATATATATAGATATTTTACATTCGTCTGACGCAATGATATTCATTCCAGATCACAGATGAACTTAATTGGATTTGCAAGCAATCCGTGTTTGTTTTGAGCCTGCAACAAAAGACGGATTACACAGTTGTGATGAATAGCCATTACCCCACCCCAAGACCCCTACGGGTGCGGCAAACTACCCGCCCGGCAGTTTGTGCACTCCTCCTTGGGTCTGTCCTAGGAGCAAAAACAGTAAAATGAAATAATACAACGGTGGCTACAACCGCAACCTGGATGTGCCCCGCAAAATAATATTACAACAAATTACATTTACATCAGATGAATTAAATAAAAACCCATCACATAACCCCGGCTATACATCACAACAGTCCAACACAGTTCATATGCACAAACAGATAAAATCCATTACAGAAATGTGCAACCCCCTGCCAACCGACATACTAGCAGTTAGGGGAGGTTTACGAACACATTATTCAAACACAGATATAATCCAACAAGCAAATACTGCATAATTTCGATCGATTAAACACTTTTAATTTTGCTCCAATACTTCTCTGTAAATCTGAAACCTGAGCAAAAATTAAAAAATTCCAGAAAATACCAAATATCCCAGAGAACCAACACAGGAAAATTGGGTTCCTGAATCGCCAACTCGGCGGCGGAATAGCGGCGGATCGGTGGGATCCGCCGCGGTTCCGCGGCGCTTTAGGCGATTCAGGGGCCCAATTTTCTTGGGTGTTCTTCTACTGTCTTTTCAAGCTTTCTGAACATCCCTGAAAAATTTTTGGACTTCATTTAAAAATCGACAGAAACTTGTGATTTCGGGCTTTTCCGGTTTCGTTTTTTCCGTTCGAAATTCATACAAATTTTCAAGTAAGTTATTTATTATTTAGCGAGGCTCTGATACCACTGTAAGTCGATGTACAACACCCCACGACTTGCGGGGAGGCGGAAATTTGAAAAAACAATCTTGTTCTTTGCTTAAATATCGACTAACCGCATGAATCGAAGCTAAACGATAACTAACATGAAACATAGAAGTTCTATACTACTATGTTTAGGGATTATACCTAACGAATCGTGTCCTTCGTCTTTGCGAACTCCACCTCCTCCTCGGCCTTCTCGAAGTAGTAGACGATCCACCCGAGAGCTTTACTCCAAGCTTAGCCTCTAAACTTGAGGCAACTAACCTTCTTTAAGTGCTAATCAAAGAAGCTAGGTGATATAGAGTGAGGGTTATGGTTTAGTTAGTCTAACTAATCCTTGTACTCAACACATGAGAGGGGAGGATTAGGGTTTGAAGAGGGAGAGCTTGAGGAGAGAGAAGATGAACATAATAATGAAGTGAGAATAATGAGTTATGATAATATATATCAAGCATTTCTTTTTATCAAGAAAAGAATATAAATCAATTTAACAACCATGGTTGATAATATCTAGTGATGATTCAACTCCATGAGTCATTAAGCATTTAAGATGCTTTAATGACATGGATGAATCATCCATATGACTCACTAATCACATTCATTGTATATGCCACCTAAACATCCTTAGTCACCACCTTCTAGAAGCTTCTCGCGCAATTACGAGAACGCCCCTCCTTTCCGCAAAAATACGGAAAAACTTTAGACTGTATAAATCCAATAACCGGATACCAGTAACTGGCTTAAACCAAAGCCGACTGGTAAAAACTGTCCGAAAGTCGTACGTGCGTAAACACACGTATGCGTCCGAACCCTTGTCGTAAAACCATACGACCTCTATATCGTTTCGCCCGGAGTAGGGAAACTCTCTGTGTGGGACTCTAGAGACTCGACTACTACGCTGGCAGTGGGTTTAACCACAGACCGCAAGCGGCACTAGCTGTACGTAACGGTCCCCAGGTAGATGTCGATAAGAAGGCCGATGAGGGAACCCATCCGAACTCCTACTGAGTCTGATGTGACAATCTCCATACAGTCCGGTCCGTTCGTCCAAGACTATCGCATATCGGGCTTAGGGGGGCGGCAAGCGTCAGTCCCCTAATAGCGGTATAAGTCGTGTCGGAGGGAAGCCCATTACACCCTGAGAAACTACTGGAACCTACCAGCAAATCTCGCTTGCCCTGGCCAGGGACTTTGCGTATTGGCTCTCTGACACAGCGCGATATCAACCCCCAATACCGGGAGAGACGAATCCTGTCTAACCGCCACTACCTCCAAGTGCTCGGGACTGCACCCAACTGCCACCTGTTTGCACGACTCCTTTGAGCCGTGGTAGGGTAGCAATCTAAAAACAGTGGGACACACTCGAGGCGAAGTAGCAGTGTCAAGTCTGCGGACTATGCTGTACTCATGTCACCTGGGAACTGTTCACTGACGACTGGTATAAAACCAACCAACAGTTCCCTGTGAGTCCTGTCCGGTGTACCCGTAACCTAACGAGCACCTGCATACTATCTCCAGTACGACGTACTGACGGCTGTGGGACAGACCATTTCCCCAACTGGGATGAGAAGCGTACACACTAGTCTACTCTGGAGTATCGATGCTCTGTCTCGATAATCCAACGACTAGGGACCTGAATAAGGATGTGCTTGTAGACTACCCAGCCCCCACTAGTATGACTGCCACCACAACGCTGGTAGTCAAGCAAGATCCTAAGAGCTCTATCAATATGTATACTCACATATTAAGATAGAAAAAACCAAGTAGCATACTACCATATTTAGCAAGACTGTTATATACATGTGAATATCCCAAGCTTCCATTAAGTAATATACAAACTAGTGTGATACAATAATGGCCCCTAGGGCATATACACTAACAATACATGCATACATCATTCTATCATGGTTGTATATATAGAAGATTGTGGCAATATAAGACTCACACCTTATGATTATATATGGATATATATTTGTATTTGTTTTAAAACAAAACAAAAGAAAAAGATTAATCCATGGTTTTCTTCTACACTCTTCTTTGAACTAACCTTTGTTCACCCACTTTTTAACCATGAGTTAATCTTTCTTTTGTCTTTTAACTCAAGTACAATATTATCTTTATTATGTAACCATGGTTTGAGATGAAGAGTTGAAAATATATATACTTATATTTTCTATTTTTCATGAGAGATTATCATTCTCTTGAGTTTTCTAGAGCCATCATCTTCTTCCTCCTCTCTCTTGCTCTCTAGATTTTTCAAGTGAGCCAAAGAGTGACCAAGATAGGATTTTGAAGTGAGAAAACAAACCACAACACCATTCTACACTAGTCTTGCCCACTTGTGAAGAGTGTTAGCTTCCATTTCCTCTCTTGATCTTGCGAAGTTTCAAGCTTGGACAAAGAGGACTCCGGGTGGATCATCGTGGACCTAGAGGTTCTCAAGCGGACCTTTTCCAACCATTAAGTAGCCAAGGAGTCTAGCGTAGGGAGCTACAAAGGTTGTATTCTCTAAACCCTAGCTTTATCTACTTGTGATGATGTGTTTGTTAAGAACGCCTAAAATTCTTGTGATGATTCTTTGTATGTTCACTTAGCATCTTAAAAATTTGATTTTGACACATGTGATGCTTCCAAACTCTTCATGAGGTGCTAGGTAAACCTAACATCCGACACGTGGCACTCTTGCGCTCGAGCACCCAGCGCTCGCGCACAAAGCGCCCGCGTGCCGACACGTGGCGCTCTTGCGCTCGAGCGCCCAGCGCTCGAGCGCAAAGCGCCAGCGTGCCGACACGTGGCGCGTTTGCGCCTAAGCGCACAGCGCTCGAGCATAAAGCGCCCACGTGCCGACACGTGGCGCACTTGCGCTCAAGCGCCCAGCGCTCGAGTGCAAAGCGCCCACGTGCCGACACGTGGCGCTCTTGCGCATAAGCCCACAGCGCTCAAGGCGCTGGCCCCACGCATCTCTCGGATGCCTTTTCCTCCTCTTTTTTTATTTTTTATTTTTATATATACATATATATATATATACATATGCATACATATGTACACATACACATACTCCATGACACTGTCCCTGTTAGAAAATAATTTCTAACGGGGCGCTGCCCCGCACCCCGCAAGAGGGCTGCTAGCCCCCTTGACCCCCAGCTCGCTATCCGGGTAGCGGGACCCCCGTAAAAACTCTGTGTGGCTCCTGATATATCCAAAACCCCCTTTCAAAACACAACACACATACACTGCACGTTGAGTTCGCATGACCAGTTTAACCCATCAATCGGTGGTTCCCTCGCTCTAAAGGCGAGGGGTAATTAACGGCAGCTTAGTCCGCGGCTGCCGGAGATTCGGATCCCCACAATCAATAAACCCCCGTCTACCCTAGGCAGGGGGAATCTGTAGTACGCCTGACAAACGTGCGCGTATTCCCATCTCAATAGGGTGACGAAAAACACCCTACACGCATGTCTATTATACCCTATGCTTCTGCGGTTGGCTCTATAATGTATGCGATGTTGTGTACCAGACCAGATGTTGCTTACGCACTAAGCATGGTAATCCAGTATCAATCAAACCCTAGGGAGAAGCACTGGACAGCAGTAAAGAACATTCTCAAGTACCTGAGATGGACTAAGGATATGTTCTTGGTTTACGGCGGAAAAGATCTCCAGATCGAGGCCTTTGCTGACTCCAGCTTCAAGAGTGACAAGGATAACTCTAACTCCATGTTGGGTTATGTCTTTAACCTTAATGGAAGGGCGGTCTGTTGGAAGAGTTCCAAGCAGGACACCGTTGCTGACTCAACGATGGAAGCGGAGTATATCGCAGCTTCTGAAGCCGCAAAAGAAGCAGTCTGGATGAGGAAGTTCTTAGTAGAACTTCAGGTGGTTCCGTCCATTGTTGATCCAATACCTCTGTATTGTGACAACAACGGGGCAATAGCTTTAGCAAAGGACCCAGGTCCCATCAGAAGTCCAGACACATCTTGAGGCGGTATCACCTGATCAGGGAGATCGTGGATCGCCGGGAGATCGAGGTTCGGAGAGTTGCTACTGAAGACAATACTGCAGATCCATTCACAAAGGCCATCCCTCAGACGCTGTTCGAGAGGCTATTTGAGATGATAGGTCTGCGATATGCCAGCACATGGCCTTAGTACAAGTGGGAGATTGTTAGTGTGATATGCCATAGAGGCCATTATTGTACAGTACTAGCTTGTATATTACATTTTGGAAGCTTAGGATATATACACGGATTTATGACAGTCTTGCTCGATATAGTAGTATGCTACTTGGTTTGTATCTATCTTAATATGTGTATGCGTTTCTTTTAACATATCGCTAATACATATTGATAGAGCCCTTAGGATTTTTGCTTGACTACCGGCGTTGTGATGGCAGTTAACTAGTGGGGGTTGTGTAGTCTATAAGCACATCCTTATACATGTCCCTAGTCGTTGGATTATCGAGACAGGGCATCGATACTCCAGAGTAGACTAGTGTATACGCTTCTCATCCCAGGAGGGGAGATGGTCTGTCTCACAGCCATTAGTACATCGTACTTGAGATAGTATGTAGGTGCTCGTTGGGTTACGAGTACACTGGACAGGACTCGTTGGGAACTGTTGGTTGGTATTATACCTATCGTCAGTTAGCGGTTCCTAGGTGACATGAGTACAGCTTAGTCCGTTGACTTGACACTGCTACTTCGCCTCAAGTGTGTTCCCACTATTCTTAGATTGCTACCCTACCACGGCTCTATTGAGTCGTGCAAACATGTAGCAGTTGGGTGCAGTCCCGAAGCACTTGGAGGCAGTAGCGGTTAGATAGAATTCGTCTCTTCCGGTATTGGGGGTTGATGTCGCGCTGTGTTTGGAACTCCATTACGCAAAGTCCCTGACTAGGGCAAGTAAGATTTATTGGTAGGTACTCCAGTAGTTTCTCGGGGTGTTTTGGACTGTACTCCGACACGACTTATACCGCTATTACTAGTCTGATGCTTGCCGCCCCTAGGCCCGATATGCGACACTCTTAAATGAACGGACCGGACTGTACGAAGATTGTCGCATTCAGGCTCAGTAAGAGTTCGGATTGGTTTCCTCATCGGCCTTCTTATCGGCATCTACCTGGGGACCGTTACGTACAGCTAGTACCGCTTGCGGCCTATAGTTAAACCCACTGCCAGCGTATTATCGAGTCTTTAGAGTCCCACACAGAGGGTTTCCCAGCTTCGGGCGAAACGAGTAAAGGTCGTATGGTTTTTACGACAGGGTTCGATCACATACATGTGCTTGTGCGCGTGTGGTGTTCGAGCGGACAATACTACTGGGCTTTGGTTTAAGCCGGATCCTAGTATTTGATTATTGGATTAGCTTCGTCTCATTGTATCCGTGTTTCTCAGAATACGGATGCGGGTATGTATATACGGATGAGAGGGGGTGAAGAAGGAGACTTCTCATTAGGGTTTTTGACCATTGACTTGGTCAAAGCAAATATGAGAAAAGGAAAAGTATTTGTTATTTGTGATAAATGATAATCTTTTTGACATGGCTACTTGGTTGGCCATTTGACTTGGCTTGACTTGTTGACCATAGATATTTTGATGAGATATTTTTGAGGTAGATATTTTGATGAGATATTTATCATGCTATGACAAATGGTCATATATATATTATCCATTCCAATTTTTATTATCATTATCACAAATACATTCTATTTCCTAAGCTTACTCTTTTCTTCTTTCTCTCATAACCCTAGTGTCTCATGAGTTGAGAATCAAGGGTTTAGTGAGACTAAGCTACTCTAATTCACACTTTACTCACTCTAGGTCACTTAGTCTAGCATCCCATGTGATCTAGTTACCTCATATTGGAGGTTAAGCTCTAGGTTGGAACTCTCGAGTGAATCTTCTACTACATCAAGAAGCCGACGGGGAGGTGCACTCCATTTCACTCCAAGGAGCTTACAAGGAGAAGGAGGACAACGGAAAGAAGTGAAGGACTTGGAACTCTAGGTATAATCTTCTTACCGAGTAGATAATACCTCTAGTTATTTTTGTTAGATATGGTTTAGCTAAGATCTTGTGTTTAAGTCAATGTTACCTTATTGTAAAAAATCGTTTTTTACCCGTTCCGCCTCCCCGCAAACCCATGGGGTGTGTAACGTTGACTTACAATGGTATCAGAGCCGACTAAACCATAGCTAACAGTTTAAACGACAAGTTAAACTACGAAACCGAAACGACCCGAAAACATCGAAGCCATGATTCAAGTCTCTGTCGATTTTTAATGAGGCTCTAAAAATTATTTAAACAACTGCAGAGTACTCTTTGAACTGTAAAAAGACCACTCACCAAAAATGAGACATTTCCACCCTAAAGTGGCCGGTCACAATGCCTAAAATTCTGGCGAGCTCGGTGAAAATTGAGGGAAATGCTTCGAGTTTTGGTGTGTGGCTTTATGACTTGCATCTAGGGCTTCAGGAGTTGTTTGTTTTTGCTAATTTTGATTTTAATGTAAATTCTTTACTGTGGCAGATACTGGGTGTTTCGATGTCGCAGTTTAATGTCGTTTAGTGCTTAAAGTTCTGTTAAATATGTTTGTAAACTTCCGCTAATTGCTATATGTCGGTTAGTTGGGGGTTGCACATTTCTGTGATGATTATATTGGTTTGTGTATATGAACTTTTTGGATCGTCGTGATGAATAGCCGGGGATGTGAGATGAGGGTTTTCATTCATTCATTCGATGTAAAATTTGTAAAGTGATATAATATTATTTTTGCGGGGCACATCCGGGTTGAGGTTGTAGCCACCTTTGTATTATTTCTTTTACTGTTTTTGCTCGTAGGATAGACCCAAGGTGGGGTGCACAAACTACCGGGTACTTTGAAGTGCCGAGTGGCCTACTCACTTTGTTGAGGGAGGTTGCTTCACTTTGGGTATTTGGCGGGTAGTTTGCCTCACCCGTAGGGGTCTAGGGTGGGGTTTGGCTATTCATCGCGACCATGTAATCCGTCTTTCGTTGCAGGCTCAAACGAAAACGCAGATTCCTAGTATATCCAACGTGTTCATCTGTGATCTGGAATGCCTATCATTGCGCCTGACGAATGTATATATCTATATATGATATCCAGTAGACATTACTTATGTTTTGCATCCGCGCTAGTCCAGCCCCCGCTCTATCGTTAGTTAAGTAACCTAAAGGGTGATGACGGGGCCCGTGGCGAATGCGGATGGCATAAGCGTACATTATATTTTCATTGTTTTCTGCAATGGTAGGATTAATTGATGGGACTGCATTATATTAATGATAAGCAAACAAACCGAAGTTGAATCGTTGGAACAATTTCAAAACCACTCGGTTTTTTCAAAACATCAAAACTTTTAAATGCGGAGCTTAAACCACTCCTTTTAAAAGCTATCAGGTTCCTTCGATTATATCAAGTTCACTACGTTCACGGTTTCGCCAAAACCATTCGTAGCCTTCCGTCATTTCAGTTAAATATTTAGTAGTATTCAAGCTATGTATTTTGACCTTCGCCAAAGCATAGTGATTGGTAGCTGCTGAATATTTATCTGTAGCATAGATAGATGCGTTGGTTTGGGACAGTCGTACTTCTATTTTGGCCTTCGTCAAAGGTATGTACGGGTGGGTTCAAATTAACCTGGATAATGATGGATAGAACTTGACATGTGACTTATGATATGTTGGCCTTCGTCAAGATCATAAGAGCATGGGGAAAAAATCCACATCGGGAGTTTCTAAAGAAACTGAAACTTGATAGTGCTGCATACCATTTGGAGTTTGATAATGTTGGTAGGATTCCTTCAGCATTATCACACGATGATATTTTGATCCCTATCCTACTGTGAGTATAAGCTGCTCCTCGGGAGATTTTTTCACTTAACGATCAATGCTATAAACCAAGTAGGTGTCTAGAAAGGTGTTAGCGGGGATACTTGTTAGTTATATGTATGCCCTAGAGGCCATTACTGTACATAGGATGTATATTGTAGTGGATGCTGGGACATATATAGGGAGGACTTTCTTGCTCGACATGATAGTATGCTATCTGGTTGCTCTTTGCCTTGACGTGTATACTGACTGTCTCTCTATTACATGTTGGTAAAGCCCTTAGGATGTGTACTTGACTACCTAGACTATGATGCGGATCATACTAGTGGGGACATGGTAGTCCATAAGTACATCCTTCAAAGTCCCTAGTCGTGGGTGTATCGAGACGGGGCATCGATATACCAGAGTAGACTAGCGTGTAGCTTCTCGACCCATACAGATGGGCGATGGATGATCCCATATCCATTGGTGTTTGACATCGGAGATGATATACGGGTGCTCAGTAGAGACTGGGTACACTGGACGGACTCGCCGAGAACTCCTAGATGGTATTATACCTCACGTCAGATGGCAGTTCTCTGGTGACACTGGTACAGAGTAGTCTGTTGACCCGAGATCGTTATAGAGTCTTGTGTGGTTCCCACTGTGCTTTGATTTCCATCTTACCACGTCCAAGAGGGCGTGCAAAACGGTGGTTTTTGGGTACAGTCCCGAGTCACATGGAGGCAATGAGCGATAGGAGGGGATTCGTCTCTCCCGGTATAGAGAGTTGATGTTGCGCTGTGTTCGATTGGCTATAACAGGAAATCCCTGGCCAGGGTTGCTGAGATTTACTGGTAAGTGTTACCAGTAGTTTCTCGAATTGTTATAGACCTCATATCGACACGACTTATCGAGCTATTGGGGTCTGACGTTTACCAGCCCTAGGCAAGATATGCGACATATCAGACGATCAGACCGGACTGTACGGTAGTGTTACTGGTTGGATTCACTGGAGTGTGAGCGGGCTTGCTCGTCGATCTTCAGATCGCTCAATACCCGGGTGGCCGTTACGTTTAGCAGACCGCTTGCGGCTTGTGGATGCTTGATATGATCATCATCTGCTGCCGGCGTATTGACGAGTCTTTAGAGTCCTACACAGAGGTTTCCTGGCTCAAGCGAAACGAAATAGGAGCGCATATGAGATATGTGCGGGACCGAGAATAATACCAGTATGTGATACTGTATTCGATTCTCGCGATGTGACATTGATCGGTTATATGCGATATAGCCGGGTTATCGGATCAAGTGTTGATTCGATAAGTTGTTACTAATGATACCTGTCGGTTTTGTGCGACATGACCGGATCATTGAATCAAGTGTTGATTTAATGATTTAATGCATAATTATATATTTGATATATTACTTTGCATTAACTAGTATCGGTTCACTTTAAATGGATATTCTCACTCGGGTGTGCGCATTATATATGTGATATGATTTTGTGCACTAGCTTGTATCATGTTTGATGATACATGCTTTTTGGTTAAGTGTAAAGTGTTAAACCTTGGTTAATGAATAGGTTAGGGTTTATTATTTGTTATTCATTTATCTTATTTAATTATCCATTTATTTATGATAAATGAATAAAAGAAAATGAAATGAAATTGTTGCTAATTTTGGATTCTAGTTGAAGCTTCTTGATCTTTTTGACTAAGTGACCATTTTGTCTCTAGTTTGACCCTAACCATTCCTTTAACCATGATTGATTCTCTACACCTAACTATGGTTCTATTATGATAAGAATGAATTTCTTTTCTTATTATCATAATTCTTATCATAATACATTCTTCTTCTTCTTCATTCAACTCAAGAAGAAAACCTAAGGTCCATCAATGGTGATTGATGATTAAGAGTGAGAAATCCAATTCTAAAGTCTACCCACTTCCTATTTCTTCATCCTCTACCTCTTGCCAAGTAGTAGAGTGTGTTTACTTCACAAGTTTCTTGACTTGATGAAGTCGGAGCTTGATTTAGCGATGCCTCGACGTAGATCATCTTCGGCATGGACATCGACGACCTAGCTCGCTTATTCTCCTACGAAGCCGACTCTAGAGCCCGGATTCTTTTTGGACAGCGGAGACGACTTCGTTGCGGAGCTATGGAGGTGGAGCACCGGATCTACAAAGGTTGTATTTCCGTATTCTCTTTAGCTAAGTTGTTAGCTAGTTTTCTTTTCGCCTAGATTTCTAGCCAACGATCCGTTCTAGGGTTTCTCGGCACCTAGATTTTTTGAAATTGGCATGATCGATGCCTTGTGAGACCTCATTGGGATGCCTAGGAACCCTACAATACGCCCCCAGGGAAAAGAGGTTATTTAATTAAAGAACTTCGCGAAAGCGTCATAAAACCTCCCTCGAAGTACCGACACTAGCCTAGCTGAACGGTTAAGCAAGTATTGTGCCGTGAGATTAATCCTGACTAATTATTCTTTTATGGTTTGAGGAAGGATTCGAGAAACAGTGGGAGCCATTCTGTTTAGATAAACTAAAAACCACTCTAAACTTGCAAGAGTATCATGCTAAAGTGTTTCTTCTCTCTCTCTCTTAATTGTAGCGACCAAACATGACGGGCCTTAAGTTACTATTAGATAAAAATATATTGACAGGGCCAAACTATAATGATTGGGGTTCAGGAATGTCAAGATGACAATCACTTATGACAAATTAGGGTATCTGCTTACTACTAAAGCCCCCGCCGTCCCAGGTCCAGAATCCAGTGTCGCGGATAAGGAAATCCGTAAGACCTGGGAGATTGACTGCGCGAAGGCCAAGTGCCTCTATGGATAATGAGCACCAGAGGCGGCACGAGAATATAGATCTTGAATCCATATTCCTCCATACAAAGGAATTATATGGAGAGCAATCTCGTATCGCAAGATACGAGACTTCGAAGAAGCTATTTCAGGCGAGGTTTGCCGTCGGATCATCTGTAGAGGACCACGTCCTTAAGATGATTGGCTACATTGAGGAGCTCGCGGACCTCGGGACCACGTTAGAGAACGAGCTGTACACAGACTTGATTCTCCAGTCCCTTCCTTCCACCTACGTCCAGTTTATCTTGAATTTTAATATTCAAGGTAATGAATGTTGGATATGTATGCCCTAGAGACCATTATTGTATAGTACTAGTTTGTATATTATATTTTGGAAGTTTGGGATATATACACAGATTGACAACAATCTTGCTCGATATAGTAGTATGCTACTTGGTTTGTATCTATCTTAATATATGTATATGTTTCTTTTAACATATCGCTAATACATATTAATGGAGCCCTTATGATCTTTGATTGACTACCATCGTTGTGATGGCGATCACACTTATGGGGGCTGGGTAGTCTATAAGCACATCCTTATACAGGTCCCTAGTCGTAGGATTATCGAGACAAGGCATCGATACTCCAAAGTAGACTAGTGTATACACTTCTCATCCCAGCAGGGGAGATGGTCTGTCCCACAGCCATCAGTACGTCGTACTGGAGATAGTATGCAGGTGCTAATTAGGTTATGAGTTTCACTGGACGGACTCGTCGGGAACTGTTGGTTGGTGTTATACCTATCGTCAGTTAGCAGTTCCCTGGTGACATAAGTACAGCTTAGTCCGTTGACTTGATACTCTTACTTCACCTCAAGTGTGTTCCCACTGTTCTTTGATTGCTACCCTACCACGGCTCTATTGAGTCGTGCAAACACGTAGTAGTTGGGTGCAGTCCTGAAGCACATGGAGGCAGTGGCGGTTAGATAGGATTCGTCTCTCCCGGTATTGGGGGTTGATATCGCGCTGTGTTTGGAGAGCCATTACACAAAGTCCCTGGCCAGGGCAAGTGAGATTTACTGGTAGGTGTTCCAGTAGTTTCTCAGGGTATTCTGGGCTACACTCCGACACGACTTATACCGCTATTAGGGGTCTGACGTTTATCACCCCTAGGCCCGATATGCGATACTTTTAAGACGAACAGACCGGACTGTCCGGAGATTGTCACAGATAGGCTCAGTAGGAGTTTGGATGAGCTTTCTTGTCGACCTTCTTATCGAAAGATACCTGGGTAGCCGTTACGTACAGCTAGTGCCGCTGACGTGCTTGTAGTTAAACCTACTTCCAGGGTACTGTCGAGTCTTTAGAGTCCCATATAGAGGGTTTCCCAGCTTCGGGCGAAACGATGTAGAGGTCGTATGGTTTTACGATAGGGTTCGTTCACATACGCGTACTTGTGCGCGTATGGTGTTCGGGCGGTTGATACTAGTGGGCTTTGGTTTAAGCCGGATCCTAGTATTAGATTTTGGGTTGGTTTAGTCTCATTATATTCGTGTTTCTTAGAACACGGATGTGGGTATGTATATACGGTTGAGAGGGGCGTAGGAGGAGACACCTCATTAGGGTTTTGACCATTGACTTGATTAAAACCATTATGAGGTAGAGGAAATTGTTTACTAATTTTTATAATGATAATTATGTCATGGCTAATTGGTTTGACCATTTGACTTTGCTGACTTTTGTTGACTTAGATATTTTTCTTTGGACACTAGATATGTTTGCTTAGCATTAATTGTGACATGATTATGGTCAAATCAAAGTAGCCATCACAATTATCATAATAAAAACTAAGTTTTCTCTTTCCTCAAAAGAGAACTCTCTTCATTTTCATTCTCATTCTCTTTCATGGTTCTCTCCTCCTTCCTCTCAAAACCCTAAGTGTCACGTCCCGAAAATACGGAACAAGACTGGCACTTAGACTACGAACGTCTCGAGGCATACGTAATCTAAGTAAACCGAAAAACCAGAAAACCAAACCAAGAAAAGTAGTAGAGTGAAGGAAAACCAATACAAATCAAGTAGTTTTAATAGCATAAGCCGAATTATGTGTTTTTTTTTAAACATCAAATTTTTACTGAGAATTTCGGCAGAGTCTCCTTTGTAAATACTGCCCCCCAATCGGGATACAACATGAATAGTATACGAAATCAATAAAAGGGCATCCCCAAGCGGGAGCTAGCTCTTCGTCAATCGACGGTCACAACCACACAAGCAATATAATATACAACGCCAACGGCAAGGATCAAAATTCAAAAGGAAACTCAAAACCATAAGAAAACCACAGAAATACAACGCGCGACTCTAAGGTCGAAAGAATAAACATCACTGGTCTCTATCTGAGATAAATACAAGTTTGGTTGATGGAACTTCTAGATACAACTGAATAATAATATACAAGTTATATAATGGGGGGTACGATACAAGTAAACCCACCTACTAGCAAATCACCCGAAGGAAACTATGCCCGCAAGCCGTAATGAAACCTGTACGGCAAACCTGCAAGAAACTGGGGCACAACGGGGGTGAGTTGCCAACTCGTGAATAGAAAAACATCTACGCACAGAAATCGCATAAATAACGCAATCCTAGGTCAATGATCATAATATATCCTCATTTATATATAACATGCAGCCTATAACAAGGCTAGGGTAAATATCTAACCCGAGTGTAATCTCATGTACCCGTGTCAGTGCCTCAGGTAGCAATATATCATATGAATGAGGTATGAATGCATGAAAATAGAATACATGTAAATGAAGAACTGTTTTCATAGTTTAATGAGATTTCCTTATTTTAAATAGGAGGTACCATAAATGAAATCAGCATAAAAAAGTGCCCAGCATCGACACAAAACAAGTCTCCAAATATCTCGATATCTCTGTGTCGTAATCTCTGTACCTCAAAATCTCAAAAATCTCAATGTCTCAATCACAATATCTAGGGCGCCGTCAGTCCAGACCGGCCCCTACCATCTATCTCAAGACCACGACGGTATCCTCCGGATATCCGATGCGTCGGGTAAAATCACCGGTCGGTAGTGCTCCCCTGCCAGGCTCAACGTCATCAACACATTCCTCTTGTCCCGGGGTACCGCACCGGGCCCACCATGTACCCGAAACGGTTCATCCAACTCCTCGAATCGGGTCTCGAAATCCATCAACAAACTCATGGTGGACGACTCATACATCATGGGAAAACCGCATTTTTATTTAAAAAGAGAGAAAGCAGTTTATATATATTTTGCGGTTTTCCTCCAAATCCAGAAAATATCATGGAAATCCTAATCATCAATAGCATGTAAAACCATGAATATAAGCATGAGAATGAATAACAGTATGCATGAAGCGACAAGTAATAACAACAATATCTAAGCTGGCATATAAGGTATGCACACTAATATTATGTCATACTACTGGCTATCAAGCTAAGTTAAGCAATAATATTTTCTAAGGTGTACGTGACATGGCAATTACCGATGAAGATGTGTGTGAGCCGGCAAGTAAGTGTACGTGGTACATACGCATCATCGGTAATGGTGCTGGTGTCCTAACAATATGATATCAACAATGCAATAACAAATTATAACATATGTATGCGATGCGGAGCGAACAACAATAATGAACGGAATACAAACACAACGATAACTAAACTGCATTACCCTAATATAAATCCTACAAATGGTGCCATTTTGAAATAACACGAATCATGGGGTTTTGAAAATAGGGGCCACGGTGATTTTATGAAAAGATACATCTTTTGAAATATCCGCAGGATCCCTTGGGCTGTCTTTTAAAAAACCCACGATTCGTTAGTTTTTGAAATAGGTAAGAAATCTAATCTAGTCTAACAATTACACTAAACTATACGGCTGAACTACAGGTAAGGAAACCGCCTATCATCTGAGTCGATACATATACATACCTGTATATGTATAGTCGGTGATCCCACCTCAATAATATCATATCCGATACCATATCTATAATCAGGAATCCCAAGTCAAGAGTGCGGATCAATCATCAATATATAGCTCGTACGTAAATCCGTCTTACGGCATCCCAAATCTGGGTACGGGTCAATATCACATTCATTATACTATTCATCTGGTATCCTCTTTATCAATATCATGATCGGGGTACTGATCTACGTCTAGTACAATACTGATACCGCCTAAGTAAGCATGCACGTGTGTGAAACACTACGTCAAGGACCCGCTACAACGTCATGTCGTATCTCAAATACGAACCCTGCCATATCACCGATCTCACGGCCTCAAATCAAATCTCATCGACTCATCATAAATCCCAAGTATCATCCTCAAATCCGTATGTGAAGACATAGTCTCATACCCATGTGAACACATAACTGTATAATCCCGTAAGCACAGATGAAAGAAGAAAGTATGCCAGTATGGGTTGGTGTGTGCATGTGTGGTGCGACCACTACTCTAGGGTTTCGCGACACTAAATATCCAAGAACACCAAATATCCATATTATCATCAATATACTCAAACAATGTATAAACAATATATATATGTGTGTGTATACATATTCGTATACATCACCACGAACTGCGGGGGTGCTATACGTCATCCACCCGACTTCTCCCCGTAGATATAAATCTACTCACCTGGTCCTCGTTCGCCGGTGCCGACGTCGCCACGCGCTTGCTTGTCGTCTCGAAGTCCACATGGGGTACCTACATATCATAACGCACCTTATCGTATTAAAATCCGATTCATGACCAAAACGACGCACGAATCCCACATAGGTCAAAACCTATGGTTGCTTTCACAAATCAATCCCAAAAACCCTCGACGTCGGCGTACAAACGCCAAACCATCGAGAAAAACCCAAATACACTCATTTGCATATTCACGAACACTAATTTTAATATAAAATAGATTAAAATTCACAAAAACCCTAATTTCACTTAAAAAGTCATTTTTCCGAAAATCTAGCAAGCACAACTCGCCGTTTTTGTACAAAACATTATGTTTAAACAAATCTAGTGGCTATAATACTTATTAAATATCTTAAATAAGTCATAAAAATAATTTCCATAATTTAATCCCAATAAATTTCATTAACCCCAAAATTCTAGTTTACAATATACTCAAATTTTAACAATTTATAGCCAAAAATGCACAAACTACAATCTAGCTTAGATTTGCATGATCTAAAGCATTAAACTACACTTAATAATGTTAATGAAGTCATGAAAAACCTAATTAGATTTTTAGTCTAACATTTGCAATAAATTTCCAAAACCTAGTTTGCATAAAATTCCAATTTTAACAATTACAAGCAAAATTCACAATTTAACAATTAAGCTTGGTTTTGCATGAACCAAAATCATTAAACCACTCATTATAATATTAATAATGACATGAAACCTTAATTTAGATTTTAATCCCACAAAATATAATTAATTTAAAAACCTAGTTTACAATATTATGCAAATTTGGACAATTTTTAATGTAGCAATTAGCAAGAGGCAACAAGATCAAGTTTTACATAACATTAACATGTTAATCTACTCCATAAGACCACAATCTAATGATAACAAGCCTAATTTGATCACAACCTATTCTCTTGAAATTCTCATTTTGAAATTAAGGTTATAAGAATATCTAATTGAAACTAAATTCAAACCTACAATTAACAAGTGACAATTTTGGATGATGCTTATACCTCATGAACCATGGATCAACATGAAATCTAGACCTCCAAAAGATGCCTTCTTGCTCCTCAATCCAAACCACTTTGGGTCAAAGAATATTGGGTAAATGATAAAAGGGTGAAATTGTGAGACTTTGGATGGATTTTGAAGCAAAATGGAGGGATTTTTTGAAGAGAAAAGAAGTGGAGACATGAAGAGGGCTGATGCAGAATTGGGGCTCGGCCAAATGGGGAGGGGAAGAGAGTGTGAGGTGATTGGAGAGAGAATGGGGTAAAAAAGTCCATCACAATTACCTAACACCATACCTTAATAATTTATTGCTTTCTTTAATCTTTTATTCTTCTAAAAAGAGATGAGAATGGGGGGAAATTCATGCACATTCAGCCAAGTGTGGATTTGGGTTTGTGTGGTTGTGTGTGTGTGAGGCAATGAACACCAAACACCAATTCAATATGCACCAAAACCCTTTTATTTTCACAAAATAAGCCATTTTCTTCAATATTTTCTAAACCGTTTTGGCAAACGATTTCGTTTCAAAAACCACATGATAAAATTTTATTTAATGTTTTATGTTGTACAAAATTTGTTTCAACTCATTCCAATTTGTAATTTTCCCTAATTAAATGTATTAGTGACGGCTTAAAATAATAATAAAATAATTTTTTTTTCAGAAAATTTGAAATTTCACCAGTGGCTCAATAAACACCAAATACTAGCAATTACATAGCTAGAATAGGAATATTTAATTTTATAATAAAGATATTTGCATTTTGACTTTTTACAGAAAACCCCCTTATTTTACCGTTTTTTCGAAATTTCACCGAAACGATTTTCAAAACGTTACAATCTTCCCCACTTAAAGAAATTCGGTCCCCGAATTTAAATTAAAACTCCCCCCCAAATACTAAAACATCTAAGCCAAAACCATCAAGTCGTCGGGGTTCCGAAATCGTAAATACATAAAACAAATCGTAGTGCAGCGCGTGCGCATGAAAAATGAGCATATAACTCAAAATCAAAACTCCGTCAGGCATCCCGCAATCATCGGAGTCATGGTAAAGACACAAATATCAAATCCAATACAAAACCAATATGACATAACTCGAAACTATACATGTAAAATATATTCAGGTACCGTCCTCTGACTAGTCTTGCTCAGTACGAAAACACATAGCAATATCATAAAAACGTACTGCTCTATAAGAAAAATCAATCCCAAAATACGCGTATGAATACTACGCGCGTCTTGTGCGCATGGAAATCAAAATCCAAATATGTGCCATACATATGCACAGAAACAACATCTAAGTGCATCGGGTGTGCACGAAGCATCTGTCGTAGGCAACATGTGTGCCTGACAGCAAAATCAGGTGCATCTGACATGCACGAAAAATCTCGATTTAGTGCATCTGGTGTGCACCAAAATCACACTTCAAAACATGCGCCCAACATGCGCGAAAATCCAAATCAGGTGCATTCATCGTGCACGAAATCATGAAATCCAATATCAAGTGCCGACATGCGCAAAATCAAATCACATGCACAAGGTGAACAAAACAAATATCGAACATCACCATCGAAATCAAAGTCCAATGCATCTAAGTGCACAAAAGGCGTATCACTGCACTGCAAGCATATATAAACTATACAGAGTGCAGGAACCAATCGTGTGCGTGCATACGCACAAAATCAACTCAAATGTCTAAAACCGTAAAATCACAAACATGTGAAACCCAAGCACGAAAACGATATCAAGTGCAACACTGTGCAAGGATCGTAAATCCTCAATCATCAAAATCAAATCATGCGAATAAATCACCCAAAACATCGAAATCAAAAATGGCGGAATAGTACCGCTCAAGTGCATCCTCTAAGAATCTCGGGCCAACTGTCGTGGTCACTAGTAGGACGTCTCGTCGATGATCATGAACTCTGGCCTGCTGGTGTGCGTAACAATGACCACTCCTGGGTCAAGGTCTTCACTGTGAATTACCAATCTCTCGGTCCATCGGCTCATCGGCCCTGTCAGGTGTGCTAACGGGGATGATCCCATTCTGGCACTTCTCTGGTCATCTCTCGGTCAATCATCGCGACCACTCGTAAGACAGCATATCACTAGCATCGGCCTGTGCCTCTCTGAATGTACGTGACACATCTGATCCTGGATGCAAGTCTTCTCGTAATTTATTCCAGAAAGGTCCTATCGAGACCTCTCCCAAATCCCGTCTCTGCCGAATTGTCCGGAAGTCATCATCCCTTACTAGATCTGTTCTCGTTCTGGCACGGCTGCATACTCAACGCGACTCCTTCTGGAAGGTATATCCAAGTACAATGCCTCGGCATACGTATCGCATCTCCGATGTCGGCGGAGTGGAACGTCGTCTCATCAAGATCTCATACGAACCTTTTACTCCACTTTTCTCTAAGGTCGACTGCTTCGGACTCGTCTCGTCGTGGCTGCATGGACTGAGCTCCAACGGCTATCCTCGTATCGGGAGTCTCCCAAGAAATGCATCTCACCACCTAGCATCCGAATTAAGTCGAGCCATCCGATCGAGTCGTCAAAACTTCATAATCCACTTAGAGCTCAACCTCTTGGGCACAGTTTAATAGTATCGAGTACATACCACAGCATCGGTGGTCCAGCCGTAGAAGGGCAAACCCAAGCCTCACTAATGGCGCCGCGGAACTGCCGCAAACCCTAAGGTTCAAAGGCTTTCACACGGTCATTAAGTCGAGTTAGGGTTTCATTCTTCTAGAGGGACCATAGAATTGCCTTCATGTCTTTCCGACTACTTTAAACTTGGAATAATAGGTTTCTGACATACGATCGTCTCTGTCGACTCCCAACGTCTCCGCATGAAGTCGTCTCTAGCTGGAATCAATCTATCTGATGACCTCGCATCGGGGTAGGCGAACGATCCACATGTCCTAGTCATTCATCCTCGATGACTAGCGACCTTCTATCATTGGCTGAATCCTCCGGTGCTGATCTGCCCGTCCGAGTAATCTCACAAAGCGATCCATCAACCCTCGTGGCGCGAAAACACAATAAAAAGACACATCTCTGCAATCGTGTGTCGCCGGAATCACGCCCTGGTCAGTCCTCGTTCGTAACGAGCTCGTGCTGACCGCAACTCTAGCCGTAGCTCTCCCTGCCGTAACCGTAGCAGCAAAACCAAACTGGTACCGATGAGGCTAGATCAGGAAGGAATATAATACTGAACAAGGAAATGTACATCCTAAGGCTTCATAAGTGGAGTGGCGTGTCGTAAATATGCCGCGGAACGTATCAACGGTACGTCACTCTACTTTAGTCACCTATTCCATCAACCAAAGGTCATCCTACGCTCCGAAGGTTAAAACCTAACGCTCTGATACCAACTTTGTCACGTCCCAAAAATACGGAACAAGACCGGCACTTAGACTACGAACGTCTTGAGGCATACGTAATCTAAGTAAACCGAAAAACCAGAAAACCAAACCAAGAAAAGTAGTAGAGTGAAGGAAAACCAATTCAAATCAAGTAGTTTTAATAGCATAAGCCGAATTATGCGTTTTTTTTAAACATCAAATTTTTACTGAAAATTTCGGCAGAGTCTCCTTTGTAAATACTGCCCCCCAATCGGGATACAACATGAATAGTATACGAAATCAATAAAAGGGCATCCCCAAGCGGGAGCTAGCTCTTCGTCAATCGACGGTCACAGCCACACAAGCAATATAATATACAACGCCAACGGCGAGGATCAAAATTCAAAAGGAAACTCAAAACCATAAGAAAACCACAGAAATACAACGCGCGACTCTAAGGTCGAAAGAATAAACATCACTGGTCTCTACCTGAGATAAATACAAGTTTGGTTGATGGAACTTCTAGATACAACTGAATAATAATATACAAGTTATATAATGGGGGGTACGATACAAGTAAGCCCACCTACTAGCAAATCACCCGAAGGAAACTATGCCCGCAAGCCGTAATGAAACCTGTACGGCAAACCTGCAAGAAACTGGGGCACAACGGGGGTGAGTTGCCAACTCGTGAATAGAAAAACATCTACGCACAGAAATCGCATAAATAACGCAATCCTAGGTCAATGATCATAATATATCCTCATTTATATATAACATGCAGCCTATAACAAGGCTAGGGTAAATATCTAACCCGAGTGTAATCTCATGTACCCGTGTCAGTGCCTCAGGTAGCAATATATCATATGAATGAGGTATGAATGCATGAAAATAGAATACATGTAAATGAAGAACTGTTTTCATAGTTTAGTGAGATTTCCTTATTTTAAATAGGAGGTACCATAAATGAAATCAGTATAAAACAGTGCCCAGCATCGACACAAAACAAGTATCCAAATATCTCGATATCTCTGTGTCGTAATCTCTGTACATCAAAATCTCAAAAATCTCAATGTCTCAATCACAATATCTAGGGCGCCGTCAGTCCAGACCGGCCCCTACCATCTATCTCAAGACCACGACGGTATCCTCCGTATATCCGACGCGTCGGGTAAAATCACCGGTCGGTAGTACTCCCCTGCCAGGCTCAACATCATCAACACATTCCTCTTGTCCCGGGGTACCGCACCGGGCCCACCATGTACCCGAAACGGTTCATCCAACTCCTTGAATCGGGTCTTGAAATCCATCAGCAAACTCATGGTGGACGACTCATACATCATGGGAAAACCGCATTTTTATTTAAAAAGAGAGAAAGCAGTTTATATATGTTTTGCGGTTTTCCTCCAAATCCAGAAAATATCATGGAAATCCGAATCATCAATAGCATGTAAAACCATGAATATAAGCATGAGAATGAATAACAGTATGCATGAAGCGACAAGTAATAACTACAATATCTAAGCTGGCATATAAGGTATGCACACTAATATTATGTCATACTACTGGCTATCAAGCTAAGTTAAGCAATAATATTTTCTAAGGTGTACGTGACATGGCAATTACCGATGAAGATGTGTGTGAGCCGGCAAGTAAGTGTACGTGGTACATACGCATCATCGGTAATGGTGCTGGTGTCCTAACAATATGATATCAACAATGTAATAACAAATTATAACATAAGTATGCGATGCGGAGCGAACAGCAATAATGAACGGAATACAAGACACAACGATAACTAAACTGCATTACCCTAATATAAATCCTACAAATGGTGCCCTTTTGAAATAACACGAATCATGGGGTTTTGAAAATAGGGGCCACGGTGTTTTTATGAAAAGATACATCTTTTGAAATATCCGCAGGATCCCTTGGGCTGTCTTTTAAAATACCCACGATTCGTTAGTTTTTGAAATAGGTAAGAAATCTAATCTAGTCTAACAATTACACTAAACTATACGGCTGAACTACAGGTAAGGAAACCGCTTATCATCTGAGTCGATACATATACATACCTGTATATGTATAGTCGGTGATCCCACCTCAATAATATCATATCCAATACCATATCTATAATCAGGAATCCCAAGTCAAGAGTGCGGATCAATCATCAATACATAGCTCGTACGTAAATCCGTCGTACGACATCCCAAATCTGGGTACGGGTCAATATCACATTCATTATACTATTCATCTGGTATCCTATTTATCCATATCATGATCGGGGTACTGATCTACGTCTAGTACAATACTGATACCGCCTAAGTAAGCATGCACGTGTGTGAAACACTACGTCAAGGACCCGCTACAACGTCATGTCGTATCTTAAATACGAACCCTGCAATATCACCGATCTCACGGCCTCAAATCAAATCTCATCGACTCATCATAAATCCCAAGTATCATTCTCAAATCCGTATGTGAACACATAGTCCCATACCCATGTGAACACATAAC
The DNA here is from genome assembly GCA_030015575.1 of Agapanthus africanus. Taxonomy (NCBI): domain Eukaryota; kingdom Viridiplantae; phylum Streptophyta; class Magnoliopsida; order Asparagales; family Amaryllidaceae; genus Agapanthus; species Agapanthus africanus. Next base: position 138,353,109 of record JASDDO010000010.1, read on the forward strand.
TGTATAATCCCGTAAGCACAGATGAAAGAAGAAAGTATGCCAGTGTGGGTTGGTGTGTGCATGTGTGGTGCGACCACTACTCTAGGGTTTCGTGACACTAAATATCCAAGAACACCAAATATCCATATTATCATCAATATACTCAAACAATGTATAAACAATATATATATGTGTGTATACATATTCGTATACATCACCATGAACTGCGGGGGTGCTATACGTCATCCACCCGACTTCTCCCCGTAGATATAAATCTACTCACCTGGTCCTCGTTCGCCGGTGCCGACGTCGCCACGAGCTTGCTTGTCGTCTTGAAGTCCACATGGGGTACCTACATATCATAACGCACCGTATCGTATTAAAATCCGATTCATGACCAAAACGACGCACGAATCCCTCATAGGTCAAAACTTATGGTTGCTTTCACAAATCAATCCCAAAAACCCTCGACGTCGGCGTACAAACGCCAAACCATCGAGAAAAACCCAAATACACTCATTTGCATATTCACGAACACTAATTTTAATATAAAATAGATTAAAATTCATAAAAACCCTAATTTCACTTAAAAAGTCATTTTTCCGAAAATCTAGCAAGCATAACTCGCCGTTTTTGTACAAAACATTATGTTTAAACAAATCTAGTGGCTATAATACTTATTAAATATCTTAAATAAGTCATAAAAATAATTTCCATAATTTAATCCCAATAAATTTCATTAACCCCAAAATTCTAGTTTACAATATACTCAAATTTTAACAATTTATAGCCAAAAATGTACAAACTACAATCTAGCTTAGATTTGCATGATCTAAAGCATTAAACTACACTTAATAATGTTAATGAAGTCATGAAAAACCTAATTAGATTTTCAGTCTAACATTTGCAATAAATTTCCAAAACCTACTTTGCATAAAATTCCAATTTTAACAATTACAAGCAAAATTCACAATTTAACAATTAAGCTTGGTTTTGCATGAACCAAAATCATTAAACCACTCATTATAATATTAATAATGACATGAAATCTTAATTTAGATTTTAATCCCACAAAATATAATTAATTTAAAAACCTAATTTACAATATTATGCAAATTTGGACAATTTTTAATGTAGCAATTACCAAGAGGCAACAAGATCAAGTTTTACATAACATTAACATGTTAATCTACTCCATAAGACCACAATCTAATGATAACAAGCCTAATTTGATCACAAACTATTCTCTTGAAATTCTCATTTTGAAATTAAGGTTATAAGAATATCTAATTGAAACTAAATTCAAACCTACAATTAACAAGTGACAATTTTGGATGATGCTTATACCTCATGAACCATGGATCAACATGAAATCTAGACCTCCAAAAGATGCCTCCTTGCTCCTCAATCCAAACCACTTTGGGTCAAAGAATATTGGGTAAATGATAAAAGGGTGAAATTGTGAGACTTTGGATGGATTTTGAAGCAAAATGGAAGGATTTTTTGAAGAGAAAAGAAGTGGAGACATGAAGAGGGCTGATGGAGAATTGGGGCTCGGCCAAATGGGGAGGGGAAGAGAGTGTGAGGTGATTGGAGAGAGAATGGGGTAAAAAAGTCCATCACAATTACCTAACACCATACCTTAATAATTTATTGCTTTCTTTAATCTTTTATTCTTCTAAAAAGAGATGAGAATGGGGGGAAATTCATGCACATTCAGCCAAGTGGGGATTTGGGTTTGTGTGGTTGTGTGTGTGTGAGGCAATGAACACCAAACACCAATTTAATATGCACCAAAACCCTTTTATTTTCACAAAATAAGCCTTTTTCTTCAATATTTTCTAAACCGTTTTGGCAAACGATTTCGTTTCAAAAACCACATGATAAAATTTTATTTAAAGTTTTATGATGTACAAAATTTTTTTCAACTCATTCCAATTTGTAATTTTCCCTAATTAATTGTATTAGTGACGGCTTAAAATAATAATAAAATAATTTTTTTTCAGAAAATTTGAAATTTCACCAGTGGCTCAATAAACACAAAATACTAGCAATTACATAGCTAGAATAGGAATATTTAATTTTATAATAAAGATATTTGCATTTTGACTTTTTACAGAAAACCCCCTTATTTTACCGTTTTTTCGAAATTTCACCGAAACGATTTTCAAAACGTTACACTAAGTGTATCATGTGTTGATAATCAAGGGTTAGTGAGACTAAGCCACTCTAAATTATACTCTACTCACTCTAGTCTACTTAGATTGGCAAGCTAAGTATTCTAGTTACCTCAAGTTGGAGGTTTAGCTCAAGGTTGGAGCTTTCGGGTGGATCATCGTTGATACAAGGAGGCCGAAGTTCAAGCACGATCCATACTTCCATCGAGGAGCCTAAGGAGAGGATCGAAGACCCGAAGGACTTGTTTTCTATAGGTATACTTTCTATCATAGTAGATAGAACCCTAGCTTGCTAACTAGGTTTATGGTAAAGATCTGGTTTTGGTTTATTCTAGCACCAAGTTTTGTATCGTTATAAAATTTTTGTTCCACATTTGGCCACGGAAGTTGGCCGGGGCGCTAGCTTAACCCTTCATGGTCTCAGAACCAACCCATAAACCCTACTAGCTAGTTTGCACAAGGTTAAAATCTCGATCGACCCAAATTTCCGAATCGTATTTACTTCACTAAAGTTAGGGCTCCAAGTTTCATGGGGCTCCACAGAATACCCTGCACAATTTTTTGGATATTTTTAATTATGAAAATTCCAACGTTTGAAAAATTCGACAGAAACTTGCAAAAAATGGTATTTCGAAAACCGATCGAGTATTTAAACGCCGTAAAGACCTACCCAAATGTTCCAGCTTAGTTCTGATACCATGAAAGTCTACCCTAGCACCACAACAAGGTTTTTGTAGCATCAAGCATGCCAAATTTAAATTTTTTCAGGTGCTAAGTTAGACTAACCAAGATCGTAACTAGAATTTTAGGGTTAAACATGATGATATGTAAACTATAAGAAGTGAAGATGGCTATACCCTCGTAGATCGAGTCCTTTACTTCACAAGCTCCATGTAGTAGTCCACGCGACTCCACTAGGCTCCACTTGAGAGTTTGGACGAGCTTCCTCCGATGACCTTCGTGCCGAAGATGATCCACGCGAAGCCCGCTAGCTCAAGCTACCTCTTCACTAATCTTCTATTAGTGAAGTAAATACGCCACACCAAATTGCTAGTCTAGTGTGGGATGGTGAAGTTGGGGTGTTGGTTTGCTCACTAATTTTGTTCAAGTTTCATGATTCACATCACATGTGAGGGTTGAAACTTGAAGGCATGAAGAAGAGGAAGAAGAAGAGGAAAGCAAGAGCAACTCAAGAAAAATAGCTCAAGCAAAGAAAAATGAGCAAAGACCTAGTGAAGAATGGCTTGACCCCTTCACTTATTGAAGCATCCATTTGTTTCAAATAAACAAATGGAGCCATGCTTCAATTGTGAAGCGAGGCCAATATAAAATAATATCAAGCCATGCCTCACCCAAGCGCCTCTTTTTCCATCTTTTTTTTTCATTTTTCACAAAAATAAAAATAATGCCATGCTTCATAAATTGTGTGTGTGTGTGTGTATTAATATATGTATATTATGAAGAATAATTAGTGAGCTAATGATATTAGTTAAGATATAATTATATCAAATATAATATATATCACATTATTAAATGAACACTTGATTTAATAATCCGGTTATATCACATATGACCGACTAATATTATTTATCTGTGTATCGCATTATCAAATCAACACTTGATTCGATAATCTGGTTATATCACATATAACCTAACTTGATAACAGATAACTGCCAGATTACAATACGGTATCATATACACGTATTTAATCAGGCCTACACACATATCACATATGTGCCTTACTTCGTTTCGCTTGAACCAGGAAACTTCTGTATAGGACTCTAAAGACTCTTCAATATGCCAGCAGTAGGTGATGATCACATCAGTCACCCACAAGCCGTCAGCGGTACTAGATGGACGTAACGACTACCCAGGTATTGAGCGATATGAAGATCAACAAGCAAGCTTTTCCATACTCTCCATGAAGCCTATCAGTAACACTGTCGTACAGTCCGATCTCTTTGTCTGATATATCGCATATCATGTCTAAGGGTGGTAAACGTAAGACCCCAGTAACGTGATAAGTCATGCCGATGTCTGGCATACAACGGTTTGAGAAACTACTGAAAACTCTTATCAGTAAATCTCAGCAGCAGCCCTGACTAAGGACTTCCAGTTATAGCCAATCGAGCATAGCGCAAATCAACCCCCAATACTGGGAGAGACGAAACCCCTCTTATCGCTCATTGCCTCAATGTGACTCGGGACTGTACCCAAATTCCACATGTTTGCACAACTCCTCTTGTGTGTAGTAGGGAGGAAATCAAAGCACAGTGGGAGCCATACAAGACTCTATGACGATCTTGGGTCTACAGACTTGTCATGACCCGGAAAATGACTGGCACTTGAATCATGTGAAGTCTATTGGACCCCACCTAATTCAAGTAAGCCAAAAGCCCGGAAATCTGAACCTTTTTAGGGGAAAATAGTGGAGGTGCAGTTTTAAAATAAGGTTACTGAAATCAAGTTCTTTCTACAAAACATATATAATAGTATACGAAAACACAATGTTTATATTTAACTTGAAAACATTTTCGTCATTGTAAATTTGGGCAGCACCTTCTTTGTAAAACTTAACCCGAAAATGATACAAACAATATAATATAAGGCATCCCCAAGAGGGAGCCAGCTCTTCGCCAATTGGCGGAAACAACCACACAATAATGCAAATATACCACTGTAACATTTCAAAAAAATAAAATATTATTTTTGGGAATTTTTAGAATTTAATATTAATTTTAAATGAATATTTTAATATTTCAGTATAATTAAATATCGATAAATTGGGAAAAATTTGGAAAATTATAGAAATTACTAGAAAGAGGGTGTTTTATGTGAATTATGCAAATTTTAAGTTTTTACGATTAATTTGACACTAATTTAGTGCTAATCGCGATTAAAAATCGCTAATCGCGTTTTAAGCGTATTTTATGCAAACATGTACCATATCTTCTTTTTTACACTTGTGCATTTTTACCATGGTTTGTTTTGGGTTTACTATTGAGGAGAGAAGGAAATTAGAGAGGGAAATAAAAGAAAAGGAAAGAAAAGAATAAAGTAAAGAGCACGGGCAAGAGAGTTAAAGGTGAGGGTCAGACCTAAGTCATGGCACATCTCTCCCATTTCTTCATCCTTGTCTTTCTTCTTCCTCCTTCAGCCCAAGGTAGAACCTTTCCTCCACCACCTTCAAACCCCCACTTCATCATCAAAACAAACTCAAAACCCCACTCCCTCTTCACAAAAAATGTGCACAAGCCTTCAAGCAACCCTTTGGACCAAGAAAGTATTCATTTTGGCGCTGTTGAGAATTCATGAGTATCTAATGAGATAATTCCTTCACAATTAGTGTAGTATTTCTTGTGCTTAAGCCTTATTTCAAGTTTGAAATCGATGTCGGGTAGTTTAATGCACTTTGGACATTACTAAAGAGGGTTAGGGTTTAAATTGAGTAGTGTGGTGAACTTGAGTGTGTTTGGTGACCTTAAACCTCCCTACAATGTTTTAAACCCAGACCAAACACATATGCATAACCTGAAACCCAAAAATACGGAATTACGGAACTTTCATGTCGGTTTGTGATGACTTTGAGGGTGCAGGGAAATCTGGAGTGAACCGGGACCAATACGAGATAAACAAACAACCCCAGGGACCAATTTGAGACCATAGGAGACCCCCCTGCAAGTTCGAGGCCCCAATTCTGCCCCAAAATCGAGGAGGCCGGTTTTTATAGGGATGGGGCCGACCACTGGTAGGTGAGGGTGTCCAGGTTGTTTCCATAGTTCATATACACCCTATACTTCATCCCAGTATTGTTTGTGCACCTAGTTTGGACCTGAACTAAAATCTGGGGCATGTTTTCTTGGTTTCTGCCTTGTATTTAGTGTTGTTTATGAATTCAAGTTTTGATATTTGGTATTTTATTTGATCGCTTGACGTTTGTACGTCTATATCAAGTGTTATTTGGTGGTTTTGAAAGAGTAGTCCATAGGTTCTAACCTATAGGCTTTTAAGCGTATCGTTTTGGTTTTCGTGTGTCGTTTCGTCTTTGAATTTGATTTTAACGCGATATGATATGTTATATGTGTAGGTACCCCACGTGATGTCGAGACGTTGAATATGAAGATGGCGACATCGGCATCGGCACTCAAGAAGCAAGACGCAAGGTGGGTTGATTATATCTACGGGGGAAGTCGGGTGGATGGCGTATAGCACCCCCGCAGTTCGATATTTAGTATAGTATATAGGTAATATTTATGATAGCTTATAGTGTGTCGTGGATATTTGAGATGAGATTAGGTATACTAGGGTTAGATTAGGGCGTAGGAGTAAACTAGTATAGTTTCTAGTTGCGAACCCTAGAATAGGCTTACACCCATACGCACACACTTGCATATTCGTTATATATATACTTAGGTGACGAGGATAGTATGTGATGTTTGGAGATGAGTCGATTGAGTTTGGGCATAGTGCCATGTTATCGGTGATATGATGTGATTTATATTTGGGATACGACATGAGATTTTTAGCGGGCTTTTGGACGTGTGTTTCACACACGCATTTATATTTATATAGATGGTATCGATTTGTACTAAACTTAGATCAGTACCCCAGATCATGAGATATGATGATAAGGATACCTGATAATTGATGATAGGAATGAGATATTGACCCGTACCCAGATTTTGGGATGCCGTACGATGATTTACCGTACGAGCTTTATATTGATGATAGATCCGCACTCATGACTCGAGGATGTCAGATGATATTGTATCGCACGTGGCACCTTTGAGGCGGGATCACTGACTATTATATTTATACATATATATATATATATAAATATATATATATATGTATGTATCAAATCAGATTTAGGTGGTTTCCATACCCTTTCGATTAGCTTGTTATTTAGATCTGTAGTTTACTTAGTTGATGTTAGATTAGACCCGAGTCATACCTATTTCAAAAACTAACGAATCGGGAGTATTTTAAAGACAGGCAAAGGGATTCTACGGATATTTTCAAAAGACGCATCTTTTCTTAAAAACACCATTGCCCTATTTTTTAAAACACCACGATTCGTGCAACTTTCAAATACCAAAAACCTGTATGACTCGTATATAGGAATGTATATTTCCTTATTGCTGCATTATTATTCATTTACCATTTATTCTACTGCCATCATTGCATTGCATGCTTATATGTTATTGATTCATATTCCTTTGTACATATGACATATAGCATACCTGTATACCTATATGCTTACACATATGTCTTTACATAGTTACATGCTCATATTATTGTTTCACATTGCATGTATTATAATTCATGGATTTTGCACTGTGATATTGTTTCATATGATGTTTTCTGGATTGCTTTACCCCTGCGTATATATATCAGTGGTATGGGACGCTGAAATATATACGTATACCCAAAGTATATATATATTAGTGGTATGGGACGCTAATATATATATATACACCTACTTAATATATCATCATGATGATCTATGCAATTTACTTATTCATTATATATATGAGAGGGGCCATTATGGTCGATATGGGGGCCTATATGGTCGATGTGAGGGGCCTTTATGGTCGATATGAGGGGCCTATATGGTCGATGTAAGGGGCCTATATGGTCGATGTGAGGGGCCTTTATGGTCGATGTGAGGGGCCTATGTGCCCGATGTATGGATGGCATGTTATATCCCTTACCCCACATTTATTTTATATGCATTGCATCATGTATTAGTAGTACCTGACAGAGTACCTTTCATGACCATTGCATATACACATTACCATTTATTGCTTCATGTATTAGTAGTGCCTGATAGCGTACTTTCATGAATGTTGCATACATATTGGACATGATATATATATATATATATATATATATATATATATATATATATATATATTGTGTCGATGCTTGACACTGATTTTCTGATGATTTCATTGATGATATTTGAATGTTTATTCAAAAATCTCACTATATTAAGAAAACGGTCTTCTCATTCATGATGTCTTCTGTTTTCTTTTTACAGCATTCATACCTCATATTTACGACATTTTGCTACCTGAAGCACTGACACGAGCATATGGGATTACACATAGTATAGATGTTTACCCTTGCCACTTTTTCCTGCTTCAGACTTATTCATTTGAGGTTTATATGTATATATCTGATCGTATTGACCTAGGATTATGTCATGCATACGATTTCTGCTCTGTGATGTTTTCTATTCACGAGTTGGCAACTCACCCCCGTTGTGCCACAGTTCTTGCAGGTTTTGCCGTACAGGTTTCACTACGGCTTTTCTGGCACACTGCGTCCTTTCTGGGTGATTGCATTGGTAGGTGGGTTCACTCGCATCGTGACCACCCTTGTATTTATTTTATTCAATTGTATCTAGTAATTACATCAACCAAAACTTGTATATTGTTTTAGACTTAGAAAACCAGTTATGTATTATTTCGACCTTAGAGTCGCGCGTTGTAGTATTATGGTTTTCTTGCTGATTTAGAGTTCTTTTTGAGTTTTGATCCTCGCCCTTTGGCGTTGTATATTATATTGCTTGCGTGGTTGTGACCGTCGATTCCCGCTTGGGGACGCCTTTTATCATTGTATATATGCTTTTATCATGTTGTACCCCTTTCGGGGCCATTATTTACAAAGGAAACTTTGCCGAAATTTTCAGAAAAGAATATAGATTTTAAAAATGCATATTCGGCTTACATATTTAAAAACCTTGTTTTTAAAACATGTTTTCCTTACTTCTTAAAAACTAGTTTTCTTATTTACTCTTTAAAATGGTTTTATATTTCTGGGCTTTTGGCTTACTTGAGTTAGATGTGGTCCTATAGACTTCATATGATTCAAGTGCCAGTCACGTGCTTTTCGGGTCGTGATAAAGTTGGTATCAGAGCGCTAGGTTAACCTTGGTTCGAGTCTAAGTTTGACTATATGGAGCCTAGAGCGTTTATATATATACGGAACTTAGGCTTGACCTTACGGAACTTAGACTTAGTCGAGGGGGTATTATACCCGAACTTTCGTCGCTTAGGTTGACCCTTTGTTGATGGAGTAGGTAGCTTGAGTAGAGTGACATACCGTACGTTTGTTCCGCGGCATACTTACGATACACTGCTCCGCTTAAGAAACCTTAGGATGTACATTTCCTTGCACCGTATTATATTCATTCCTATGATCTATCCTCATCGATATTGGTTATGATTTTGCTGCCACTATTACATAGGCAGAGAGAGCTGTGGCTAGAGTGGTGTCAGCATGAGCTCGTCATGGACGAGGACTGACCAAGGCGTGATTCCAGAGACATACGATTGCATAGAGAGGCGTCATTTTAGTGTGTTTCCGCGCCATGAGCGTTTGACAGATCGCTTTTACGAGATTTCTCGGACGTGCAGATTGGCACCAGAGGATCATGCCACTGCTAGAGGCCAGCCAGAATGTGATGACCATTGATATATCGCTTACTCAGGATGATTGAGGCGCTGCTTATTGTATAGACGAATGAGTCAGTTGTTACTGCAAATGATGAGATATCGCCCAGATGTTGGAACTACTGCAGCATGGGTATATACTCACAAATATGATGGAAGGTCGCTACTCACCCGAGGATGAATGACTAGGACATATGGTTCGTTCGCTTACCCCGATGCGAGGTCATCAGATTGATTGATTCCAGCTAGAGACGACTTTACGCAGGTTTGTTGGTAGTCGATGGAGGCGATCGAATGTCAGAAACCCATATTCCAAGTTTAAAGTATTCGGAAAGACATGCAAGCGATTCTATGGACCCTCTAGAAGAATGAAATCCTAACTCGACATAATGACCGTGTGAAAGCCTTTGAACCTTAGGGTTTGCGGCAGTTCCGCGGCGCCATTAGTGAGGCTTGGGTTTGCCCTTCTACGGTTGGTCCACCAACGCTGTGGTATGTACTCGACACTATTAAGCTGTACCTAAGAAGTTAAGCTGTTGGGGGATTATGAGGTTTTGACGAATCGATCAAAAGGTTCGACATCTTTCGGATATCATGTGATGGGACACATTTCTTGGGAGACTCCGGATACGAGTATAGCCGTTGGAGCACAGCCCATGCAGCCATGAGAAGACGAGTCCGAATCAGTTGACATTGGAACAAAGTGGAGTAAAGAGTTCGCACGAGATTTTGACGAGATGACGCTCCACTCCACTGACATCAGAGATGCGATATGCATGCAGAGGCGTTGGGATGCGACCAGTTTCCGAGGAAATGCTGTGCTGAGGACGCAGATGATTAGAGAAGTACCAGAATGGAATCGTCCCCGTTAGCACACCTAACAGGGCCGATGAGCCGATGGATTGCGAGATTGTTAATCCGCAGAGGAGACAAGGACCCAGAGACAGAGGACGCCAAACCATGAATAGGAGGCAAGTAGATATCTTGCGTTGCTGGCATTGGATGCACCGACATCTTCTCGACCTTGAAGGAGGATATATCGAAGACGATATTTATGATTTGTGATTTTGTGATTCGATTATCACGTATCCGTCACCTTGGATTTCAGTATTTTTGGGAGATTTATTCGCATGATTGGTCTTGATGGCTGAGTTCCATGATTTCTGTTTTCGTGCACCATGGTTGCACCTACTGGGTATTGATATTTTGCGCATAGTTATTACGTTTGAGCTATTGATTGTGATTTCATGCCTATTTTATGCCGGTGATTTGATTTACGCTTCCAGCGTAGTTTCCATGCACTTTTAGTGTTTTGATTTGATTTGTGCACACTGATGCACGTGATTGTGAGCTTATACACCGCGGTATACCTGATTTGGATTGAGCCGTATAGTATACCGTCGATTTTGATTTTGATATTGATGTTGATTTCTTGCACTCCGTGCATTTGATTTGGATTTTCGCGCGTGTTGAGTGCATGTTTTGAGATACGATTTTGGTGCACACCAGATGCACTAAATCGGGATTCCTTATGCATGTCAGGTGCACCTGATTTTGCTGTCGGGCACGCCCGTTGCCTTTGGCAGATGTTTCGTGCACACCCGTTGCACCTAGATGATGTTTCTGTGCACATGTATGGCACATATATGGATTTTGATTTCCGTGCGCACCAGACGCACAGGGTATTCTTATATACATTTTTGGGATTTATTCCTTATGGAGCAGTACGTTTTTATGATATTTGCTATATGTTTTCGTACTGAGCAGGACTAGTCAGAGGACAGTACCTGGACAGATTTTTCATGTATTGATAATTATCGAGAGGATTTCCAAAAAGCGAGCTATAGACTCAGTATTTACCTACGTGTCTGATATGACACGAAACATTTAAACAAGGAAACCCTTCTAAATTGCTTTCAAAATGGCGGAACGTACATATTAAACAAAAGATATATACATATATGGTTATTTTCATACAACAGACGTCCGCCACTGTGCAGTGTTATGTGCATCGCACAGCGACTTAAAAAGGTTTAGCATGCATTTCCTTCAGATATTTACATGTATAGTTCTGATTTATATCATATTGGTTTTTGTTTTGGATTTGACCTTTGTGACTTTACCATGACTCCGATGATTGCGGGATGCTTGACGGAGATTTGATTTTGAGTTATCTGCTCAATACTCATGCGCATGTATTGCGCTATGATGCGTTTTATGTATTGATGATTTTGGAGCCCCGACGACTTGGACTTTTACTGAAATGTTTTAGTATTTGATGGGTTTTAAATTAAAATTCGGGGACCGAATTTTTTTTAAGGGGGGAAGATTGTAACATTTCAAAAAAATAAAATATTATTTTTGGGAATTTTTATAATTTAATATTAATTTTAAATGAATATTTTAATACTTCGGTATAATTAAATACCGATAAATTGGGAAAAATTTGGCAAATTATAGAAATTACTAGAAAGAGGGTGTTTTATGTGAATTATGCAAATTTTAAGTTTTTACGATTAATTTGACACTAATTTAGTGCTAATCGCGATTAAAAATCGCTAATCGCGCTTTAAGCGTATTTTATGCAAACATGCACCATATCTTTTTTTTTTTACACTTGTGCATTTTTACCATGGTTTGTTTTGGGTTTACTATTGAGGAGAGAAGGAAATTAGAGAGGGAAATTAAAGAAAAGGAAAGAAAAGAATAAAGTAAAGAGCACGGGCAAGAGAGAGAAAGGTGAGGGTCAAACCTAAGTCATGGCACATCTCTCCCACTTCTTCATCCTTGTCTTTCTTCTTCCTCCTTCAGCCCAAGGCAGCACCTTTCCTCCACCACCTTCAAACCCCCACTTCATCATCAAAACAAACTCAAAACCCCACTCTCTCTTCACAAAAAATGTGCACAAGCCCTCAATCAACCCTTTGGACCAAGAAAGTATTCATTTTGGCGCTGTTGAGGATTTATGAGTGTCTAATGAGGTAATTCCTTCACAATTAGTGTAGTATTTCTTGTGCTTAAGCCTCATTTCAAGTTTGAAATCGATGTCGGGTAGTTTAGTGCACTTTGGACATTACTAAAGAGGGTTAGGGTTTAAATTGAGTAGTGTGGTGAACTTGAGTGTGTTTGTTGACCTTAAACCCCCCTATAATGTTTTAAACCCAGACAAAACACATATGCATAACCTGAAACCCAAAATTACGGAATTACGGAACTTTCATGTTGGTTTGTGATGACTTTGAGGGTGCAAGGAAATCTGGAGTGAACCGGGACCAATACGAGATAAACAAACAACCCCAGGGACCAATTTGAGACCATAGGAGACCCCCCTGCAAGTTCGGGGCCCCAATTCTGCCCCAAAATCAAGGAGGCCGGTTTTTATTGGGATGTGGCCGGCCCTTTGGTAGGTGAGGGTGTCCAAGTTGTTTCCATAGCTCATATACACCCTATTCTTCATCCTAGTATTGTTTGTGCACCTAGTTTGGACCTGAACTAAAATCTGGGGCATGTTTTCTTGGTTTCTGCCTTATATTTTGTGTTGTTTATTAATTCAAGTTTTGATATTTTGTATTGTATTTGATCGCTTGACGTTTGTACGTCTATATCAAGTGTTATTTGGTGGTTTTGAAAGAGTAGTCCTTAGGTTCTAACCTATAGGGTTTTAAGCGTATCGTTTTGGTTTTCGTGTATCGTTTCGTCTTTGAATTTGATTTTAACGCGATATGATACATTATATGTGTTGGTACCCTACGTGATGTCGAGACGTTGAAGATGAAGATGGCGACATCAGCATCAGCACACAAGAAGCAAGACGCAAGGTGAGTAGATTATATCTACGGGAGAAGTCGGGTGGATAGCGTATAACACCCCCGCAGTTCGATGTTTAGTATAGTATGTAGGTACTATTTATGATAGCTTATAGTCTGTCGTGGATATTTGAGATGAGATTAGGTGTACTAGGGTTAGATTAGGGCGTAGGAGTAAACTAGTATAGTTCCTAGATGCGAACCCTAGAATAGGCTTACACCCACATGCACACACTTGCATATTCGTTATACATATACATAGGTGACGAGTATAGTATATGATGTTTGGAGATGAGTCGATTGAGTTTGGGCATAGTGCCATGATATCGGTGATATGATGTGATTCGTATTTGGGATACGACATGAGATTTTTAGCGGGCCTTTGGACGTATGTTTCACACACGCATTTATATTTATATAGATGGTACCGATTTGTACTAGACTTAGATCAGTACCCCAGATCATGAGATACGATGATAAGGATACCTGATAATTGATGATAGGAATGTGATATTGACCCATACCCAGCGTTTGGGATGCCGTACGATGATTTACCATACGAGCTTTATATGGATGATAGATCTGCACTCATGACTCGAGGATGTCAGATGATATTGTATCGCACACGGTACCTTTGAGGCGGGATCACCGACTATTATATTTTTACATATATATATGTATCGACTCAGATTTAGGTGGTTTCCATACCCTTTCGATTAGCTTGTTATTTAAATCTGTAGTTTACTTAGTTAATGTTAGATTAGACCCGAGTCATACCTATTTCAAAAACCAACGAATCGGGAGTATTTTAAAGACAGGCAAAGGGATTCTATGGATATTTTCAAAAGATGCATCTTTTCTTAAAAACACCGTAGCCCTATTTTCTAAAACACCACGATTCGTGCAACTTTCAAATACCAAAAACCTGTATGACTCGTATATAGGAATGTATATTTCCTTATTGCTGCATTATTATTCATTTACCATTTATTCTACTGCTCTCATTGCATTGCATGCTTATATGTTATTGATTCATATTTCTTTGCGCATATGACATATAGCATACCTGTATACCTATATGCTTACACATATGCCTTTACATAGTTACATGCTCATATTATTGTTTCACGTTGCATATATTATAATTCATGGATTTTGCACTGTGATATTGTTTCATATGATGTTTTCTGGATTGCTTTACCCTTGCGTATATATATCAGTGGTATAGGACGCTGAAATATATACGTATACCCATAGTATATATATATTAGTGGTATGGGACGCTAATATATACATATATATATATATATATACACACACATACATACACACACCTACTTAATATATCATCATGATGTTCTATGCAATTTACTTATTCATTATATATATGAGAGGGGCCTTTATGGTCGATATGAGGGGCCTATATGGTTGTTGTGAGGAGCCTTTATGGTCGATATGAGGGGCCTTTATGGTCGATGTGAGGGGCCTATGTGCCCGATGTATGGATGGCATGTTATATCCCCTACCCCATATTTATTTTATATGCATTGCTTCATGTATTAGTAGTACCTGACAGAGTACCTTTCATGACCATTGCATATACACATTATCATTTATTGCTTCATGTATTAGTAGTACCTGATAGAGTACCTTCATGAATGTTGCATACATATTGGACATGATATATATATATCTATATATATATATATATATATATATATATATATATATATATTGTGTCGATGCTTGACACTGATTTTCTGATGATTTCATTGATGATATTTGAATGTTTATTCAAAAATCTCACTATATTAAGAAAATGGTCTTCTCATTCATTATGACTTCTGTTTTCTTTTTACTGCATTCATACCTCATATTTACGACATTTTGCTACCTGAGGCACTGACACGAGCATATGGGATTACACATAGTATAGATGTTTACCCTTGCCACTTTTTCCTGCTTCAGACTTATTCATTTGAGGTTTATATTTATATATCTGATCGTATTGACCTAGGATTATGTCATGCATACGATTTCTGCTCTGTGATATTTTCTATTCACGAGTTAGCAACTCACCCCCGTTGTGCCACAGTTCTTGTAGGTTTTGCCGTACAGGTTTCATTGCGGCTTTTCTGGCACACTGCTTCCTTTCTAGGTGATTGCATTGGTAGGTGGGTTCACTCGCATCGTGACCACCCTTGTATTTATTTTATTCAGTTGTATCTAATAATTCCATCAACCAAAACTTGTATATTGTTTTAGACTTAGAAAACCAGTTATGTATTATTTCGACCTTAGAGTCGCGCGTTGTAGTATTATGGTTTTCATGCTGATTTCGAGTTCTTTTTGAGTTTTGATCCTCGCCCTTTGGCGTTGTATATTATATTGCTTGCGTGGTTGTGACCGTCGATTCCCGCTTAGCTAGCTCCCGCTTGGGGATGCCTTTTATCATTGTATATATGCTTTTATCATGTTGTACCCAGTTCGGGGCCATTATTTACAAAGGAAACTCTGCCGAAATTTTCAGAAAAAAATATAGATTTTAAAAATGCATATTCGGCTTACATATTTAAAAACCTTTTTTTTAAAACATGTTTTCCTTACTTCTTAAAAACTAGTTTTCTTATTTACTCCTTAAAATGGTTTTAGATTTCTAGGCTTTTGGCTTACTTGAGTTAGATGGGGTCCTATAGACTTCATATGATTCAAGTGCCAGTCACGTGCTTTTCGGGTCGTGACAACCACGCCGAAGGGCGAGGATCAAAACTCAGAAAGAAAGCAATGAATACAAGCATCATCAAGAAAGTCATAAAACAACAACATATACATGAGCGTGACAATAAGCCCGAAAGAATATACAATAATGGTTTCTAACTCTACTAAATATACAAGTCTGGTTGATGGAGCTTTAACTAGATACAACAAAATAAATATACAAGTATTAGGTGGCGGTCACGATGCAATATGTCCCACCTGTCAAGCAATCACCCAGAAGAAAGTGAAGTGCCTGCAAGCCGCAACGGAACCTGTACGGCTAAACCTGCAAGAAACTGTGGCACAACGGGGGTGAGTTTCCAACTCGTGAGTAGAAGACATCACCGAGCAGAAATCGTATGCATGACGATCTCCTAGGTCATACGATACAATAATAATAATGATAGCAGCACGATAACATCGAGTAATAATAGAGGTAATAATTTAGACCTATGTGCAAGATCAGGTACTCGTGTCCGTGTTATAAGGTAGTAACATATCATTGTTTCCCCCAATCAGAGCAAAGCTCTGTTAAAATTTTGAAATTTGAAATGAAGCAGCGCTTCATAAAAGCGCTAGCAGCGCCAGTGCTAAGAGTCAAAGACTCTGATGCAGCGCTCAGCGCGCTAGCACTAAGAGTCAAAGACTCTGATGCAGCGCTTACGTGCAAAGCACGAGAGCACTAGCGCTGGAACTAAATGTTCCCCACCCTTGGATCAAAGATCCAATGGTGATTAAAAATCACCAAGATACAGAATAAGTTCTGTATGGAAAAATATTTTCCCAATCTTGTTAAAAACAAGAAGATTGCCTTCTGTAAAACAGAAGCCTTGGGATCAAAGATCCAATGGTGGGGAAACATCCCCAAATCAATCAGAGAAAGATCTCCTTAACTGATTCAACAGATCAGCCTCCACTATATAAAGGCCCCAAGACTTCAAGTCTTACACAGAGGAACCCCCCCACAAACTATGAGAAATTTCAAAGAGAAGAGCAAGCTCTCGGAAAAAGAATTTCTTCAAGGTAAATAAAACAGAGAGATCAAAGCATCTCATTCTAGAAAAAGAACCTAGTTTTTTTTCTAGATCATAGATCCATAAAGACAGAAGTCTTTCATAAAAATAGAATAGATTGAAGTATCTCATCATAAAAAGGGCGGGATAAGAACATAGTTCTTGTTAGATTACAGATCTATATGTCAAAGACAAAGTCTTTCACAAAAACAGAAGAGATTGTAACATCTCCTATTAAAATAAGAACTTAGTTCTTAGATCTATGAGATAAAGTCTCCTAGGAGCGAGAATTTAACTCTCAGAGCACAGAAGTGACCAGAACAGCCAAAGGAGCGCTTCAGCGCTCCAAGTCTGGTGCTCAGCGCCAAGCGTGCCACGTGCTCCTCACATGGGCGCTACTTAATAAAGAGCGCTCTGCACTCATTGACTGGCGCTCAGCGCCAAGCACGCCATGTGCTCCTTACGTGTGCGCTACTTCTCAAGAGCGCTGATTAGTTGAAAATATTGTATATTTTAGCCGGCAATTTCCTCATCATTTGCACTCATTTAGAAGTGTACGGCATTCATATTTTACATATTAGCAAAACTGTCGCAAAATATCAGATTACATGTATTAGACTCTAAAACCGACACTATAAAGGAAATTGACCGCATTTCATGGCATCGCATCATCCCTACATTTGCGTAACACTTGTTTTGAGATCTGTGCAGGAAAATCCAGAAGAAAGGCTAAAATTTATAGGGTACCGCTAAAACATGACGCCAACTCAATGATTTGGAATCTGGTATTGATGCAAAGGGAATTCAGGATTTAAATATATCACAAAAGACACCTGAAGACATAAGAAGCCAACACAAGAAATTGGAAGCTCCAAAGCGCCAACTTGGCCGCGGAACCGCGGCCTAAGCCACCTTGTGCCACGGTTCCGCGGTGGGTTTGCCTCTTCAGTACTCCAATTTTGCATGATAACTCCTACATCAGTGGCTACAGTTCAGAAATGTATTCCAAATTCCAGAAGATTCCAGATACTTCTGCCAGATCAGCAAACCCTTGTTTCTACACTAAACTAAGCTTTGTATTCTAGAACCTTCTTCCTAAACCCTAGCTTAAACCCTAAGCTAACTCCTAACAAACTCTTTCTAGAAACTCCTCAACAAACTTTTGGAGGGAATAGTAAATTCAAACCTAGACCAAGGGTTTGGGTGTTCTATAAATAAGACCCTAGGCTCACTTATTATGGATCTTGGACTTGATCTTTGATTAGTTGGTTTTAGTAGCCAATTTAGAGCCATTCTATCTCTTTCTTCATCTTCTTCTTCCACAAGTCTAGTGACAAGGCTTGTGTGAAACCCTAACCCTAATTCCATCCAAAAGCCAAGATCCCGAGTACCCATCAAGCAAGAAGCCTTGCAACCTTTTATGAGCCAAGCTGATCTTCAACAGAGCAAGTGGTCCAAACGATCCGCGACTCACGAAGCCGAGCGAAGCCAAGTCGACAATTTAGTTCTTCCTCTTGTAGTTCTTGAGCGACTGTAATCAAATTGTTGATATAAATAAAAGGTGAAATTCTTTTATCTTGTTTTCTTTAAATTCTTGCATCATGATTCAATTTCTAGTTGTAATTCTTGTTGTGATGTTTGAGTAATACTCCGCTCGTAAAGGAGTCGAGACGATCAATAGAATGATGATGTAATATATCTGAAAAACGATTCTTGATTCCTACAAGTTTTGTAAACCCTAGCAAGTTCAAGAACCGACTACCCCATTTCGTTACGATGCTTTCTTGAATGATATCGCTCGAAATTGGGGAGTTACGATCGTTTCTTGAAATTGTTAGAGGCTAGAATGTGAATGATATCGATGAAAGAACAAGGGTAAAATGATGAAACCCTAGTTTCACGAGAAGGCCCTAACTCTCGTCGATCATCATCGATCTAGTATCAATCCTTCAAAGGACAAGAACACGATATCTTGAGATTACATCACGTCTATAGATCCGATCGATTCCTACGAGCCTCATTTATATTCTTGACATTTTGGTTAGAAATATTATCGAAACCCAATTCTTGATTGTTTATCAGTTTCTTGATTCTTGATTAAACTCGTGACACCTGAATCAATTGATAAATTCTTGAATCATGTTTTGTTTTCTTTTCGATTAACTTTTCAATTCAAGCAAATCAAATATAAAAACGAATCGCACAATCCCTGTGGACGATCCGCACTCGCTTACGATCTACAATCGACACCGTAATTGATTGCGGTCAAATATAATTCTTTGATTGTGAACTTTATTCATTTTCTAAACACACACAAAGAAATGATCAATCAAATGGCGCCGTTGCCGGGGATCGCGCGCTAATTCGTTTCATATTATAGTTTTGAATTGAAAGATTTATTTCATTGAGATTTTTGAGATCAAAATTCGTGCAAACCCTAAACAATTTGTTGTGTTTCATTGCAAGGAGATCTGGAGCTTTCTAGCAATTTGGAAAATTTTTTGGAAAATTCCAGAGAGCTGAGGGAGGCAACAGGAGGCTGCTGAAAAATTTTGGTTCAGTGATCCCCACACTTAGACCGCGGAAGGGCGGCAATAAGAAGGAATTGCGGCGGAACCGTGGTGGCCTTGAGGGTTCTCTGCAAAAATTTTCTTTCAGGTAACTTCTTACCTTCTCCTCTCTCCTCTTTTTAGCTCCAACTAATACTTTGCTGCAGGATTCTTTGAAAAGAATAGCAGCTCGCAAATTGCAAAAAAATGAAATTTGTGCGTTATTTTGTTTCTTGGTTATTTGCATTATAAATACGGATATTAAGGGGCACGGCCAAATCCAAATTAGGTGGGGATTTCATTACCCTTCCTAGGCCCCGAAAACCACAAAACTTGCATCCGCATTGACCCACATTAACTAAAAGAAATCTAGAGATGACTCTAAGGACTGTCGCGCTCAATTAGGACAGAAGAAGGCCGTGGGTAATTCATTGCTTATCCGAGTTTTCTTGTGGTGCCTAGGAAAGTGTGTCGAAGGCTAGTGGTTATTAATTAGGCCCACTACTTACGTAGTGGAGTACCTTCCCACTTACCTGGCCACAGGAGAACAAAGAGGCAGTGCAGGATTCTATCCCGTGACTTGTCTTTTGGCAGTTAGGAGCGGTCTAGAGCCGGACCTAGGTGACCACTAGATTCTAGGGTTTGTGTGCTGCATTTGTTGTGTCGCATCATTTTTTTCAAAAATCCGTTCCTTTTTCAAAAGCAAACACCGCATTCATTTACCCCTAATTATAAGCCAACGCTGCCACTTGTACTAACCCTTTTTAGTACAAGATAGGCTAGACACGGGATTCTAGTCCTCATTTAGTCCGCGTACCCTTTATCGACTCTGAAGTCGATATTTCTCCATTTACCTTTCCTTTACCTACTACCACACCCACACCGATGGATCCGAATCCATCAAACTTCTTTAACCATAATCTTCCGCCGTCCGTTGGTGCGCAGAATCCACCCCGCATCTCTCTCCAGGAGAGATGCTATCCACTTAGAGGTCCTCTTTCGACCTGCTTTTCCATTCCACCAGCCAACGGGGAAAATTTTCAAATAAAACCCCAATACATCAACCTTCTACCAAAATTTCACGGTCTCGAGTCTGAGGACGCATACGTGTTTATCACGAAATTTGAAAATGTATGCGCAATGATGGGTACCTCACATTTGTCTGTGGATGCTTTGCGTCTTCGTCTTCTCCCATTTACCTTGTGTGATTTAGCCGAGAAGTGGCTATATAACACTACCGCACATTCCATTTCAAATTGGGATGAATTCGTCAAAGCATTCCTTAAGAAATTCTACCCACATCAAAAGACAGCTCGAGTCCTTAGCGAAATCTATCAATTCACCCAGCTTCCAAATGAAACATTTTCAAAATGTCTTGAACGTTTCAAGGATCTGTTAGTCCAATGTCCTCATCACGGCATCTCGAGATGGGAGCTTTGCCGAATCATATATGAGGGCAGTAACTGTTAGTTATGTATATGCCCTAGAGGCCATTGTTGTACATATGATGTATATTATGATGGATGCTTAGATATATACAGAGAGGACTTTCTTGTTCGTCATGATAGTATGCTATTTGGTTTTACTTTATCTTAACATGTTGACTTGTATTGGTTTACTGTTTTTCTCTCACATGTTGATAAAGCCCTTAGGATCTGTACTCGACTACTGGGATTATGATGAGATCATACTAGTGGGGCCATAGCAGTCGATGAGTACATCCTATAACTGTTCCTAGTCGAGGGTATATCGAGACAGGGCATCGATACACCAGAGTAGACTAGCGTATACGCATTTTGACCCATATGATGGGCGATGGATGATCCCATATCCATCGGTGTTTGACATCAGAGATGGTGTACGGGTGCTCAGTGAAGACTGGGTACACTGGACGGACTCGCCGAGAACTCCCAGATGGTGATATACCACACGTCAGATGGCAGTTCTCCGGTGACACTGGTACAGGGTAGTCTGTAGACCCGAGATCATCATAGAGTCTTGTGTGATTCCCACTGTGCTTTGATTTCCACCTTACCACGTCCAAGAGGGCGTGCAAAACGGTGGCTTTTGGGTACAGTCCCGAATCACATGGAGGCAATGAGCGATAGGAGGGGATTCGTCTCTCCCGGTATAGGGAGTTGATGTTGTGCTGTGTTCGATTGGCTATAACTGGAAGTCCCTGGCCAGGGCTGATATAGAGATTTACTGGTAAGTGTTACTAGTAGTTTCTCGACCCGTTATGAGCCATACATCGACACGACTTATCGGTTACTGGGGTCTGACGTATACCACCCCTAGACTTGATATGCAACATATCAGACGAACAGACCGGACTGTACGGGAGTGTTACTGATTGGATTCACAGGAGAACGCACAGGCTAGCTTGTTGATCTTCTGATCGCTCAATACCTGGGTGGCTGTTACGTTTAGCTGACCGCTTGCAGCTTGTGGGTGTTTGATATGATCATCACCTGCTACCGGCGTATTGACGATTCTTTAGAGTCCTGCACAGAGGTTTCTTGGCTCAGGCGAAACGGAGTAGAGGCACATATTTGATATGTGCAGGACCGAGAATAATGCGATATGAGATACCGTATTATATTCTCGCGATATTTAGATATGAACCGGGTCATCGGATCAAGTGTTGATTCGATGAATCGGTACATGATATATTAGTCGGTAATATTCGATATAGCCGGATCGTCGGATCAAGTGTTAATTCGATGATTTAATGTATAATAATATATATGATATATTGTATTACATTATCTAATATTGGCTCGTTTTATTATTTCATTTTCTCACTGGATGATACATTGATATATATGCGATATATGTTAATTATATTATTTTCTTTTGTTGCAAATATATAATATATATGTGATATATATTATTGTGACATGATATGATTTATTATTAAATATGTTTAAGGATGATTAAATGGGATTAGGGTTTGATTAGGGTTAGCTTCTTCTTGCACATTCTAGAAGCTTTTCCTTTTTGTCTTGGTTAAGATATTATGGTTGATATTTTTCCATGACTCATTTCTAACCTAACCACCCTAACTCTAGTTTATTCTCTACAAACTCTTAGCCACTCATCCTTGACCATGGTTGATATATCAATCATATACTTTTCTTTTATATTCATCACAAAAGAAATTATCATTATCTTTTCCATCATCTTCTTCTTCTCTCTTGATTTTGAGCTCACTAGAAATTCCATTTGTGATGATAAATTGTGAGAAAGTGAATTAAAAAGAAAGCATAAATACTACTCCTTCATCCTCATCTCATCTAGCCCATGAGATTAGTGTGTTCATCTCTTTAGAGTGAGAAAGCTTGAATTATTGAAACTTCGACGTAGATCATTGGAGATTTGGAACACTTCAAGCTAGCATGGATCGTTCGAGTCGTGGAGCCTCTCTTGAGTCCGGGAGATCGAGGATCGCGACGAAGGGACTTCTACTCGGACCTTGTGAAGCGAAGGAGTGGACTACAAAGGTTGTAATCCCTCACACTTAGATAAAAAGTTGTTATCTTGCATGCTTAACCCTAATAATCTAGCAAAGATCCTGTCTTTGGGTTGTTCGGCACGTCTAAAATTTTATCCAGGCATGTTTGATGCCTTATGAACCTTCACAAGAGTGCCTAGGAACCCTACAGTAACCCTAACACTAAACAGAGCCTTGAAAACATGTGTCAAGGTACCTTCATGACCAAGGATGATAGGGAAGCTTGGCGATATTTAGAAGAGTTCGCTGAAAAGTCTTTACAGTGGGAAAGTCCATCATTTAGGAGTGGCAATAACCAATCGGATGTTTCCATAGGAGTTAGGGCTGACATTTCAGCTATACACAAGAAACTCGAGACTATGGAAAACAAATTTTTAGCCTCCTCCCTTAATCAAATGTCACTTTCCAAAACTGTATGTGGCTGCTGTTCTGATCCGTCTCACTTGACGGAAGAATGTCCGTTTCAAGGTCGTGAGCATACCAATGCCGCATTTCAAAGACCGAAAAACGATCCTTTTTCTTTCACATATAATCAGGGTTGGAGGAATCACCCAAATTTTTCTTGGAACCAATCACAATCTCAAAACACGGTTCCAAACCAAAACAATTTCCAAAGGGTCCCTCCACCACAACAGCAACCACAACTTCAATTAAGTCAGCACCCCTTTCAAGCACATAATTTTCAAAATCCGGTCAACACACCTGCACTATCTAGTCCTTTACAGTTGACCGGAACTGATGAATCCTCTTCTTTTGCACAATACATGAATTTGGTCTTAACAAATATCATGCAAGTTTCGGCTGAAATGAAGTCATCTGTCGATAAAATTGAGAAAAACTCTGCGTCCCAAAACGAGAGTATTAAATCGATGGAAGAAGAAATTGCACGATTAAAAGCTGAAATAAGTGCAAGAGAGAAAGGGAAACTTCCAGCTCAACCCTTACTCAATCCTGTCTATTCACATCATGTGAATGCAATCATCACGTTTAGATCTGGAAGAGTGCTTGACAATCATGTTGGGGAAGAAGTTGATGATATTGACAATCCTATCAACACCCCGGCTGAGACCTTTCCTCACACACACACTTCTAATTCTGACCCCAGTTCTTCTACCCCACCACTTTCTTCCGAGCCTATTCTTCGTTTCCCAAAAAGCTCGCCACTACAGCCCACCTCTTTTACTCCTCCACGGACGATCCCCACTTCTATTCTGGGATCGATTCCACACACACTTCCTTCTCCTATGATGGACCCAGCGCTTATTGCTAAATCACCTTATCCTAATCGGTTAAGGGCTAACACACCAAGTCCACATATGGAGAAGATCACTGAGATATTTAAACAGGTTAACATCAATATCCCTCTTCTAGATGCTATCCAACAAGTCCCCGCATATGCGAAAGTTCTTAAAGACTTGTGCACTAGAAAGAGGAAGAAATAAATGCCCAAGAAGATATTCATGGCAAAAACAGTAGACACAGCTTTCCCCCGGCAATTACCGAGGAAACGTAAGGATCCTGGTTATCCTACGATTTCCATCTCTATTGGGGAGAAACACATTAACCGTGCTCTACTAGATCTTGGGGCAAGTGTTAACCTGCTTCCTTTCTCAGTTTATGAGCAGTTAGGGATCGGAGAGTTGAAACCATCTCCTTGCACTCTCCAGATGGTTGACCGATCAATCACCAGACCTAGGGGTGAACTAGAGGATGTGTTAATAAAAATCGGGGAATTTATATTCCCTGTAGACTTTATTGTAATTGATACACAGCCTGTAGCGAACTCACGGAATCAAATTCCGGTGATTTAGGTCGCCCCTTTTTGGCCACTTCTAACGCTATCATCAATTCTCGTAACGGTTCTATGGCCCTATCCTTCGGGAAGAGGATAATTGAGATGAACATTTACAAGTTAGGAAGTGTACCCTCCGAACCTACTGCTCAGGTCTGTTCTGTCGACTTAATGGATGTCGACAGCAGCGAATTTAATGACCCTCATAATACTGATCTTGACTCTTTTCATACGTTGTTGTTTGACCCAACTATGTATCATACACATACGGACTCTTCCACCGAGATGTCCGGGTCAACAATGAACATGGATTATGAGCTGCTTTTAGAGTCTGAAGATCACCCCGCACTTTGTGATGATATTATTCTTCGGGGTATTGATGAAACTTTTGAGGAGATCTTCGCTGATGAACTCGCATTTCTGAATAACACGGGTGTTGAGATGAATCATGTCCCAATCATTGAAATTGAACCTCCACCCCTTATTTTGAACAGTAAAAAGAATGCGAGTAATCCATCACATTCACTGCTTCGTCTCTCCAAAACGAGACGCACACACACTCTCTTCCACCACTTAATCTTTCCCCACTTCTTCTTCCACCAACCAGAGCACTGCATTGATAAAATTTTTGAATGGTTGGTGTTAACTTTCGGTCTTTGCAAAGCTTGGCATCGACCACTGATTTTTGTGACCCCCTCATATGATTTTCAAAGCTTAACATTGAATAACTCAAGTTTGGGGGGGTATATTTTCTGGCTCCTGAAAAGAAAATTTTTACAAAATGATGAGCCAAAAATAAGTTTGGGGGAGGTTCTTCACTTAAATATTTTGCCCCCACTAATAAATTCCTCCCAAGCTTACAGGTTTTTCGAGATTTAGCGGAAGGCAACAGTGAGGACACTGTTGAAAACAAGTTTGGGGGAGGTTTGTGCTTATTTTCGCATCATTTGCATATCACTTTGCATAAGCACAAAACATTTTTTGAAAACCATAAAAATTTAAAAAATTTCAAAATATAAAAACATTTTTTGTACATAAATAAGATAATAAAAGTTTAGATAGTGAACAATTACATCCATGAGATTAGAAAAATTTAAGAAAACTAAGAAAATTAGAAGTTTTCTTATACGAACTAGTAATAAGTAGTTATGAGCCGTTGTCCCAAGGGTTAGTAAGATGAAAGACGTCACTAATCTGAGGATAAAAATAAGTCTGAAAAATAGTTTCTATTCTTGAAGCCAAACATTTTGAACGTTGATACCCTGCTATTCGCACTTACACACGTCTTAAAGCTTGGGATAGTAGAGGATACCTTGAAATGCTCTTGTCTTAAAGCCAAAAGTATGAAGGAAATATAAAAAAAATGAAATGAAGAAAATATAAAATGGTGAGAAAAATGGACACTGGTTTTGTTATCACCGAGGGCAATAAAAAATATATAGCAAGGGTGCCACTTCACCTAGTGCCCTAAGGCCAACTGGTCTGGGAGTCACTGCTATGCCTGAGGTGGTGCAAGACGAGGAAAATACACCTAGTAAGCAAGCACAGGAGTAATCGGTCGGTTAGTACCTCAAGAAGTATTAACGGTCGCATGAAAGTGTGTGAGCAATTTCGTCTAAATATTCATTAATTAAAAAGTACTGAGGCTGATGGGCAAGAGTATGATAGCTTGAATTGAATTCTCCGTGTGTAGGGATGTCCTTTACACACACGCAGGGTTATATGATCGATGTTTGGAATAAAGATAGGAATGAAGAATAAGATGATGTTTTATTGAGGGAGGACGTGATTTCTAACATCTTTTCATGACCATTAAGATAGGGCTCATGACAACCGAAAAGCTAGCTTAGTTAGGAAACCCTAATTTTCAAAGTCTTTCTTTTACAATTCTTGTCTTTAAATGTAATATTCATGATCTTTCTTTCATTATTGGATTTTGTGGGTGCAATCCGCTGAAAACCCTCAGGAGACAACACTCCTCCTACTAGGGACACCTAGAGGTTTAAAGGCTTGTTGCACGTGCTCAGTGCAATCGTGTTGCCTACGACAGTGTGCTAGTTAGTTTTTCTCTTTCTTTATTTTCTCCTTCTCTTTTTAATAAAATAGTTCGTTCGAGACGATCGAAATTAAGTTTGGGGGAATTTGATTAGTCGAAAATATTGTATATTTTAGCCGGCAATTTCCTCATCATTTGCACTCATTTAGAAGTGTACGGCATTCATATTTTACATATTAGCAAAACTGTCGCAAAATATCAGATTACATGTATTAGACTCTAAAACCGACACTATAAAGGAAATTGACCGCATTTCATGGCATCGCATCATCCCTACATTTGCGCAACACTTGTATTGAGATCTGTGCAGGAAAATCCAGAAGAAAGGCCAAAATTTACAGGGTACCGCTAAAACATGACGCCAACTCAATGATTTGGAATCTGGTATTGATGCAAAGGGAATTCAGGAATTAAATATATCACAAAAGATACCTGAAGACATAAGAGGCCAACACAAGAAATTGGAAGCTCCAAAGCGCCAACTTGGCCGCGGAACCGCGGCCTAAGCCACCTTGTGCCGCGGTTCCGCGGTGGGTTTGCCTCTTCAGTACTCCAATTTTGCATGATAACTCCTACATCAGTGGCTACAGTTCAGAAATGTATTCCAAATTCCAAAAGATTCCAGATACTTCTGCCAGATCAGCAAACCCTTGTTTCTACACTAAACTAAGCTTTGTATTCTAGAACCTTCTTCCTAAACCCTAGCTTAAACCCTAAGCTAACTCCTAACAAACTCTTTCTAGAAACTCCTCAACAAACTTTTGGAGGGAATAGTAAATTCAAACCTAGACCTAGGGTTTGGGTGTTCTATAAATAAGACCCTAGGCTCACTTATTATGGATCTTGGACTTGATCTTTGATTAGTTGATTTTAGTAGCCAATTTAGAGCCATTCTATCTCTTTCTTCATCTTCTTCTTCCACAAGTCTAGTGATAAGGCTTGTGTGAAACCCTAACCCTAATTCCATCCAAAAGCCAAGATCCCGAGTACCCATCAAGCAAGAAGCCTTGCAACCTTTTATGAGCCAAGCCGATCTTCAACAGAGCAAGTGGTCCAAACGATCCGTGACTCACTAAGCCGAGCGAAGCCAAGTCGACAATTTAGTTCTTCCTCTTGTAGTTCTTGAGCGACTGTAATCAAATTGTTGATATAAATAAAAGGTGAAATTCTTTTATCTTGTTTTCTTTAAATTCTTGCATCATGATTCAATTTCTAGTTGTAATTCTTGTTGTGATGTTTGAGTAATACTCCGCTCGTAAAGGAGTCGAGACGATCAATAGAATGATGATGTAATATATCTGAAAATGATTCTTGATTCCTACAAGTTTTGTAAACCCTAGCAAGTTCAAGAACCGACAACCCATTTCGTTACGATGCTTTCTTGAATGATATCGCTCGAAATTGGGGAGTTACGATCGTTTCTTGAAATTGTTAGAGGCTAGAATGTGAATGATATCGATGAAAGAACAAGGGTAAAATGATGAAACCCTAGTTTCACGAGAAAGCCCTAACTCTCGTCGATCATCATCGATCTAGTATCAATCCTTCAAAGGACAAGAACACGATATCTTGAGATTACATCACGTCTATAGATCCGATCGATTCCTACGAGCCTCATTTAGATTCTTGACATTTTGGTTGGAAATATTATCGAAACCCAATTCTTGATTGTTTATCAGTTTCTTGATTCTTGATTAAACTCGTGACACCTGAATCAATTGATAAATTCTTGAATCATGTTTTGTTTTCTTTTCGATTAACTTTTCAATTCAAGCAAATCAAATATAAAAATGAATCGCACAATCCCTGTGGACGATCCGCACTCGCTTACGATCTACAATCGACACCGTAATTGATTGCGGTCAAATATAATTCTTTGATTGTGAACTTTATTCATTTTCTAAACACACACAAAGAACCGATCAATCAAGCGCTCTGCACTCATTGATCGACGCTCAGCGCCAAGCGCGCTACGTGCTCCTCACGTGTGCGCTACTTCACAAGAGCGCTCTGCACTCATTGACTGGCGCTCAGCGCCAAGCACGCCACGTGCTCCTCACGTGTTCGCTACTTCATAAGAGCGCTCTGCACTCATTGGCCGGCGCTCAGTGCCAAGCGTGCCACGTGCTTCTCACGTGTGCACTATCTCACAGGATGCGCCTTACCGTTCTAAGTCTGGCGCTCAGCGCCAAGCGCACCACGTGCTCCTCACGTGGGCGCTGAGGGAACATAAACTGTTCTTTAAATAAAGCCCATGAGCCATAATGAGGGCTCAATACTCAATAAAAGACAAAAAGGTTGTCAGAACCCAAACCAATGCGTAGCATTGTTAACTGAAAAAGGACTGAGCCTAATTAAATGTTCAACATTTTAACTGAGTGGGCCGAGCCCAAGTTGGCCGCAGATCTCTAATTCAGATTAATTGAGCCCATATGCTCATAAATCTTTTTAACTGATCTTAGTCCCAAACTTGACTATAGATCTCCCAACCAACATTGGTTTAAGGGTACATCTCTTCATTCCTCTGATATTTGTCGTTGTAATTCTTCAACGTCTTCAGAGAGGTGGCGGGTCCCGATAACCAGACATTCCATGGACTATGATGTTCTTAAAATTTATGGACTGTGAGGTCCTTAAACCCATAGAGTATGATGTCTTTAAACTTTACAGACTACGATGTCTTTAAACTGTCACGAACTATGATGTCCTTAAACCCAATGGACTGCAATGTCCCTAAACTAAGACGATAGAGCCCAAATACTCTTTTGTTGGATCTAAATAATCCCAAATCCCCATTGAGTAGATTTTAGTCTAAAATTAGACTAACGTATCCTTAACAAATGTTTAAGTTGATCTTAATCTCAACAAGAATAACAATCCTTAAACCCAACCTAAACCCAAATTTAAGAAAATACGGATTTGAACTAATCCACGCCCTACGGGCGACAACATAAATTTGTCTCCATATACAATCCACGGGTAACCAAAAAAAACAAACAAACAAACACACACGACACGAAGTGAACATCTGGAGAAGGAGAAAGTAGTTACCGCGATGCGGTAGCGTAATTAGCTGCAGGGGCTTGCGCCTGCAGGGAAGAGCGTCCACACAATCAAAAACCTCTCTCAATGAGGGGGAATCTGACGAAGTCTGCTACATTGGCCATATCTATCCAAACCTCCGATGCACGGTGCCATAAATCAACTTGGCATATTTGGAGAGGTGGACGGATAAAACCAAATAGCATCTGCCCCCAAAATTCAGGCCAGCTGTCCCAACGTCCCGGTCACGTCTTTTTGGCGTAGAACAGATTCTGGCACGCCCGGTGGGACCTTTTCCTCTTTCCACTCCACACTTCGTGTGTCGTGTTCGCGAACGAATCGCGGTTTAATGTGGTTGCTCCTGGATTCGAGATACTAAGATTTGGTGTCTTGCTCCCATGCATCCAACTGCACCAACTGCAACAACTCCCACTCCGTCCTCGCTGGAGGAGTGACTTATGGGCCTCAAGCGGCTTCCGTTTTCATGATGCCAGTGGAACAGGTGACGCAAGCCACCATTGGGCTATTCTTTGGGACCATGCTCCCACCAATAAGCTTCAATGCCCCACTGCCATCGCAAGAAGCTCCGAAGAAGTCGATCTTTGATCGGCTTGCAACTACCGCGGCCCCTCTCAATGGGTCGCCCAAATCCAACGCCTCGGTCTTTAATAGTCTAGGCCAAAGTTCCAATAGGCCCATGAAGAAGCCCACCATACCTGAAGGGGTTATCCCGAAGCGGATAGTTATCCCTGCTCCAGTAAATGAAGTCATCAGAGAGACTTCTCCTACTAAGGGGTCGGTCTTCACAAGACTGGTCGTTCCAACTCCCGCTCCAGGTGAAGTCACCAAGGCTGCTTCCCCTATTCGAAAGTCGGCCTTCGCAAGATTGACAATCCCCCCTCAACGGACGTCTGTCTTCGATAGGCTGGCACCGGCAGCAACCCTTCACCAGAGCAGGGAGCATGATGAAGCCAACCCCATAGCTGAGCCAACACCGTGTGCAAGGCATGCTCGACGTCGCCGCTGGCGCCGAGTGCGGAAGGCTGGGGGCAGTTCCCCCTCTGGATTGTCTCCACCAGCTCCGATGGTGGAATTAATGCACAGCTTTGAACCACTTAACACGGTACGTAGGAATTCGCCGACTGCCATGCTGAAAAAGTCCCCTCCGCCTGTTGAAAAGATCACAAAGACGAAGACGGAACAGCCCTCTCAGCGGCTGTCCTCTAAAATCCATAGGTCTGGCGAAGGGTCCTGATCGCACGCTTTTGGCGTGTCGAATGTTCAAAGTTCTAAAGTTTACCGCGATCAGGACGGTGTCGCTATGCAGCTAGCCGATTGAGCACGGGTCGATCCACAGGGAGATGGTTGTATTTCCGTTCTTGTCTTAGACGAGTCAATAAAGAATGAGTATATGTTTGTTCAAGTCTAACCTATGTGTTTTATTTGCAAGTATAAAGTTGTTAAGAAAAATATACGAGATTGTAAGCTAAAGAAATCCGTACTTAAAACCTTTGAGCCGAGTCTTGACCAATTAAAGCTAGAGCAATCGGCAACAACGTGGATTAGGGGATTTAAGCACGGTATTCGTGGAATCCGGCTTATTTACCCTTGTCCTTCCGTTCTTGTCTCTTGCTTTCGCCTCCGGCCAAACCGAACGCAACCGGTCTCGGTTAGGAATCACCGTTACCTTGGTAGGGTAGGGTGCCTAACGGAGCGCTTGCGTAATGTTTGGGCGGAGTTCAATGGAAAATAACG
Source organism: Agapanthus africanus (assembly GCA_030015575.1). Lineage (NCBI taxonomy): Eukaryota > Viridiplantae > Streptophyta > Magnoliopsida > Asparagales > Amaryllidaceae > Agapanthus > Agapanthus africanus. Next base: position 138,385,009 of record JASDDO010000010.1, read on the forward strand.
GGAAAAGGAAATGAGCAAAGAAATATTAACTTACAATACCGTATTTATTCTTAACAACGATAATTACAACCATTCACAAAAACGAACCAAAAAGAGCAAAAGAAAAGAAAAGATTACAAGTAAGTAAGTACATGGAATTTAAGTGCAAGAAAGTAAAGCATTAATGTAAAGCAAGTAATAAAAAGCAAGAAAGAAATAAGCAAGAAAAAGAACTAGAAACTAGAACTCAAGACAAGCATGGGATCAATAGCCAACCCTTAAACTTGCAAGCTCAATCAAGAGGTTGCAAGATCAAGAGAAGGGTAAAGAACTCATGTGAAATGAAGCACTAATTCCATAAGAAGATACAACCCTTGAGATCAATAACAAACCCTTAAACTTTCAAGCTCAATGAAGATGTTGAAAGATCAAGAGAAAGCAAGGATCTCAAGGGGAAATTAAACAAAAGAGAATGATACAAAAACCCTCATCTTCATTTCATCATCCACTCAAAAAGCTCTCACTACAATTTTCATGGAGGAAAGAATGAAGAAGAAGAAGAAGACTAAACTACACTAAAACCTACAAAAGAGGCACAAAGAATGGACACCTTTGGTTTGGCTCAGATCTGGGGTATTTAGAGGAGGAGAAATGGAAACCTAGGGCAAGAATCTGGCATAATATGAAAGTACCAAACTACCCCCAGAAAACGACAGAGAGAGGAGACTAAATGGCCGCGGTTCCGCGGCCTAGACCCCCTATTGGCCGCGGAACCGAGGCCGTATAGTGGACTTGGGTCGTAGGGTTTTGTAGTAATCCCTGGTTTGATGTTTCCTCGTGTTTGCCAACTTTAAACTGCTCAAAATCTTCCAGAATATCTTCAGATTTGTTAGTCCAAGATTGCATTATTTTCTTCACTTTTGACTTCTATCTCCCTCGAGCTCCGCGCACCCATTGATTCTTGTGCAGCCCCCGTCGTGCTCTGTGCTTGTCCGAGACACGAATGACCACTGTCATATGTCTTGTCACTGGAACTGGTACTCGGCACTGGACGGATATGGATGACCGGAACCCGGATTTTATCTGCTGTCAACAGATGTTCTGCTTTTGGCGTAACTGTGGAGATTTTGTCTTGATTTGCAATATTTGTACTGGAAACCTGTAATCTGTAAATATGTAACAAACACGGATTAAAAGCACCTACCTATAAACACACGAGCGTAAGAATGGGCGGTATAAAATGCAATATTCTGTTATGAACAAATACCCTCAAACTTAACTTTTGCTCATCCCGAGCAAAACCAATTATTCACAAAAATAAAATCCTAACCGCAATTTCGCAGGGAACGCGATTGCACTGAGCACGTGCAACAAGCCGTTAAACCTCTAGGTGTCCCTAGTAGGAGGAGTGTTGTCTCCTGAGGGTTTTCAGCGGATTACACCCACAAAATCAAGTCAAGCTAGTGTCATAAGTTAACATCGACTCTACTCCTACAGTTTAGTATTTACGTTAGAAACTCTATCATCCTAAGTTAGAAATATCCAACCCTTTTTTTTCACACCTCCTATCTATTTAACCTTGGATCCTATACTTTCCAAAAAAATTTAGAAAGATGTTGGTTCTCCTGAGTTTTCCTTCTAAAGCGTGTGGTCTCAAATCAGGGATTTTTTTATCAACTTTACAGAAAACATAAGTCTTATTCTTCATTTCTATCTTTTATTCAAACATCGATTGTATACCCCTACGTGTGTGTAAATTTGCACCCCTGCACTCGAGAATTCAATTCAAGCTATAGTACCCTTGCCCTAATACATAATACTACTTCTTTTCATTAAGGATGGACGGATTTGCTCACACACCTTTCATGCGACTATTAATGCTTCTTAAGGCACTAACGACCGATTACTGAATGTATGAACTTTAAAGCGTAAATAGCAGTTTCCAGGTCTTGACTTTATTCTATTTTTCTTTTTCTTTTTCTTTTTCTTTTTCAAGACCGGATATTTTTGTCAATATGCTCTTTTGGTGTTTAGCTTTAAATACCGTTTTTTTCTTTCATACTAGGCTTTCAGGCAAGAGTATTTCTAGGTATCCTCTATTATCCCAAGTTTCAAGGTGCGTGTAAGTGCAGTTTGTAGGGTATATACTTTCTAAATTTGAACTCAAGAAAAGAAACTATTTTTCAGACTTATCCTTCAGTAAAGCTTCAATACTTTCCCCTCATCTTGACTTAACTCAAGAACTGAACTCAAGATTACCTATTTCTCAAAAAAAAACTGTAAGGACGTATACTTACCAAAGTTAGACAGAATGAGGGTTATTTTTAGGATGTTCAATTCCTAAGCTTAGAATTTAGTTATTTCTAACATATCAACTAAACATTCAGAATAAAAATCAAAGTTACCCTATTAGCTAACTTGACGACAAAGTTTTTATATTTTTGGAAAATTTTCGTTTTTTGTGGGTTTTTAATAAGGTATGCAAATGCAAAATATACAAATGAATGCGAAGGAAGAAAGCTTACCGAGCACACCCCTAAACTTAAACTTGACAGTGCCCTCACTGTCAGGCTACACCAAGAGGGTCAAAATTGTCGGCGCTCCCTAAAAAAAATTATATACAAAACAAAAAGGAAAACAAAAATATATACAAAAAAAGTGTCCCCCCAAACTTAAGTAAAACAGTGTTTCCACTGTTAAGCGTTGAAGTTCAGGATTAGGGGGGAAAGAACAGTATCAAGCTATACAAGGCCTTACACAGGCCAAAAGTGAGCACCAACCATTCAAAGATTTTGTCTCTATAATGTGCTGGTTGGTGAAAGAATGCGGAGAGGTAAGAAATGGAGAATACGCGAGACCGTATGGAGATAGAAGCGGGATACGGTCTCGGTATATGGGAAGAAGAATGGTGGAAGGGAGAAAGAAATGGAATACGAACTTGAGGGTGGAAATGGATTGAATAAATTAGTACAATCCGTAATGATCGATGTGAAAAGATGGATTGTACTAATCTATCAATATGGCGAGAAATTGGGTCATATCCCTCAAGATTCGTAAGAAGCCATGGGTACGCCGAACCTGGTAAACCAGACACAGGAAGTGAAAATGATACGGTTTCTTGCAAGGTCGGAACGATGGAAAGGATGGAGGGAAGTGGTTGAGGTAGGGTATCGGATAAAGGTTCAGGAGGGTGTACACAGTCAATAACAGGAATAGGATGAATTGGGAAATCCGACTCATCAAGCAAAACTGGTTCATCCTCAAAACTATCCTCAAAATTTTCTGCAAAATTTAGCACATCCATGCACTTCTCTTCAAAATCAAGACGCATATGAGGTTCGGGAAAAACATTTAATGACTCGGGATGATGATTTGAAGAGATAAACTCAGCCAAATCTATGGGTTCATCATCCAAAATATTCCCAGCGTCAATATCCTGAATCAAGTGAAAATCAATATTCTCAGACACCTCATCAAAAGCATGGATTTCAATCGATTTTGGTTCTAAGATGGAGGTGTAGAGGTCAAAAGGATTGGGATTGGTTTCACTTGGAAGGGACCCTTCACAATCAGGTAAATCAAACACTACGAAGTCACACAACTCATTATCTGTTCTATCTGTAATCAATGAATCGGTTGGAACACTAAATAGACATTCAAAACCGGAGTTGTGGGAGTCAAGATGAATTGGGTAGGCTTGATTCGGAAGGGGGTGCATCTCACTCTCTCCACTCAAATTCTCAGCCTGTCCTACCGCCTCTTCATACATTGAAAAATTTGGAGCTAGTTGAAAACTAGCTACCGGGTCACTAGGTTGTATGAGGGCGGCCATGGACGCATTCAAATCCATCATCTGTTGGCTTGACGGTACCCTAAAGTCTTCCAACGACTGTTCCAGACTAGACATGGGTTGTGAAGGGGTTTCAGTAAAAGATTCAAAGTTGTTTGGATACTGAAAATTCCCAAACGGCTGTGTAGAAGCAATGTCTAGGGAAGGTGCAAAAGTTGGGTAGGACTGGTAGGAATTGAATGGTTGGACAGGTGTAGGATCAACATTTGGATAAGAAGGTGAATGAAATTGTTGATCCCAAGAATTTGAAGTGGTGACAGGAGTGAAAGATCGGCTACGAGATTGTTCAATACGTTCTGCAATAGACATAGGTCTTGGAGTTGCAACATGACTCGAAGAAGGGGTATCAACGTAAGAAGGGGTGAATGTTTGAAATGGTTGATATGAAGTGGATTGCGGAGTCAAATTGTTTGTCCTAGACGCGTCTATCCGATCTCTCAATGAAATTTTTGGCATGGATGGATCGTTCGAAGTTCGGCCAAAGCAAGAACCGTAAGAAGTAATGTCTGGTTGTGGGTACCAAAGTTTGGCAAGAGTTTTTCGAGGTGGGGTACCCATGATATGAAAAGAGAAAGAAAGAAAGGAAGAGAAAAGGAGGGGAAAAAGAATGTGATTTTTTTTTTAAATTTTAAATTTTTTTTTTTGGTTTTTGTTAGATAGATATTAACAAAAGAATGAAATATACACACAAAAAGAATCTGGACAAAAACAATCACGACATAAAAATACCACACACCTAATCGTTCTAGGGTTTACCTAGGTCAACTAGACCTGCTCCAGAACTTGATTGTCGAAGTAAAACTGTGTCGAGAAACGGGCTCAAGATACACTGATCACGAGGCCAGGTAAGTGCAGAGATAAGGGGAGGTTTTCCAACGCTTTCGCGAAGTTCCTTAATTAAATAACCCTTTCTCTTTTGGCGGTTTCGCCGTTAACACTTTCCTAGACACCCCGTAAACAATATACCGTTAAGCGAGGTTCTAAACACAGTTAACTTCTCCTAGTGAGCGCGAAGTCCTTAAGGCTTAAATTCTAGTTTCTTTTAAATTTTGTGCGGGTAAACGTTATGCTCAAGTTCGTGATTTATGGGCCACGGAAAAGGTGATGAAATCCTTTACCGTATGTTGTGGGGTTCGCTTGCCCTTAAGTCCGTATTAATGTATGCAATGCGCAATTCAAAAAATTCTATAAAGAATCAAACAATCATTTTTTAGTTTAAGCACGGCACTGCAACAAATACGGGATAGTCAATTTTTAGCGTTTGCTAGCGAACTTGCAAAGAATCCTGCAAAGAAGATTATATTGGAAGCGTCGGATTTGAGAAGAAGGTGTTAGTAAAGTACGTACCGTTAAGTTTTGGGTTAGGAAAGCCCCGTTGAATCAAATCCGGTAAGCTTGAAAAGTACGCTTGCGCGGGTCAAACTACCCGGATCTTTGGCACTGTACTTTGCAATCACCTTAGCCTTGAACGTACACTTTGCTCCCCACAATCGCCGTTTGCAAATCCGCAAAAATCTGCAGACTTGCTCACAAAAATTATCAAAAAAAAACAAAAAGATATATTTTTTATTTATAAATATATACAAAAAGAATATTAACCCGAATAACAAGAAAGAAAATACGCTACCGTCTCCCCGGCAACGTCGCCATTTGATCGCACGCTTTTGGCGTGTCGGATGTTTAAGGTTCTAAAGTTTACCGCGATCAGGATGGTGTCGCTATGCAGCTAGCCGGTTGAGAACGGGTCGATCCACAGGGAGATGGTTGTATTTCCGTTCTTGTCTTAGACGAGTCAATAAAGAATGAGTATATGTTTGTTCAAGTCTAACCTATGTGTTTTATTTGCAAGTATAAAGTTGTTAAGAAAAAGATACGAGATTGTAAGCTAAAGAAATCCGTACTTAAAACCTTTGAGCCGAGTCTTGACCTATTGAAGCTAGGGCAATCGGCAACAACGTGGATTAGGGGATTTAAGCACGGTATTCGTGGAATCCGGCTTATTTACCCTTGTCCTTCCGTTCTTGTCTCTTGCTTTCGCCTCTGGCCAAACCGAACGCAACCGGTCGCGGTTAGGAATCACCGTTACCTTGGTAGGGTAGGGTGCCTAACGGAGCGCTTGCGTAACGTTTGGGCGGAGTTCAATGGAAAATAACGGGAAAAGGAAATGAGCAAAGAAATATTAACTTACAATACCGTATTTATTCTTAACAACGATAATTACAACCATTCACAAAAACGAACCAAAAAGAGCAAAAGAAAAGAAAAGATTACAAGTAAGTAAGTACATGGAATTTAAGTGCAAGAAAGTAAAGCATTAATGTAAAGCAAGTAATAAAAAGCAAGAAAGAAATAAGCAAGAAAAAGAACTAGAAACTAGAACTCAAGACAAGCATGGGATCAATAGCCAACCCTTAAACTTGTAAGCTCAATCAAGAGGTTGCAATATCAAGAGAAGGGTAAAGAACTCATGTGAAATGAAGCAATAATTCCATAAGAAGATACAACCCTTGAGATCAATAACAAACCCTTAAACTTTCAAGCTCAATGAAGAGGTTGAAAGATCAAAAGAAAGCAAGGATCTCAAGGGGAAATTAAACAAAAGAGAATGATACAAAAACCTTCATCTTCATTTCATCATCCACTCAAAAAGCACTCACTACAATTTTCATGGAGGAAAGAATGAAGAAAAAAAAGACTAAACTACACTAAAACCTACAAAAGAGGCACAAAGAATGGACACCTTTAGTTTGGCTCAGATCTGGGGTATTTATAGGAGGAGAAATGGAAACCTAGGGCAAGAATCTGGCATAATATGAAAGTACCAAACTACCCCTAGAAAATGACAGAGAGAGGAGACTAAATGGCCGCGGTTCCGCGGCCTAGACCCCCTATTGGCCGCGGAACCGCGGCCGTATAATGGACTTGGGTCGTAAGGTTTTGTAGTAATCCCTGGTTTGATGTTTCCTCTTGTTTGCCAACTTTAAACTGCACAAAATCTTCGAGAATATCTTCAGATTTGTTAGTCCAAGATTGCATTATTTTCTTCACTTTTGACTTCTATCTCCCTCGAGTTCCGCGCACCCATTGATTCTTGTGCAGCCCCCCTCGTGCTCTGTGCTTGTCCGAGACACGAATGACCACTGTCATATGTCTTGTCTCTGGAACTGGTACTCGGCACTGGACGGATATGGATGACCGGAACCCGGCTTTTATCTGCTGTCAACAGATGTTCTGCTTTTGGCGTAACTGTGGAGATTTTGTCTTGATTTGCAATATTTGTACTGGAAACCTGTAATCTGTAAATATGTAACAAACACGGATTAAAAGCACCTACCTATAAACACACGAGCGTAAGAATGGGCGGTATAAAATGCAATATTCTGTTATGAACAGGTCCAAGACTCTGTGATTAACCAAGACTACTCCCGCCAGCCAAAGAAAATGAAGGTTCAGCAAGAGAAGGACTGCCCTGTCATGCCACAGAAGGTGTCGTCTACTTGGGTGCCCGCTACAACGGCCCCCTCAACTTCGACCGCTCACAAAAGGAGAAGGCTGGAGAAAATCTCTGCGTCTGCGACGAATCACAAAAGCATAAAATCCAAACGCCCTAAGTCTGGGGGCATGGTAGTGCATATTGTTTATATGGCTTCCAGAAAAGAGAAAAGCCGTGCTTCTACGAGTCATCGACCGCTCACCCGATCAGTAACAAAGGCTCAGGAGCAACAACAGCAAAAGCTCCAAGAGATGCTAACGAAGATGGCCGCACTCACTGGGCCAAAAGAAAGCCCATAAACATCGTCGGAATAGTGTCAAGAACAGGAAACTGATGCCGAATTCCTCCGAAGAATCCTCAAGAGGAAGGACAAAGAGGCCGCTGCACAAGCGGCCAACATAAAACAAATGGCGCTTTTATTCCAAGATATGGTCGGGATGATGATACAGCCGGATCCTCCAGTTGAAGACCCCCCGATTATCCTTGAAGACGACAGAGGGGAGACATCGAACCCTCTTCCGGCTCTATCAGCAGCCAAAGAGGAGACGATCTCCAAAGTCATCCTGGATGACTATATCGCTCAACAGATACGAGCTCATCAGGCGAGCGTAGCGGCCGGCCAAATTGTTAAGACTGGACGACCTTATCCGGGTTGGTACGACCAAATAAAGTACCCGTCGGGATATACGAACCCTAAATTCCATGTATATAAGGGGACGGGGAATCCACACCAGCACGTTGCTCAATTGAGAGCCTTGTGCGGTAATACTGGGGGTGACGAAAAACTGCTGCTTTGCCAGTTTGGTGGCAGCTTGTCGGAAATAGCGTTTGAATGGTATTCTGAACTCCCGAATGACTCCGTTAAGACATTTGCAGAAATGGAGTTACTGTTTACACAAAGGTTCGCAAGCGCTAGCGAACGCACCCCAATTACGGCATTGATCAATGCTAGGGTGAAGCCGGGAGAAACGTGGGTTCAGTATGCAATCCGGTGGTGGAACCTACGGTCGAAATGCGAACAACGCATCGAAGAAGCCCCTGCAGCAGGCATTTTTGTAGGTACCCTTGATCCGCAGGCGACCATATCCCAGTTCATGATGTTTTTCAAGCCGACTACTTTCCAGGCCTTGATTGACAAGCTGGCCCAAATGGATCAGATAGGTCATAGACCGTCTTCTTCGAAGATGGAGCCTCGAAACGAAAAGGGAAAAGGGAAAGAGACCTTCGTCGCCAATGCTCAGCAGCAGCCCAGTGGTCCAAAACCAACTGATCGCCAAGACGATAGACAACGATTCTTTAACGAGAAGCTGAAACGCTCTTATTCGTTTCCCCGGGATAAAACGAGGAGACTGTTCGAGCTGGCGGTGCGCAACAGGCTCATCACCTTGCCGGATCCAAAACGCCCACTGCAGCCCGGTGATGGCAACAGTCCCAATTATTGCCCCTATCACCGAGTAGTAGGCCATCCAATCGAAGATTGCTTCGTCTTCAAAGGCTGGATTGAGGACCAATACCAACAGGGCAATTTCACGCTGTCCGAGAATTGGAAAGTAAGCCCGCTCCAGCCGCACGCTCTTAAAAAGGTGGACACGCCGGGGGCATCGTGCTCTTTTATAGAAGAAACTCCATGGGAGGTCGCTCTTTCAGCCAAAACAAAAAGAATGCTAAAGGATCTCCAAACATGCCCAGCGATCGGGTGGAAAAGCCTGCTGGAGCCCGAGATTCTTGAGAGGATGCTGAAGCCGTGCCCAGCGCTGAAAGTTGGTGAAGGTGGACAAAACATTCAGGCCAAGCTTCCAAAGTCTTTAAAGAAAAAGAAGAAGGCCAAGAAGCCCGTTGTCACGACCCGCAAGGTACGGAACGCGACCGGCACTTAAGTTACGAAACGTCTCAAGGCGTCCGTAAAATAAGTAAGCCGAAGCCCAGAATACAAAACCCACTTAGGAATTTGAGTGAAGAAAAACCAATTATTTGCAACATTTAACTCCATTAAACCACATCAAGTTTCACTTTAAACAACTTTCCCTTTTTCCAAAAATTTCAACTGAGTTTCCTTTGTAAAACAAGCTCCAAACGAGTACAACAGGAATATAAATTAATAACATGAAAATGGCATCCCCAAGCGGGAGCTAGCTCTTCGCCTCAAGGCGGTCACAAATCCCACGCAATATAAAATAATAATGTGCATAAATAAGCATGAAGCATAAGAAATAGCATGTCGACTCAAGTGAGCTCGACCCCAGATATAACATAAAATAAATCCCCAAGTCTCACAATCTCGCCTCTAGGTCAATATACAGTAATCCAAATAAGACTGATACAGCTGAAATAGTAATAGCAGATGGAGTATGCTAGATATAATGGACATAAATAAGGTGGTATAAAATGATAACAAACCCACCTAAGAGCAAAAGCCTCGAGTCCAGGTTAAAAGGGCAAAATGAGCAAAAGTGTCCGCCGCTAGAGTGCTGACGGAATGGACCAGCAGAAAAGCTGTGGCACAACGACGGTGAGTTGCCAGCTCGTGAGTAATAAATAACATCTATAAAGGCTATCTCATGATTGTACACAAGTGTCCTAGCATCCCTAGAACAGGTATGGCTATATGTACTAGCAAGTATGCATGCATTGTCAGTGTACTATCAAGTATGTATGTCACATAAATGTAATAACAGGTATGTATGTCACATGAATATACTATCATATAAGTATGCTGTATGAGTCAACTCCAGATCTCATCATAGGTATAAGAAATATTCTTCCCTTGTTTTTGAAACTCCTTTCAAATATCAGCATAAAATCCATGAAAATCAACCAAAATCCGTGTCTAGCAATGACACCTCAAAACTGTCTCAAATCTCATATATCCATGTCAAGTATCTCTGGCCTCAGCTGTCCGGCTGATCCATAACAAATATCCATATCTCAATCTAGAGGCCACGGTCGGTACCCTCTGGATATCCGCCGTGCCAAATGAAGTCACCGGTAGGTAATCCGTCCCCTGCCAGGCTCAACGCCATCTCCTGCGATCTTCTTGCCCCGGGATACCGTATCGGGCCCACCATGTACCCGAGACGGTTCATCCACCTCCTCGAAACAGGTCTCGAAAACCACATCAAACTCATGGTGGACGACACTTTACATCACTAGAAAACCGCAATTTTTATATTTAAAAAGATTATAAGTTTGAAATCTTGCGGCTTTCCCCCGAAATCCAGAAATATCATAAATCTCATGAAATCATCATGTATGCATATGTCAATGATAATGAGTGCCTATGGTATCAATTTGCAATGTATGATTAATACTAGGCATGAACAAATGATATAATAATACATATGCACGAGAATAGCAATTCTTATGATTTCATTTTAAATATTTGTTGCAATAACACGGGTCTAGGCAATTAACATGTTTCAGATTTATAGTTATCTAGTGTCGTGACATGGCAATTACCAGGGTATGTGTGTACACATGAATAGTGCTCGTGCTGTATATAAAAACCTGGCAATCGTGCATGTGTCCTATAAATGAGTTTGCGTATCTGGAATAATATATGGATCCTAACTGCAGCAAATGTCATACAAGTATTATTATTCTAATGTCACAAGTAAATGTCAAGCCTACTCTTTTCAAGTTTACTAAATCTATCGGGCGACTCGCGCCATTCAAACGATCGTCCCCCGTAGATGTTAAATCTACTCACCCGTGATCCTGCGCTAGGTGTGTCAGACCACCTGCTTTCCTTTTTCCGCTGCGCTTGAAGTCCCCGCTGGCGAACCTAGCATTTACAAAAGTCAACATATAAGGAAAAATCCTGCAGAACACGATATATCGATAAAAAGGGATACGTGTGCGTGAAACTAAACGTGCGTGCACACGACACGTCGCGACGCGTACAAACCCACCAGAACCTACTCCGACGCGCTGTGTCGTGCAGCGCGCCACAGAACCACGCGTATCACGCGCGTGTCGCCCAAGTTTTAAAACATCGAAAACACGTTATTAGCTCCAGATTTTGCCTCTAGACCCAACTTGAAAAGTTACAGATACCAACACACTAAACTACCCAGCAGGACCCTACACCCAAAATCCTAACACCCCACCCCCTACTCTGGCCGCAATTTGCGGCCAGAATGATTAAACCGGCGGCCGAGATCGGGAGGTAGGTCCCCGTGCCCTATGTGTGTGTCCCTGCTAGTCTCACCATGCCACTGTCTTCACAATTTTTACCTGAGTGGGTCGGGTCAAAAGCAGATCTCAGAAAAGCCAAAAAGTCGCTAAAACTGCCAAATTAGGCCATGTCGGATAAATCGGGTATAATTAAGAAATCTGGGGCAAGTCTCAGGTTAACTGGTCTCAACAGCACCTAATAGGGTTACTCTAACCATCACTACCATTATCTTGCCAAAATTCTCTTAATTCATCCAAAATTACCACTAAAACATGCAATAAACACCAACTAAGCTAGATAACCATAATTTTAGTAATTTAAGGCTATCCATCTAATTTAAACGACACTACTATGCTAAAACAGACTAACTAACACCTAAAAGAGTTCATTAAGCTACAAGCACTCTAATGTAGCTAGATCTAACATCATGACATAATTCTAGCACTAAAACTCTATTAAAACACTAAACTAGCTAAACAAACACATAATCTAAGCAATAAGGAAAGAGTTTAGGAGTTATACCCTCTAGGAACCTCTCAAACGAGGAGAAGGAGAAGAAGAAGAGAGTGGGTGCTGCAAAACTTGGCTGGAAATGAGCTTGAAATGAGCTGAGCTTCACTGTTGCTGAAGCCGATGCTGTTGTTTGGGCTGAAATGTTGCTGTTACTGTTGCTTTAGCTTGGTGTGGTGTTGTGTTATTTTGTGGTGCTGTTGTAGCAGCAGGTGGAGAAGATGTTGAAGTGTTTGTGGTGGAGTATGGGGTGTAGTGATGTTGTGTGAGTGTGGCTGAAGTTGGGGGGGCTGTTGTGCAGCTGCTGCTGTTGTTTTATGGTGTTTGCTTAGCTGTAGCAGCAGCTATTGTTGCATTGGAGGATGGCTTTGTGGTGCTGATATGAGGGGTTAAGTAGCTGTTGTAGCTAGGGGTAGGTAGCTGATACTAATGATGTTGCTGGGAGCTGAAGTGTTGCTGCTGATGTTGATGCATGGCTGAAGTTTGGGCTGCAGGAGTTGTTTTGGTGGCTAAAAGATGATGTTTGGTGTGTGAGTGAGGTTTTGGAGTTGAGGCATGTTTGTAATGATGTTAGGGGCTGAATGTGCAGCAGTTAGTGTGCTGGTTGTGATGTTTTGGTGCTGAATTTGGTGGCTGAAAAGCTGATTTTTGGTCTGATGTGAGTGTGTGAGAGATGTAAGTGAGAGGGTGATGGATAAGCTAAAAAGTTGAGAAGTGAAAAGAGGTGACACATCCTTTACCCATCATTTCCCTCTCTCAAATCAAAAGCTATCATGATACACATCCCATCTCTCTCTCTCTCTCTCACAACAAGCAAGTCAACCTACACCCTAAACACCCTTGGACAAAACCAACCACCCCTAATTAACCAAATTAGCTCATAATCAACTCCATTATCTTAACCAAAGGCCTAACCCACCATGGTTGGCTAATTATGGTTAACCCACCATTCACACCCAAACTTGGTAACCCTAGGCTTAACCCCAGTTAACGTGCACAGGTGTGTGCGGTCGAGATAAAATTCTACAAAAATCACCAAAAAACCAGATAAATTACTAGAATCCCGTTTTGGTAAACTTTTTACCCAAAATCCCACATCAGCACTTAACTACTACTAACCCTAAACTCAGGTGTTACAGTCTTCCCCCCTTAAGAAAATTCGTCCCCGAATTTTAAAATATGCCACTACGCGTACCTTCAAAAAGATGAGGGAATTTCTTCCGCATCTCTCCCTCGGCATCCCAAGTGATCTCTTCACTATCTGGGCTGCGCCAAAGAACTTTCACCGACGGCAGGACCTTTGATCGAAGTTTCTTCACCTGTCGATCCAATATCTCAACTGGCTGCACGGTAAACGAAATGTCGAGCTCAAGCTGAACGGTCTGATGCTGAATCATGTGGGAAGGGTCATGAAGATATCTGCATAGCATCGACACGTGGAAGACGGGATGAACATCTGAAAAGCTGGGTGGAAGAGCCAAACGACATGCAACAGCGCCGACATGCTCGAGGATCTCGAAGGGACCTACGAATCTAGGGCTAAGCTTTCCCTTTCGCCCAAAACGCATCACGCCCTTCATGGGAGAGACCCTCAGAAAAATATGGTCGCCAACTGCGAACTCTAATCTGCGACGACACCTATCTGCATACGATTTCTGTCTGCTCTGAGCTGCTCTCATCCGGTCTCGAATCAACTGCACTTTCTCGGTCGTCTCCTGCACAATCTGCGGCCCGAAAATACTGCTCTCGCTCAGCTCAGTCCAACAGACGGGCAATCTACATCTCCTCTCATACAACGCCTCGAAAGGTGCCATCTGAATATATTCCTGGAAGCTGTTGTTATAGGAGAACTCCACTAGAGGTAAATGACGATCCCAGCTAACGCCGAAGTCCAAAACGCACGCTCTGAGCATGTCCTCGAGAGTCTGAATGGTCCGCTCTGACTGTCCGTCGGTCTGCGGATGAAATGCTGTGCTGAAGCTCAAACGAGTGCCCAATGCCTCCTGGAGTCTCTGCCATAGTCGGCTGGTAAACTGGGTGCTTCGATCTAACACGATACAGGTCGGTACGCCATGTAACCGCACGATCTCGTCGATGTAAATCTGGGCATACTGAGCAAAACTGAAAGTGGTCTTCACTGGCAAGAAGTGAGCCGCTTTCGTCAATCGATCCACAATCACCCAGATGGAGTCGTACCCTCGACTGGTCCTGGGTAGACCCACAACGAAATCCATCGAAATATGGTCCCATTTCCACTCCGGAATGGGCAAAGGCTGCAACTCTCCTGCTGGCCTCTGGTGCACGGCCTTGACTTGCTGACAAGTCAGGCATCTCGATACGAAGTCGGTGACATCCCTCTTCATCCCGTCCCACCAATAGACATCTCTCAAATCACGGTACATCTTGGTGGAACCTGGATGAACGTTGTACGTAGATCTATGCGCCTCCTCAAGAATCTCACATCGCAGTCCCTCCGAATCTGGTACGCACAATCGAGTCCCGAATCGTAGTACTCCCTGATCGTCGATCACGAACTCGGAATCTCTACCCTGTCTAATCTGCTCCATGATCTCTGAAAGACGGTCATCACTGGGCTGTACCTCTCGAATGCGGTCAAGTAACTGCGGACATGCACGAACATGCGCAAGCTGTCCCCCTGTCGGAGTGAACTCGAACTCAACTCGGCTGTCGCATAAAATCTGCCAATCTGCCGACGACTGCCTCTATACTGCGAGCAAACAGGATAGACTACCCCTGGGCCTCCTGCTCAAAGCATCCGCCACTACATTCGCCTTACCCGGGTGGTACAAGATCTCACAATCATAGTCTTTCACCAGCTCCATCAAACGACGCTGTCTGAGGTTCAGGTCTCGCTGCTGAAATATATATTTTAAGCTCTTGTGGTCAGCGAATATTTCGCACGACTCGCCGTATAGGTAATGTCGCCATATCTTTAGTGCAAAGACCACTGCAGCCATCTCCAAATCATGAGTGGGGTAGTTCTGTTCGTGTTTCTTCAATTTCCGCGAAGCATACGCGATCACCCTGTCGTGTTGCATCAATACGCATCCTAACCCCACCCGTGAAGCGTCACAATAAACCACGAATCCGCCTGATCCTGAAGGCAATGATAATACCGGCGCCGTAGTCAAACAAGTCCGTAGTGTAGCGTCTTGAAAAGTCGTTTTGGTGTTTTCTTGAAATTCGGTGAAAATTCGGTATTTTTCCAAAAACCGTCTTTCTCGATATTTTGCAGTTTAGGGCTAATTATACCTTAAATGGATAGGTAATTACTTGTTTTTAGTAGCTAATGAGTTAATTATGAAATTTTGGTCATTTAAAATTTTTTCCTTATTTTTCATTTTTTTAATATTATTTTAAGCCGGTAGGAAAATACATTAAATAAGCGATAAATACAAATTTTTCCGGGCTAATTTTAATCTCTAAAATTATGATAATTATATTCTAGTGATAACATGAATTTTTAGTAATTTATTTTGATTTTTTTTCAAATTTTTATGAATTTAAACGAATTTATTGAATTTTGGGCTAAAACTTGCAATTTTTGAGTTGTAGGGGGCCTTTTTGCATAAAATTTCTTTTGTAAAACCCCTCTCTCATTTCCCTCAGCCCTAGGACAGCCCAACCATGACCAAGTCCAGAAAATTCTGATCTCTTTTCTTTAGTTGTTTCTTGAGTTGATTTAAGGGTTTTTTTTGGGTTTATTTTAATTTAATTGAATAAAGTATGATATATTGACTTGGAGACTTGACCCATGACCTTCCCCACTTGCCCACACCCTCCCCCATCCCTCTTCTGGTCGAAAATTCCAGCAGCCCTCCCCCTTCACCTTCCTCTTTTCATTTCCTAAAAAATTTAATCAAAATTGCTACAAAAATCCATTTAAATCCACAAATTTGTTTACAAAACCAAAACAAATCCTTTTGCTACCTCTTCTCAAGCCTATTATAGTTGAAAATATGTGGAAAGGAGGCATTTTTGGAGCAAATTCTCTTGCTTGATCCATTGATCAAGAGGTATAATTCTCATCAAGTTGCTTTCTTTTGCTAAAAATTCCTTTAATTGTATGGTTAGTGTTAAAAGTTAGCTTATTTCTAATCTAGTTTAAAAGAAGTAGTTTGTCTAAACTAGGGTTTTGAACCATGGTGGTTAATTAAGTTGTTTATAGTTAAGTTAGTTGTTAATGAACTAACCTATATAGTTATCTTGTTGATATAGTTTCCAATTATGCTAATTTGGTTAAATTTAGAAGTGTGAAATTGCTTTTTAGGATTTTCAAGAAAAGGATTTTGTATGGAAATGGTATTTGAAACATGATTAGTGAGTTGATTAAGTTTTAGAAACCATTATTTAGTTGGTTAAACCTAATTTGTTATCTAGTATTTTGCTAACCTAAATCTAAGAGGTGAACTTGCTAATTGGGGTTGAAATTAGTGTTAATTAAGTTTTTCAAGTGTGGATTTTGATTTGCAATTGCTATTTATAAAAATCAAGAAAGGGTTTGGTTGTGGAATATAGGTTTTGGAGCATGGTTAATGTGTTGTAATTAGTGGGTGTGGATTGCTTGTAGTGTGCTTGGGTGAGTATGCTTTATTGTAGTCGTTTTGTCGCAAATCGGCGATTTTTGCACCGATTTTGGGACGCTATGCATACTAGATTTTTATATAAATTATGTGATGGACTATTTTTGATATCTTGATGATTGTAATGGCTTGTCCAACGACTTTTAGGATGCGTGAGTGCGGTTTTTGGGTAGTCAGGTTTTAGTTTTGCCGGGCGACCAAATCGGCGTTTTTTGGCAGTTTTTGCGATTTTCGCGTGTGTTCCGCGCACTTTGTGCACGTTGTACCTAGCTAGCGAACTTTAGTAGTTTCGTTGGGGGTTTTGCGTCGTTCTTGAATGTGTAACCTTATATTTGGTATTGATGTAAATTTCAGGTTCGGTCGCGGAAACGTCAGACGCGGCGCGAAAGGGAAAGGCGGTGATTGGACACAGCTAGCCAGGGATCCCGGTGAGTAGATTTAACATCTACGGGGGACGATCGTTTGGATGGCGCAAGTCGCCCGATAGATTTAGTAAACTGGAAAATAGTAAATTGGATAATCACTTGTGACATTAGAATAATAATACTGGCATGATAATTGCTGCAATTAGATCAATATGTTATACCCATATATGCAAACTCAATTGTAGGACACATGCACCATTACCAGGTTTTATATGCAGCACGAGCACTATTCATGTTTACACACACACCCTGGTAATTGCCATGCCACCACACTAGATAACTTTTAAATTGAAACCTTTTACTAATTGGTACTTAAACTGGTACTATTGCCTTTAATTCCTTAAAAAAATGAAACCGTAGTATTGCTAGTCATGTGCATGTACTTCATCATATTAATTGTTCATGCTTAATACATTAATCACACATCGCATCTTGATTATTGATATCATACGCATTCATTATCATTGATATATGCACTTATGAGGATTTCTTGGGATTTTATGATATTGCTGGATTTCGGGGGAAAGCCGCAAAATTTCTAAACTTATTATATTTTTAAAATATGTAAATTGCGGTTTTCTAGTGATGTAAGTGTCGTCCACCATGAGTTTGCTGTGGATTTGGAAATCCGTGTCGAGGAGTGGAGGAACCGGCACGGGTACATGGTGGGCCCGGTAAGGTACCCCGGGGCAAGAGGAATGTGGTGATGACGTTGAGCCTGGCAGGGGACGGATTACCTACCGGTGACTTCATTGGGCACGGCGGATATCCAGAGGGTACCGACCGGGGCCGCGAGAGGATGATATATTGATACTGAGTTGGGTCAGCCGGATGGCTGAGGCCAGAGACACTATGACATGGATTTATGAGATTTGAGACAGCTTTTGGGTGTCGTTGCTGGACACCGATTTTCGTCGATTCATTGACATTATGCTGGCATTCTAAAAGAGTTTCAAGAACAAAAAGAGATAAAATATTTCTTATATATACCTATTGAGACCCCAGATTTCCATGTTGCATACATATTAGCACACTGATGTTGTATACACACCTGCTAGTGCATCCAGTCATACCTGTATTTTAGATGCTAGGATGCTTGTGTGCATGCATACGATAGCCTTTGTAGATGCTATTTATTACTCACGAGTTGGCAACTCACCCCCGTTGTGCCACAGTCTTTTGCAGGTCCGCTCCGTCAGTTTAGTAGCGGCGGGCGCACTTGTGCTTTTGCCTCTTTTGCCTGAGCTCGAGATTTGCTCATAGGTGGGTTATGTTATTATTTTGTACCACCTTGTATATTCTTTGTATCTAGTGTACTCCATCTACTGTTTCCACCAGATTATTGTATATTGACCTAGAGATGAGACAGTGAGGTTTGTGGATTTTATGCTGTATTTTGGGGTCGAGCTCACTTGAGCCGACATGCTACTTTTTCATGCTTCCTTATGCTTTATTATGCTTGTTGTCATTTACATTGCGTGGGATTTGTGACCGCCTTGTGGCGAAGAGCTAGCTCCCGCTCGGGGATGCTCTATTTTGTTGGATTCATATATATTTTGTTGTACCCATTTTGGGGGCCAGTATTTACAAAGGAGACTCTGCCGAAATTTTCGGGAAAAGTTGGTATTGTTTTTAAAAAGTGTTTCACATGACTTATTTGATAAACTTGCTTTCAAATGTTGGGTTTTCTTCACTCTTTTGCTTAATTGGTTTTGTTTTCTGGGCTTTGGCTTACTTATTTTACGGACGCCTTTAGACGTTTCGTAAACTTAAGTGCCAGTCACGTTCCGTACCCTGCGGGTCGTGACAAAGTTGGTATCAGAGCGGTAGGTTTTACCTTTATGAGTGTAGGATGACCCTTGGTAGATGGAGTAAGTGACTTAAGCAGGGTAACGTGGCGTGCGTATGTCCGCGGCATACTCACGATACGGTACTCCGCCTAAGTGACTTTAGGATATACTTGCTTAAAAAATTCCTTCTTCAATTCCGTGTATCCTATGATCCTATTGCACTGTCCTTACTATCCGTTTTCCTGTGACAGCCACTATGCCGCCGAAGGCTACGAGGGCACAGAGGGCTGCCGCCAGAGACGAGATTCGAGCTGGCTCGTCCGAGACTAGGACTGAGCAGGGTGGTATGCCTACGCCGCAGGGACAGACCGATCCACCTTCCCCAGGCCGTATGGATAGGCTCGAGACCGGTATGGAGGAGTTGCGACAGATGATGGGAGGCATGCAGGAGCTACGTCAGATGGTAGGATCCCTAGTTGCAGCCAGTCGTACACCGAGGCCGGATGACGTACCTACTACATCACAGACGACCATGATACCTGCTCCTACTACTACCACCGTGACCATCCCGGTTTCACTACAGGATTTCATGAGGCTGAGACCTCCAGTATTCACCGGCACCGAGGCAGCGGAGGACCCACAGACGTTCCTTGACAGTTTAGCCAGGATCTGCCGTTCGCTGAGATGTTCGGATGATCGATGGGTAGAGCTTGCGAGTTTCCGACTAGAGGGTCTCGCGCAGACATGGTGGGAGTCAGTCTTGAGAGGTCGAGCTGCAGATCTGCCGCCTATGACTTGGGCCGAGTTTACAGCGGTCTTTCTAGCCCGTTTCCTTCCAGAGAGCGTTCGTGACGCCAGAGCTCGCAGCTTCGAGGCCTTAGTCAAGACACCTGGGATGACGGTGTCTGAGTATGACATCCAGTTTACACAGTTGTCCCGATATGCTCAGTATTTGGTGGATACCGAGGAGAAGATGGTGAAGAGGTTCGTACAGGGACTTGATGCCCAGCTATATCTTGCCATTGGCGCCCAGCGCTACGACACTTATTCAGCTGCTAGGGATACGGCATTGCGGATGGAGGCACGCATATCACAGACTTCGGCCGTTTCTGGGCCGAAGAGGATGCGCACCGATGTACCGCCTCAGAGGCAGCGCGCCAGATTCTTTCCGAGAGATAGGCCTGGCAGAGGATTTGGACGGGGACAGTTATATGGTTCTTATCCCCAGGGGCAGCAGCCGTCGCCAGGATGTTTTGGGTGCGGGAGTCTGCACCATCTTGTCAGAGACTGTCCGGTGAGACGACAGGGAGCAGCGACAGTTCCGCACGTGACCCTACCACCATCACCACCCCCTCATCAGAGAGCCCTACTTCCTACCCCAGGCGATGCTCCACGCCAGTTAGGTGCGCCGAGAGGCCGAGGACGTGGCGGTCCTATTCAGAGAGGACGAGGAGGCAGAGGCAGAGGCAGAGGCCGAGGTCGAGGTCAGCCCGCTATCGGTGGAGGACAGGCCCGAGTTTTTGCTTTGACACCGCAGGATGCGCAGGCATCCAATGCCGTCGTGACAGGTACCTTGCCAGTTTGTTCTTTCGACGCACGGGTATTATTCGACCCAGGTTCCACACATTCGTACGTCTCTACACACTTTGCACCGATGTTGGGCCGTGAGTCGTCGTCGTTAGACCAGCCGCTTGTTATTGTTACTCCGGTAGGCGAGTCGTTTGTCGCTCGGTTTGTATTTCGTTTATGTTCCGTTCGTATCGGGGAGAGGGATTCATCAGTTGATTTGATACTCCTCGATATGTTGGACTTTGATGTGCTTCTGGGCATAGATTGGCTAGCCACTTGTTATGCTTCGGTGGACTGCCGTGAGAAGGCAGTCAGATTTAGCTTTCCGGGAGAGCCAGTCCTTGTTATTCAGGGAGACCGCAGTGTCGCCCTTCCCAGCTTAATTTCGTCTCTTCGCGCTTGTCAGCTCTTGCGGAAGGGATGTCTGGGATTCTTAGCGTTTGTTTGTGATACTCGAGCTACAGAGGTTCCGTTGGACCAGGTCCCGGTAGTTTGTGAGTTCCCTGATGTTTTCCCTGATGAGCTACCCGGGCTACCGCCTGAGCGCGATGTTGAGTTCTGCATTGATTTGATTCCCGGTTCGGGGCCTATTTCTATACCGCCTTATCGGATGGCCCCGGCAGAGCTTCGAGAGCTGAAGGATCAGTTGCAGGATTTGTTGGACAAGGGGCTTATTCGACCGAGTGTTTCTCCGTGGGGTGCTCCGGTCCTGTTTGTCAAGAAGAAGGATGGAAGTTTGCGCTTATGTATCGATTACCGCCAGCTGAACAAAGTTACCGTTCGGAACAGATATCCGTTGCCGCGCATTGATGATTTGTTTGACCAGCTTCAGGGTGCGGGGTATTTTTCGAGGATCGACTTGCGATCAGGATACCATCAGCTGCGAGTTCGACAGGAGGATATACCGAGGACAGCTTTCCGTACACGCTATGGCCACTACGAGTTTTTGGTGATGTCGTTCGGACTCACCAACGCCCCAGCAGCATTTATGGATTTGATGAACCGTACATTCAGGCCGTATCTTGACTTGTTCATCATCGTGTTTATCGACGATATCTTGGTGTACTCCCGGAGCAGAGAGGAGCACGAGCAGCACTTGCGGATTACGTTACAGACTCTGAGGGAGCACCAGCTGTTCGCGAAGTTCTCCAAGTGTGCATTCTGGCTGGACAGCGTCGGATTCTTGGGTCACGTGGTTACGAGGGACGGCATTTGTGTGGACCCGAAGAAGATTGAGGCTGTTCAGCAGTGGCCCCGACCTACATCGGTTACTGAGATCCGTAGTTTTCTAGGCTTGGCGGGCTACTACAGGCGTTTTGTTCAGGACTTCTCCCGTATAGCTGCACCGTTGACCAGTTTGACCCGGAAGGGAGTTCCTTTCGTCTGGACAGAGGAGTGCGAGCGCAGTTTTCAGCAGCTACGGACTTGTTTGACTACGGCGCCGGTATTATCTTTGCCTTCGGGATCAGGCGGATTTGTTGTCTACTGTGATGCTTCGCGAGTGGGATTAGGATGCGTTTTGATGCAGCATAGCCGGGTGATCGCTTATGCTTCTCGGCAGTTGAAGAAGCATGAACAGAACTACCCCACTCATGATTTGAAGATGGCTGCAGTGGTCTTTGCACTGAAGATTTGGCGACATTACCTATACGGCGAGTCGTGTCAGATATTCACCGATCACAAGAGCTTAAAGTACCTATTTCAGCAGCGAGACCTGAACCTCAGACAACGTCGTTGGATGGAGTTGGTGAAAGACTACGACTGCGAGATCTTATATCACCCAGGCAAGGCAAATGTGGTGGCAGATGCGTTGAGCAGGAGGCCCGGGGGTAGTCTATCCTTTTTGCGCGCAGTGCAGAGGCAGTCGTCAGCAGATTGGCAGATGTTATGCGACAGCCGAGTTGAGTTCGAGATCACTCAGATAGGGGGACAGCTCGCGCATGTTCGTGCACGCCCACAGTTGCTTGACCGTATATATGAGGCACAGCGCAGTGACGACCGTTGCTCAGAGATCATGGCACAGATGGGACAGGGCAGATTTTCCGAGTTCATGGTTGACGATCAGGGGATTTTACGATATGGATCTAGACTGTGCGTACCAGATGCTGATGGATTGCGGCGCGACATTCTTGAGGAGGCACACCGATCAGTGTATAGTGTCCACCCCGGTTCCACCAAGATGTACCATGATATGAGAGAGACCTACTGGTGGGACGGGATGAAGAGGGACATTGCGGAGTTCGTTTCGAGATGCCTGACTTGTCACCAAGTCAAGGCCGAGCACCAGAGGCCCGCAAGAGAGCTACAGCCGTTACCCATTCCAGAGTGGAAATGGGAGCAGATTTCGATGGATTTCGTTGTGGGTCTACCCAGGACCAGTCGAGGGTACGACTCCATCTGGGTGATCGTGGATAGATTGACGAAAGCGGCTCACTTCCTTCCAGTGAAGACGACTTTCAGCTTCGCTCAGTATGCTCAGCTCTATATTGACGAGATCGTGCGACTACATGGCGTACCGACTTGTATCGTGTCAGATCGAGGCACTCAGTTCACCAGCCGACTTTGGCAGAGACTTCAGGAGGCTTTGGGCACTCGTTTGAGCTTCAGCACAGTGTTTCATCCGCAGACAGACGGACAGTCAGAGCGGACCATTCAGACTCTCGAGGACGTGCTCAGAGCGTGCGTTTTAGACTTTGGTGGTAGCTGGGATCATCATTTACCTCTAGTGGAGTTCTCCTACAACAACAGCTTCCAGGATACTATTCAGATGGCACCTTTCGAGGCATTGTATGGGAGGAGATGCAGATCGCCCGTTTGTTGGACAGAGCTCAGCGAGAGCAGCATTTTGGGGCCGCAGCTTGTTGAGGAGACGACAGCGAAGATACAGATGATCCGAGACCGGATGAGAGCGGCTCAGAGCAGGCAGAAATCGTATGCAGACAGGCGCCGTCGCAGATTATAGTTCGCAGTTGGCGACCATGTTTTTCTGAAAGTCTCTCCGATGAAGGGCGTGATGCGTTTTGGGCGAAAGGGGAAGCTTAGCCCTAGATTCGTAGGACCCTTCGAGATCCTCGAGCGGGTTGGCGTCGTTGCGTATCGTTTGGCTCTTCCTCCCAGCTTTCCCGATGTTCACCCCGTCTTCCATGTTTCGATGCTCCGCAAGTACCTTCACGACCCTTCGCATGCGTTTCAGCACCCGACAGTCCAGCTAGAGCGCGACCTTTCTTTTGCAGAGCAGCCGGTGGCCATCCAAGATCGGCAGGTGAAGAAGTTAAGGTCGAAGAGTATACCAACCGTCAAGGTCCTTTGGCGTAGCCCGAGCAGCGAGGAGGTTACCTGGGAGACCGAGGGCGAGATGAGGAAGAAGTATCCCCACCTCTTTGAAGGTACGCGTAGCTATATTTTTAAATTCGGGGACCGAATTTCTTTAAGGGGGGAAGATTGTAGCGTCTTGAAAAGTCGTTTTGGTGTTTTCTTGAAATTCGGTGAAAATTCGGTATTTTTCCGAAAACCGTCTTTCTCGATATTTTGCAGTTTAGGGCTAATTATACCTTAAATGGATAGGTAATTACTTGTTTTTAGTAGCTAATGAGTTAATTATGAAATTTTGGTCATTTAAAATTTTTTCCTTATTTTTCATTTTTTTAATATTATTTTAAGCCGGTAGGAAAATACATTAAATAAGCGATAAATACAAATTTTTCCGGGCTAATTTTAATCTCTAAAATTATGATAATTATATTCTAATGATAACATGAATTTTTAGTAATTTATTTTGATTTTTTTCAAATTTTTATGAATTTAAACGAATTTATTGAATTTTGGGCTAAAACTTGCAATTTTTGAGTTGTAGGGGGCCTTTTTGCATAAAATTTCTTTTGTAAAACCCCTCTCTCATTTCCCTCAGCCCTAGGACAGCCCAACCATGACCAAGTCCAGAAAATTCTGATCTCTTTTCTTTAGTTGTTTCTTGAGTTGATTTAAGGGTTTTTTTTTGGGTTTATTTTAATTTAATTGAATAAAGTATGATACATTGACTTGGAGACTTGACCCATGACCTTCCCCACTTGCCCACACCCTCCCCCATCCCTCTTCTGGTCGAAAATTCCAGCAGCCCTCCCCCTTCACCTTCCTCTTTTCATTTCCTCCAAAATTTCATCAAAATTGCTACAAAAATCCATTTAAATCCACAAATTTGTTTACAAAACCAAAACAAATCCTTGTGCTACCTCTTCTCAAGCCTATTATAGTTGAAAATATGTGGAAAGGAGGCATTTTTGGAGCAAATTCTCTTGCTTGATCCATTGATCAAGAGGTATAATTCTCATCAAGTTGCTTTCTTTTGCTAAAAATTCCTTTAATTGTATGGTTAGTGTTAAAAGTTAGCTTATTTCTAATCTAGTTTAAAAGAAGTAGTTTGTCTAAACTAGGGTTTTGAACCATGGTGGTTAATTAAGTTGTTTATAGTTAAGTTAGTTGTTAATGAACTAACCTATATAGTTATCTTGTTGATATAGTTTCCAATTATGCTAATTTGGTTAAATTTAGAAGTGTGAAATTGCTTTTTAGGATTTTCAAGAAAAGGATTTTGTATGGAAATGGTATTTGAAACATGATTAGTGAGTTGATTAAGTTTTAGAAACCATTATTTAGTTGGTTAAACCTAATTTGTTATCTAGTATTTTGCTAACCTAAATCTAAGAGGTGAACTTGCTAATTGGGGTTGAAATTAGTGTTAATTAAGTTTTTCAAGTGTGGATTTTGATTTGCAATTGCTATTTATAAAAATCAAGAAAGGGTTTGCTTGTGGAATATAGGTTTTGGAGCATGCTTAATGTGTTGTAATTAGTGGGTGTGGATTGCTTGTAGTGTGCTTGGGTGAGTATGCTTTATTGTAGTCGTTTTGTCGCAAATCGGCGATTTTTGCACCGATTTTGGGACGCTATGCATACTAGATTTTTATATAAATTATGTGATGGACTATTTTTGATATCTTGATGATTGTAATGGCTTGTCCTACGACTTTTAGGATGCGTGAGTGCGGTTTTTGGGTAGTCGGGTTTTAGTTTTGCCGGGCGACCAAATCGGCGTTTTTTGGCAGTTTTTGCGATTTTCGCGTGTGTTCCGCGCACTTTGTGCACGTTGTACCTAGCTAGCGAACTTTAGTAGTTTCGTTGGGGGTTTTGCGTCGTTCTTGAATGTGTAACCTTATATTTGGTATTGATGTAAATTTCAGGTTCGGTCGCTGAAACGTCAGACGCGGCGCGAAAGGGAAAGGCGGTGATTGGACACAGCTAGCCAGGGATCCCGGTGAGTAGATTTAACATCTACGGGGGACGATCGTTTGGATGGCGCAAGTCGCCCGATAGATTTAGTAAACTGGAAAATAGTAAATTGGATAATCACTTGTGACATTAGAATAATAATACTGGCATGATAATTGCTGCAATTAGATCAATATGTTATACCCATATATGCAAACTCAATTGTAGGACACATGCACCATTACCAGGTTTTATATGCAGCACGAGCACTATTCATGTTTACACACACACCCTGGTAATTGCCATGCCACCACACTAGATAACTTTTAAATTGAAACCTTTTACTAATTGGTACTTAAACTGGTACTATTGCCTTTAATTCCTTAAAAAAATGAAACCGTAGTATTGCTAGTCATGTGCATGTACTTCATCATATTAATTGTTCATGCTTAATACATTAATCACACATCGCATCTTGATTATTGATATCATACGCATTCATTATCATTGATATATGCACTTATGAGGATTTCTTGGGATTTTATGATATTGCTGGATTTCGGGGGAAAGCCGCAAAATTTCTAAACTTATTATATTTTTAAAATATGTAAATTGCGGTTTTCTAGTGATGTAAGTGTCGTCCACCATGAGTTTGCTGTGGATTTGGAAATCCGTGTCGAGGAGTGGAGGAACCGGCACGGGTACATGGTGGGCCTGGTAAGGTACCTCGGGGCAAGAGGAATGTGGTGA
Source organism: Agapanthus africanus (assembly GCA_030015575.1). Taxonomy (NCBI): domain Eukaryota; kingdom Viridiplantae; phylum Streptophyta; class Magnoliopsida; order Asparagales; family Amaryllidaceae; genus Agapanthus; species Agapanthus africanus. The sequence continues at coordinate 138,411,417 of JASDDO010000010.1, forward strand.
TGACGTTGAGCCTGGCAGGGGACGGATTACCTACCGGTGACTTCATTGGGCACGGCGGATATCCAGAGGGTACCGACCGGGGCCGCGAGAGGATGATATATTGATACTGAGTTGGGTCAGCCGGATGGCTGAGGCCAGAGACACTATGACATGGATTTATGAGATTTGAGACAGCTTTTGGGTGTCGTTGCTGGACACCGATTTTCGTCGATTCATTGACATTATGCTGGCATTCTAAAAGAGTTTCAAGAACAAAAAGAGATAAAATATTTCTTATATATACCTATTGAGACCCCAGATTTCTATGTTGCATACATATTAGCACACTGATGTTGTATACACACCTGCTAGTGCATCCAGTCATACCTGTATTTTAGATGCTAGGATGCTTGTGTGCATGCATACGATAGCCTTTGTAGATGCTATTTATTACTCACGAGTTGGCAACTCACCCCCATTGTGCCACAGTCTTTTGCAGGTCCGCTCCGTCAGTTTAGTAGCGGCGGGCGCACTTGTGTTTTTGCCTCTTTGGCCTGAGCTCGAGATTTGCTCATAGGTAGGTTATGTTATTATTTTGTACCACCTTGTATATTCTTTGTATCTAGTGTACTCCATCTACTGTTTCCACCAGATTATTGTATATTGACCTAGAGATGAGACAGTGAGGTTTGTGGATTTTATGCTGTATTTTGGGGTCGAGCTCACTTGAGCCGACATGCTACTTTTTCATGCTTCCTTATGCTTTATTATGCTTGTTGTCATTTACATTGCGTGGGATTTGTGACCGCCTTGTGGCGAAGAGCTAGCTCCCGCTCGGGGATGCCCTATTTTGTTGGATTCATATATATTTTGTTGTACCCATTTTGGGGGCCAGTATTTACAAAGGAGACTCTGCCGAAATTTTCGGGAAAAGTTGGTATTGTTTTTAAAAAGTGTTTCACATGACTTATTTGATAAACTTGCTTTCAAATGTTGGGTTTTCTTCACTCTTTTGCTTAATTGGTTTTGTTTTCTTGGCTTTGGCTTACTTATTTTACGGACGCCTTTAGACGTTTCGTAAACTTAAGTGCCAGTCACGTTCCGTACCCTGCGGGTCGTGACACGTAGCTGCTGAAAACTGTGCTCGCACTCCTCCGTACAAACGAAAGGAACTCCCTTCCAGGTCAAACCGGGCAAAGGTGCAGCAATACGGGAAAAATCCTGAACGAATCGCCTGTAGTAGCTCGCCAGGCCTAGAAAACTACGGATCTCCATAACCGACGTCGATCGGGGCCACTGCTGGACGGCCTCAATCTTCTTCGGGTCCATACATATGCCGTCTCTCGTAATCACGTGACCCAAGAATCCGACGCTTTCCAGCCAGAATGCACACTTGGAGAACTTCGCGAACAGCTGGTGCTCCCTCAGAGTCTGTAACGTAATCCACAGGTGCTGCTCGTGCTCCTCTCGGCTCCGGGAGTACACCAAAATATCATCGATGAACACTATGATGAACAAGTCGAGATACGGCCGGAAGGTACGGTTCATCAAGTCCATGAATGCTGCGGGGGCGTTGGAGAGTCCGAACGACATCACCAGAAACTCATAGTGGCCATGGCGTGTACGGAACGCCGTCTTCGGTACATCCTCCTGTCGGACTCGCAGCTGGTGGTATCCTGATCGTAAGTCGATCCTCGAAAAATACCCCGCACCCTGGAGATGGTCGAACAAATCATCAATGCGCAGCAACGGATATCTGTTCCGCGCGGTAACCTTGTTCAGCTGGCGGTAGTCGATACATAAGCGCAAACTTCCGTCCTTCTTCTTGACAAACAGGACCGGAGCATCCCATGGAGAAACACTGGGTCGAATAAGTCCCTTATCCAACAAATCTTGCAGCTGAACCTTCAACTGTCTAAGTTCCGCTGGGGCCATCCGATAAGGCGGTATAGAAATAGGCCCCGATCCAGGGATCAAATCAATACAGAACTCGACATCGCGCTCAGGCGGCAGTCCTGGCAGCTCGTCAGGGAAAACATCGGGGAACTCGCATACAATCGGAACCTGGTCCAAAGGAATATCTGTAGCTCTAGTATCGCAAACGTAGGCTAGAAATCCCCGACATCCCTTCCTCAACAGCTGATCAGCGCGAAGAGAAGAGATCAAAATGTGAGGGGCGGCACCACGGTCCCCCTGCACAACAAAAGCCGACTCGCCGGGAAAAAAAATCTAACTGTCTTCTTACGGCAGTCCACCGACGCATAGCACGTGGCTAACCAATCCATGCCCAAAAGAACGTCGAAGTCGAACATCTCAAGAAGGATCAAGTCGACAGGCAGCTCTCGCTCGCCAATACGAACGGTACAGGATCGGAACACGTGCCTAGCAACAAAAGACTCTCCTACAGGAGTGGTCACGACAAGCGGTTGATCAAGCAAACTGGACTTTCTACCCAAACTCGGCATGAAGTGTGTGGAAACATATGAGTGCGTTGATCCGGGATCAAACAACACGTGTGCATTAACAGAGCATACTGATAGGGTACCTGTCACGACGGCATTGGATGCCTGCGCATCCTGCGGTGTCAATGCAAATACTCGGGCCTGGCCTCCTCCAATAGCGGGCTGACCTCGGCCTCGGCCTCTGCCTCCTCGTCCTCTCTGGTTCGGTCCGCCGCGTCCATGGCCTCTGGGTGCACCTAACTGGTGTGGAGCATCGCCTTTGGTAGGAAGTAGAGCTCTCTGAGGAGGGGGCGGTGATGGTGGTAGGGTCACATGCGGAACTGTCACCGCTCCCTGTCGTCTCACTGGACAATCCCTAATACGATGGTGCAGACTCCCGCACCTATAGCATCGTGGCGACGACTGCTGTCCCTGTGTGTACGATCCATACAGCCGACCTCGTCCAAACCTTCTGCTGGCCCTATCTTGTTGGAGATAGTGCCCTCATAGTCAATTATTGGATCGCAGGTACGTGATTGCAATGATTGCGGAGGACCTATCCCGGTAGGACAGTCTTACTCGAGATGATAGTATGCTATCTGGTTTGCCTTTATCAGTCGTGTACATGTTCAGGTGACTGATTGCATGTTACACTTTGATAGAGCCCTTAGGATCTTGCTTTACTACCAACAGTATGATGGCGATCATATACGTGAGAGTTGGGTAGTTTATATGCATATCCTTAATTGTGGTCCCTAGTCGTGGGAGTTTCGAGACAGGGCATCGATACTCCGGAGTAGACTAGTGTGTACAGTCGAGACCCCGACGAGGGGCGGTGGCCGGTCTCACAAGCCACTGGTGTCAGTTGGATCACCTAAGATGTATACAGGTGCTCATTGGGTTATGAGTACACCGGACAGGACTCGCCGGGAATCTGCTAGTTAGTATTATATCTATCGTCAGATAGCAGTTCCCTGGTGACATGTGTACAGGTTAGTTCATCGACCTGAGGTCGTCATTTGTCTCGTGTGAGTTCCCACTGTGCTTTGATTTCTACCCTACCACGGCTCAAAGGAGTCGTGCAAACAGGTAGTTTTTGGGTACAGTCCCGAGCCATATGGAGGCACGTGAGCGGATCGGCAGGGGATTCGTCTCTCCCGGTATTGGGGGCGAGGTCGTGCTGTGTCTAGGAGAGCCATTACACAAATCCATGGCCATGGTAGGAGATTTACTGGTAGGCACTCCAGTAGTATCTCAGGGTGTATTGAGGCTTCACTCCGACACGACTTATACTGCTATTGGGGGTCTGACGTTACTAGCCCCCTAGGCGGATATGCGATACTCATTGACGAACGGACCGGACTGTATATACATTGTCACTGTTAGGCTCAGTAAGGTTTCTGGATGAGTTCACTCATCGGCCTCCCTTGAGTTCGCTCATCAGCTTCCCTTGAGGTCAGTCCATGGGCAGCCGTTACGCATAGCTAGTGCCGCTGACGGTTTGTGGTTAAACCCACTGCCAGGGTACTGACGAGTCATTAGAGTCCCCCACAGATAGTTTCCCAAGTTCGGGCGAAACGTTGTAGAGGCCGTATGGTTTTATGGCAGGATTCGGAAAATGCACATGCGTTTACGCACGTGTCAGTTTTCGGGCAGATGATACTGGTCGGCTTTGGTTTAAGCCGGATCCGAGTATTATATTGAGTAGGTATAATATCTTTGTCTCAGTTGCATTTGTATTCGGTCGTAATACAAATGCGGGTATATTTATACAGTTTCGGGGTTGTCCTGAAAGTCGTTTCAGGATCACTTTTGGAAGTTGCCAGTTTCCAGTTTTCTATCAGCCGTCTTTTAACATTTGGTTAAAGGCGGATTTATCTTTTCTTGGATGAGAGTGAGTCGTGCTTCTAGAAGGTTCTAGAAGGTTCTAGAATATGTGACAAGGCTAAGTGACTCATGCTTTGATTTCATTACATTCTTGTTTTGCTTAAGATCTTTATGCAAGATATTTAGTTTGTGTTCACATATGATTTTTCTTAAGGTCACCCTCTTTGCTCCTACGGTCACCCCCCTCTCTTTATAAGAGGCCGGCCCCCTCCTCTCTCTCTGATGGTTGTTGATTTCATTTGTAGAAAAGATATGATAGTATTTGGGGTGCATGGAATTTTACAGTTCATTCCATCACCCGATTCCCTCGGCAACTTCATTAACCGATCGTCCACGGATTTGGACGAAGTGAGACAAAGTCATCTACTCATTCTCTACATCATTCTTGGTCGTCTCTTTTAGCAAACTTGGCGATCGAGTTGCCTCAAGTCAGAGGCGGGAGCCCGTTTAAAGAACCGATCATGTGGTGCCACCTCGACGGAGGAGATCGGAGATCGACGAGATCGGAGCAGCCGCAACGGAGCGTGGGATGATGGTTGAAGAACGAAGGACTCGGATCGTTCGGTATAACCTTTCTACACTCTTTACAGATTGTTAGTTTAGCAATAATGGTAGATCCGGGTTAAAGTATACGATAGCGCCAGTTTAAAAGTTTTGTTCCGCATTTTGGCGTCTGTAAACTGCCGGGGCGCTAGCGTAGACTTACAGTGGTATCAGAGCCTCACCATTTTGCTATACTAACTTGTGCTAACGCGTTTAAAACATCGATCCGACCGGAAATCAAAAATCACAAAATTACAACTTGACAGTTTCTGTTGTTTTTAAACGGTCTGATAAAATTATTCTACACATCTCAGAATACTGTGCAGGCTTTTATTAGAACGACGTAGAAATTTGGGCACGTGATTCGATGGGACAGCCGCGGAAACGCGGTCAAACCTATGGTTTGACCGCGCATCCGCGGCCACACAGTGAGCTCGTGGCCCCAAATTTTCACAGTGGGTTCTTGGTTTGATTTTGGGGTTTTTGGTAAATATCGTTTTGGCCCAGGTTTTGTTACTGTTCACCAGTAAGCAGTGGGGCCCACTTTTTGATATTTGGTCTTTGGTCGATCGAAATTTAAACACGTTAGTTTACAGTGCTTACATTATATCTCCGACCGGGAATGTCATTTGATCGGTAAACCGCGTTTAATTGTTATAGTTCTTTTAGACGGGTTTGCGAACGTGACATTCGCGTTGATGTTCTGTGTTATGCTGTGATGTTGCGGATTTGTCGTGGTGGATAGCAGTGTGCAATGGTAGTACAGTTTGTGTTTATTTGTACATTTGATATTGCGGGGCGAGCGTCCAACTTGTGGACAGCCGTCACTGCCTGTTGTATAATATTCTTTTTGGGGCACGACCAGGTTGCGGTCGATGTACCTATTGTACTATTTTTCATTACTGTACTAGGTTTTGCCCCGAGACGGAGTGCACGGATAGCCGGGTTCTGGGGGGCAACGGGTCCGCATCTCATGGCTTTGAGAGGCAGAGGGGTCCCACTCTAGAATTGGCAGACTATTCGCCGTACTCGTAGGGGGTACAGGTTGACCCAAGGAGGGGTGCCCAAGCTTACCGGATTCCGTGAAGTGCTGGGTGGTCCATTCACTATGCTGTAGGGGCTGCCTCGCTTCAGGTTTTGGCTAGTAACTTGCCGCACCCGTAGGGGTCTAGGTTTCATTGCACAGGCTATCCACACGACAGGGGAACGTCGGGTTTCAGCAGCGGCTCTGTGAAACTCGGGGATCCCAGATATCTGTATTGTTCTGTGATGCTTATTACTTTTCTGTAATGTTGCATACTATCATGCCTGGAGCGATTATTGTATATTGGTTTATATACTATTAGATGTTGTATATGTTTTACACCCGTGCTAGTCCAGTCCCCGCTCTGTCGTTAGTTAAGTAACCTAACGGGTTATGACGGGACCCAGTGACGAATGCAGATGGCATATACGTACATTTTATTTTCGTTCTTTTCTGGTGTGATTAAATGATGGGACTCTGTTGATTCTGATCAACGCAAAGTTAAAGCAAACCTGTTTGCAGTTGTTGGAACAAATTTAAAAAGTGTTATTGCAAAGACGTTTTCTTTTGTTATGCATAGCGGTATTCAGTGGAATATCCTGCACCTCATTCGACGGGGCAAGGGTTGATATCCCTTCACCGGGACTGACCCCTTGGGCAGAAGTTTGCGTCAGGGTAATAACTTCACTATAGTCGATTACATGTTGCTTTGCATAGCGGTATTCAGTGAAATATCCTGCACCTCATTCCACGAGGAAAAAGCCGAGATCCCTTTACCGGGAGTGACCTCTTTAGCAAAAGGTTTTCGCCACTATATTTTAAAAAAGCTATCAGGTTCCTTCAGCGATATCAAGTTCACTACGCTAAAGGTTTTTCGCCAAAAACCAGCCGTAGCCCTCCGTCGTTTCTTATGGATGGTCAGTAGTATTCAAGCTATGTTTGTTGGCATACGTCAAGGCATAGTGTTTGGTAGCTGCTGGGTATTCATTTGTTGCATAGATAGATGAGTTGGTTTGGGACAGTCGTATTACCTTGTTGGCATACGTCAAGGGTATGTACGGGTGGGTTCAAATTAACAAGATAATGACGGGCAGAACTTGACATGTGACTTATGATTTGTTGGCATACGTCAAGGTCATAAGAGCATGGGGCATAAAAAAAAACTTTATCGGGAGTTTCTAAAGAAACTGAAACTTGCCAAGTATGCGCATACCTTCTGGAGTATGAGTAACGTGGATGCATTCCATCACGTTATCATGAGATGAGAGTTGGATCCCGATTCCCACTGATGAGTTGGTTTACTCTTCGGGTGATCCCGATTGATTCTTCTTTAGGTTTGGAGGAGAATTTGACAGGACAGTGGGAGGTTTCCGGATTATATAAAGTGATGACCATTCTGATCTAGGTTAGAGTGCATGCAGAGTGTTTCTTTTCTCTCTCTCTCTTTGGCAGCGACCTTTGACCGACCCTAGACTATGACTCAGTGACCAAGTTGACCGAACCTTCTTAAAATACTGGCTTTTGGATTGTCCGAGTTGCATAAGTCATTGCCACTCCTTCTTTTACCCTTTGAATTTCTCAGAACACCCGTATTACTACGGATATCCACTTCCATTGGATAGATCCATCGTATGGTTATATACGAACTCGAAAGAACTTCTTCGAGGATGTATCCAGGTTCAGGAGAAATAGAATTGGTTTATTCAGTTGTCTTTGATTATCACCTTCTCTCAGGTTGCGAGGGCTCCTTGGTTTAGGAGAGTACACCTATTACGCTTATTGGATAGTCTTATTCCAAACCATAGGCTAGTGCCGAAAGGTAGGGAATGAAGAAAACCAATTAGCCTAAGTAGGGTGTGCAGAAGGTAATATGTAAAGACAAAATAAAGGGATTAGAAAGAGGGCAAAGTAAATTGCGACTGATATCATTCACGACCAAAACCGCGTACTTCATCGCCACTCCTATTTCACCTTTAAAAGAATAAGGTATTATTCAGTTGTCTTTTATCGTCACCTTCTCTCGAGATGCGAGTACTCCTTGGTTTAGGAGGGTACACCTATTATGCTTACTGGATAGTCTTCTTCCAAACCATAGGCTGGTGCCGAACGGTAGGGAATGAAGAAAACCAGTTAGCCTAACGATGGTGTACAGAAGGTAACGACTAAAGATAAATAAAGGGATTTGGAGAGATGGCAATAAAATATACGGTTGAAGTCATAAATTGGATTATGGAAGAGGCATTGCTATGAATACCAGGATACCCCTACGAAACATTTTTCATGTTTCAGTGCATTGTTAAAGAAAAACTGTTTTCCCGATTAGACACTTACTCCAAGGGTATGTATTTACCAGGTTTCATTCTCATATCTGTATGGTTTTACAGATGATGAGTGGGAGTAAGATATTGGGAATAAGGTGATCATCCTCATTATATCGGAATTCGTTGTAATTGGTGATATTTGAGGAAATCGCCAGGGTACAGTTTTCCACCTACAACGCACAGGTTTTGAGTTGTTTAACTCAGCGGACTTATACAGAGTATTGTATGTTGTCCAGTGTCCATCAGGACAAAGGGGTAGGTCCTCGTACTATATTCTGTTTACTTATAACTTCTCTAGTATTTAAACGAGTGTTTTGTAGAAATACATGGTCTAAGTTTTGAGAAGTTGTGGGTATAAGAATAAAGTAGAGAACCAGGTATCACAAGTATCGGGATTCTTCAAAGAGATCGAAGATGTAGATTCTTGTGATTGGTATTCAAATTATAGTGATGGTTTTGAGAAACGTGTTTCTCTTTCAGGTTACTCATAATTGGATGGATTCCTAAGTTGAGTAATGCTGATTAGCCTCTTTCCATTAAGTTGATATGCACTGGAGACAGCTGCATGATTTGAATATGGTTCCAATTAAATAAGTGCCAAAGTTTCTGTATTGGATATAGAATGGATCGTACCTTAAAAGATATTAAGGTACGGCGAGTTGTCCAGCTTATGCTTAAAACCAGACTCTGGATAACTCAGGGCACGTTTCTGTAATGGCTGTTTTGTGGGTTGACCCTGGCTATGACGAGGGTTGATATTCTACCATTTGGAAGATCAATAGTGATATTGTTCTTGAATCGCCACAGTTTTAGTAAAAATGGATCTTTTTCAGAAAACAGTAGTGGGAGTATGGTAGAACTGGAAGTGATTCCAGAACCACGAACGATTACGGAAAATTTAATAGGACCTATATATTCGATCAGGTTTGACATTCCAATAGCCACTCCGCAGGTATGGTAGGTAACCTCAGACACCCGAGAGGTACTTCGGTAGCCTCAAGGACGGTGATAGGGAGGTTCTTATCTACCAAGACTTGACACTACTGTTGTTCCAGGATATGAGACCCGGTAGGAGGGTTGTCGTAGTCAGTGGGAGCAGCGGAAGCATAGTGGGCAAGATGCTTATATCTATTTATAGACTAGAGCAGTTATAGCGGAGATAGATCATCTAATTTTGATGTGACAGTCATGGGTTTGACTTCAATCAGAATAGGGGATGGATCAGTTAAGAAGGTAGTAGGGTGTGATGTCATGGTATCTCGATGACATACACAAAGTAGGAAGTAAAATTCCTATACTACGATTGGTTGTACTGTGGTCGTCACACAGTTGTTTCTCCAGACAGGATATGGATATAATATTTGACATTCTGGTTTCTAGATCTATGGTTTTAGATCTGGATTTGGGTAGTTTCCCAATGTGGGTACTTTGACAGATATTCTAATGGTTTTTGGAATAGTTGACTCCTAGCATGGTGGTGTACCTGCAGGTGATGGAGTCACCCTCTCTAAAGGTGTCTTACAGACTAAAGGGGAGAGGGATGTGCATGATTGACAGATCACTTGCTTAGGCAACTGAGTCAATCATGAAATGTCAAGTACCACACCAGATGTTGTTTTTGCACTAGATGCAATAAGTTTGTATTAATCCAATCCTGGAGAAACATAAGGAAGCAGTTTTAGAACATAAGTACATGTTCTACGGATTTGATGACGGCAGCCTCCTTCGGGAGACGATTATCATTCCAGGCTTCAAAGGTGACGTGGATGACAGAGTGACTGTCAGAGTTTTAGTTTTTCCCTCTGACGAAGAGGGACAGTTTTATGGACAGGTGGTCCAAGAGGATACTGTGGGAAGCAAGGTGCCCGATAATGATTAGGTTCAGTGATCGATTCAGTCTAAGAAGTTTGGATATGGAGTTCATTTATGAACTAAGGTCCCATCAGATATCCAGACATGTTCTAAGACAGGTATTACTCAATTCGGGAGATGGTTTTCTCCGCGAACTTGAGATTAAGAGAGATATAGAAAGATACTTCTTGGCGGATCCACTCACTGAGGCTATTTCTCGAACACAATAGTTTTACAAACAGGCTTTGTGAAACTGATTAGTAAAGGAGTTGGATGTTCGGTTTCACACGGGCTGTGAGTAGTCGACATCGCAATATTAGCCTTGAGTGCAAGTGGGAGATTGTTGGAGATAGTGCCCTCATAGTCAATTATTGGATCGCAGGTACGTGATTGCAATGATTGCGGAGGACCTATCCCGGTAGGACAGTCTTACTCGAGATGATAGTATGCTATCTGGTTTGCCTTTATCAGTCGTGTACATGTTCAGGTGACTGATTGCATGTTACACTTTGATAGAGCCCTTAGGATCTTGCTTTACTACCAACAGTATGATGGCGATCATATACGTGAGAGTTGGGTAGTTTATATGCATATCCTTAATTGTGGTCCCTAGTCGTGGGAGTTTCGAGACAGGGCATCGATACTCCGGAGTAGACTAGTGTGTACAGTCGAGACCCCGACGAGGGGCGGTGGCCGGTCTCACAAGCCACTGGTGTCAGTTGGATCACCTAAGATGTATACAGGTGCTCATTGGGTTATGAGTACACCGGACAGGACTCGCCGGGAATCTGCTAGTTAGTATTATATCTATCGTCAGATAGCAGTTCCCTGGTGACATGTGTACAGGTTAGTTCATCGACCTGAGATCGTCATTTGTCTCGTGTGAATTCCCACTGTGCTTTGATTTCTACCCTACCACGGCTCAAAGGAGTCGTGCAAACAGGTAGTTTTTGGGTACAGTCCCGAGCCATATGGAGGCACGTGAGCGGATCGGCAGGGGATTCGTCTCTCCCGGTATTGGGGGCGAGGTCGTGCTGTGTCTAGGAGAGCGATTACACAAATCCATGACCATGGTAGGAGATTTACTGGTAGGCACTCCAGTAGTATCTCAGGGTGTATTGAGGCTTCACTCCGACACGACTTATACTGCTATTGGGGGTCTGACGTTACTATCCCCCTAGGCGGATATGCGATACTCATTGACGAACAGACCGGACTGTATATACATTGTCACTGTTAGGCTCAGTAGGGTTTCTGGATGAGTTCACTCATCGGCCTCCCTTGAGTTCGCTCATCAGCTTCCCTTGAGGTCAGTCCATGGGCAGCCGTTACGCATAGCTAGTGCCGCTGACGGTTTGTGGTTAAACCTACTGCCAGGGTACTGACGAGTCATTAGAGTCCCCCACAGACAGTTTCCCAAGTTCGGGCGAAACGTTGTAGAGGCCGTATGGTTTTATGGCAGGATTCGGAAAATGCACGTGCGTTTACGCACGTGTCAGTTTTCGGGCAGATGATACTGGTCGGCTTTGGTTTAAGCCGGACCCGAGTATTATATTGAGTAGGTATAATATCTTTGTCTCAGTTGCATTTGTATTCGGTCGTAATACAAATGCGGGTATATTTATACAGTTTCGGGGTTGTCCTGAAAGTCGTTTCAGGATCACTTTTGGAAGTTGCCAGTTTCCAGTTTTCTATCAGCCGTCTTTTAACATTTGGTTAAAGGCGGATTTATCTTTTCTTGGATGAGAGTGATTCGTGCTTCTAGAAGGTTCTAGAAGGTTCTAGAATATGTGACAAGGCTAAGTGACTCATGCTTTGATTTCATTACATTCTTGTTTTGCTTAAGATCTTTATGCAAGATATTTAGTTTGTATTCAAATATGATATTTTCTTAAGGTCACCCTCTTTGCTCCTACGGTCACCCCCCCTCTCTTTATAAGAGGCTGGCCCCCTCCTCTCTCTCTGATGGTTGTTGATTTCGTTTGTAGAAAAGATATGATAGTATTTGGGGTGCATGGAATTTTACAGTTCATTCCATCACCCGATTCCCTCGGCAACTTCATTAACCGACCGTCCACGGATTTGGACGAAGTGAGACAAAGTCATCTACTCATTCTCTACATCATTCTTGGTCGTCTCTTTTAGCAAACTTGGCGATCGAGTTGCCTCAAGTCAGAGGCGGGAGCCCGTTTAAAGAACCGATCATGTGGTGCCACCTCGACGGAGGAGATCGGAGATCGACGAGATCGGAGCAGCCGCAACGGAGCGTGGGATGATGGTTGAAGAACGAAGGACTCGGATCGTTCGGTATAACCTTTCTACACTCTTTACAGATTGTTAGTTTAGCAATAATGGTAGATCCGGGTTAAAGTATACGATAGCGCCAGTTTAAAAGTTTTGTTCCGCATTTTGGCGTCTGTAGACTGCCGGGGCGCTAGCGTAGACTTACATATCTCTCGGAAGGAATCTGGCATGCTGCCTCTGATCTGGCATGCCGATACGAATCCTCTTCGGCGCGGAAACGGCCGAAGTCGCTGAAATATGCACCTCCATCCGCAACGCCGTATCCATAGCCGCTGAATATGTATCGAAGTGCTGAGAACCAATGGCAAGAAATAGCTGGGCATCCAATCCCTGTATGAACCTCTTCACCCTCTTTGCTTCGGTATCCACCAGATACGGAGCATATCGAGACAACTGTGTAAACTGGACGTCATACTCAGACACCGTCATCCCTGGTGTCTTGATCAAGGCCTCAAAGCTACGAGCTCTGGCGTCACGAACACTCTCCGGAAGGAAACGGGCTAAAAAGACTGCTGTGAACTCGGTCCAGGTCATGGGCAGTAGACCTGCAGCTCAACCTCTCAAAACTGACTCCCACCATATCTGTGCGAGACCCTATAGTCGGAAACTCACAAGATCTACCCAGCGATCATAGGAACATCTCAGCGAACGGCAGATCCTGGCCAAGCTGTCAAGGAACGTCTGCGTGTCCTCTGCTGCATCAGTACCCGTAAAGACTGGAGGTCTCAGCCTCATGAACTCCTGTAGGGAAACCGGGATGGTCACAACGGTAGTAGTAGGAGCAGGTATCATAGTGGTCTGGGATGTAGTTGGTACGTCCTCCAGCCTCGGTTCACGACCGGCTGCAACTAGGGATCCTACCATCTGACGTAGCTCCTGCATACTCCCCATCATCTGTCGCAGCTCCTCCATACCAGTCTCAACCCTATCCATACGGACTGGGGAAGGTGGATCGGTCTATCCCTGCGGCGTAGGCATACCACCCTTCTCAGTCCTAGTCTCGGACGAGCCAGCTCGAATCTCGTCTTGGGCGGCAGCCCTCTGCGCTCTGGTAGCCCTCTGCGGCATAGTGACTGGTACAGGAAACAGGACAATAAGAACGGTGCAATAGAATCGAAGGATACAAGGAATTGAAGAAGGAATTTCAAGCAAGTATATCCTAAAGTCACCTAGGCGGAGTACCACATTGCAAGTATGCCGCTGACATACATACGCTTCGCTACCCTGCTTAAGTCACTTACTCCATCTACTAAGGGTCATCCTACACTCGGAAAGGTGAAACCTATAGCTCAGATACCAACTTTGTCACGACCTGCAAGATACGGAACGCGACCGGCACTTAAGTTACGAAACGTCTCACGGCGTCCGTAAAATAAGTAAGTCGAAGCCCAGAATACAAAACCCGCTTAGGAATTTGAGTGAAGAAAAACCAATTATTTGCAACATTTAACTCCATTAAACCACATCAAGTTTCACTTTAAAACAACTTTCCCTTTTTCCAAAAATTTCAACAGAGATTCCTTTGTAAAACAAGCTCCAAACGAGTACAACAGGAATATAAATGAATAACATGAAAATGGCATCCCCAAGCGGGAGCTAGCTCTTCGCCTCAAGGCGGTCACAAATCCCACGCAATATAAAATAACAATGTGCATAAATAAGCATGAAGCATAAGAAATAGCATGTCGACTCAAGTGAGCTCGACCCCAGATATAACATAAAATAAATCCCCAAGTCTCACAATCTCGCCTCTAGGTCAATATACAGTAATCCAAATAAGACTGATACAGCTGAAATAGTAATAGCGGATGGAGTATGCTAGATATAATGGACATAAATAAGGTGGTACAAAATGATAACAAACCCACGTAAGAGCAAAAGCCTCGAGTCCAGGCGAAAAGGGCAAAATGAGCAAAAGTGTCCGCCGCTACAGTGCTGACGGAACGGACCTGCAGAAAAGTTGTGGCACAACGGGGGTGAGTTGCCAGCTCGTGAATAATAAATAACATCTATAAAGGCTATCACATGAATGTACACAAGTGTCCTAGCATCCCTAGAACAGGTATGGCTATATGTACTAGCAAGTATGTATGCATTGTCAGTGTACTATCAAGTATGTATGTCACATGGATGTAATAACAGGTATGTATGTCACATGAATATACTATCATATAAGTATGCTGTATGAGTCAACTCAAGATCTCATCATGTAGGTATAAGAAATATTCTTCCCTTGTTTTTGAAACTCCTTTCAAATATCAGCATAAAATCCATGAAAATCAACCAAAATCCGTGTCTAGCAATGACACCTCAAAACTGTCTCAAATCTCATATATCCATGTCAAGTATCTCTGGCCTCAGCCATCCGGCTGATCCATAACAAATATCCATATCTCAATCTAGCGGCCACGGTCGGTACCCTCTGGATATCCGCCGTGCCAAATGAAGTCACCGGTAGGTAATCCGTCCCCTTCTAGGCTCAACGCCATCTCCTGCGATCTTCTTGCCCCGGGGTACCGTACCGGGCCCACCATGTACCCGAGACGGTTCATCCACCTCCTCGAAACGGGTCTCGAAAACCACATCAAACTCATGGTGGACGACACTTTACATCACTAGAAAACCGCAATTTTTATATTTAAAAAGATTATAAGTTTGAAATCTTGCGGCTTTCCTCCGAAATCCAGAAATATCATAAATCTCATGAAATCATCATGTATGCATATGTCAATGATAATGAGTGCCTATGGTATCAATTTACAATGTATGATTTATACTAGGCATGAACAAATGATATAATAATACATATGCATGAGAATAGCAATTCTTATGATTTCATTTTAAATATTTGTTGCAATAACAAAGGTCTAGGCAATTAACATGTTTCAGATTTATAGTTATCTAGTGTCATGACATGGCAATTACCAGGGTGTGTGTGTACACATGAATAGTGCTCGAGCTGCATATAAAAACCTGGCAATGGTGCATGTGTCCTACAAATGAGTTTGCGTATATGGAACAATATATAAATCCTAACTGCAGCAAATGTCATACAAGTATTATTATTCTAATATCACAAGTAAATGTCAAGCCTACTCTTTTCAAGTTTACTAAATCTATCGGGCGACTCGCGCCATTCAAACGATCGTCCCCTGTAGATATTAAATCTACTCACCCGTGATCCTGCGCTAGGTGTGTCCGACCACCTGCTTTCCTTTTTCCGCTGCACTTGAAGTCCCCGCTGGCGAACCTAGCATATACAAAAGTCACCATATAACGAAAAATCCTGCAAAACACGGTATATCGATAAAAAGGGATACGCGTGCGTGAAACTAAACGCGCGTGCACACGACACGTCGCGACGCGTACAAACCTACCAGAACCTACTCCGACGCACTGTGTCACGCAGCGCGCCACAGAACCACGCGTATCACGCGCGTGTCGCACAAGTTTTAAAACATCGAAAACACGTTATTAGCTCCAGATTTTGCCTCTGGACCCAACTTGAAAAGTTACAGATACCAACACACTAAACTACCCAGCAGGACCCTACACCCAAAAACCTAACACCCCACCCCCTACTCTGGCCGCAATTTGTGGCCAGAATGATTAAACCGGCGGCCGAGAGGGGGAGGTGGGTCCCCGTTCTCTATGTGTGTGTCCCTGCTAGTCTCACCATGCCACTGTCTTCACAATTTTTACCTGAGTGGGTCGGGTCAAAAGCAGATCTCAGAAAGGCTAAAAAGTCGCTAAAACAGCCAAATTATGCCATGTCGGATAAATCGGGTATAATTAAGAAATCTGGGGCAAGTCTCAGGTTAACTGGTCTCAACAGCACCTAATAGGGTTACTCTAACCATCACTACCATTATCTTGCAAAAATTCTCTTAATTCATCCAAAATTACCATTAAAGCATGCAATAAACACCAACTAAGCTAGATAACCATAATTTTAGTAATTTAAGGCTATCCATCTAATTTAAACGACACTACTAGACTAAAACAGACTAACTAACACCTAAAAGAGTTCATTAAGCTACAAGCACTCCAATGTAGCTAGATCTAACATCACGACATAATTCTAGCACTAAAACTCTATTAAAACACTAAACTAGCTAAACAAACACATAATCTAAGCAATAAGGAAAGAGTTTAGGAGTTATACCCCCTAAGAACCTCTCAAATGAGGAGAAGGAGAAGAAGAAGAGAGTGGGTGCTGCAAAACTTGGCTGGAAATGAGCTGAGCTTCACTGTTGCTGAAGCTGATGCTGATGTTTGGGCTAAAATGTTGGTGTTGCTGTTGCTGTTGCTTTAGCTTGGTGTGGTGTTTTGTTATTTTGTGGTGCTGTTGTAGCAGCAGGTGGAGAAGATGTTGAAGTGTTTGTGGTGGAGTGTGGGGTGTAGTGATGTTGTGTGAGTGTGGCTGAAGTTGGGGGGGCTGTTGTGCAGCTGCTGCTTCTGCTTTATGGTGTTTGCTTGGCTGTAGCAGCAGCTACCGTTGCATTGGAGGCTGGCTTTGTGGTGCTGATATGAGGGGTTAAGTAGCTGTTGTAGCTAGGGGTAGGTAGCTGATACTAATGATGTTGTTGGGAGCTGAAGTGTTGCTGCTGATGCTGATGCATGGCTGAAGTTAGGGCTGCAGGAGTTGTTTTGGTGGCTAAAAGATGATGTTTGGTGTGTGAGTGAGGTTTTGGAGTTGTGGCATGTTTGTAATGCTGTTAGGGGCTGAATGTGCAGCAATTAGTGTGCTGGTTATGATGTTTTGGTGCTGAATTTGTGGCTGAAAAGCTGATTTTTAGGCTGATGTGAGTGTGTGAGAGATGTGAGTTAGAGGGTGATGGATAAGCTAAAAATTTGAGAAGTGAAAAGAGGTGACACATCCTTAACCCATCATTTCCCTCTCTCAAATCAAAAGCTATCATGATACACATCCCATCTCTCTCTCTCTCACAACAATCAAGTCAACCTACACCCTAAACACCCTTGGACAAAACCAACCACCCCTAATTAACCAAATTAGCTCATAATCAATTCCATTATCTTAACCAAAGGCCTAACCCACCATGGTTGGCTAATTATGGTTAACCCACCATGCACACCAAAACTTGGTAACCCTAGGCTTAACCCCAGTTAACGTGCACAGGTGTGTGCGGTCGAGATAAAATCCTACAAAAATCACCATAAAACCAGATAAATTACTAGAATCCCGTTTTGGTAAACTTTTTACCAAAAATCCCACATCAACACATAACTACTACTAACCCTAAACTCAGGTGTTACACCCGTCCAACCCAAAGACAGCTGTACAGGTTTGCAGAAATACATCGATGCACTGGAAGAATATAACCAGAAGGCACGGACCCCAATCACATTGGATGAATTCTTTAAGCATGTTCTTGAGAATAAAGACGATGACGCTGATGAAGGAGACTCGTCAGATGAACCTGAGAACTATGTGGCGAGCTGCCACGTGATCTTTCACTCGTCAATAGATGGTGAAGAAGCTCCTGATGCAGAGAAACTGGGGGCAGATCCCGAACCGGAACTCCTAAAACCGTCAGATGAGATGATTGACATGTTGCTGAACGAGGCCTGTCAGAAGAGCAAATCTGACCGAGAGTGTGAAACGGCCATATATGAAAGGGCCAAGCGTCGGCGTCATGTTGAAGAAGCTCCGATATTGAGAAGCCATAGAGTACCCCAACCGGATGAAGCACTTTTGCCGCTAGCAAAAGCAGGTTTGAGACAAGGTTGCAGTTCGCTAAAGCCTTATCGATGGGAATGAAGCTGCCACCTCTCAAAGAAGACACTTCAGAAAATACGTTCCCCGACGAACAAAATACACATCCAAACTACTGCTTATACTATCGGAGGATCACACACCATACCGAGGAATGCATGGCCTTCAAGAATTGGTGGGAGGGATACGTTGCTCATCGGTAGCATTTCAAGCGGATGAAGCACAAAACGCGTCGAGAGCAGAAGAGCACGA
Organism: Agapanthus africanus; assembly: GCA_030015575.1. Classification (NCBI taxonomy): domain Eukaryota; kingdom Viridiplantae; phylum Streptophyta; class Magnoliopsida; order Asparagales; family Amaryllidaceae; genus Agapanthus; species Agapanthus africanus. The sequence goes on from JASDDO010000010.1 coordinate 138,429,759, forward strand.
TAGATGAGTGCAAAATAACTGCCGGCAGCTGTCACATGGTTGATTCCGGGGGATCGTAAGTTCTCATCTTCGGGAGCCATTCTGATGAAGAAATAGCCTTCAGCCCTCTCTTCAAGGAATCCATCTCCGAAACAGAAGAGATAAAGACCTGCGAGAACATTCAGCTGCGTAATCGCACGTTACCCGAAAAGAATCTCGGACCCACAAACAAGAGATCGAACAAAAAAGATAAGGGGTAAGAAAAAGTCCTTGAAGATATCGCCCTCAATGACCGAGTTGTCGAAGAGCTGGCAGCCAAGGACCCGCCCAAGAAAAACAAGATAGATTACAACGTTCTGGCACACCTGAGGAAGATACCCTCGCAGCTAAGCATTCTCGATGCTCTTCTGTTATCTAAAGAGACGAGAGATTCTTTGATCAAGGCACTATAAGAGCCCGAGCAGTTTCAAGCTTTCCTTGCCGAAGAAAAGATGAAGGACGAGCTGGAAGAAGTGCACACTGCTGACGTCACTTTCGGCGATGAAGACCTCCTCCTCGGGACGTGCGAGCACAACCATCCCTTGTATGTCACCGGATACGATCATGACATCAAGATAGGCAAAATCCTGGTCGACAATTGGTCCTCCGTCAACCTTCCTAATGTAAGACTGTTGAAGGAGATTTGCATGAGCGTTCAGAACCTCGTTCGGGATAAAATCACTATCTCCGGATTCGACTCCCAGTCATCACGGACGCTCGGGTCTGTAATTCTGACGTTACGCTTTGGGCTGCTCATCACTGACATCAAATTTCATGTCATTGACGCCAAGACATACTACAACGCTTTGCTCGGCAGGCCTTGGTTACACGAGTACAACATCATCCCTTCTACACAATATCAGTGTATGAAGTATTTCAAGGATGGTCTCGAGTATACCGTGACAGGGGAGCCGAACCCATTCTCCGTGTATGAAGTCCGAAAGTACGAAGATGCAAAATACTTCTTACCAGACTTCGAAGACACGGAAAGATGCCATAAACCGAAGAACAAAACTATCACCACCATTCCGGTCTTTGGGAGCGATACCGAGGAGGAAGAAGAGATAGACTATTCGGGGACGCTCCAATACAACAAGTCTGGACCGTCTACCCTTATGTTGATCTTTGGCAGCGACTCTGAAGATGAGGTCAATGCAGTATTTTCTGTTCGACCATCCATACAATCCTTCGCTGGCGATGAACGGAGTTTGCAAATCGCCATGGTTCTGTGGCAGCACTACAAAGAGCTCGATGCACTTGATACCAATAATGTGCAAGAACTGCAGACGCTCTACGTTCCTCCCAGGCGAAAAGATGAAAAGGCAATCTTTTTTATCGATCCACGGAAACCAGAGTGGAGAAAGAAATCTGGTATGGTGCCGATTCTACACTTGACAAGCTCCAGTCCATCCGTCTGCCAAGATACTACACGGAAGGATTAAAAAGGCTGTTGAAACGCCAAGGCATACCCTTCAAACAGACTGCTGGACAAGCTCAGTTCTACAACAGGATCTGCAACGTCCCCGGAGCTCAGTGAAAGTTGCCCAATGGGAGAATGGAAACGATCAGGCTTGGATAAGTTCAACCCAAGATACATGACCGATTCCATGGCTGCCACGTTATACATGACTTTGATGAAGAAGGAGATGCTCTGTTAGAAGACGCTAATCCCGAACCAAAACGAGGTCCCTCCATGAAAGTGCCAAGTTCGTCGTTCGAAGAACAGATGGACAAGCTAATAAGGGAAGCGGATCAAAAGGTCCAAGATGAACACAATCGCGAAATGGCCATTTACGAGAAGTCAGGACGCAGCGCCTCCTTCAGCAGACTACGGAGAATGACGATGCCTTTCGTCTCCAGCCCGTCACACAGAAGGCCCGACGCAGAGGTAAAAACAAGATAAACAACGGAAAAGACGTTCGACAGCGGCAAAGCGGGTCCAAGAAGCCATGCGATCGAGAATTGAGTAACCGGGATTTGTCTCTTATAAAGAAGATGGGTCAAGCATATTCTTTTTCCCAAGACAAGACAAAGAAGATATTCGGTCTTGTTATGAAATATCAAATGATTACGCTCTCGGAATCCAAACACCCCGAGCAAGCTGACGAGGTCTCTCACCCAGATTATTGCTCCTATCACCGAGCGACAGGACATCCTCTTGAAGACTGCTTCACATTCAAAGACTGGGTAGAAGACCAGTATCAGCAAGGCAGGTTCGCTTTATCCAGCAGTTGGAGGGTAATCCCGCCACAGAAGCATGAACCGAAAGCCACGTATGCAGCGAGAGTAGAGCCGGATTAACATCGGTCTTGGAAGCGATCTCGTACCTATCACGCGATAACACTATCAGGAGAAGGAGTACGCGAGGATATGGCTGACCTCCCGTGGTGCTTTGAAAACGATGATGACGATGTGATCTCAGAGTTTCTACCAGCGCCAAAAGAGCTGGAAGATGGAATACATACAACAACAGATAACCTGAGAAAAATCGACTTGGGGGCGGAAAACGACCCACGGCCGACGTTCTTCAGTGAGTTGTTTTCTGAAGAAAAGGTGTCTACGCTCAAAGACATGCTCATGCAGTATAAAGACTGTTTCGCATGGAACTACTCCGAAATGCCAGGACTAGATCCAGAAGTAGCTGTGCACAAATTGGCGATATCTCCGGACGTCAAGCCGATCAAACAAGCACCGAGAAGAATGCGGCTCGAACTTGAAATGAGCATCGACGCTGAGGTCAAGATGCTAATCGACTCCGGCTTCGTCCGAAAAGTGCAATACCCTGACTGGATCGCCAACATCATCCCAGTGATGAAGAAAAATGGGACGGTGCGCATATGCGTGGACTTTTGGGATCTCAACAAAGCTTGCCCGAAGTATGATTTTCCCGTACCGGTTACCGAGCTGATGATAGACAACACTTCCACTCACGAAGTCTTCTCCTTCATGGACGGATCATCAGGGTACAATCAAATAAAAATGCATCCTGAAGACCAGAAGCATACCGCCATCCGGACTCCTCTAGGCATATTTTGCTACAAAGTAATGTCGTTCGGTCTGAAGAACGCCGGCGCTACCTATCAGAGGGCCATGACGAAGATTTTCGATGACCTCATACATGAAATCGTCGAATGCTATATCAACGACCTCGTGGTTAAAAGCAAATCGCACGAGGAGCATTGGGAGCATATGAAGATAGTGTTCCAACGTCTTCGGAAATACAATCTGAAGATGAACCCTCTCAAGTGCGCGTTCGGAGTTTCCTCCGACAAATTTCTAGGATTCATCGTATGGCATCGGGGCATCGAAATAAACCCGTCAAAGATCAAGGCGATTATGGAAATGCCTCCACCAAGAACTCTCAAGTAACTGCGGTCCCTCCAAGGAAAGCTCGCATATATCCGGCGGTTCATAGCTAATCTCTCCGGCAAATGCCGCCCCAACAGTCACCTAATGAAGAAGGGGAACCCATTCGTCTGGGATCGTAAATGCCAGAGTGCACTCGACGAAATCAAGCAACACCTGCAGAATCCGCCAGTGCTGACCGCTCCGGTCAAGGGAAAGCCTCTCATCCTGTACACAACAGCTCTTGAAGGTTCTTTAGGCGCGCTATAGGCACAGGAGAATGACCAAGGGAAGGAGAGAGCCCTCTACTATTTGAGTCGAGTTCTCCTGGGGGCAGAAAACAACTACTCCCCTATCGAAAAATACTACTTGGCGTTAATCTTCGTGATAACGAAGCTCAGACACTATGTGTTGGCGCATGAGGTCTATCTTATGTCAAAAGTGAATCCTCTCTTGTATTTGATGTCAAGAGCCATACTAACGGGATGGCTCACTAAATGGGCCCTCCTCTTGATGGAGTTCTCGATAACATACCGACCCCTCAAGGCAGTAAAAGGACAGGCTATCGCCGACTTCCTCGCTGAGCATCCGATACCTGCCGATTCACCCCTAAATTGCGAGTTGCCGGATGTGCACGCATTTGACACGATTGACGGGGAGAGAAGAGAAAGTGATACGCGATGGGAACTCTATTTCGACGGAGCATCTTCCATGAAGAAGCGACAACACAATACCCCTGTAATCAAATCGGGGGTAGGCCTTATCTTCGTGACTCCGCAAGGAGGGATAATGCGCTTTGCCTTTTCTTTAACAGAGCCGAGGACAAACAATGAAGTCGAATATGAAGCTTTGATAGCAGGTCTTGAGATCGTTGTCGACATGGGAATCGAAAACCTCCTCATATATGGAGACTCCCAACTGGTCGTTAGTCAAGTAAATGGTGACTATCAAACGTGCAAACCAGAGTTGGTAAGGTACGGTGAGAGTGTGGAATAATTGCTGGCTCAAATTCCTGCCTACACCCTGGAAAGCATACCGCGTGTGGAAAATAGCAAAGCAGACGCGTTAGCCAAACTCGCTAAAGAACTGGCTGACAAAAACCTCGATGACGTAAGGATCGTGGTACCAAGCCGCCGGGTTCTTGCGCCTGTAGAAATATCTCCAGAGTCATCCGAAGAAAAGGAAGCGACCAAGAAAACGGCCTTCCAAATAAAAGACCAGGAAGAGGCTAAGGATTGGAGAGGAGTCTTTATAAACTACTTCAGATACCATCGAACGCCAGAAGATGCATCCTTAAGACATCAGCTCGTGAAGCGAGCTCTGTCTTTCGCTTTCGTCGATGATACTTAGTACAAGAGATCATTCGACTCTCTATGGCTAAGATGCTTAGGGCCGGAAGAAGCAAAGAAATCCGTCCGAGAAACTCACGATGAAATCTGTGGTTCTCATCAAGCCGGGCCGAAGATGAAGCTGAAAATCAAAAGGATGGGCTACTATTAGCACATGATGATCCAAGACTGTCTCGAATACGCGAAGCAGTGCCACTCATGCTAAATTCACGGGGATTTCATCCACCAACATCCGAATCCGCTACACCCGACAATGGCTCACTGGCCGTTCGAAATGTTGGGAACCGATATAATCGGGCCCATCGAACCAGCGTCATCCAGAGGACATCGGTTCATATTGGCGACAACCGATTATTTCTCTAAGTGGGCAGAAGCAGTACCGCTAAGAGAGGTGAAGACGGAGAATATTCTCCATTTCTTCAAGACACACGTCATCTATCGGTTTGGCACTCCGTGACGGATCATCTCCGATAACGGGCCAGCCTACAGAAGCCACAAGATCAGCCGCTTCGCACAGCAGCATAACATAAACCGGAGATACTCTTCGGTCTATAATCCCTGAGCTAACGGTTTGGCTGAGGCTTTCAAGAAAACCTTGATGAAGATCATAAAGAAGACGGTGTCCAAAAACAGAAAGTACTGGCATGAGAGATTGTATGAAGCTCTCTGGGCGTATCGGACCACGTTCAAAACGGCCACAAACACAACGCCGTATGCATTGGTATTCGGCGCTGAAGTAGTACCCCCCTTGGAGATAGAGCTACACTCTCTACGAGTGGCGGTTCATTACGAGCTAACAGATGAAGAGAATGCTCATCCTCGGTTTGAGGAGCTCGACGCCCTTGATGAAACCCGGCTCATGGCGCAGCAAAACCTGGAGGCTTACAAAGCAAGGATGACGCGCTCGTAAGAAAAATTGACTAGGCCGAGAACATTCCGCCAAGGCGAACTCGAGCTAGTCGTAAAAAGAGGTATGATCCCTAATCGTGCCAAAAGGGGGAAATTCGAGCCAAACTATGAGGGCCCGTATATCATAGACAAAGTCTACCAAGGTGGGGCTTACTTGCTCATGAATATGCACGGTGAATAACCCTTTAGGCCAATAAACGGTCGGTTCTTGAAAAAATACTACGCCTGACTGAAACGTCTTTAAACTACTACAAACCGCAGCATTTAAGGGCTGACGCAAAAAAAAAGCGGTACGTCCATAGGCGAGATTGGCACGGATGAAAACCCGAAAGGGCTCTATGAGTAAAAACAGCAGGGCTACCGGCGAGTTTATGAAAACCCAAAAGGGCGAATCTCGTTAAAAGACACTTGCAAGGTCCTCTTGACCTTGTAAGGAGAAAATACATACATAAGATCCTTACGACTCACAAGGGAACAACACACTTAGGGATCGCCACGATTCCTGAGGAGAAATTACACTTATGAGATCCTCATGACTCGTAAGGAGAATTCCCCTATGAGACCCTCACGGCTCATAGGATTCAAAAGCCTTAAGCTACAGGGATCTGAATATGTTCTTAAACTGTCATACACCTCAACTTTCCCTACAAGCGGTTCAATATTGACCCTTGTATACAATCCACGGGCACAAATAAACGTCTCTGTCACCAAGTTCCAGCCAACGGCGCAAAATTTCCCCGCTTGGTGAACAACACTTGTAAGTCCTCTCGACTTATAAGGAGAAAACACTCTTGTAAGATTATTACGACTTACAAGAGAAAACGCACTTAGGAATCCTCACGATTCTTAAGAAGAAAATGCACTTACGAGATCCTCATGACTCGTAAGGAGAAACATCTTTATGAGACCCTTAGGGCTCAAAAAGTCAAAAGCCTTAGTCGACAGGATCTTAACCCGGTTTACTAAGCCACCTTTGTTCGAACCGACAAAGGCAAATGATGATTCGCTCCTGGCCATATCCCAGTTGTAGCGATGCTGTTGCCTAAATCGGTATCATATTCCAAGTCCCTTACTCGCGGCAAAAGGTCAGCGAACCATAAATGCATATGAAATAGCCGAAATGATAGGGCAACTTGCAACAAAATCAGCAAGTAAAATATATGCACACGAAAATAGACGAAATGATTGGGCAACTCGCAATAAAAAGCAGCGAGTAAAAAGAAAAATAGCCGAAATGATTGGACACCACGAAAAATAGCCGAAATGATTGGGCAATCGCGACTTTTGCGATATAAAAAGCTGAAATGATAGAGCATCGCGAAAGAAAACAAAAAATACATATGAAATGAAACTTTTGCCCTACAGGCGAGTCCATACCGACCCCTGTATACAATCCATGGGCATAAACAAAAGGGAACCACAGTTCCCAACCATGCTTTTTCAAACAAAAATTCAAACCTCGACGGCGACATTTACAGCCTGGAGACTTATAACGGCGTTCCACCTCATTCCAGCGGGATACGGACCCGACCCCACCAATCGGAGCTATGGCAAAGTCCCTAGATCCAAGACTCTGCGGTTAACAGACAACCGAAAGTCGATCCCCGACACCGTAGAAAACGGAGAAAGTCGATCCCGACACCGTAGAAAACGGAGAAAGTCGATCCCGACACCGTAGAAAACGGAGAAAGTATCCCCGACACCGTAGAAAATGGAGAAAGCCGATCCCGACACCGTTGAAAACGGAGAAAGCCGATCCCGACACCGTAGAAAACGAAGAAAGTCGATCCCCGACACCGTAGAAAACGGAGAAAGTCGATCCCCGACACCGGAGAAAACGGAGAAAGTCGATCCCCGACACCGTAGAAAACGGAGAAAGTCGATCCCCGACACCGTAGAAAACGGAGAAAGTCGATCCCGACACCGTAGAAAACGGAGAAAGTCGACCCCCGACACCGTAGAAAACGGAGAAAGTCGACCCCCGACACCGTAGAAAAGGGTGAAAGTCGACCCCCGACACCGTAGAAAAGGGTGAAAGTTGATCCCGACACCATAGAAAACGGTGAAAGTCGACCCCCGACACCGTAGAAAACGGAGAACGTCGACCTCCGACACCGTAGAAAAAGGAGAAAGTCGACCCCCGATGTTCACACCATAATATTGCATTATTATATTCCCCATTTTTATTCTTTTTATAAATAAACAGGTGCTTTTGATGCATGTCTGCTATATGTTACAGGTTACAGGTTCTTAGACAGAAAACAGTGAAAACGATGTAAAGACGATGAAAAAGTGGACTTTGACCAACAAATAGAAGACTCTTGATCAAGCCTACATCAAAGATAAAGTTCACAATGTACAAGGCAACGCAAGGTCCAAAATTACAAAGAGAACGGTTAAAAATCCATGGCAAATTGTTCACTGGAAATCTGGATCCAATATAGAAGCCCAATTGATAAAAGAACCAAATAAATGAGAAGCCCACACAGCAGAGAAAAAAGCACAGAAAAAATCACTCTCCAAGTCCACTAATGGGCCGCGGAACCGCGGCCCAAGCCCACCAATGCCGCGGTTCCGCGGCCATAAAATGCCCAGAGAGAAAAGATTTTTTACCTAAATGTGTAGGATGCTCTGACTAGTCAACCTAAGGGCAAATTTGTAAATTTAAACATCCGGATCAAAATGTAACCTAGGGTTTCCTATTCTCTATAAATAGGAACTCTAAAGAAAGTATTTTCTGATGCCTCCTTTTAATAATAAATTCCAGAATTCTTTATGGAGAGCATCGGTGCCTCTCTTCAATTCAGAAATTCAGATCTGACAACCTTGTGTTGATGATTGGAGAAATGCATCTGTAAGTAGATTTAATTCCTTGCCCTAATTTAGATTTTAATTCTTTGCCCTAGGTAGATTTATTTCCTTTTGTCGTAGATAAATTGTTTAGAGTTAGCTTTGGGGAAGGCTTTTGAAAGATGAGATCTCTCATCCCTTTCTTACCCATTATATATTTACAATAGGACTCCATGCATACACGCACACGCCGCGTCTTACGGCACCCTATCCCTCGAGGTAGCGGTCATACCGTAGTGTAAAAGCCCGGTTGCGCGCGTTTTCCTTGGAGGTTAGGGTAAGGATCTCTAAAGGAAGGACAAGAACCTAGAGGAAGGAACACCTTCCCGAATGGATCTAATCCTCTTTATTGATAATTACCATAACTCCTTATAGATCTTCATTCGGGACTAGAAAGTGTTGAGATTTTCTTGCATTTCTAAACCATCCCTAAACCTAACCCTAACAAGTCTAGATCTAGATAATCGTAGTATAGAATAATTAAGTTTTTAGATTTAATAACATATCCGAACACCCTTCGGAATTAACTCGTTAGCACGACTAGGAGATTCACACCATCCCTGTGGACCGACCCGTACTCACCGGCTAGCTGCAAAGCGACGCCGTTCTTGATTGCGGTAATAGATAGTTTTTGAGAACAAATCAAATGGCGCCGTTGCCGGGGATGGCGTAGAACTTTCCTTTTTGCAATTTCGGGTTAATCGTAAAATTAAAATATCATAAAAATCTAAAAAAATCCAAAAATTATAAAAATATATCAATTGTTATTTTTTTGGAAAGGGTACTTTGTTATTTGAATCTTGCAGGGACAATCGAGACGGATCTGAAAATTTCCAGAAAGCGAAACATGAAACGGGATATCGGAATAGAAGAGATTTTAAACAACAGAACATTGGAATTTTTCTGGAGATTTGAACCCCCATCGTGCCGCGTTTCCGCCGCCGAAACCTACTTTGTACCGCTGAACCGCGGCCACCTCGATGAGTTAGCACGTGAGAAAATTTTTTGGGAATCGTGCCGGCTAGAGAACAGCGGAACCGCGGTGGGACCCTCTGTTTGGCCGCGGAAAAGCTGCCATTTGGTGGCAACATTAGTCCAAATTTGCTCTGTAAGTTCCTCTGTTTCTTCTCTGTATATTTTGAAATATCTTTTCTGGAAATTCCTGCAGGATTCCGTGAGGTATAAAATATATTCCCTTCCATATAACAAATCTTGTGCAGGATTTTTGCGCCTAGTTTAAATTAGAAATAGATTGCAAGTAATATTTTTCTGTTGCATATCTTTTATCAAAATATTTTTTGCAACAATTTCCAAATAAAGAGAAAAAGAAAAAAAGGAAAATTATTATTAGAAAACTTGCAAACTTTTACCGGAAATAAATCCTTGCACCAACCAACATTCTTTCTTTTCCCCTTTCTTCTAACATGGGTACCCCACATAATAAATCACTTGCCAAAGTTTGGTATCCCGAACCTAATTTTGCGTCGTACGTCAATTTGTTCGGTCAATTTAAAGACGATCCTTCCTTGCGTAAAAAATCATTGAAAGATCAAATAGAGGCGTCTAGGAGAAACAGTTCGACTTTTCAACCCACTTTGTGTCAACCAAGTCAACCTTTACCACCTCCATATGTTGATACCACTTTTTCAAGTCCCTCTGTCACTCCTAAGCCGATGTCCATTGCCGAGCATATTGCTCAATCTCGCAGCCGATCTTTCACCCCTCTCCACTCATCTAGTTCTAGGGATCCACACGACTATTCACCTTTTTATCCATATGTTGACCCTACCCCTGTCCATTCACCCACTTCCTAACAGTCCTACCCGACTTTCCCACCTTCACTAGATACTGTTTCTACACAGCCATTATGGAGTTTCACATATCCAACCAATTTTGAATCCTTTACCGAAACCCTCTTACCACCCAAGTCTAGTTTAGAAGAGTCGTTGGAGGCATATATCGCAGCAACAAATAAAATGACTAGGAATGTGGAAGCGTCTGTGGCCGCCCTTATGCAACCTAGTGAACCGGTAGCTAGTTTCGCACTAGCTTCAAATTTTTCAATGTATAAGGAGGCGGTTGGACAGAGTGAGAATGTGAGAGGATTTCCAAATCAAACCTACCCTTACCCAATTGAAGCCCACAACTCCGGTTTTCCATCGATTGTCCAAAATGATTCACCAGTTGAAAATAAAAATGAGTTCTGTGATTTTGTAGTGCTTGATTTGCCAAATTGTGAAGAACCCCTTTCGAGTGAAACCGCACTTAATCCTTTCGATCTTTACACCTCCACTATAGAACCTAAATCGATAAATATCCATGCTTTTGATGAGGTGTCTAAAGAAATTAATTTTCACTTGATTGAGGATATAGACGCCGGGAATATTTCGGATGATGAACCTGTCGATTTGATTGAAATTTTATGTCCAATTCATCATCCCGAGTCATTAAATGTTTCTCCCGAACCTTATATGCGTCTTGATTTTTAAGATAATGGCATGGATGAGTTAAATATTGAGGATAGTATTGAGGAGAGTCTTGAGGATAATATTGAGGTTGAACCATTTTTGTTTGATGTGTCGGATTTTCCAATTCATCCTCCCGATCCTTTAACTGTTATATCACCCTCCCTCCTTTCCATCGTTCCGACCACGCTTGAAGACTGTGAACTTGAAAAATTTTCTTTTGAATCCGACACAGTTTTCACAGACGTTAACACTTACGAGTGTTTCACTTTTTCGGACGATATTGATGACTCACCGCCCGAGTTTGAATCCTTTACATTTTCAGATGAGTTAGTTGAACAATCAGACTCGGTTGCTTATAGTAGTTTCGAACCATTAATGGAATCTTTCAAGTTCGAGACAGTTTACTACGGTGAGAATGATACTATCCCTAATTCACTTCCTTTCGTCCTTCCTATTGTTCCGACCGTATAAGTGACCGTTACGCTTTCATCTCCTATACCAAGTTCGGCGTACCCATGTTTTCTTGCGAATCTTGAGGGATTTGACCCCATTGCAAGACGAGTTGATAGATTAGCACAATCATTTTTCACACTTCGGTCATCCCAAATTGCGCTAATTTATTCACTCGATTTACACCCTCAAGATCGTGCTACCCTTCTTTCTCCTTCCCGCCATTCTTCTTCTCCACCGAGACCGTATCCCGTTTCTACCTCTACACGGTCTCGTGTTCTTCTCATCTCTTTTCTTTCCACTCCATTCTTGCACCAACTATACCATTACCACGATAAGATTTTTGAATGGTTGGTGCTAACCTTTGGCTTGTGTAAGGCCAAGCTTAAGTTAGGGGGAAACCTTGTTGTATATATGTATATATATTTTTGTTTTCTTTTTCTATAAAAAATAAAAAAAATTCAAAACATTAAAAATATAAAAAAAATTATAAATAAATAAACAGGAGAGTGCCGACATTCTCAACCCTCTTGGTATAGCATGACAGTGAGGATACTGTCAAGTTCAAGTTTGGGGGTATTATATGCTCGGTACGTCTTCTTCTTTCGTATTCATTTGTACATATTTTTGCATTTGCATACTTATTTGAAAACCCATAAAAATTGAAAGATTTCAAAAATTATAAAAATAATTGTATTCAATTTTGGCTAATTGGCTTGAGTTTGACAAATAGGTTAACTGGCTAGGAACAAATAGATCTTAGACTTAGTGAATTAAAAACCCTAAAAATAACCTTCACTAGTAAAATAGGGGGTTGCCCCTACGGATGGAAATATCCGTAGGGGCATATTTAACTTGGCCCTACGGATTAATCCGTAGGGCTAAAAGGTTGCCCCTACGGGCACAGACGTCCAAGAATAAAAATATTAATTCTTAATTTGGTGTTTGCCCCTACGGAGCCGCAAACAAAAGTCCTACGGTTATGTCCGTAAGGGCAAGCAAATATCGTTTTAAAATAAAGCCAGATCGATCGCCTACGCTCACTTTCTCTCTCTCTCTCAATCGCACGCGAGAAAAAACCCCAAATCGCCACGCCGTCGTTGCCACCGTCGCCACCGTCGTCGCCACCGCCGGTTTCGTCGCCACCGCCGGTTTCGTCGCCAAATCGCCACCGTCGTCGCTCCAGCCCACCAGCAGCCGTTCAGGTATAAATCTCGAGGTAAATTAAAGCATTTTTGGATTATTTTGGGCTTAGGGTTCATGGCTGGGTCTGGGTTGCGGGCGCGAGAGTTGGGGTTGGGCAGGGGTCGCGGTGGCGGTCGGGGTCGGGGTCGGGGTAGGGTTAGGGTTGGGGTTCGGCTGCTGCTGGGGTGGGGCTGGGGTTAGGGTTACGGTAGGGCTGGGGTTAGGGTGGTTACGGTGGGGCTGGGGTTAGGGTTACGGTGGGGCTGGTTGAATAGCTCTTCTGATTAGTTGACAAATACAATGTTAATCATAATCTACTTGACACAGATGGTAGAAAATCTGAAAAAGATCAAGAAAAAAATAATCGATTTTGATTTTAACATGCGGGGTGTTGATGCAAGATGTAATATCTAGTAGCAGATGCTAGGCATATAGACTAAAGAATAGTTGTAAATGAACCGCTAGCAAGAAAATCCTATAATTTTACACATCGCTTGACGCATGAAGCCTGAAGCTCTTTCGTTTGGGGGATAAAACTAGTTATATTCCTGCATTGCCTAGAAATAGCAGTGAGTTGGTTAAAACCTTTCAAACACAACCCCCCCACCCCCCAAAAAAAAGAAAGAAAGAAAGGGCAAGGAAAAAAAAGAATAGCAACAAGCAATACAAGCTAGCAACCGTAAATAACTGCTGAGATTATGTCTACCTTGTCAATTTGAACAATATGGTCTTGTCTGGATTGTTAAGATCCACTTTATGGGGGTGAGGAACACATTTTGCAACTGTATTTATGATTTTCATTCTATCAAGTGTTGAAATAAAAATCAACACTTGACAATCAATCCAAGATGCTCAATAACTTGCTTCAAAACCATAATCTAATCTTGATGATGCTCAATATTAGCGATTTCCATGATCACGACACGTGGCAGATGACGTGTCTCATAACGCTTTATGATATCAGTATCCTATATTTGTAGTTTTAATTGTTGATTGTTATACATGTATACCATTGCAATAATAGTTTTTGGTTGATGAATGCTATTGCAATGTAGGATGATCAGTTCTATCAATCTTGATCTCAATGGTTTAGAATCATGTTACAAATACAACACGAATGCACAACAAACGCATAATTAGAGAGCGACTCGAGATATTCAGGTTAAAACCAATATATGATACTCGATGATAATATGAAACCTTCATATTCCCATCGATACCCATATATGAAACTAAAAGCGCCACTTAGTCCCCGTCTATCGGTTAACATACGTGCGATGCTCGTCGTGACCTAGAACTATACGAAGGTTGTTAAATATCGGACAGTATAGCTCGATACTAACAGCCGTCGTGTAGTCTACGCGATGAGAAAATTCAATCGTATGGTAACCCATAGATTTGTCCCGTGTGGACAAGTTAAGAATGTATAAAGCAAACGCCTTCATTCACTTGTGTTTTCATCCGTTTCGAGATATTTCATCGGTACCTTTCCGCTGGTTCTCCGTGTACAAAGATAGATTAGATTTTCATTTCAACGTTGTTTCACAGCTTTGAAATGATTATCTATTCTATTACAGTGTACTCGGAGAACAGCGGGGAGGTGCTGTCGAAATTTACTCGAAACGGTTGAAAGCACAAGTGATGGGCGTTCGCTCTATACATTCTTAATGGGATAGAAGCCCACCCCCGACAGCCGGAACACATACATACAAACGCATAATTAGAGAGCGATTCGAGATGTTCAAGTTAAAACCAATATATGATAATATGAAACCTTCATATTCCCATCGATACCCATATATGAAACTAAAAGCGCCACTTAGTCCCCGTCTATCGGTTAACATACGTGCGATGCTCGTCGTGACCTAGAACTATACGAAGGTTGTTAAATATCGGACAGTATAGCTCGATACTAACAACCGTCATATAGTCTACGCGACGAGAAAATTCAATCGTATGGTAACCCATAGATTTGTCCCGTGTGGACAAGTTAAGAATGTATAAAGTAAACGCCTTCATTCACTTGTGTTTTTATCCGTTTCGAGATATTTCGTCGGTACCTTTCCGCTGGTTCTCCGTGTACAAAGATAGATTAGATGTTCATTTCAACGTTGTTTCACAGCTTTGAAATGATTATCTATTCTATTACAGTGTACTCGGAGAACAGCGGGGAGGTGCTGCCGAAATTTACTCGAAACGGTTGAAAGCACAAGTGATGGGCGTTCGCTCTATACATTCTTAATGGAATAGAAGCCTACCCCCGACAGCCGGAACACATACATACAAACGCATAATTAGAGAGCGATTCGAGATGTTCGGGTTAAAACCAATATATGATAATATGAAACCTTCATATTCCTATCGATACCCATATATGAAACTAAAAGCGCCACTTAGTCCCCATCTATCGGTTAACATAACGTGCGATAATTTATTCTTTTCAACGACAAACGCACACACAAAGCATATACACGGATTTTCTCCTTTGTCTGTAACTATCCCGTTCTTATATTTCTCAATATAGTCACCATAACCTACAATTTATATGTTATTCAGTCTAACATGGCCCATGAGTACGGCAGAGTTAAGGACTGGATGTATGTGGATTGGATACAACGTATGCAAACTAAGTTTGTCGCAGGAGTTGCTGCTTTCCTTGAATTTGCACGAGCACATAATAAGATCATAATAGAGAAGATTCTCTGTCCGTGCGATAGATGTGGCAATAAGTACTGGCAGAAGGTAGAATTGGCAGAGCTTCATATTGTAAAACATGGGTTTACTAGACTTTATTCAACTTGGAAATATCATGGGGAAGGAGAAGAATGCAGTACTGCGGTAGAAGAAGAAGGAGAACACGATAATGCGGCAGGAGAAGAAGAAGATTTCGGTAATACGGCAGGAGACGGAAATTTATTTCCATCAGAAAAAATGGAGGATATGGTAGAGGCTTCCCTAGGTGAATCTATTCGTACCGAAGATGACATTCCTTCCGGTCAAGGACCGCGTGCGGATAAATATGAAAATTTCATGAATGATGCTAGGAAACCAATTTATGAGAATGCGAAGAATTCCACCCTCTCATGATCCGTCCAACTTTTCCAAATTAAGTGCCTAAATGGATGGAGCAACAAGTCATTCACAATGCTTCTTTCGTTCTTGAAAGATTCTATGCCTCCGGGAAATAATGTGCCCGAAAGCTGGTACGAAGCCCAGAAAATGATGTCTGATTTGGGTCTAAAGTGCGAGAAGATTCAAGCATGTCCTAAAAATTGCGTGTTGTACCGGAAAGAGAATTCAGATTTGAAAGAGTGTCCAACATGCGGAGAGGCCAGGTATAAGCCGAAAGATTCTGATAAGAAGCCTGATATACCTGTGAAGATAGCACGATATTTTCCCATAACACAGAGGCTACAGAGGCTATTCAGGTGCAAGAAAACAGCCGAGGCAATGATTTGGCATCACCGTGCTCCTCCAAGCGAAAATGAATAAATGAGCCATCCAAGAGATTCACCGGCATGGAAGGATTTCGATAGGAGGCATGCAATATTCAGTAGCGATCCTCGCAATGTCCGGCTCGGACTGGCTGCCGATGGCTTCTGCCCATTCAACTATATGGCTGGAAGTCACAGTACATGGCCCGTTGTAATGACAATTTATAATCTGTCGCCTTGGTTGGCTATGGACCAATCATACTTTATGATGCCTCTTCTTATCGACGGACCAAACTCACCGGGGAACAATATCGACGTCTATCTCAGACCTCTGATCGAGGAGCTGAAAACTATGTTCATTGATGGTGTAGAGACATATGATTCAAACACAAATACAACCTTCATACTGCGTGCGGCTTTAATGTGGACAATTAATGACTTTCCTGCGTATGGAATGCTATCAGGTTGGTCCGTACATGGTCACAAAGCAAGTCCTCATTGCCATGAACACACAACATCAAAATTTTTGAATTTTAGCAGGAAGGTTTGTTATTGCGGCCATCGACGTTTTCTGCCTCCAGACCACCCCTATAGGTTAGACACGGTTCACTTTGATGGTCATCAGGAGCTTCTTGGGCTTCCATCCCCATTGTCCGGAGAGGACATGACTGCTAAATGGGATGGTTACAATAACGTGATCTTCGGGATGGATCCGACGAAACAGGTCAAACCACAATATTGGAACAAGTTAAGCATTTTCTTTGAGCTTCCGTACTGGTCTACAAATTCAGTGCGTCATTGTCTGGACGTCATGCATATAGAGAAGGGAGTATCAGAGAACATACTTAACTTGCTTCTCTGTAAAGACGGGAAATCGAAAGACAACATGAATGCCCGGATGGATCTACAAGAGTGGGGAATAAGAAGTGAACTGCACCCTAAACCGGTAGCGGGTAAACCGGGCAAGTTTGTACTTCCCAATGCCGCTTATCATATGTCACAACCGGAGAAGAAAAGATTCCTGCAGGTGTTGCATGATTTGAAAGTCCCCACAGGTTTCTCAGGATCATTCAGCAAGAAAATAAAAATTATGAAGGGCAAGATCAATGGGCTGAAAAGTCATGATCACCATGTTATCATGGAGCACCTTCTTCCATTAGCCCTCAGGACTTCTCTCCCCGACTCGGTTGGTCTAGTAATCAACGACCTATGTTGTTTTTTCAGGGAGTTGTGTGCTAAAACACTGGAGGTTGCGACGCTGGATAAACTAGAAAATTCTATTGTGTTGATACTTTGCAAGTTTGAGCGTATTTTCCCACCGTCATTCTTCGATATCATAATACACTTGACGGTTCATCTTGCAACTGAGGCGAAGTTAGCCGGACCGGTACAATATCGATGGATGTATCCCGTCGAGAGGTACGTGTAATTTTTCGTTTCGCGCAATTTATAAATTTATTGTTATCCTGTATGCCCGTGTTTATTTATTCAACATATTCTCATTAGGTACCTTTACACTCTTAAGAAGTATATACGCAATAAAAATCGACCAGAGGGTTCTATCATGCAAGGTTATCTTCTTGATGAAGCAACCACATTTTGTTCCCGCTATCTGGATGAGAACATTGAGACAAGGCTTAACCGACCACGAAGAATTCAAGACGGGCCATATGGTAAAGCCGAGTATAAGAGGGTAGACACTATGTTTATCAACAATATATACCGGTTTATCTTGCTTAATTGCGCATGTCTTGAACAAATTAGAGAGTAAGTTCTTTTGGATTAATTGTTATATCTGTGTTTGTGTGTGTATGAAATGACATAATATTAATGTCACAATTATTTGTCGAAAACAGAACTCATTTTAACGAGGTACGTGAGGGGCATCCTGATAGGAACGAAGAGCGTTTGGAAAAATACCATCAGGATAATTTTTGTGATTGGGTCACAGAGCATGTAAGTTATTCGAATTACATTTTATTGCTATCAGTTTTAATCTAAACTTGTATCGTTATGTATTTATCGTAAAATTTGTTTTGTTAGATCCACGATCCGAACTTGTCTGCATCATTTAAGAGTGATTCAAGATGTTTAGCTCAATTTCATAGTATGGAGGTTGCATATTACAAAGGATTTGGTGTCCTTGGATACAAATTCAAAGTTAAGGACATAGAAACATCTAGAACCACTCAGAATAGTGGGATTGCGATGGTAGGATCGGACGGTGTGATTTACTATGGGTACTTAAATTGTATACTCGGCATCCACTATCCCGGACGATCAGAACCCTTTTATATATTCCACTGTACTTGGTACGATCCGCGAACCGATACAGACAGGTGGAGAAGCAGTCTTGGGACTTGGAAAGATGAATATGGATTGACCAGTGTGAACACACTTCGATTTTACGGTCAGGATGATCCATTTATCTTTCCGAACCAAGTTTTCCAAGTATACTACTCACAGTGTTTGAAGCATCCAGGGTGGAGTGTTGTATGCCGATGGAAACCTAGAGATGTCTACGATGTCCCAGAATACGAGGACATCGATGAGGACGTAGAAGAGAGAAGGATTAAAGTGCTCCGACCGTCTGTTTCGAAGGACGGGTTGTCTTCGACCGATCATGAAGTTACGTGGGTTAGAAATGACATCGACGATGAAATCCAAGTAGATATGTATGATGCGCCCGCGAAACGAAAAAGGTTATCAGTAATGTTATATTATTACTTCACATTTTACGCTCTAGATCATATATAGTCAATACTTTTAATGATTGTCTAATGCGTCCATGAACCGTTTATCTAGATTTGATGACGATGTCGGGAGCAGCGAGGGGCGGCAGGAGCTCCAGCCGCGGCAGAGGCAGAGGCAGAGCGGTTCTGCCGCCCGGAGAGCTCCGTAGGGAGCTTCAGAGGGCCGGTCTTGCACCCAGATCGGAGACCCCTTCGGATGCCTCCTTCCGTGTTGATTTGGCCACACCTCCAGGTATACTGCATGCATATCCATTTTGAATGTAATATTACAGATATTCATGCATGTTTATGTCAAAATTACTTATATTGTCAATGTTTGATTGTCTAGTTGTTGGTGATGCGTCCACATCTGGGACAGAGGCCACGCCCGCTCCTCCAGGTATGTTTATATATCATATAGTGTATGTATATTGATTTAGAATGCTATATCATAAATACACACATTCCTTTTGCTCTTACTTAGCAATTTTTATTATTGTCTAGCTGTAGGTGGTGACACCACCGCACCTGCGGGTATGTTTATATATCCTATAGTGCATGCATATTGATTTAGAACGTTATATTATTGATCTACACATTCTTTTTGCAATTACTTATATAATCTATTTTTAATTGTCTAATTATAGGTGGTGCGTCCACACCTTCCACAGGGGCCACTCCTGCCGCTTCCATACCCTCCGCATCGTCTGCAGGTTAGTATGAATAAATTTAAAATATTTATTCATTTTACATATGCTCTATAGAATAAATATGAACTTCATGGAAATTTAGCGTCGATGTTTATTTTATAGTTGGAGGGGATGCGTCCGGGTCCGGGACCACGGTTGTTCCTCACCGGAGGAACTATCGTCCCGCTCGTGCTGCTGCTCGGGCCCAGGCTCGTGCGCTAGTCACCGGAGGTATATATCACACTTGAATTTTTGTTTAACCTTGATTTCTTAATACAACTTTGTCTTATTATTGATTGTCTTGATATTTCGTGCAGACGCAGGGCCTCTCCATCCTCAGAGGGGGACTCGAGGCCCGAATCAGTCCTATAGGCTGAGGCCTGATAGAGCTAGGGGGGAGGCAGCATTCCCCCTATTTTTTACCCTTGACTATCGCTATACCGGTCCTCATGCCGAGAGGTTCGGCCGGTATTTGGGGGACGAGAGCCGGATCGTGAAGAACTATCCACTTCACGTTGAGTGGGGCGAGCAGCACCAACGCTCATTCGCCCTCTTCTTTGATCAGGATCGGGTATGTATTAATATATATTTTCATTTGATCTATCCAATATATTTATTATTAACACTTGCAATCTAATAACAATGTTTTTTTTGTATTTTCAGTTGGATTACGATTTTCAGCCTGTAGCCGACCCTGATCACCCGGGGAGGGTGCTCGACCTTCATGCTCTGTACAATGGCCTGATGAAGAACATGCAGGCCAAGGTCCGATACAACAGGAATGAGCTGAAGGCCGACTGCTACTCCCTGTGGATAGCGACCCCCAAGGCAGAGAGAGCGGCCCTCCTATGTACTCCGGCGTTTGCGAGAGTCGACGTAGAGACATGGCCTCTATTGTGCGCTTATTTCGACTCCGAACGCAAACAAGTATGTATTTTAAATTTAATTCATTATTTATGATATAATTTATTTCTTTGTGTTTCTTAATTAGAAAACTAAATGTTAATGCGTTGTGCAGAAACAGGCCGCTCAGAATACGGATAACAGGAAGTCGGCGAAGAGGGGTCGCCCCACTTACACAGGTGGCTCGAGGAACATTACTCGAGCCATGGAGTTATCGGTAAATTAAGAGTTATTCTCTAATATTCTGCAATATTATGAGTTATTCTCTAATATTTCTAATATTAAGAGTTACTTTCTAATATTGCAGACATCTCGGACCGTGGCGTTAGGTGGTACACCGAGCGTGATGTCCGCATATCTTGCCGTCCACGGCACCTCGACAGATCCCGCCACGGGCGAGCTTCGATATCCCGACGTCGCTACCCAGGAGTACTGCGTAAGTGTTAATATTTTTTCTACCCAAATTTGAAATTTTAGTTTTGGAAGGTTCAAGTTTAAATTTTATACTTATACTTTACTGCTTAATGTGGGTGTAGGAGCGGGTGGTTGAGCAGGCCCAGGCCTCGGGGATCGATTTTACCGGACAGAAAGATCCGAGGCTGCTGACCCCAATTCTGGACGCCGCACACGGAGGGCACCACGGAGGTTGGGAGAGAGGCCGGGGATTGGGCCCTAGCAGGGCCCATATGAGGTTGGACTCCACCCCAGCGGTTACTTCCTCCGTCTCCAGTGACCGGCATGTCCATTAGGAACTGGAAAGCTTGAGGGCCACCGTTCAGGAGTTGAAAGAGATGCTGCTATGTATATGTAACCCTTCGAAAATCGTTTAGGCAGTTTTTCGGTAATCGGCAAATTTTTCGGCTTTTTCCGTAAAAAGTCAAAATAGGTATTTTTCTTTGTAGACCTAATTATACAAAATTTAGATAAGATATTACTATAATTTTGTCACTAAAATGTCATTTATAATTTTCTAGTTAAATAAAATTTTTTTCGTAATTAATTATTTTTTTATTATTTTAAGCCTTTTTAAATACATTTAATTAGGGATAAATACAAATTTAATTAGGTAAATTTCTTAATTAGGAGTCTTTATAAGCTAAAATAAGGTGTAAAAAAATTGTGTCATGACTTTCACATTTTTAGTTTTATGGTTTGAAATTTAATGGAAAAATGGCTTAAAATGGGGTTTTTTGTGTAAAAGTTGATGTGATAGTCATTAATTGAGCTTGGAAAAGGGTTTTTGTGTAGAATTTTCTACACCATTCACACAAACACACCCTCCTCCACCTCCAGGTCGTGCTACCTGCAGCAAACCCCTCCCATTTCCCCCATTTTGTTTAGCTCAAAATTCTTGCAAAAAATCCTCCGAAATCCACAAAAATTCACACTTTTCTTCTCTAATTCAAACCTAAACCCTATTCCATTCCTTCTCAACCCCAAATTGGACTAATACAAGGAGAAAAGAGGCATCTTTAGAGGCTAATTGCAAGAGGATCATAATTTGGAAGGTATAAATCCTAATCTAGTTGTTAATTGTTGTTTAAGTTGCTAGATTTAGTAGTTTTAGTGTGTAATTTGCTTATGAATTCTTGTTTAGGAAATTCAAGAAAGGGATTTGATTGTGGATTAGGGTTTGAAGCATGGTTGATGTATTAAAGTTGGGGTTTGGTTATCTAATTAATTAGAGTGGTTTAATTGTGCTAGAATTTCAATTCTAAATATTAGTTTAGTAGTAAATGTTTGATTTGGAAAAAATCAAGAGAAGGTTTTGGTTTTAGAAATTAGGGTTTGTAGTATGGTTGATGGATTTAAGTTAGGGCTTTGGTTATTCAATTGGTTAGAGTGATTAATTGAGCGATGTTGCGTTCGCTAGATCGATAAAATTTCGACATTTACATAGAATCGCTATGCTATTTGCTTACTAGTTTTTCTAAAATTTTAGTAGGTGATCTAATTGTGTTATTTAGGCGATATAATTAACATCTTATACGACTATTAGGGTGTGTGAATGCGGAGTTTTGCTTAGTCGGGTTTTAGTTTTGACAATTTCCCCGATACGGCGATTTTAGTTAAGGTTTTAGCGATTTTCGTGTATTTTCCGCGTACCGAGTGCACGTTGTGATTAATCCGAGAGCGTCGATCTTTTCATAGTGTGAGTTGCGTCATTTTAGAAATCTGTAACCTTATATTGTGTGTTATGCAATTTTAGGATCGGTCGGGGAAACTTCGGATACGGCGCGAAAAGGCAAAGCGGTGGCCGGATCAGATTAGCGGGGATTTCTGGTGAGTAGATATATTCATCTATGGGGGAATCGTCTGGATGGCGCGAGGCGCCCCCCCTCCCTAGTTAGGATTACTATACTTTATGCAATAATTATATTAATAGCTAGCTTATCCATTTATGCACATTGCATACCCTTACAGCTAACCCTATACTAGATTGCATGGACATTCATATGACATTCATATATACATATGCGATATCATTTCGTAGGACACGAACACCTTACCATTGGCATCTATTGCATGCGCACTATTCATGTGACACACACGCCTTTGGTATTTGCCATGCCACGTGCACTATATAAACCTGTTTAGCTTAGTAACGCCATTGCATTCATGCATGATATTTGAGATTGTATCGCACGCATATACCTCGCATTACTATCATATTTACATAGATTTCTAGCCAAACTCTCACATCATATACATTGATATCATAGACACTTATCATACATAACATGTGGACATTATGATTTCTTGAGGATTTCAGTTTGCTGCGATTTCTGGATTTTTGGGGGAAAACCGCAAGAATTTAACAAAACCTCATATTCATCTTTTTTCAAAACAAGTTGCGGTTTTCTCGTGATGTATGTGTCGTCCACCATGAGTTTTCATATTTTCTGATGGATTTCGAGACCCGATTCGAGGAGTGGAGGAACCGTCTCGGGTACATGGTGGGCCCGGTATGGTACCCCGGGGCAAGAAGATCGAGTTGTAGACGATGAGCCTGACAGGGGAAGACTACCTACCGGTGATGTCTGGCGCGGCGGATATCCGGAGGATACCGACCGTTGTCGTGAGATTTATGATATGGGCCGATCCGGACTGACGGAGCCCGATATTGAGACAGATATGATTCCTTTTTGGTGTCGATGCTTGACACAGGTTTTCAGATGATTTCTCGATGATATTTAGCTACTATACAGATGTTCATGTTTTAAAGTTTGGAATTCAATAACCTTAGCATTTAAAACACTTAAAGACTTAATAATGACATTGCATACCTGCGCATACATACTAGAGATATTATAACACATATGGACATACATGTTGTTCCGCATTGCGTGCATTCTTACGATTGCCTTATTAGATGTTATATTTACTCACGAGCTGGCAACTCACCCCCGTTGTGCCACAGTGTCTTGCAGGTCGGACCCGTCATCTTTGTAGCAGCGGGTTATCTTATCATCAGCTCATTTTGCTCAGACTCGCGACTTCGCCCGTAGGTGGGTTGCGAGCATACTTTATTTCTTTTGCTTTATCATTGTATCTAGTATTCTCCATCTACCATTTCACATTGTATATGCGACTTAGTGATGAGACAGGGAGACTTGTATATTTGTGGTTCTTTTGGATCGAGCTCACTTGAGCCGATGTATGTTTTCTGGTATTTTTGCGTTTCCTTTGCTCTTTTCTTGATATTACTATTATATTGCATGTGGTTGTGATCCGCCTTGGGCGAAGAGCTAGCTTCCGCTTGGGGATGCCATTTTTATGATTAAATGTTTATTATCTTGTTGTACCCATTTTGGGGGATAGAAAATACAGGGGAGGCTCTGCCGAAATTTTCGGAAATTTTTGATATTTTAAAAAGGGATTCTATGCAACTTAATTGATTTCAAAACCGTTTTCATTTAAGGTTTTCCTTCACTCTCTTTTGATTTTGGGTTAGATTTCTGGGCTTTGGCTGACTTAGGTTACGGTACGCCTTTAGACGTCTCGTAATCTAAGCGCCAGTCACGTTCCGTACTTTCGGGTCGTGACAAAGTTGGTATCAGAGCGTAGGTTTTACCTTTCTGAGTATAGGACGACCTTGGTAGATGGAGTAGGTGACTTAAGCAGAGTGGCGTAGCGTGGGTATGATCCGCGGCATACTTACGATACGATACTCCGCCTAAGTAACCTTAGGACATAATTGCTTGTATTTCCTTTCTTGATTCCTTGCATTCCTTGATTCAATTGCAATGATCTTATCAGTCCTGTTTCTTATTCCAGCTTCGATGCCTCCAAAGACTACGAGAGCTCAGCGGGCTGCCGCTAGGGATGAGATTCGGGCAGGCCCGTCTGAGGCGAGGATCGAGCGGGAGGATACGCCTACCCCTCAGGGTCCTACTGATCCGCCTTATCCTGACCGTATTGCCAGATTAGAGGCCGGCATGCAAGAGTTGCGGCAGATGATGGGATCTTTAGTTGAGTCCAGCCGGGCACAGAGATCCGAGGACGTTCCTTCCACCGCACAGACCACGATCGTACCTGCTGCACAGATGGTCACTCCTGCTGCTACTATGGAGACTATCCCTGTTTCACTACAGGAGTTCATGAGATTGAGACCTCCAGCTTTTACCGGTACAGATGCGACAGAGGACCCACAGACATTTCTCGATAGGATGGCACGGATTGGCCGTTCGTTGAGGTGTTCTGAGGATAGATTGGTGGAGTTTGCGAGTTTTCGTCTGGAGGGTCTTGCCCAGACATGGTACGACTCAGTAGAGAGAGGCCGAGCTGCAGGTCTGCCTTCTATGACCTGGGATGAGTTTACATCTGCATTTCTTGCCCGTTTTCTTCCGGAGAGTGTCCGAGATGCTCGAGCCCGTAGTTTTGAGTCTTTGCGCAAGACTCCTGAGATGACAGTGTCGGAGTATGATATACAGTTTACCCAGTTGTCTCGATATGCACCGTACCTAGTCGACACAGAAGAGAAGAGGCTAAAGAGGTTTGTACGAGGGCTTGATACACAGCTATTCCTTGCCATCGGCACCCAGCACTTTGATACATACGCTGCCGCGATGGATGCAGCCTTACTTTTGGAGGAGCGTATTTCTGAGACTCCGGTCGTTTCTGGGCTGAAGAGGATCCGTACTGATTCGCCAGCTCAGCGGCAGATGGGCAGACGTCGTGATAGATTCTTTCCGGGAGATGGCGGAGGCAGAGGATTGAGACGAGGTCAGTTATTTGGTTCATATCCACAGACCCAGCAGTCGTCTCCAGGATGTTTTCGGTGCGGGAGTCAGTACCACCGTATCAGGGACTGTACCATGGGACGTCCGGGCGCGGCGACGGTCCCGCATGTGACCTTACCACCCTCACCACCTTCTCAGAGAGCTTTACTTCCTACTCCTGATGATGCTTCACGCCAGCCAGATGCTTCTAGAGGCCGTGGGCGTGGCGGTCCGTTTCAGAGAGGACGAGGCGACAGAGGCAGAGGCAGAGGCCGAGGTAGAGGCAGAGGACAGCCAGCTATTAGTGGTGGACAGGCCCGAGTGTTCGCATTGACTCCTCAGGATGCACAGGCATCCAATGCCGTCGTGACAGGTACTCTGCCAGTATGTTCCTTTGATGCACGGGTATTATTTGATCCAGGCTCCACACATTCCTATGTTTCCACGTATTTTGCACCGAGGTTGGGCCGAGAGTCTTCTCCGTTAGATCAGCCGCTTGTCGTTATTACCCCGGTAGGCGAGTCTTTTGTTGCCCGTTTTGTGTACCGATCTTGTTCCGTTCGTATCGGGGAGAGAGATTCTTCAGTAGATTTGATTCTCCTCGATATGCTCGACTTTGACGTTCTTCTTGGTATGGACTGGCTAGCCACCTGTTATGCATCCGTGGACTGCCGTGAAAAAGCAGTCAGATTCAGTTTTCCTGGTGAGCCGGTTCTTATTATTCAGGGAGATCGTAGCGCTACCCTTCCCAGCTTGATTTCTTCTCTTCGCGCTGGTCAGCTCTTAAGGAAAGGGTGTCAGGGATTCTTAGCTTATGTTTGTGATACTAACTCCACAGAGGTTCCGTTGGACCAGGTCCCTGTTGTGAGAGAGAGTTCCCTGATGTATTCCCTGACGAGCTGCCTGGTCTGCCACCAGAGCGCGAGATTGAGTTCTGTATTGACTTGATCCCTGGCACGGGGCCTATTTCTATACCGCCTTATCGGATGGCCCCGGCGGAGCTGAGAGAGCTAAAGGATCAGTTACAGGACTTGCTGGACAAGGGGCTTATCCGACCGAGTGTGTCACCTTGGGGTGCTCCCGTCCTGTTTGTTAAGAAGAAGGACGGAAGTATGCGCTTATGCATTGATTATCGTCAGCTGAACCGGGTTACTGTGCGGAACAGGTATCCCCTACCCCGCATTGATGACTTATTTGATCAGCTCCAGGGTGCAGGGTTCTTCTCGAAGGTTGA
The DNA here is from genome assembly GCA_030015575.1 of Agapanthus africanus. Classification (NCBI taxonomy): domain Eukaryota; kingdom Viridiplantae; phylum Streptophyta; class Magnoliopsida; order Asparagales; family Amaryllidaceae; genus Agapanthus; species Agapanthus africanus. Next base: position 138,456,547 of record JASDDO010000010.1, read on the forward strand.
TTTACGGTCAGGTTATCACCAGTTGCGGGTTCGGAAGGAGGATATTCCGAAGACAGCTTTCCGTACTCGATATGGTCATTATGAGTTCTTGGTGATGTCGTTCGGGCTCACCAATGCCCCGGCAGCTTTTATGGATTTGATGAACCGCGTATTCAGGCCGTATCTCGATCAGTTCATCATTGTGTTCATTGACGACATCTTGGTTTATTCTCGGAGCCGGGAGGAGCATGAGCAGCACTTACGTATCACATTGCAGACTTTGAGGGAGCATCAGCTGTTCGCCAAATTCTCCAAGTGCGCATTCTGGCTAGACAGTGTCGATTTCTTGGGTCATGTGGTGACGAGAGATGGTATTTGCGTAGACCCGAAGAAGATCGAGGCAGTTCAACGTTGGCCTAGACCGGTATCAGTCACAGAGGTCTGCAGTTTTCTAGGTCTGGCCGGCTATTATCGACGCTTTGTCCAGGATTTCTCCCGCATTGCTGCACCGTTGACCGGGTTGACCCAGAAGGGGGTTCCTTTTGATTGGACCCAGGCATGTGAGGATAGCTTCCAGCAGTTGAAGACTCGTCTGACTACTGCACCAGTGTTAGCATTGCCTTCAGGATCAGGCGGGTTCGTGGTATATTGTGATGCTTCTAGAGTGGGGCTGGGCTGTGTATTGATGCAGCACGACAGAGTTATCGCGTATGCTTCTCGGCAGCTGAGGAAACACGAGCAGAACTACCCCACCCATGATTTAGAGATGGCTGCAGTGGTGTTTGCACTCAAGATCTGGAGATATTACCTATACGGTGAGTCGTGCCAGATATTCACGGACCACAAAAGTTTGAAATATATCTTCCAGCAGCGAGATTTGAACCTGAGGCAGCGCCGTTGGATGGAGTTGGTGAAGGATTATGACTGCGAGATTCTATACCATCCGGGAAAGGCGAATGTGGTGGCAGATGCTTTGAGTAGGAGGCCCGGAGGTAGCCTATCTTGTTTGAGCGCAGTACAGATGCAGTCGACGGCGGATTGGCAGGTGTTATGTGACAGCAGAGTGCAGTTCGAGTTTACTTCTTCAGGGGGACAGCTGGCCCATTTCAGAGCACGGCCACAGTTACTTGACCGTATCCACGAGGCACAGTCCGGTGATGCCCGTACATTAGAGATTATTGAGCAGATTTGGCAGGGCAGAGTTTCTGAGTTCGTGATTGATGATCAGGGGATACTCCGATTTGGGACTCGACTGTGTGTGCCAGATTCAGAGGGACTGAGGCGTGATATTCTCGAGGAGGCACATAGATCAGTATACAGTGTTCACCCAGGTTCCACCAAGATGTATCGTGATTTGAGAGAGGTTTACTGGTGGGACGGGATGAAGAAGGATATTACAGATTTTGTGTCGAGATGCCTGACTTGTCAGCAAGTCAAGGCCGAGCACCAGAGGCCAGCCGGCGAGTTACAGCCTTTGCCCATCCCTGAGTGGAAGTGGGAGCAGGTCTCCATGGACTTCATTGTGGGTCTACCCAGGACCAGTCGAGGGTACGACTCTATTTGGGTGATTGTTGATCGACTGACGAAAGCGGCTCACTTTCTGCCAGTGAAGACCACTTTTGGATTTTCTCAGTACGCCCAGGTTTATATTGATGAGATAGTGCGACTGCATGGTGTTCCGACTTACATCGTGTCTGACCGTGGCACCCAGTTTACCAGCCGATTGTGGCAGAAACTACAGGAAGCTTTGGGTACCCGATTGAGTTTTAGCACAGCCTTCCATCCTCAGACTGACGGTCAGTCGGAGCGTACGATTCAGACTCTTGTGGACATGCTCAGAGCTTGTGTTTTAGATTTCGGTGGTAGCTGGGATCGTCATTTGCCTTTGATCGAGTTTTCCTACAATAATAGCTTCCAGGAGACGATTCAGATGGCACCTTTCGAGGCTTTATATGGGAGGAGATGTCGATCGCCTTTATGCTGGACAGAGCTCAGGGAGAGCAGTGTTTTGGGGCCGTAGATCGTACAGGAGACGACCGAGAAGATACAGCTGATTCGGGACAGGATGAGAGCGGCACAGAGCAGGCAGAAATCTTATGCTGACAAGCGCCGTCGCCGACTCGAGTTCGCTGTTGGCGATCATGTTTTCCTGAAGGTCTCTCCGATGAAAGGTGTGATGAGATTTGGGCGGAAAGGGAAACTGAGTCCTAGGTATGTTGGTCCTTTCGAGATCCTAGAGCGTGTTGGTCCCGTCGCTTATCGGTTAGCTCTTCCGCCCAGCTTCCCCGATGTTCACCCCGTATTCCATGTCTCGATGCTCCGCAAGTACCTTCATGATCCTTCCCAGGCGATTCAGCACCAGACGATCCAGTTAGAGCGTGATCTTTCTTTCACCGAGCAGCCGGTGGTCATTTTGGATCGGCAGGTGAAGAAATTGAGGTCGAAGGTCATACCGTCTGTCAAAGTCCTTTGGCATGGCCCGAACAGCGAGGAGGTCACCTGGGAGACCGAGGTCGAGATGAGGAAGAGATATCCCCATCTTTTTGAAGGTACGCGTAGTTAAATTCTAAATTCGGGGACCGAATTTCTTTAAGGGGGGAAGATTGTAACCCTTCGAAAATCGTTTAGGCAGTTTTTCGGTAATCGGCAAATTTTTCGGCTTTTTCCGTAAAAAGTCAAAATAGGTATTTTTCTTTGTAGACCTAATTATACAAAATTTAGATAAGATATTACTATAATTTTGTCACTAAAATGTCATTTATAATTTTCTAGTTAAATAAATTTTTTTTCGTAATTAATTATTTTTTTATTATTTTAAGCCTTTTTAAATACATTTAATTAGGGATAAATACAAATTTAATTAGGTAAATTTCTTAATTAGGAGTCTTTATAAGCTAAAATAAGGTGTAAAAAAATTGTGTCATGACTTTCACATTTTTAGTTTTATGGTTTGAAATTTAATGGAAAAATGGCTTAAAATGGGGTTTTTTGTGTAAAAGTTGATGTGATAGTCATTAATTGAGCTTGGAAAAGGGTTTTTGTGTAGAATTTTCTACACCATTCACACAAACACACCCTCCTCCACCTCCAGGTCGTGCTACCTGCAGCAAACCCCTCCCATTTCCCCCATTTTGTTTAGCTCAAAATTCTTGCAAAAAATCCTCCGAAATCCACAAAAATTCACACTTTTCTTCTCTAATTCAAACCTAAACCCTATTCCATTCCTTCTCAACCCCAAATTGGACTAATACAAGGAGAAAAGAGGCATCTTTAGAGGCTAATTGCAAGAGGATCATAATTTGGAAGGTATAAATCCTAATCTAGTTGTTAATTGTTGTTTAAGTTGCTAGATTTAGTAGTTTTAGTGTGTAATTTGCTTATGAATTCTTGTTTAGGAAATTCAAGAAAGGGATTTGATTGTGGATTAGGGTTTGAAGCATGGTTGATGTATTAAAGTTGGGGTTTGGTTATCTAATTAATTAGAGTGGTTTAATTGTGCTAGAATTTCAATTCTAAATATTAGTTTAGTAGTAAATGTTTGATTTGGAAAAAATCAAGAGAAGGTTTTGGTTTTAGAAATTAGGGTTTGTAGTATGGTTGATGGATTTAAGTTAGGGCTTTGGTTATTCAATTGGTTAGAGTGATTAATTGAGCGATGTTGCGTTCGCTAGATCGATAAAATTTCGACATTTACATAGAATCGCTATGCTATTTGCTTACTAGTTTTTCTAAAATTTTAGTAGGTGATCTAATTGTGTTATTTAGGCGATATAATTAACATCTTATACGACTATTAGGGTGTGTGAATGCGGAGTTTTGCTTAGTCGGGTTTTAGTTTTGACAATTTCCCCGATACGGCGATTTTAGTTAAGGTTTTAGCGATTTTCGTGTATTTTCCGCGTACCGAGTGCACGTTGTGATTAATCCGAGAGCGTCGATCTTTTCATAGTGTGAGTTGCGTCATTTCAGAAATCTGTAATCTTATATTGTGTGTTATGCAATTTTAGGATCGGTCGGGGAAACTTCGGATACGGCGCGAAAAGGCAAAGCGGTGGCCGGATCAGATTAGCGGGGATTTCTGGTGAGTAGATATATTCATCTATGGGGGAATCGTCTGGATGGCGCGAGGCGCCCCCCCTCCCTAGTTAGGATTACTATACTTTATGCAATAATTATATTAATAGCTAGCTTATCCATTTATGCACATTGCATACCCTTACAGCTAACCCTATACTAGATTGCATGGACATTCATATGACATTCATATATACATATGCGATATCATTTCGTAGGACACGAACACCTTACCATTGGCATCTATTGCATGCGCACTATTCATGTGACACACACGCCTTTGGTATTTGCCATGCCACGTGCACTATATAAACCTGTTTAGCTTAGTAACGCCATTGCATTCATGCATGATATTTGAGATTGTATCGCACGCATATACCTCGCATTACTATCATATTTACATAGATTTCTAGCCAAACTCTCACATCATATACATTGATATCATAGACACTTATCATACATAACATGTGGACATTATGATTTCTTGAGGATTTCAGTTTGCTGCGATTTCTGGATTTTTGGGGGAAAACCGCAAGAATTTAACAAAACCTCATATTCATCTTTTTTCAAAACAAGTTGCGGTTTTCTCGTGATGTATGTGTCGTCCACCATGAGTTTTCATGTTTTCTGATGGATTTCGAGACCCGATTCGAGGAGTGGAGGAACCGTCTCGGGTACATGGTGGGCCCGGTATGGTACCCCGGGGCAAGAAGATCGAGTTGTAGACGATGATCCTGACAGGGGAAGACTACCTACCGGTGATGTCTGGCGCGGCGGATATCCGGAGGATACCGACCGTTGTCGTGAGATTTATGATATGGGCCGATCCGGACTGACGGAGCCCGATATTGAGACAGATTGATTCCTTTTTGGTGTCGATGCTTGACACAGGTTTTCAGATGATTTCTCGATGATATTTAGCTACTATACAGATGTTCATGTTTTAAAGTTTGGAATTCAATAACCTTAGCATTTAAAACACTTAAAGACTTAATAATGACATTGCATACCTGCGCATACATACTAGAGATATTATAACACATATGGACATACATGTTGTTCCGCATTGCGTGCATTCTTACGATTGCCTTATTAGATGTTATATTTACTCACGAGCTGGCAACTCACCCCCGTTGTGCCACAGTGTCTTGCAGGTCGGACCCGTCATCTTTGTAGCAGCGGGTTATCTTATCATCAGCTCATTTTGCTCAGACTCGCGACTTCGCCCGTAGGTGGGTTGCGAGCATACTTTATTTCTTTTGCTTTATCATTGTATCTAGTATTCTCCATCTACCATTTCACATTGTATATGCGACTTAGTGATGAGACAGGGAGACTTGTATATTTGTGGTTCTTTTGGATCGAGCTCACTTGAGCCGATGTATGTTTTCTGGTATTTTTGCGTTTCCTTTGCTCTTTTCTTGATATTACTATTATATTGCATGTGGTTGTGATCCGCCTTGGGCGAAGAGCTAGCTTCCGCTTGGGGATGCCATTTTTATGATTAAATGTTTATTATCTTGTTGTACCCATTTTGGGGGATAGAAAATACAGGGGAGGCTCTGCCGAAATTTTCGGAAATTTTTGATATTTTAAAAAGGGATTCTATGCAACTTAATTGATTTCAAAACCGTTTTCATTTAAGGTTTTCCTTCACTCTCTTTTGATTTTGGGTTAGATTTCTGGGCTTTGGCTGACTTAGGTTACGGTACGCCTTTAGACGTCTCGTAATCTAAGCGCCAGTCACGTTCCGTACTTTCGGGTCGTGACAGTATACTACTTTATAGTAAAATATCATTTCATATTATATACATATCAACATATCCATAATTAGTATGTAGCTTGAGCTTATTTGGTTTTAGACTTAAGTTTGATTAATCATACATACATATGTAATTAAAATAAACAACGCTTTTCCAAACTAGATATCCAAACAGGGTTTTGAAATAACTTAATAATGAAACGAATTCGAATAATACACAGTTCTTACATGCTTCTTACACACGTTATGTCCAGACGCGACAGGGTAGATCGGCCGAGCCTCCATATGCATCTCCTTCAGCTGCGGCTCCGCAAGCCACTACATCGGCTGCGGTTCCGCAGACAGCTCCTGTAGCTCTACCGCCCACTCAGACTCCCGCAGCCGCGGCTCCGCAAGAGACTACCTCGACGGCGGCTGCGCAGACCACATCGCCAGCTCCACATGCCGCTCAGACCCCCGCTCGCGACGCATTGCAGAGTGTATTGACCGAGGAGCAGGCGCGCGTTATTCTAACGTTATTCAGAGATGGAGCTGGACCGAACTAGGGTAGCTTTTTGGTTCTTATTTTTTGAAACATGTATTTATTTATATCACATTGTACTACATTTTGAAACGATATTGATATTGGTTTGTATTTATATCATATTCAGTTTTTGGGTTTCTTTTGTATATTATATATATGCTTGAGATGTGATTATGAATACTGCAATATATGATTTGATTGATGTATATAGTATTGTGCACAGGGCGGGAAAAAATCTAGCAGCCCATTTTTAAAAAAAAAATACAGACAATATGTACCTACGGACTAAGCCGTAGGTATATACGTTGCCCCTACGGAGTTATCCGTAGGGGCAAACTATCAGGAAACCTGATATTTTTCCCACCTGATCTCAGTGCAGGGTGTTGGGAGTGCCCCTACGGATAACTCTGTAGGGGCCACTGTCTATCCCTTACGGATTTATCCGTAGGGGCAAAATATCAGGTTTCCTGATATTTTCCCCCCTGATCTCAGTGCAGGGTGTTGGGAGTGCCCCTACGGATATGTATGTAGGGGCCACTGTCTATCCCCTACGGAGTTATCCGTAGGGGTAGAACAAGGACCTACAGTTGTATCCGTAGGTACATACAATATATTCAAAAAAAAATACATATATGATTTGATTACCCTTACGGAGTAATCCGTAGGGGCAACAACACCTACAGATATATCCGTAGGGGCAAGAATTTGCCCGTAGGGGCAAGTTCAGGGCCTCAACTTGCACCTGCGGCCTTTGCACCTACGGGGTATTTTTTCGCCCCTACGCATATATCCGTAGGGGCAGTGGGTTGCCCCTACGGATAAATCCGTAGGGGCAACCCTTATTTGTAGTAGTGCTTCCTTAAAGTTTAACGGTAGAAAGTATATGTCTTTGTAGTTTATTTAGAAATAGGCAAATTTTGAGTTCACTTCTTGGGCTAAGTCGAAACGAAGGAAAAGTATTGATGTTCTTATTAGAGTATAAGTTTGAAAAATAATTCCTAGCTTATGTCTAGATTCTGAAAATGTATACCCTACAATTTGCACAATCACGCACCATGAAACTTGGAATAGTAGAAGAGACCTTGAAATTCTCTTGTCTAAAGTCCTTAGTACAATGACAATGAAAATGAAAAAAAATATATAAGTGTGAATAAAGAATAAAAAAATGGACACTGGTTTCTGTGATTACTTAAGGCTGCAAAAATAGAAAAATATTTAGCGAGGGTGCTTTATCACCTAGTGCCTTAGACCAACTGGTTTGGGAGTCACTGTTAAAAGCCTTGGGTGTTGCAAGACTAGGAATTATGCTTTAAAATGCAAACGCATTTTGGTAATCGGTCGTTGGTACCTCAAGAAGTATTAACGGTCGCATGAAGGATGTGTAAGCAAAATTCATTTAAAAATTCACCTATTAATAAGTGCTTTGGACAACGGAAAAGGGTATGATTGCTTCATTTGAATTTCTAAGTGTAGGGGTGATTTATACACACACGTGGGGATATGTGATTGGAGTTTAGATGAGAGAAAGGAATGAAGAATAGAACTTGTAACTTTAGTAAGAGTTGATAAAAATTTCTAAGTGGAGATGGAACCCTAAAAGGAAAACTTAAGAGATGCCGAAAGCGAAGTAGGTCTGCAGAACATATATAAGCTTAAGTTAAATGATGACAAAGCGTGAAGAATATGGGTGGATAATTTACGAGTCGACGATAATAGAATTCCTTGTTAGAAAACCTAATTGGAGAACAAAATTCGAAAAGCCGAATTGATAGGATTTTGTGGGTAGTATCCGCTGAAAACCCTCAGGAGTCAACACGCCTCCTACTAGGGATACCTAGAGGTTTAACGGCTTGTTGCACGTGCTCAGTGCAATCGCGTTTCCCTGCGAAAGTGCGGTTAGGATTTTAGTGAATAAAAATAAGTTTGCTCGAGGACGAGTAAAAGATAAGTTTGGGGGTATTTGTTCACACCATAATATTGCATTATTATATTCCCCATTCTTATTCTTTTTATAAATAAACAGGTGCTTTTGACGCATGTCTGCTACATGTTACAGGTTATAGGTTCTTATACAGAAAACAGTGAAAATGATGTAAAGACGATGAAAAAGTGGGCTTTGACCAACAAATAGAAGACTCTTAATCAAGCCTACATCAAAGATAAAGTTCACAATGTACAAGGCAACGCAAGGTCCAAAATTACAAAGCGAACGATTAAAAATCCATGGCAAATTGTTCACCGAAAATCTGGATCCAATATAGAAGCCCAATTGATAAAAGAACCAAATAAATGAGAAGCCCACACAGCAGAGAAAAAAGCACAGAAAAAATCACTCTCCAAGTCGACTAATGGGCCGCGGAACCGCGGCCCAAGCCCACCAATGCCGCGGTTCCGCGGTGATAAAATGCCCAGAGAGAAAAGATTTTTTACCCAAATGTGTAGGATGCTCTGACTAGTCTACCTAAGGGCAAATTTGTAAATTTAGACATGCAGATCAAAATGTAACCTAGGGTTTCCTATTCTCTATAAATAGGAACTCTAAAGAATGTATTTTCTGATGCCTCCTTTTAATAATAAATTCCAGAATTCTTTATGGAGAGCATCGGTGCCTCTCTTCAATTCAGAAATTCAGATCTGACAACCCTGCGTTGATGATTGGAGAAATGCATCTGTAAGTAGATTTAATTACTTGCCCTAGTTTAGATTTTAATTCTTTGCCCTAGATAGATTTATTTCCTCGCTGTAGATAAATTGTTTAGAGTTAGCTTTGGGGAAGGCTTTTGAGAGATGAGATCTCTCATCCCTTTCTTACCCATTATATATTTACAATAGGACTCCATGTTAGTTGTATGTATGCCCTAGAGGCCATTACTGTACATTGGATGTATATTGTAGTGGATGCTGGGACATATATAGGTAGGAATTTCTTGCTCGACATGATAGTACGCTATCTGGTTGCTCTTTATCTTAACATGTATATTTTCTGTCTCTCTGATTACATGTTGATAAAGCCCTTAGGATGTGTACTCGACTTCCAGGACTATGATGAAGATCATACTAGTGGGGCCTGGGTAGTCAATGAGTACATCCTTCATTGTTCCTAGTCGTCGGAATATCGAGACGGGGCATCGATATTCCAGAGTAGACTAGCGTATATCTTCTCGACCCATGTGATAGGCGATGGATGACCCCATATCCATTAGTGTTTGACATCAGAGATGGTATTCGGGTGCTCAGTGGAGACTGGGTACACTGAACGGACTCGCCGAGAACTCCCAGATGGTATTATACCTCACGTCAGATGGCAGTTCTCTGGTGACACTGGTACAGCTTAGTCTGTTGACCCGAGATCGTCTTAGAGTCTTGTGTGTCTCCCACTGTGCTTTGATTTCCACCCTACCACGGCTCTACTGAGTCATGCAAACAGGTGGTTTTAGGGTACAGTCCCGATTCACATGGAGGCAATGAGCGATTGGAGGGGATTCGTCTTTCCCGGTATTGGGGGTGGATGTTGCGCTATGCTCGACTGGCCATAACAGGAAATCCCAGGCCAGGGTTGCAGTGATATACTGGTAAGAGTTATCAGTAGTTTCACGAATGTTATGGACCTCACGTCGGCATGACTTATCGAGCTATTGGGGTCTGACGTTTACCACCCCTAGGCGAGATATGCGACATATCAGACGAACAGACCGGACTGTACGGTAAGTGTTACTGGTTGGATTCACAGGAGTGTGAGCGGGCTTGCTCGTCGATCTTCTGATCGCTCAATACCCGGGTGGCCGTTACGTTTAGCAGACCACTTGCGGCTTGTGGGTGTTTGATATGATCATCACCTGCTGCCGGCGTATTGACGAGTCTTTAGAGTCCTACACAGAGGTTTCCTGGCTCAAGGGAAACGAAATAGGAGCGCATATGAGATATGTGCGGGACCGAGAATAATGCGTGTATGTGATACCGTATTCCATTCTCGCGATGAATGTATCGATTGGTTGTATGCGATATAACCTAGTTATCGAATCAAGGATTGATTCGATAAGCCGATACATTGGATATTAGTCGGTTATATGCGATATGACCGGATCGATAAATCAAGTGTTGATTTAATGATTTAATGCATAATTATATATTTGATATATTACTTTGCATTAACTAATATTAGTTCACTTTAAATGGATTTTCTCACTTGAAATGCGCATTGTATAAGTGATATATTTTTGTGCACTTGTTTGTATCATGTTTGATGATACATGCTCACTTGGGTTTGTGTAAAGAATTAAACCATGGTTAGTTAATGGTTAGGGTTTCATTTGATTTACTTATTCATTTATTTATTTATTTTGGAAAGATAAATAAATCATGGTGGCTTTCTTTGTTTGTTTGTTGAAGCTTCATGGAGCTTTGAACAAGTCCACCATTCTTGTCTCATGCTTAACCCTAACCATTCAACCTAACCTTAGTCAATTCTCTACACCTAACTAAGGTTGAGATTATGATAAGTATCATATTGTTTTCTATTTTAAAATAATACTTATCATATTTCTTTCTTTTTCTTCTTCATTTTCAACAAGAAGAAAACCTTGCCTTCATCAATGGCAACATGTGAAAATGAGTGAGAAATCCAATTCCAATGTGAACCCACTTCCTATTTATTCATCCTCTACCTCTTGCCAAGTAGTATAGGGTGTTTTCTTCACAAGTTTCATGGCTTGGTGAAGTTGGAGCTTGATCTTGTGTTGCCTCGACGTAGATCATCTTCGGCATCGAAGCCGACAACCTAGCCCGCCCATTTCTCCGATGAAGCCGATGCTAGAGTCCGGGATCCGATATGGACAGCGAGGGGACTTCATCACGGAGCCATGGAGGTGGAGGACCGGATCTACAAAGGTTGTAGCCCCTTCCCTTTAGCTATAAATTCGTTTATTTGCATTGCATCGCCTATACATCTAGTTAACGATCCGTATTAGGGTTTCTCGGCACTTGTAAAATTTTAATTGGCCATGTTTGATCACTTGTGAGACTTCATTAGTGTGCCTAGGAACCCTACAGGGGTATCAGAGCCTAGCTAGAGCCTTAGGCGATGCACAGACGGAGTTAGAAGTCCGATCGAACCGAAACCCTAATTCAAAGTTGCTCTCTGGACTTTTTTCAAAAACTGGGTTTTTTCCAGATTAAAAATATGCAGAAAAATCATCAGGAGATTGTAAGAGTTACTGTGAAATTCGATCGCGTAATTCCATCAAACCGCCGTGGTTCCGCGGCACGAGCATGGCTCGTGCGGCGGTTCCGCGGCCGTACGGCCTCCTTGTTCAATGAATTTTACACAGTAACTCCTACTTTGTAGTGCTGGTTTTCCTGGGAATGTTTAATCTGAACTCAAGAGTTGAGTTTTCTGGGTTGTATTGGGGACTCGGTGTTTCGATCGGATTGTCTAATTTTGTCAGTGTGTTTTTCCGGGTAATTTTAGAATATGTTAAAAAGTTCGACCGGATATAAATACCCATTTTTCCCCTGCCGGGAAATTTCCAATTGTTGGATTTTTCCGTAGTTTAACGACGTTCTAAGTAGTGCAAGTAACGCGATGGTCCCTCTAGAAGACAACAAACCTTAACTCGATTATGTGACCGTCTTGAACTGCCCTTTGAACCTTAGGGTTTGGGGCAGTACGGCGTGCCACATGTGAGGCGTTGGCTTGACCCTTCTACGGCTGGACCGTTGGTACTGAGGCACGAAGTGAATGTTTTTAAACTTATTACATGTGTTGAGCTGTTTCGGGAAAACTTGGATGTTCGATTGTTCGATCGGAAAGTTTAACATTTTCTATTTATCCGGAATGTGATACAATACTTGAAATTCACAAATAGTTATGAGATAACTGAATGAATGTTATAAACATAGCAGTTTAGTCTCACTTGATCGGTTGCCACGGAATTTTGATGAGATCAAAAGTCCGTCGCAATCACGTAGCGTACGCGGATACTCGCCGGGTAAACTTAATAGACAGCCTCACCCCATAGCCCCGACTAAGTGACTGTAGGAGAACCCCGTCGCCGAAAGCATCCGTTTGGGTGCTCGCGGTAGCGGTGTTCCGCCTTGGTGCACTTCGTCGACGGTATCGGGGGTGCAGCCGCCTACTAAAGTTTGCGAGGAGCATTCGATCAGAATGTCGGGAATCCTGTTGAATTGCCCGACATGTTATTGAAAAGTGTTTTCGATAATGAGACTAAAATGCGGGGTTTATAATTGTTAGGCATGCGATGTCTAAGTATTTCATTTGATTAGGCATGCGATGTCTAAAGAGGTTGCGGATTCCAACTGTTGTAGTTTTACACTTTCTTTTCTGTGACCGTAAGTGTAATATGTGATATCGCCGGTTTCGTTGCTATATGTCAACGACAATTGGGATGCGCATATTTACTTACGTTGATGACATGTGATGTTATGTGTTGCTGGATATGTTATATTGGATCGTCGTGTTTGAATAGCCGGGTGGTTTTTATGTGAGATGAGTATTTTTTCATTTTCATTCATGTAAAAACTTGTACGTAATATTCTTTTATTGGGGCACTTCCAGGTTGCGGATGTTGTCGCCATTTGTATATTATTTACTTTTCCGCATTAGGATAGACCCAAGGAGAGGAGCACAAGTAACCGGGTTCTGGGGTCCAGTAGGAGACCAACTCGAGGAGTCGATTCCGGGTCTCCTAACCCTAGAATTAGTAGGGTTGCTTGCCGCTCTCGTAGGGGTCTAGGGGTGTGGGATTGGCTATTCATCACGACCGTGGAATCCGTGTTTTATACTGGCTCGTATTGAAAACACGGACGTCCTAGTATATCCAATATTTCATATGATATTTTCTGCTGCGTTATCTGTGATGTGATCATGTGTATTGTTCAGATAGATAGTATATAGTATATATGATATATTATATAGACGTTACTTATGTTTTACACCCGCGCTAGCCCTGCCCTGCCGTTAGTTACCTAACCTAACGGTGCACGAGAGGACATCGAGGCGAATGCGGATGGCATAAGTGTACGTCGTATTTATCTGTGATGTTTAGGTGGACTTAAATGATGGATATTCATTAATGAGATTAATGAAAGAAAATAAACCTAATTGATGTTGTGGAATCGAATTTCAAAATAAAAACAGGTAGCTACAGTTCTTGCTTTTCATCGCGGTGTTCCTTGAAGAACATCCTGCACCTTATTCGATGAGGAAAGGACTGAGATCCCTTCACCGGGAGTGACTCCTTTAGCAATAACTGGCAGATGCTACAACCCTCGGTTTGTCTTTTGATTGCTTCTATAGTTTCTGTTTTGCACAGTGATATATATGATATATCCCGCACCTCATTCGACGAGGAAAGGGCCGACGATCCCTTCACCGGGAGTGACCCCTTTAGCAAAACTAGAAAAGCCTCAAAAACATTCCATTTAAAAACCATTTGATTCCGCAATGAGATCAAGTTCAAAGCGTTAAAGGTTTTCATAAAAACCATTCGCAACCCTCCGTCATTTTAGGAAGTAGAGTACTTAGTATTCGTGCTGTGTTTGTTGACCTTGGTTAAGGCACAGTGTACGGTAGCTAAGTGATGTCTTCCTACACCGCATATGATGCGATTAATTAGGACAGTCGCGTGACTTTGTTGACCTTAGTTAAGGGTCATGTGGGTGGGTCTAATTAATCACGAAATGACGGGTAGAACTTGACTAGTGCTTATGATTTGTTGACCATAGTTAAGGTCATAAGTGCTAGGGGTAAAAATCTTTATCGGGAGTTTCAAGTGTTGAAATTTGCAATGAGATTGCATACCTTCTATGTGATAGTTGGATCCCGATACCCACTGCGAGTAATTGTTACTCCCGGGAGAGTTTTGCACTTTACAATTAGCCGATCAAGTAGGTGTCTAGAAAGGTGTCAACGGGGTTACGCCTCTGGGAAAACGAGGTTTACTGTAATTAGGTCCGTGCGAAAGCACGGGGAACCTCCCTCAAAGTACCGACACTGGCCTGGCTGAAAGATTGGCAGACTTGTAGCGTGTAATTAATCCCGGCTAGTCTTTCCTTTTTTGGTTTGAAGGAAGATTTGATAAAAACAGTGGGAGCCATCCTGATTAGATAAAATATATAACCAATCTAATCTTGCAAGAGCGCACGCAGAGTGTTTTCTTCTCTCTCTCTCCAAGTAGCGACCATATCACGCCTTAATCAAGATAATAATATAGATGTATTGACCGAACCCGCTTGTTATACTGAGCTGGAGAACGTTGGTCCCGCTCCAACTTATAATTGTTATAAGACAGAGCATGAAATAGAGAATACCAGATTTCCTATGCCGCCCAAACGAAGAAAGTGCATATGATGCATCTCCTTCGGGTGTGTTAATTATAAAGAACTGTTTCTCAGTATCCTCTGAATCCTGGGTATTTGATACTGGATCAGGATCCCAGATATGTAATCTGTTACATAGGGCTACAAAAAGGTAGAAAACTGAGAACGGGTGATAAGTTTCATGAGACAGAAAACGGGGCAAGTGTTGCAGCCAAGTCTGTTGGTCACTGTCACCCTGTATTACCAATACATTGATTCTGAACAAATGCTATTAGATACCGAACCTGATATACAAAATCATATCAATCTCTTTATTTATTAAAGAAATGATAAAATTTTGTATTGATGGATAATGTTTTGAACATTTCCTATATCAAAAGTTGATCGGTTCAGGCACGTTATCTAAAAGCATTGATGTTCTAAATCAAACTACAGTTCCTAGTATACAGAACACACACAAGAGGAAGAGTTCAGAAATGAACGAATCCTTCTTGAGGCATTGTAGACTAGGTCATATCAATGCGACCCGACTGGCTGAAGTTACATTTTAGATGCATATTTAAATCAGTTTGAATTTACATCTTGTGAAACTTGCCAGTCATGTCACAAAGATTAGATGACCATAGCTCCATTTACTGAAAACAGAGAAAGAGTTAGTAAACTCTTAGGACTGATACATGATGATGTATGTAAGGTCTCTTGTCTTCACATGCCAAGACTGGTTCTTTGTATTTCATTACATTCTCTGATAATCTCTCAAGATTCAGACATATGTTCCTGTTGAAACACAAGTCCGAACCTTTTGAGATATTCACAGAATATAAGTTAGAAATAGAGAACCAAAAACTGGGTATAAGTATTTTGTCCTATGATAAGATCAGGGAGGAGAATACTTGTGCATAGAATTCCTGGATTATTCTAAAGAAGAATGGGATTCTCTCTCCGTATTACTCCACTGAATACACCACAGCACAACGGTGTATCAGCGTGGAGCAATCGCACCGTATTAGATATGGTGTGCTCTATGATGAGTAATACTGAGTTACCTATTTCCTTTTGGGGTTGTGCACTTGAGAAAATGCATACCTATTGAATTGGGTTCGAATCAAATCAATGCCTACCACTCCATATAAGATATGGTGTGGGAAGAGCCTATCTCTTAAGTAAGTTAAGATTTGGGAATGTCCGGCCTATGTCAAAAGCAAAATCCGGACAAGATCGAGGCAAGGTCAGTTCCGTAGAACTGGAAAGGTTCCAGCTATACAAAACTGCAGCTGATGATTTGACAGAACCAAAGGATTCAATAGTCCCCGACGAACCTCAGCCTCTCCGCCGATCTGGTAGGGTTCCTCACCTGCCTGAGAGATACTTCGGTTTCTCGATGACAGTGGGAGCAAGGATTGCATCATGAGATGATGACCCAACTAGATTCGAGCAGGTCATCGAGAGTAGGGAGTCTGTAAGAATGACTGGATGCTTAGCGATCTGAGATGGAATCAATGTACAGCAACAAAGTATGGACTTTGATTGCGATATCTGAAGGGTTAAATCCCCATCAGGAGCAAGTATATCTTGAGAAGATTACTTGGTGTAGATGGAAAAGTTGAGACTTTCAAAGCTAGACTTGTTAAAGGTTTTCGTCATCGACCAGGCGTGGATAATGATGAAACCTTTTCCAGTGCCTATGCTTAAGTCCATCCAGATCCTACTTGCTATTGCTATATACCATGACTACGATATCTGGTGGTTGGGTGCCATGACTACTTTTCTAAATAATGATTTAGAAGAGAAAGTCTGTAAGTACACAGTCAGAAGGCTTCGTAGACAGTGGGAGCAGCGGAAACGTGTGTAAGATGTTTTATATAATAAAGCAGGCATCGCAAAGTTGGAACATCTGTTTTGATGAGGTAGTCAAAGAGTTTGACGTCATCAAAATGGTAGATGAACCATGTATATACAAAAAGGTAGTAGAGAGTAAGGTAGTCATCCTCGTATTGTACGTGGACAACATACTCTTGATAGGAAAAGAGTTTCCTATACTACGATCGGTCGATCTCCTCTTATCACAAGGATTCTCCAATAGGATCAAAGTGATACCTTCTAAATCCTAGGTTTTGGATCTATGAGATAGATCTAAATGGATGTTAGGATTCTCACTAGCTATAGTGAGATAGTATCAGTTGATTCTGGGGAGAATCACTGAAAAAGTTCCAGGGTGATAAGGACGACTGAATGTCAGTCGCAGGCATTGTCTTTACCCTCAGTAAAGGGACGGTATGTTGGAAGAGTTCCAAGCTAGATACCGTGGCAAACTAGACGATAAAGGCCGGTAACATCGCTATTAAAGATACTACTAAAGAGGCAGTTTGGGTGTATATTGGTTCATAAGATGAACTAGGTTCCCACCATCGTGTGACAATGGAAGTGTGGCTTTGGCCAAGGAACCATGATCCCATCAGTGACCCAGACATATTCTGAGGCAGCATCACCTGATCATGGAGATAGTTGATCTCCAGGGTGATCGAGGTAAGGAGAGTAGAATCAAAGGACAACACAGCGGATCCACTCACGAAGGCCTTTTCCCAAAGAGAGACTTTTATGGGAAGGTTGAGTATGTGATACTGCAACCACTGCTACAGATGGCCCTAGTGCAAGTGGGAGATTGTTAGTTATATGTATGCCATAGAAGCCATTACTGTACATTGGATGTATATTGTAGTGGATGCTGGGACATATATAGGTAGGACTTTCTTGCTCGACTTGATAGTACGCTATCTGGTTGCTCTTTATCTTAACATGTATACTTTCTGTCTCTCTGATTACATGTTGATAAAGCCCTTAGGATGTGTACTCGACTTCCAGGACTATGATGAAGATCATACTAGTGGGGCCTGGGTAGTCAATGAGTACATCCTTCATTGTTCCTAGTCGTGGGAATATCGAGACGGGGCATCGATATTCCAGAGTAGACTAGCGTATATCTTCTCGATCCATATGATGGGCGATGGATGATCCCATATCCATTGGTGTTTGACATCAGAGATGGTATGCGGGTGCTCAGTGGAGACTGGGTACACTGAACGGACTCGCCGAGAACTCCCAGATGGTATTATACCTCACGTCAGATGGCAGTTCTCTGGTGACACTGGTACAGCTTAGTCTGTTGACCCGAGATCGTCATAGAGTCTTGTGTGTCTCCCACTGTGCTTTGATTTCCATCCTACCACGGCTCTACTGAGTCATGCAAACAGGTGGTTTTAGGGTACAGTCCCGATTCACATGGAGGCAATGAGCGATAGGAGGGGATTCGTCTCTCCCGGTATTGGGGGTGGATGTTGCGCTATGCTCGACTGGCCATAACAGGAAATCCCTGGCCAGGATTGCAGTGATATACTGGTAAGAGTTATCAGTAGTTTCACGAATGTTATGGACCTCACGTCGGCATGACTTATCGAGCTATTGGGGTGTAACGTTTACCACCCCTAGGCGAGATATGCGACATATCAGACGAACAGACCGGACTGTACGGTAAGTGTTACTGGTTGGATTCACAGGAGTGTGAGCGGGCTTGCTCGTCGATCTTCTGATCGCTCAATACCCGGGTGGCCGTTACGTTTAGCAGACCACTTGCGGCTTGTGGGTGTTTGATATGATCATCACCTGCTGCCGGCGTATTGACGAGTCTTTAGAGTCCTACACAGAGGTTTCCTGGCTCAAGCGAAACGAAATTGCATATGAGATATGTACGGGACCGAGAATAATGCGTGTATGTGATACCGTATTCCATTCTCGCGATGAATGTATCGATTGGTTGTATGCGATATAACCTAGTTATCGAATCAAGGATTGATTCGATAAGCCGATACATTGGATATTAGTCGGTTATATGCGATATGACCGGATCGATAAATCAAGTGTTGATTTAATGATTTAATGCATAATTATATATTTGATATATTACTTTGCATTAACTAATATTAGTTCACTTTAAATGGATTTTCTCACTTGAAATGCACATTGTATATGTGATATATTTTTGTGCACTTGTTTGTATCATGTTTGATGATACATGCTCACTTGGGTTTGTGTAAAGAATTAAACCATGGTTAGTTAATGGTTAGGGTTTCATTTGATTTACTTATTCATTTATTTATTTATTTTGGAAAGATAAATAAATCGTGGTGGCTTTCTTTGTTTGTTTGTTGAAGCTTCATGAAGGTTTGAACAAGTCCACCATTCTTGTCTCATGCTTAACCCTAACCATTCAACCTAACCTTAGTCAATTCTCTACACCTAACTAAGGTTGAGATTATGATAAGTATCATATTGTTTTCTATTTTAAAATAATACTTCTCATATTTCTTTCTTCTTCTTCTTCATCTTCAACAAGAAGAAAACCTTGCCTTCATCAATGGCAACTTGTGAAAATGAGTGAGAAATCCAATTCCAAAGTGAACCCACTTCCTATTTCTTCATTCTCTACCTCTTGCCAAGTAGTATAGGGTATTTTCTTCATAAGTTTCATGGCTTGGTGAAGTTGGATCTTGATCTTGTGTTGCCTCGATGTAGATCATCTTCGGCATCGAAGCCGACGACCTAGCCCGCCCATTTCTCCGATGAAGCCGATGCTAGAGTCTGGATCCGATATGGACAGCGAGGGGACTTCATCACGGAGCCATGGAGGTGGAGGACCGGATCTACAAAGGTTGTAGCCCCTTCCCTTTAGCTGTAAATTCGTTTATTTGCATTGCATCGCCTATACATCTAGTTAACGATCCGTATTAGGGTTTCTCGGCACTTGTAAAATTTTAATTGGCCATGTTTGATCACTTGTGAGACTTCATTAGTATGCCTTGGAACCCTACACTCCTTGCATACACGCACACACCGCGCCCTACGGCACCCTATCCCTCGAGGTAGCGGTGATACCGTAGTGTAAAAGCCCGGTTGCGCGCGATTTCCATGGAGGTTAGGGTAAGGATCTCTAAAGGAAGGACAAGAACATAGAGGAAGGAACACCTTCCCGAATGGATCTAATCCCCTTTATTGATAATTACCATAACTCCTCATAGATCTTCATTCGGGTATATAAAGCGTTGAGATTTTCTTGCATTTCCAAACCATCCCTAAACCTAACCCTAACAAGACTAGATCTAGATAATCGTAGTATAGAATAATTAAGTTTTTAGATTTAATAACCAATCCGAACACCCTTCGGAATTAACTCGTTAGCGCGACTAGGAGATTCACACCATCCCTGTGGACCGACCCGTACTCACCAGCTAGCTGCAAAGCGACGCCGTTCTTGATTGTGGTAATAGATAGTTTTTTAGAACAAATCACCCGACACCGTAGAAAACGGAGAAAGTCGACCCCCGACACCGTAGAAAACGGAGAAAGTCGACCCCCGACGCCGTAGAAAACGGAGAAAGTCGACCCCGACACCGTAGAAAACGGAGAAAGTCGATCCCCGACACTGTAGAAAACGGAGAAAGTCGATCCCCGGCACCGTAGAAAACGGAGAAAGTCGATCCCGACACCGTAGAAAACGGAGAAAGTCGATCTCCGACACCGTAGAAAACGGAGAAAGTCGATCCCGACACCGTAGAAAACGAAGAAAGTCGATCCCGACACCGTAAAAAATGGAGAAAGTCAACCCTCAACCTCCTCGTCGAAGCATCACTTCGACTCGGGAACAAGTCAACTCATCAACCACTCACCAGTCCTCTCGACTTGTAAAAGAGAAAATTCTCTTACGAGATACTTACGACTCTCCAGGGAAAGCACACTTAGAAATCTTCACGATTCCTAAGGAGAAAATACACCTACGAGATCCTCTCGACTCGTAGGGAGAAAAGTCTTTATGAGACCCTCATGGCTCATAAAGTTGAAAAGTCTTCGGCGGCAGATCTGAACCTATTTCCTAAGCCATCACTACCCTACAAAGAGTTCAATATGAACTATTATCTACTATCTACAGGCCAAATTTGCTAAAATCACATGACAACAAAGCAAAGAAAAGAAGGCGATAACACAAGATAGAAAAGAAATGTGTCCTTTATTCATAAATTCAATTGGATACAAGTTACATCATATGAAGATGAATGGAATAAAAAAAATGAAATGAAAACATGTTATTCATAAGTTATAAATGTACAATCGATACAAAGGTAGCTACTGAGAAGGAGGTGTTTTCAATAAATCAGCCAGCTGCTCGCGCACTCCTCTCAGCTCCTTTTCGCGATTAGCCACTGCGGCCAACTCCGCTTCGACTTGGTCCCGTCGCTGCAGACACGATAAAAGTTTCTCATCAATTTCCTGCTGAACAGCCTCCTGACTCTGCGCGACCTGCTCAGTAAAGTCAAGCTTTTTGCTTAGCACCAGCCCGTCAAAAATATATCGTTGAAGGTTTTCAAAGATGGAGTTCAGCTGCGCAGCATTCGCTTCGACCTGGGAACGCAGTTGGATAGACTTAGCGGAAGTCGAATCACGTTCCTTTTGCTTGAGGATCGCCTCTTGTTCGAAATGGCGAAGGAAAAGGTCACTTTGCTCAACCCATGCAGCCCGCTGGGAGTTCAAAGCCAGAATCTCAGGAGCAGGACGCCTAAGCTCAAGCTCATGCAGGCAGGCCTCAATCTTCCTGCAGTGATTAACCCAAGACTCAACGACGCCTTCGTTATGGAAGTTCACAAGCATCTCCAGCATTGGATTAACCTCGACAGAAAAATCTGCAGCGAATGTAGGGGCCTCCGCGTCAAGCTCCTCGACGTATTCGCTCAACATACGCAGGCTGGTCAGAGCGCCTTTGGAAGATGGACGTCTAGAAAAGGGCCCTGCCGGCATTAGGATGCGAGACTCGAACGGAGCAAGAGCCGATGCGATTGCTGCAAAATGAATTATGATCAATTGTCGGCTCAAGAGATAAAGAAAATGCACGAACTATGGAGTCTACTATACCAGCTGTGAAAGGGGGCAGAGTTGGAAGTACTGGTGGCGCGACAATTCTCTCGTCCCCTCCTTCAATTTGTAGTGCTGTAATCAATTTAAAATTAACAACGGAAGGGTCGCCGTTAAAGAAAGGAAAGGACGCCGGTTAAAAACTATACTCACTGGCACCAGCAGGCAAAGTGACTTCCGACTGGAAGGAGAAATGCGGGTTCAGCACTTGATACAGATGATCAAAGAGAACTTCTGCAAGGTTACGATGATATATGGTCAGTACAAAACAGACGGTGGTCATAGTTCAATTAAATGGATCGCTAATCTATACCTTCCAGCATCTTGGAGGACATAAAAGAAGGCGAGGGAGAAACCGTCATGGCAGCTACCGCAAGTGTTTCAGATGACACAATCTCAATGTTCGCTACACCTACAAATAAAATGCCGTCAGAAAAAGCTGAAAAGGATTGCAAAATAGAAAATAAACAGCGACCCGAAACCCACCTGATGGGTCATCGGCCAAAATTGCAACGGAAGCATCACTCGGCATTACGGTTTCTTCGCTCTCCTTCAGTGGAATGGTTTCAGAACCGGTGGCTTCATCCCCTGATTCTACAAGAGCCATCGTGACACTCAAAATACCAGGCGATGGCGGGGAACCGCAGAGAGAAAGAGCGGCGGTTTGGACGGTCCCGGACTCCCGAGAGAGAGTAGCCGCTTTAGGCTCGGTGGTTGTCGTCATCTCACCTACTACCTCATCATCAGGACTTGGCCCTGCAGGATATGGTATGTAAGAATTTGAAGATCAAATTCTAAGAAAAGACTCAGCGTTATGTTACCTTGGGACGACTTTTCGGCTTCTTCGCGAGCCGCGCGCACCATTTGTCTATGGACGGTAGACAGGGCAGCTGGGGCGTCTTCGGAAGAAATAGTGATGGATGGAGTGGCGCTTGAACCTGCATCCACGGCCAAGATGACATCACGTTCCCTCGCCGCACGCTTTCTGCGCTTCTTGTCAGCCTTGGCAGTGAGAAAAGACCTCCTCAAAACCTCGTCAAAGTGACGTCATCGTCCGAGCCAGGAGCTACCTTTGGAGCCATTACGGCATCCGTCATCGACTGCTTAAGCGAAGCCTCTTTTAGCAATACTGGGGGAGCTGGGACTTCGGCAGCCGGCCCTGGAAGCGTCGCCGCGCCACCATGCGGGATTGGCACTGCACTTGGGATAACCTGAGTCGAAGTAGTCCCTGCAATAAGATGAAAAAGAACGGTCAGACTACCCATGAAGAAAAAGGGAATTAAGGCATAATGGGCCGAAGTATACCGAGGACCAAGGAAGCGCGAAGCCTCTCTTCCTCTTCAAAAGTCTTGTGGGAAGCTGCGAGAGCCTCTTCAGCGGAGATACCTGTTGAAGAAGAAAGCGCCAGTCAAAGCATAATAATTAAAATAGCCGCGGAAAGATATGACCGAAGGATACCTGATTGTGCGATGGTGATTAGTGTTGCTTCATCGCGAGCTAGTTGCTTTGAAACCGCGATAGCAGCCTCCAGATCGGTATCATCCGGCGCCATAAATAGACCCTCGTTGGTCCCGTACTCACTTATGCCTTCGCTGTAAGGAGCATGAGGCTCCTGGCCGAATACAACGTCTGCAGAAAGTATCGACTTCTTTTTCTTCTGCGAGCGAGTGCCGGCAGCCGATAACACGAGCTTGCGCTTGGCGGGCAACTTCGGGCGGCGAGTCCCAATCTCCGCACCCACGCCAGACTCGGGAGATGCCACAGCTATCGCTTCTACAGGCACACGAGATAGGGGTAGCTCAGGAATAACACGTGGTACCACAGCCGCAGCAGCTTCTCTCAAGGGAGGACGGACGATGATCCGTCGTTTTAAGGGAACGGCTGGATTACCAGCGGGGCCGGTGCCCTTGCGATCAAGCAATAATCGCATTTCTTCCCTAATAATGGCGCCCATCGAATGTTGATACCACGCCATATATGCGTTCAAGATTCGCGGAACGCAACTCGGCTCACTGATAAATAAATTGGAGCCGGTGTTCAACCGCATAAAATGGTGTAATGCGTTGCGAATACCTTCTACTGTGGCAGCTGGCTGTAACATTTCAGAAAAATAAAATATTATTTTTGGGAATTTTTATAAATTAATAATAAAATATTGAATATTTTAATATGGCGGTATAATTAAATACCGATAAATCGGAGAAAATTTGGAAAATTATAGAAATTACTAAAAAGAGGGTACTTTATATGATTTAAGCAAATTATGAGAGTTTATGATTTATTTGACACTAATTTTGTGCTAATTGCGATTAAAAATCGCTAATCGGACTTTAAGCGTGTTTTGTGCACTTGTCATTTTTTTTATACACTTGTTACATTTTTCCTACATGTTTTGGGTGTATGGTTATAGTTTTGGGTTTACTATTGCAAGGAAAAGAAAAGAAAAGAAATAAGATTAAAGAATGGAGGGATGGGAATGAGAGAGAGTGAGAGGGTAAGGGGTCAAACCTAGGACCAAGCTCCCATTCCCACTTCACTCTTCACCATTTTCTCTCCTCCCCTCACTCACTTGCTGCTGCTGCTGCCTCCTCTCCCCCCTTGCCTCTCTACCTCCTCAAATCATCACAATAAACCCATTAAAAACCTCATTCCCACTTCACAAAAAAATGTGCATGAGCTCATTAGCTACACCTTGGACCAAGAAAGCCTACATTTTGGTGCTGTAGGGGGATTCATGAGTGTCAAATGAGGTAACCCTTTCACAATTAGGGTAGTATTTCAAGTGCTTTAGCCACTTTTCAAGTTTGTTTTCGTTTTTGCGAAGTTTAATGAATTTTAGGAAATTCTAGTGAGGATTAGGGTTTAATTGAGTTGTGGTTGTGCAATTGAACCGTATTAGTGACCTTAAACCCCCAATTGCCTGAAACCCAGACCTAACCAAACCTGAATCCCAAAATACGGAATTACAGAACTTTTCATGTCGTTTTGTGACGACTTTGAGGGTGCAGGGAAATCTTGAATGAACTAGGATTTTTACTGGAAAAACAAACAAGTCCAGAGGCTAAATTGAGACACCAAGTGACCACCCGACCAAAACGGACCCCAACTGAACCACCCAAACCGAGCAGGCCGGAATTTCCAGGGATGTGGCCGACCACTTGGTTGAGTCAGGTGTCTAGGTTGCTTCCATAGGTCATATACACCCTATATATCACCCTAGTGTTGTTTTGGAACTTTGTTTGCACCTTAATCAAAATCTGGAAGCACTTTGGTATGCTTTTTGGACATGTTTTCCTTATTTTAAATGATAAGTTTTGATATTTGGATTTGCGTTTAGTTGTTGGATGTTTCTACATCAACGACTAGGGAAGATTGGTCGTGTTTTGCATGCGAGGCGATAGGTTTTGACCTATGTGAGTTCCGCGTGTCGTTTTGGTTTCGATTTGGTTTTAAGGCGATGTGATACGTGTGACATGCAGGTACCTCCATGATGATTCGAGACGATGAAGAAGATGGTGGCGACATCGACATCGGCAAGCAAGATCAACGTGAGTAGATATATATCTACGGGGGAAGTCGGGTGGATGGCATATAGCACCCCCGCAGTTCATAGTGATGTATACGAATATGTACAGACACACACACACACACACACACATATTATGTTGATATTATTATTGATGATTAAGATAGATACTATGTGTTCATGAATTAGTAGTGTTGCTTGCGAAACCCTAGAGTAGTTGTTGCACCCACACACGCACACACATTTGCATACATTCATTCTTTTACATGTGCGTATATAGGGATATGAATGTATACACACACACACACACATGGGTATGGGACTATGTATATATATATATACGTATACATATACATGGATTATGAGGGTAGTACTTGGGATTTGAGATGAGTCGATGAGATTGGGCTTGAGGCCGTGAGATCGGTGATGTGACAGAGTTCGTATTTGATATACGACACGATGTTTTAGCGGGTCCTTTGACGTGGTGTTTTCATACACACGCATGCATACATAGATGGTATCAGTATTGTATTAAACGTAGATCAGTACCCCAGATCATGATATTTGATAAAGAGGATATCATATGAAAAATGTGATGAATGTGATATTTGATCCGTACCCAGATTTAGGATACCGTACGACGGATTTACGTATGAGCTATATATTGATGATAGATCCGCACTCTTGACTTGAGGATGTCATATTATAGATATTGTATCGTATGTGATACTATTGAGGCGGGATCACCGACTAATATATATATATGTGTGTGTGTGTGTGTGTGTGTGTGTGTGTGTATCGACTCAGATGTTAGGCGGTTTCCTTACCTTTCGATCAGCTTGTTTAGTTTGGCCCTGTAGTGTACTTGTAAATGACAGATTAGATTCGACTCATACCTATTTCAAAAACTAACGAATCGTGTGTATTTAAAAGACGGGACAAGGGATTCTACGGATATTTCAAAGGACGTATCTTTTCTTAAAAACACCGTAGCCCTTATTTTCAAAACACCACGATTCGTGTTATTTCAAATGGCACTACTGTATGACTCATATTTATATAAATGCAGATTAGTGTCATGACCCGAAATTGGCACGTGACGGCCTTAATACTACGCAACGTCTACAGGCGTAACGCAGTAAAAGAAAGACAAAACCCAGAATTCTAAACCATTAAAAGACAAGAAAAGATAAGAAACATTGTTTAAACCCTTAAAAACATCTCAAGTATAAATTCTTTAAGTCCAATTTTCTTTCTTGAAAATTTCGGCAGCACCTCCTTTATAAAAACCAACCCCAAAAGTGGGTACAACATAAATATAAAGTAAAGCATCCCCAACGGGATCAAATCCACGCCCAAAGGCAGAAAACAACCACCATAACAAATATACGACGCCGTAGCGAAGAAATAGAAGACGATAGAAAGGAAACTGTATAAAAGACAACAAGTCACAACATAATATACAACATCGTCATCACCAAGTCTCTAAGTCAATATGAAAATAGTAGATGGAGAGTACAGGGATACAACGAATATACAATATAACGAATAACCACAAAACCCACCTAAGCAAACTGCACACTGTGAGCTGATGCGGTATCCGTAGCAAAAGATGATAAAATGTGTGATAATAGCCCGCCTCTGACTATCTTGAGGAACACCTGCAAACACTGTGGCACAATGGGGGTGAGTTGCCAACTCGTGAATAGTAAATAACATATGCAGGTAATCGCAAGTATGCACGTACAGCGTGAATCTAAGATATGCAATTACCAGTAATAACATGTCATATGAATGCAGAATAATGGAAAGTACACTAGAAGGTACAACCAATATATATAAAGAAATAATGATATGACAACAGTATGCAATAACCATGCAATAGGGATATGAGAATATAAATGTGCGACAACCTGAAAGTTACACTAACAGGTACTACTAATACATGAGGCATTGCACTAACAGATAAAAGTGAGGTATGGAGTGAAATATGTCATTCCCACGGAATCCTGACATCGTGGTAGGATCACAATCCAGCAAGACAAATCGAATCCCAATTCCTCAAATCAGCCCCCAAATTAGCTCCCATATCATCTAAGTACCACATATCCTCAATTTCACAATATCAAGTATATTTCGTATATCCCGAATGTACAGCAGTAAGTAGATCTCACCTATCTCGTATGTACAACATCAAGTATATCTCGCATATATCGAATGTACAACATCAACTGGATCTCACATATCTCGTATGTACAATATCAAGTATATCTTACGTACATCGAATGTACAACATCAAGTGAACTCTCCAATGTCATAAATCCAATGTCAATGAGTCCTTTACATTCTAGGTATATCTGCATGAATAAATATGATGATTTATATAATTAATGTCAATACACATATATTTGCGTCCTATTCCACTAATATTGGTGTAAGGGTATATATAACAGCGGCTCAATCCCCTGTTATATATAGAAATGAGTAATTAGAAATATCATGAAACCAATGTGCTAAGTATCGACACAGAAATACTGATCTATCAGATGCCATCTCCCAGACTAACATCCTGAAAGGTACGTATCATACGCTATCCCGAAAGCTCGAGTGCCTAGCTCTGACCCTCGGCTCTCGACATATCCATACGTACATGACTCCCGTCGGTATCCACATGATAGCCGCTGAGTCATAGGTCCTGTCACCGGTAGGTATGGTTCCCCTAAACCTCATCGCCTAGCACCACGACATTGTTCTTGCTTCAGGGTACCTCCGGGCCCCACCATGTACCCACAGACGGTGCCTCCCGCTCCTCGAATCGGGTATATAATCTGAACTGATAAATCTTATGGTGGCTGCTGAAATATCATATCATTGGAAACAGGGTTTTTCAAATCATGCATAATTTCATGAACTACCACGGTTCCCAAATCCAGAAAACATCATGAAAAATCCATATCTCAATGCGAAAATCCATGAATAAAGTATACGCAACATAAACTGTAATGTAAGCGTATAAAGGAAAAGCCGCTAATTAACTGCAACCAGTTAATATAAATATCATGCGGTTCCTAATATCTCCAATTCTTAAATAATACATCAATAAAGGTAAATACGTAGCTATAACCAGATATATATGAACACATGAAGATATAGCAGAAAATATAGGTATCTACCTATTTGTAATGATGTGATGTACCTACCAGGTATAAGTAAAGTATGGAATACAAGGTACACCTGTAGCTATATCCTTAGGTGTGTATGTACCTATCACTAATGGTACGATACCCTATAGGTATACAGGTAACTATATGTCATATGCGATAAGAAATATGAATCAATGTCACAATGTCCCTAACCAGACAATATCATTTCTATATGTGGGTTGTGCGTGACATGGCAATTATTGACGGTGTGTGTACCATACAATCAGTGCTCGTGCAACATGAATCGTCAATAATATGTACAGTGTCTTAAGGATACTAGTCCAAGCACAACAATATCTAAGTAATAGGGTAAATGCGCAATTCTAAATATGACATAGAATATGCGACAGAAATAACATCTCTAGCCCAGACGCATAACGCCATGCGGGCGATTCCCTTGTAGATGTTAAATCTACTCACCAACGCTCCTGGCTAAGTGA
Source organism: Agapanthus africanus (assembly GCA_030015575.1). Taxonomy (NCBI): domain Eukaryota; kingdom Viridiplantae; phylum Streptophyta; class Magnoliopsida; order Asparagales; family Amaryllidaceae; genus Agapanthus; species Agapanthus africanus. The sequence continues at coordinate 138,485,348 of JASDDO010000010.1, forward strand.
AGCCTACCACCTTTTTTCCCATGTCGTAGCGTCCAAAGTCCCCGCTTGCGAACCTAAAATTTCACAAACACATCACATAAGCAAATATCCTACATCAACGAAAAAACATCGAAACGCAAGAATAACGCCCTGAAAATTGTACTGCGAACTTAGCGTATCTATCGCGCACGACATCGGCCAAAAACCCTAACTGGGGTCGCTAAACTACAAAACACCAAGTCTAGACCCCGATCGTCCCGATCGCACAACACAACACAAACAATTACGTGGAATAAAATAGATATAACCTCGCAACGACCAATCGAACCCACGTCGGAAAAACCCCGAAACCTAGTAAGAAACTTATCGCAATATATCGCACTAGTTTCAAGATAACGCATATCTAGCGATTACAAACACCTTAAAATAGCTTAACTAAGCTATCTAAACCATTTCTATATTTTTAACACTTGCTAAATAAATTTTAGCAAAAACCTAGCAAGCAAAATTGCATAATTAAACAAAGTGTTCATTAGCAAAAATTAACATTTTCTACTAGGTTAATCTTCTCCAAAACACAAATTAACACTTCAAATAAATATTAAACACATAAATCAAGTTTTACCCTAACTAGATTATCATAAAAATCAAGTCTTGAATTTCAAACATGAAATTAAAAACTTTAATATGCTAATTAGAAATTTAGAAACAACAAAAAGGATTAGGGTTAGGGTTTTATACCTCCATAAAAGATCAAAACCAAGAAACCAAACTCATCATCTTTTCCTCCAAAATGATGTTTTGAATGAAGATCCAAGCTAGCTTTGAGTTTAAGAATGAAGAAAAATGAATATATTTGAGTTTTTGTGATTTTATTTGGAGTTTTCATGATTTATTTGATGCAAAATGAGTTGAAAATGGGTGGAAATGATGGAGGGAAGCATGGGGAAGGGATGGACCGGCCAAAGGGGTGAGGGGGTATTTTTGTGAATTTTTAGTGAAGAAATTCCTAGGAAAAAGAGTAATAAATGCTAATAAATGCACTTTGCCACCTTTACACATTTTCTTTTCTTTTTAAAATAAAACCTTTTGCACTCCAAAAAATATCTAGATATTTAAAAAGAAGTTTCTAAACATTTTCTACTGACAAATAATTTATTCACAAGAGAAAAAAATTTACCGATTTACGTGCACAAAATACCGCTTAAAATAATATTTTATTTGGGAAAAATTCTATCTGAACCAAAACCTCCCAAATACCTCTAAAGTTCGAGCACAAGCTTTATTTTAGCTAAAAAAAGTGCCGGTAAGGTTTTACGGAAATTTGATCGTAATCGGATTAAAACGGAAAATACCGACTATTTTGCCTTAAAACGGAAAAATTAGCAAAACGATTTTTGAAACGTTACAATCTCCCCCCTTATAAAAATTCATCCCCGAATTAAAAATTTTTACTAACCGTACCTTTAAAGAGAGGATTATTAAACTCTCATATCTCGTTCGCAGCCTCCTAAGTGATTACCTCACTATACGGCTACGTCCAAGAAAAACCCTTCACAGATGGCAAGACCCTTGATCGAAGTTTCTCCACCCGCCTAGCCATTAACACAATTGGCTGCTGGTGAATGAAAGATCGCATCCAAGTTAAATGGTCTGGTGCTGAATCATGTGAGAAAGGTCATGAAGGTAATTGCAAAGTATCGACACAAGGAATACGGGGTGAATACTCAATAATCTGGACGGAAGTGCCAAATTAAAGGCAATGGAACTAACTCACTTTAAGGATCTCGAAAGGACCTACAATTCTGGGTAAGCTTCCCAAAACTCAACACGTCCTTTATCAGAAAAATCCGTAGGAATACAAGATCTCCCATTGCGAACTCGAGCCTGCGATCACCATGGTCGGCATAAGACCTCTGTCCGCACAGGACTGTCATCATCCTCACCTGAAACAGCTGGATCATTTCCGAAGTCTCTAGACTAGCTGGGGTCTAAAAATCCTACTACGCAGAGTCAGAAAAACAGACTGGAGATCGACACCACCTAACAAACAAAACTTAAAGGTTGCCAATTGGAATGTCTCCTGATAACTGCTATCGAAGGAGAGTCCTAACAATGGCAAGTGACGATCCCAACTGCCAACAACAATTAGTACGTATGCACGAGTATAACCTCTAGAGTCGGTATAGCCCGCTCTCACAAAACCATCATCCTGCGGATGGAAAGACGGAGCTAAAGCTCAACCAGTACCCAAGGCTTCCTGAAGCTCCTGTCCAAGACGGCAAGCGAACAGGGTGCCTTCATTGGATACGACCCATGAAGGAACTCCGTGCAACACACAAACTTAACAAAGAACAACTGAGCAAACTGAGTATAACCGGACAACAAGCATCCGAATGGAGTCACACCCTGACTAAACCTGGGTATACGCCACAACGAATATTCATGGAGATCTGCTCCCATTCCCACTTCGAAACGGTTTAAGGTTGCAACTCTCCAGCCGGTCTCAGATGCTCAACCAAAACACACAACAAGACAACACCTTGAAACGAAACCCTAAACTACTCTTTACACCCCTGCCCACCCGTAACTATCTCACCAGTTACGTCAGTTGTTGGTGGAACTTGGATGTACACAGAGAGTGGACAGATGCGCCTGCTCTAGGATTTCGCGTCTCTACCCATCAACACCAGGTATACACAAACGCGTCCTTAAACGTAGCACACCCTAGTCACAAATCAAGGACTCCGAATCTTTACCCTGCCGAGTATGCTCGAGTATCTCTGACGAATAGGCATCGGCGGGAAGTGCCTCACGAAAACGATTAGGGAAAAGTGGTCGGGCGCGGACATAAGCAAGCCTTCCCCTCAGTAGAGGCGAACCTAAGCTGTACTCCACGATCGCACAAAAACTATAAATCTGCAGAAGACTGTCTCTGACTGCGCACAACTGGAACGAACTAACCCCGGGCCTACGACTCCAACATCAGCTACCACAATCGCCTTGCCAAGGGTAATAAAGGATCTCACAAACACAATCCTCCAAACGTTCCATCCAACGGCTCTGTCTCAACAATCAAAACCCGCTGCAGGAAGATGTACATTAAGCTCTGGTGGTCCGTAAAAATCTGACACGACTCTCGAACAAGTAGTGTCTCCAAATCCCCAACGCACTACCACCGCGGCCATCTCCAAATCATGAGTGGGATATCCTGCTCGTACTTCCTCCAAATTTAGGGAAGCAAAAGCGATAACTCTATAGTGTCACCTCAGTACACAATCGAGCCCCACTAGCGAAACATCACGGTTAAAACAACAAAGTCGCCCGAACCAAAAAGAAAAAAAGAACTGGTGCAGTTGTTAACCGAATATCCAACTGCTGAAAAACTCCGCACGCATGCCTCAGTCCAAAGAAAAAGAAACCTCCTTTCAGGTCAGTCAAGTCAACGGTGCAGCACTACACTAGCAATCCTGCATGAAACGGCGATAAAAACCTGCTAAGCCCAAAAATCAACGGACCCCCGTCCGTACACAAGTCTAGGCCAAAGCCGTACAGTCTCAATCTCCCTCGGAACCATACAACAATCGTCTCCCATAACTACAAGACCTAGGAGTCAACATAATCAAACCTGAAGGAACACTCCGAGAATCTAGCAAACAGCTGGGGCCCTCCCAATGTCTGCAAAACAAATCCTCATGTGCTGCTCCTGTTCCTCGGGACACAAGGAAAAGACCAGAATGTTATCATGACACAACAATAACTGGTCGAGGAACGGCCTGAAGAAATCTGGTTCATCATATCCAGGAATGCTGCTAGGGCATTGGCGAGTCCAACGACACCACCACAACACAAACTGCCCGTAGCACGCACACAAGAAGTATTTGGAATACCATCACTCCGAACCCGCAACAATGATGACCTGATCCTAAACAACTTAGAAAATGTCTCACACTCTAGAGCCGATCGAAGAAATCGTCAATGCGAGATAAAGGATACATATCCGTACCGTAAGCCGGTTCAATTGACGATCCATCAATACACAATCTCAAACTGCCGTCTTTCTCCTTGACGAACAGAAATAGGAGCTCCTCAATGTGAAACACTCAGACGCACAAGACCCCCAACAAACAACTCTGCAGCTGATCCTTAATCTCCCTAAGCTTCGTTGGCTCATCTAGAACGACATCGGAAAACTCTCGTAAGATAAGAACCCGGTCAAACAAACCCACTGTGGATCCGGTATCACGAATGAACGCCAAGAATCCTCGACATCCTCTCCTCAAAAGCCGACTAGCGAAAAAGGCTGAATTCGAGCTGTGAGAGGCGGCACCACTGTCCCCCTGCACAACAAGAACTGACTTGCCGGGAAAACAAACCTGACTGTTTCCTCGCGGTAGTCCACAGACGCCTAGCACGTAACTAACCAGTCCGTGCTCAGGAGAACGTCAAATCCAACATCTCTAGAAGGATCAGGTGACGGATGAATCTCCTAACCGATTAGCATACGACTGAAATACGTGTCGCGCAACAAAAGAATCGCTGACAGAAGTTAACACGACAAACGGCTGATCTAGCTAACACGAATCCCCTCGTCCCAAACCTCTGCTACTCCAGCAACGGTCACGAAACCGATCTCGACGACTAGTCCTCTGTCTCTGGGTTGGTACACCGGTACGAGTCCTCCACTGTTCCGGAACTCTCAGAGTCTCTGGAATACGTGCCTCATCAACTAGGGCTGCATCCACAGGTGCTATATAGGTGACGGAATGCTATGCGCTGATCGCAAGGAACAACTGTATAACAGGGGTGACAACCTCCTGTCGCTGCGCTCGAATGGTCTCCACCAAAGAACTCATCGTCTGGCCCATGTCCTGCATCTCTGCCACAAGCCTAGTGATATTATCTGTCGAAGGCGGATCCGTCTGCACCTGTGCAACGAGCGTGCCATCCTGATCAGTCCTTGACCCACTCGAGTCAACTCTGACCTCGGCCCTCGCTGCACCTCACCGAGTCTCTATAGTCGTCGGCGGCAAAGGCTATAAATAGGGATAGGATTCGATATGAACACGGAAATCGAATCACAAGGATATGAATAATCAAGGAAGGAATTTCAAACAATTGTACTTAGGTCAATTTAGGCGGAGAACAGCATCGTGAGTATGCTGCAGTCATACACACACTACGTTACTCTGCTTAAGCTACTTACTCCATCATACCAAGGTCATCCTACACTCCGAAAGGTAAAACCTAACGCTCTGATACTAACTTTGTCACGACCCGAAATTGGCACGTGACGGCCCTAATACTACATAACGTCTACAGGCGTAACGCAGTAAAAGAAAGCCAAAACCCAGAAATCTAAACCATTAAAAGACAAGAAAAGATAAGAAATATTGTTTAAACCCTTAAAAAAAATCTCAAGTATAAATTCTTTAAGTCCAATTTTCTTTCTTGAAAATTTCGGCAGCACCTCCTTTATAAAAATCAACCGCAAATGTGGGTACAACATAAATATAAAGTAAAGCATCCCCAACGGGAGCAAATCCTTGCCCAAAGGAGGAAAACAACAACCACAACAAATATACGACGCCGTAGCGAACAAATAGACGACGATAGAAACGAAACTGTATAAAAGACAACAAGTCACAACATAATATACAACATCGTCCTTACCAAGTCACTAAGTCAATATGAAAATAGTAGATGGAGAGTACAGGGATATAATGAATATACAATACAATGAATAACCACAAAACCCACCTAAGCAAACTGCACACTGTGAGCTGATGCGGTATCCGTAGCAAAAGATGATAAGATGTATAGTAATAGCCTGCCTCTGACTATCCTGAGGAACACCTGCAAACACTGTGGCACAACGGGGGTGAGTTGCCAACTCGTGAATAGTAAATAACATATGCAGGTAATCGCAAGTATGCACGTACAGCGTGAATCTAAGATATGCAATTACCAGTAATAACATGTCATATGAATGCAGAATAATGGAAAGTACACTAGCAGGTACAACCAATATATATAAAGCAATAATGATATGACAACAGTATGCAATAACCATGCAATATGGATATGAGAAAATAAATGTGCAACAACCTGAAAGGTACACTAACAGGTACTACTAATACATGAGGCAGTGCACTAATAGATAAAAGTGAGGTATGGAGTGAAATATGTCATTCCCACGGAATCCTGACATCGTGGTAGGATCACAATCCAGCAAGACAAATCGAATCCTAATTCCTCAAATCAGCCCCCAAATTGGCTCTCATATCATCTAAGTACCACATCTCCTCAATTTCACAATATCAAGTATATTTCGTATATCCCGAATGTACAGCAGCAAGTAGATCTCACCTATCTCGTATGTACAACATCAAGTATATCTCACATATATCGAATGTACAACATCAACTGGATCTCACATATCTCGTATGTACATTATCAAGTATATCTCACGTATATCGAACGTACAACATCAAGTGAACTCTCCAATGTCCTAAATCCAATGTCAATGAGTCCTTTACATTCTAGGTATATTTGCAAGAATAAATATGATGATGTATATAATTATTGTCAATACATATATATTAGCGTCCCATTCCACTAATATTGGTGTACGGGTATATATAACAGCAGCTCAATCCCCTGTTATATATACAAATGAGTAATTAGAAATATCATGAAACCAATGTGCCAAGTATCGACACAGAAATACTGATCTATCAGATGCCGTCTCCCAGACTAACATCCTAATAGGTACGTATCATACACTATCCCGAAAGCTCGAGTGCCTAGCTCTGACCCTCGCCTCTCGACGTATCCATACGTACATGACTCCCGTCGGTATCCACATGATAGCCGCTGAGTCATAGGTCCTGTCACCGGTAGGTATGGTTCCCCTAAGCCTCATCGCCTAGCACCACGACATCGTTCTTGCTTCGGGGTACCTCCGAGCCCCACCATGTACCCACAGACGGTGCCTCCCGTTCCTCGAATCGGGTATATAATCTGAACCGATAAATCTCATGGTGGCTGCTGAAATATCATATCAAGGGAAACCGGGTTTTTCAAATAATGCATAATTTCATGAACTACCACGGTTCCCAAATCCAGAAAACATCATGAAAAATCCATATCTCAATGCGAAAATCCATGAATAAAGTATACGCAACATAAACTGTAATGTAAGCGTATAAAGGAAAAGCCGCTAATTAACTACAACCAGTTAATATAAATATCATGCGGTTCCTAATATCTCCAATTCTTAAATAATAAATCAATAAGGGTAAATACGTAGCTATAACCAGATATATGTGAACACATGAAGATATAGCAGAAAATATAGGTATCTACCTATTTGTAATGATGTGACATACCTACCAGGTATAAGTAGTATGAAATGCAAGGTACACTTGTAGCTATGTCCTTAGGTGTGTATGTACCTATCACTAATGGTACGATACCGTATAGGTATACAGGTAACTATATGTCATATGCGATAAGAAATATGAATCAATGTCACAATGTCCCTAACCAGACAATATCATTTCTATATGTGGGTTGTGCGTGACATGGCAATTATTGACGGTGTGTGTACCATACAATCAGTGTTCGTGCAACATGAATCGTCAATAATATGGGCAGTGTCCTAAGGATACTAGTCCAAGCACAACAATATCTAAGTAATAGGGTAAATGCTCAATTCTAAATATGACATAGAATATGCGACAGAAATTACATCTCTAGCCCAGACGCATAACGCCATGCGGGCGATTCACCTGTAGATGTTAAATCTACTCACCAACGCTCCTGGCTAAGTGAAGCCTACCACCTGTTTTCCCTTGTCGTAGCGTCCGAAGTCCCCGCTTGCGAACCTAAAATTTCATAAACACATCACATAAGAAAATATCCTACATCGACGAGAAGACATCGAAACGCAAGAATAACGCCCTGAAAATTGTAGCGCGCACTTACCTTATCTATCGCGCACGACATCGGCCAAAAACCCTAACTGGGGTCGCTAAACTACAAAACACCAAGTCTAGACCCCGATAGTCCCGATCGCGCAACACAACACAAAAAATTACGAGGAATAAAATAGATATAACCTCGCAACGACCAATCGAACCCACGTCGGAAAAACCCGAAACCTAGTAAGCAACTTATCGCAATATATCGCACTAGTTTCAAGCTAACGCATATCTAGCGATTACAAACACCTTAAAATAGCTAAACTAAGCTATCTAAACCATTTCTATATTTTTAACATTTGCTAAATAAATTTTAGCAAAAACCTAGCAAGCAAAATTGCATAATTAAACATAGTGTTCATTAGCAAAAATTAACATTTTCTACTAGGTTAATCTTCTCCAAAACACAAATTAACACTTCAAATAAACATTAAACACATAAATCAAGTTTTACCCTAACTAGATTATCATAAAAATCAAGTCTTGAATTTCAAACATGAAATTAAAAGCTTAAATAAACAATTAATATGCTAATTAGAAATTTAGAAACAACAAAAAGGATTAGGGTTAGGGTTTTATACCTTCACAAAAGATCAAAACCAAGAAACCAAACTCATCATCTTTTCCTCCAAAATGATGTTTTGAATGAAGATCCAAGCTAGCTTTGTGTTTATGAATGAAGGAAAATGAATATATTTGAGTTTTTGTGATTTTATTTGGATTTTTCATGATTTATTTGATGCAAAATGAGTTGAAAATGGGTGGAAATGATGGAGGGAAACATGGGGAAGGGAAGGGCCGGCCAAGGCGGTGAGGAGGTATTTTTGTCAATTTTTTTTGAAGAAATTGCTTGGAAAAAGAGTAATAAATGCACTTTACCACCTTTACACATTTTCTTTTCTTTTTAAATTAAAACCTTTTGCACTCCAAAAAATATCTAGATATTTAAAAAAAAGTTTCTAAAAGTTTCTAGAGACAAAAATAATTTATTCACAAGAGAAAAAAATTTCCCGATTTACGTGCACAAAATACCGCTTAAAATAATATTTTATTTGGGAAATATTCTATCTGAACCAAAACCTCCTAAGTACCCCTAAAGTTCGCGCACAAGCTTTATTTTAGCTAAAAAAAGTGCCGGTAAGGTTTTACGGAAGTTTGATCGAAATCGGGTTAAAACGGAAAAATTCGCAAAACGATTTCTGAAACGTTACAATTATTTATCGTTATGTTTATCATTCAGCTCCCGCATATTATTACTGTTCGCATCGCATTTGCATGTTTATATTGTAATTCCATATGCCATTATTGAGATTATGCTGTCAGGACACCAGCACCATTACTGATGATGCGTATGTTGCACATACACTTACTTGTCGGCTCACACACATCATCATCGGTAATTGCCATATTACGTACGCTTTAGAGAATATCATTTCATTGACATAGCTTGTTAGCTGATAGTTTCGACATGATATAGTGTACTTGCTTTATATGCCAGTTTAGACATTGCTGTTATTACTTGCTATTTCATGCATATTATTACTCATTGTTATGCGGTATTATGGAGTTTTATGCCGATATTCACTGTTTGTTCGCTATTGATGATTGGATTTCGGATTTTCATAAGATTTCCTGGATTTGGGAGAAAACCGCAAGAATATATATAAACTTCTTTCTCTTTTTTTTTGAAATGAAAAAATGCGGTTTTCTCGTGATGTATGAGTTGTCCACCATAAGTTTTCAGGATTGCTGTTGGATTTCGAGACCCGATTCAAGGAGTTGGATGAACCGTCTCGGGTACATGGTGGGCCCGGTATGGTACCCCGGGGCAAGAAGCTCGAGTTGTATTCGATGAGCCTGGCAGGGGAGCACTACCTACCGGTGATATTATTTGGACCCGTCGGTTATCCGGAGGATACCGGCCGGAGTCATGAGATAGTTATAGGCTGATCCGTTCTGCCGGAGCCCGCGGGCCGATCCCGTAGATGATACAGATGCCTGAGATATTGAGATTTGAGACACTGAGATTTTGAGATTTGATGATACAGGCCAGTCCGGGTAGCCAGAGCCTTAGAGATTGAGATATTGGGATTTATGTTTTGTGTCGATACTTGACACGGATTTCTCTGTTGATTTCATTGATGATACTCGATTTATATACTTAAAAAAATCCCATTGAATAAAACAGTTGTCTCACTCATTACATTACATTACATTCATACCTCATACACATGATACATTGCTACCTGAAGCACTGACACTAGCACATGGGATTACACTTATGTTTAGATGTTTACCATTGCCACCTTTTCATGCTTCAGACTTGTCATTTTGAGGTTATATTTATATTGATCGTATAACCTAGGATTGTGCCATACATACGATTTCTGCTCTGTGATGTTTTATACTCACGAGTTGGCAACTCACTCCCGTTGTACCACAGTTTCTTGCAGGTTTTTCCGTATAGGTTCCGTTACGGCTTTGTTGGCACACTGCTTCCATTCCGGGTGATTTGCTTGGTAGGTGGGTTCACTTGTATCGTGACCACCATTGTATTTTATTTATTCATTGTATCTAGTAAACTCCATCAACCAGACATGTATATATTTCAGACTTAGAGACTTGAGTTGGTATTCTTTCGACCTTAGAGTCGCACGTTGTATTACTATGGATTTCATGATGTTTTGAGTTTCCTTTTCAGTTTTGATCCTCGCCCTTCGGCGTTGTATATTATATTGCTTGCGTGGTTGTGACCGTCGATTGACGAAGAGCTAGCTCCCGCTTGGGGATGCCTTTTTTCATTCATGTGTATATTTATCTTGTTGTACCCCGTTCGGGGCCAGTATTTACAAAGGAAACTCTGCCGAAATTTTCAGAAAGGACTTGATGTTTTAAAAATGCTTATCCGGCTTATTTTATCAAACACTTTCTTCAAAATGGTTTTAGATTTCTGGGCTTTTGGCTTACTTTAATTAGATGCGGTCCTATAGACTTCGTCTGATTCAAGTGCCAGTCAATTGCTATTTCGGGTCGTGACAAAGTTGGTATCAGAGCGCTAGGTTAACCTTGGTTCGAGGCTAGGTTTGACAATGTGGAGCCTAGGGCATTTGTATGTACGGAATCTAGGCTTGACCTTACGGAACTTAGACTTAGTCGAGGGGGTATTAGACCCGAACTTTCGTCGCGTAGGTTGACCTTGTTTGATGGAGTGGGTAGCTTGAGCAGAGTGACGTACTGTACGTTTGTTCCGCGGCATATTTACGATACGATACTCCGCTTAAGAAGCCTTAGGATGTACATTTCTTTGCACAGCATTATATTCATTCATGATCTATCCTCATCGATATCGGTTTATAGTTTTCCTGCCACGATTACATGGGCAGAGAGAGAGCTACGGCTAAAGTTGCGGTCTGCACGAGCTCGTCACGAACGAGAACTGACCAGGGCATGATTCTAAGGATACGATTGCATAGAGAGGCGTCGTTTTATTGTGTTTTCGCACCATGAGCGTTTGATGGATCGCTTTTACGAGATTTCTCGGACGTGCAGATCAGCACCAGAGGATTGAGCCACTGATAGAGGCCAGCCAGAATGTATCGCTTATTCATGATGGTTGAGGTACTGTTCAGCGTGCAAACGAATGAGCCAGTTGTTGCTGCGAACGACGAGATATCGCCCCAGATGTTGGAGCTATTGCAGTATGAGTTGTATATAAAGATATAATAGAAGGTCGCTAGTTACCCGAGAATGAATGACTAGGACATGTGGTTCGTTCGCTTACCCTGATGCGAGGTCATCAGATTGATTGATTCCAGCTTGAGGAGACTTCACGCAGATACGTTGGGAGTCGATTGAGACGATCGAATGTCAAAAACCCATTTTCCAAGTTTAAAGTATTTGAAGAAAACATGCAAGTAACTCTACGGACCCTCTAGAAGAATGAAACCCTAACTCGACATAATAACTATGTGAAAGCCTTCGAACCTTCGGGTTTGCGGCAGTTCCGCGGTGCCATTAATGAGGCTTGGGTTTTCCCTTCTACGGTTGGTCCATAGGTGCTGTGGCATGTACTCGATATTATTAAATTGTACCCAAGATGTTGATCTCTTGGGGGATTATGAGGTATTGACGAGTCGATCGAAAGGTTCGACATCATTTCGGATATCATGTGATGGGATGCATTGCTGGGGAGACTCCAGATACGAGTATAGCCGTTGGAACACAGTCCATGCAGCCACGAGGAGACGAGTCCGAAGCAGTCGACATTAGGGAAAAGAGGAGTAAGAGGTTCGTACGAGATCTTGATGAGATGACGTTCCACTCCGCCGACATTAGTGATGTGACACGCATACAGAGGCGTTACATATGGATATATCTTCCAGGAGGAGTCGCGATGAATATGCAGCCGTTCCGGAACAAGAAACAGATATAGTAAAAGATGTTAACTTCCGGGCAGTTCGGCAGAAATGAGATTGGGAGAGACCTCGACAGTACCTTTCTGGAATATATTACGAGAAGACTTGGACCCAAGAGTGGTCATATTGTGCACACCCAGCAGGCCAGAGTTCGGCACCGTCGACGGGACATGTTATGAGTGACCATGACAGTTGGCCAAAGATCTTTAGCGGATATGCTTGAGCGGGGCTATTCCACCATACTTGATTTCGGTATTTTAGGCGATCTATTCGCATGATTGAGTTTTGATGATTGAGTTTCATGATATTTGTTTTCGTACACCATGATTGCACCTACTGGGTATTTATATTTTGTGCATAGTTATTGCACTTAAGATATGCTTTATACACCGTTGTGTTGATTTATGATTTGTGCATAGTTATTGCACCTGATATCGTTTTGCGCCTTGGCTGCACGTATTTATAATTTCATGGGTTTCATACAGTTGAGTTGATTTTGTGCTTATGGTACACACACGATTTGGTTTTTTCACTCGGTATAGTTCACATATGCTTGCAGTGCAGTGATACGTATTTTGTGCACTACAGTTGCACAGGACTTCGATTTGATGTTATTTGAGGTATTGATTTTGACTTCATGCCTAGGGAATGCATATGATTTGACATATGCTTACGACATAGTTTTCATGCACTTTTAGTGTTTTGATTAGATTTTGTGTACGCCGAGGCACATGGTTGTGAGATTTGATACCACGGTATACCTGATTTGGATTTGAGATGTGTTGTATACCGTCGATTTCGATAGTGATACTCGATATTTTTTTTGTGCGCCTTGTGCACCTGATTGGATTTTTGCGCATCTTTGGCGCTTGATATTGGATTTCGTGATTTCATGCATGTTGGATGCATATGATTTAGATTTTATTCGTGCATGATGGATGCACCTGATTTGGATTTTTGCGCATTTTGGGCGCATGATTTGATATGCGATTTTGGTGCACACCAGATGCACTAAATCGTATTCTTTGTGCATATCAGATACACCTGATGTTGCTGTCAGGCACACCGTTGCCTCCGACAGGTGTTTCGTGCACACCCGTTGCACTTAGATGTTGTTTTTGTGCACACATATGGTACATTCATGGATTTGATTTCCGTGCGCACCAGACGCACGCGGCATTCTTATGCACATTTTGGGATTGATTTCTTATGGAGCAGTACGTTTTTATGATATTCACTATTTGTTTTCGTACTGAGAAGGACTAGTCAGAGGATAGTACCTGGATATATTTTGTATGAATTGATAGTTATCGAAGGGATTTCCAAAGAGGGGAGCTATAGTCACAGTATTTACTTACGTGACTGAGATGACATGAAACGTTTAAAACAAGGAAACCCTTCCAAACTGTTTTCAAAACGGCTGGACATGCATATTAAACAAAGGATATATATAGATATAGTTATTTTCCTACGATAGACGTCCGCCACTGTGCAGTGATACGTACATCGCACTGCGACTTGAAAAGTTTGGCATGGATTTGTTCCGATGTTTTAATGATAATTACATGTATAGTTTTGACATATATATCATGTTGATTTCGTTTTGGATTTGACATTGATGTCTTCCCCATGACTCCGATGATTGAGTGATGCTTGACGGAGTTTTACTTTTGATTGATATACTCGTGTTCATGCGCATGCATCGCGCCACTGTGCTTTATGTATTTATGATCTCGGGACCCCGACGACTTGGACTTTTACTAAAATGTTTTAGTATTTGAGGGGTTTAAATTTAAATTCGGGGACCGAATTTCTTTAAGAGGGGAAGATTGTAACCTTTAAGAAAAATAAAATATTATTTTTGGTAATTTTTATAAATTAAAAATAAAATATTGAATATTTTAATATGGCGGTATAATTAAATACCGATAAATTGGGGAAATTTGGAAAATTATAGAAATTACTAAAAAGAGGGTACTTTATGTGATTTAAGCAAATTATGTGATTTTATGATTTATTTGACACTAATTTTGTGCTAATCGCGATTAAAAATCGCTAATCGGACTTTAAGCGTGTTTTGTGCACATGTTATTTTTTTTATACACTTGTTACATTTTTCCTACATGTTTTGGGTGTATGGTTATTGTTTTGGGTTTACTATTGCAAGGAGAAGAAAAGAAAAGAAATATGATTTAAGAATGGAGGGATGGGCATGAGAGAGAGTGAGAGGGTAAGGGGTCAAACCTAGGACCAAGCTCCCATTCCCACTTCACTCTTCACCATTTTCTCTCCTCTCCTCACTCGCTTGTTGTTGCTGCTGCCTCCTCTCTCCCCTTGCCTCCCTACCTCCTCAAATCACCATAATAAACCGATTAAAAACCTCATTCCCACTTCAAAAAAATGTGCATGAGCTCATTAGCTACACCATGCACCAAGAAAGCCTACATTTTGGTGTTGTAGGGGGATTCATGAGTGTCAAATGTGGTAACCATTTCACAATTAGTGTAGTATTTCAAGTGCTTTAGCCTCTTTTCAAGTTTGTTTTCATTTTGGCGAAGTTTAGTGAATTTTGGGAAATTCTAGTGAGGATTAGGGTTTAATTGAGTTGTGGTTGTGCAATTGAACCGTATTAGTGACCTTAAACCCCCCAATTGCCTGAAACCCAGACCTAACTAAACCTAAATCCCAAAATACGGAATTATAGAACTTTTCATGTCGGTTTGTGACGACTTTGAGGGTGCAGGGAAATCTGGAAAGAACTGGGATTTTTACTGGAAAAATTAACAACTCCAGAGGCTAAATTGAGAAACCAAGAGGCCACCCTACCAAAACGAACCGCAACTGAACCCCCCAAACTGAGCAGGCCGGAATTTCCAGGGATGTGGCTAGCTACTTGGTTGAGTCAGGTGTCTAGGTTGCTTCCATAGGTCATAAACACCCTATATATCACCCTAGTGTTGTTTTGGAACTTTGTTTGCACCTTAATCAAAATCTAGAAGCACTTTGGTATGCTTTTTGGACATGTTTTCCGTATTTTAAATGATAAGTTTTGATATTTGGATTTGCGTTTAGTTGTTGGATGTTTCTACATCAACGACTAAGGAAGATTGGTCGTGTTTTGCATGCAAGGCGATAGGTTTTGACCTATGTGAGTTCCGCGTGTCGTTTTGGTTTCGATTTGGTTTTAATGCAATGTGATACGTGTGACATGTAGGTACCCCCACGATGATTCGGGGAGATGAAGAAGATGGTGGCGACATTGACATCGGCAAGCAAGATCAAGGTGAGTAGATATATATCTACAGGGGAAGTCGGGTGGATAGCGAATAACACCCCTGCACTTCATAGAGATGTATACGTATATGTATACAAACACACACACACACACACACACACACATATATATATATATATTATGTTGATATGTTATTGACGATTAAGATAGATACTAGGTGTTCATGGATTAGTAGTGTTGCTTGCGAAACCCTAGAGTAGTTGTTGCACCCACACACGCACACACATTTGCATACATTCATTCTTTTACATGTGCGTATATGGGGATATGTATGTATATATACACACACACACACACACACATGGGTATGGGACTATGTGTGTGTGTGTATATATATATATATATACATATATATATACATGGATTATGAGGGTAGTACTTGGGATTTGAGATGAGTCGATGAGATTGGGCTTGAGGCCGTGAGATCGGTGATGCGACAGAGTTCGTATTTGATATACGACACGATGTTTTAGCGGGTCCATTGACGTGGTGTTTTCATACACATGCATGCATACATAGATGGTATCAGTATTGTACTAGACGTATATCAGTATCCCAGATCATGATATTTGATAAAGAGGATATCAGATGAATAATGTGATGAATGTGATATTTGACCCGTACCCAGATTTGGGATACCGTACGGCGGATTTACGTACGAGCTATATATTGATGATAGATCCACACACTTGACTTGAGGATGGCATATTATAGATATTGTATCGTATGTGATACTATTAAGGCGGGATCACCGAATAATATATATATATATATATATATATATGTATGTATGTATGTATGTATCGACTCAGATGTTAGGCGGTTTCCTTACCTTTCGATCAGCTTGTTTAGTTTGGCCCTGTAGTGTACTTGTAAATGATAGATTAGATTCGACTCATACCTATTTCAAAAACTAACGAATCGTGTGTATTTAAAAGATGGGACAAGGGATTCTACGGATATTTCAAAGGACGTATCTTTTCTTAAAAACACCGTAGCCCTTATTTTCAAAACACCACGATTCGTGTTATTTCAAATGGCACCACTGTATGACTCATATTTATATAAATGCAGATTAGTTATCATTGTGTTTATCATTCAGCTCCCGTATATTATTACTGTTCGCATCGCATTTGCATGTTTATATTGTAATTCCATATGCCATTATTGAGATTATGCTGTCAGGACACCAGCACCATTACCGATGATGCGTATGTTGCACATACACTTACTTGCCGGCTCACACACATCATCATCGGTAATTGCCATGTCATGTACATTTTAGAGAATATCATTTCATTGACATAGCTTGTTAGCTGATAGTTTCGACATTATATAGTGTACTTGCTTTATATGCCAGTTTAGACATTGCAGTTATTACTTGCTACTTCATGCATATTATTATTCATTGTTATGCAGTATTATGGAGTTTTATGCCGATATTCACTGTTTACTCGCTATTGATGATTGGATTTCGGATTTTCATGATATTTCCTGGATTTGGGAGAAAACCGCAAAAATATATATAAACTTCTTTCTCTTTTTTTTTAAAATGAAAAAATGCGGTTTTCTCATGATGTATGAGTCGTCCACCATGTGTTTTCAGGATTGCTGTTGGATTTCGAGACCCGATTCGAGGAGTTGGATGAACCGTCTCAGGTACATGGTGGGCCCGGTATGGTACCCGGGGCAAGAAGCTCAAGTTGTATTCGATGAGCCTGGTAGGGGAGCACTACCTACCGGTGATATTATTTGGACTCGTCCGTTATCCGGAGGATACCGGCCGGAGTGATGAGATGGTTATAGGCTGATCTGTTCTGCCGGAGCCCGCGGGCCGATCCCGTAGATGATACGGATGCCTGAGATATTGAGATTTGAGACACTGAGATTTTGAGATTTGATGATACAGGCCAGTCCGGGTAGCCGGAGCCTGAGAGATTGAGATATTGGAATTTATGTTTTGTGTCGATGCTTGACACGGATTTCTCTGTTGATTTCATTGATGATACTCGATTTATATACTTACAGAAATCCCATTGAATAAAACAGTTGTCTCACTCATTACATTACATTACATTCATACCTCATACACATGATACATTGCTACCTGACGCACTGACACTAGCACATAGGATTACACTTATGTTTAGATGTTTACCCTTGCCACCTTTTCATCTTCAGACTTATCATTTTGAGGTTATATTTATATTGATCGTATGACCTAGGATTGCATCATACATACGATTTCTGCTCTGTGATGTTTTCTACTCACGAGTTGGCAACTCACCCCCGTTATGCCACAGTTTCTTTCAGGTTTTGCTATATAGGTTCCGTTACGGCTTTGCTGGCACACTGCTTCCATTCCGGGTGATTTGCTTGGTAGGTGGGTTCACTTGTATCATGACCACCATTGTATTTTATTTATTCATTGTATCTAATAAACTCCATCAACCAGACATGTATTTATTTCAGACTGAGAGACTTGAGTTGTTATTCTTTCGACCTTAGAGTTGCGCGTTGTATTACTATGGATTTCATGTTGTTTTGAGTTTCCTTTGCAGTTTTGATCCTCTCCATTCGGCGTTGTATATTATATTGCTTGTGTGGTTGTGACTATCGATTGACGAAGAGCTAGCTCCCGCTTAGGGATGCCTTTTTTCATTCATGTGTATATTTATCTTGTTGTATCCCGTTAGGGGCCTGTATTTACAAAGGAAACTCTACCGAAATTTTCAGAAAGGACTTAATGTTTTAAAAAGGCTTATCCGGCTTATTTTATCAAACACTTTCTTCAAAATAGTTTTAGATTTCTGGGCTTTTTGCTTACTTGAATTAGATGTGGTCCTATAGACTTCGTCTGATTCAAGTGCCAGTCATGTGCTATTTCGAGTAGTGACACTGGCTCAGGTAGGAAGGCCTCGAGCGGGATGCCTTGATTATAGCTTGTTTGCTGGGTGAAACGGTGCGGGTTGTACCTCTTGAACAACTCCAAATCATTCTGCCTAAACACGAGAAAGCCCGGCCTGATTGAATATAGATGAAGAATCTCCCGAGTTTTCAAGGTTGAGGCCCCATCTTTAAAAGAATCGCGTAGAGGCTGCACCATTTTTGCGGATTCTTTGCCGATTGTGAAAACCTTATCGATAAAGGTCATACCATCTCCAACCATACTCGGACGAAGGTGAAAACCCCTAGCCTACCACTGTAACGGATTTAAAACAGACGTGTCAACTAGGCGCATAATCCGAGGGAAGTTGTAACTGTCGAAGAAACGAGGTCGTTTATAGGAACCAAAATAGCCAAGTACGTGCAGCTCGATCCATGACGTAAGATAATGCAGTGAGAAAGTGGCGGGCTGTACCCCCGGCTGAGTGTGTCCATCGCTAAGCTGAGACCATAGTACATGTGTGCCAACCCAGCAATCCCGATAGCCACTTGCATTCCCGCAACCATACGATGGGCTGGGTAAAAGACTGATGGCCTCATATAACGAGGGTGCATTGGAAGCACGAACTAGTTCAGCCATGAGCCAATGAACCACAGCACGAACGTCTCTTCATCGACATCTGGTGCAGCAAGCTTCGCGATGGGAAGGACAGGAGCAGCCGGACTAAAGAAACTTTTTAAATCCGCATCCGCCGTCGGTTGGTTATCCTAACCAAAACCAAACGTATCGTCAAGCTTGGCGAACAGCGCAGCTTGCTTCGATAAGGCTTCCGGACGAAGAAAGCGAGCGATGAAGTCTGCGTAGCTGACTCCATGCCCTCCGGACTCCAGAAATAGACTTTCGTATATATTAAACACCTTGATCAAGCTCGGGAATTGGTGTTGAATGGCGTTCTCCGGGGTAAGACCCATTACAACTGATTTGGTGGCAAAGATTGTTGGAGATAGTGCCATCAGAGTCAATTATTGGATCACAGGCACGTGATTGCAATGATTGAGGGGAGGACCTGTCCCAGTAGGACAGTCTTACTCAAGATGATAGTATGCTATCTGGTTTATCTTTATCATCGTGTACTGCTTTAGGTGACCTTATGATTCGCTATTACACGTTGATAGAGCCCCTAGGATTCTTTCTTGACTACCAGCAGTATGAGGGCAATCATATACGTGAGAGCTGGAGTCTATAAGCACATCCTTAAAAGGTCCCTAGTCGTGAGAGTTTCGAGACAGGGCATCGATACTCCGGAGTAGACTAGTGTATACAGTCGAGACCCCGACGAGGGGCGGTGGCCGGTCTCAAAAGCCACTGGTGTCAGTTGGTTCACCTAAGATGTATACAGGTGCTCATTGGGTTATGAGTACACCGGACAGGACTCGCCGGGAACCTGCTAGTTGGGATTATACCTGATGTAAGATAGCAGTTCCCTGGTGACATGTGTACAGGTTAGTTCATCGACCTGAGATCGTCATTTTTCTCGTGTGAGTTCCCACTGTACTTTGATTACTACCCTACCACGCTCAAAGGAGACGTGCAAACAGGTTTTAGTTGGGTACAGTCTCGAGCCACATGGAGGCAGTGAGCGGATCTGCAGGGGTTCGTCTCTCCCGGTATTGGGGGTGAGGTCGCGCTGTGTCTAGGAGAGCCAGAACATGAAAAGTCTTTGGCCAAGGCAGGAGATTTACTGGTAGGTATTCCAGTATTATCTCAGGCTGTTCTGGGATACACTCCGACACGACTTGTACCGCTTTTGGGGGTCTGACTTTTACCAACCCCCTAGGCCCGCCATGCGATGCTCATAGACGAACAGACCGGACTGTACGTATATTGTCACTGACAGGTTCAGTAGGGTGTCAGGATGAGTTCGCTCATCGACGTCCCTTTTTGGTCAATAGCTGGTGGCCCGTCACGTATGGCTGATACCTCTGACGTACTAGTGGTTAAATCCACAGCCATAGTATTGACGAGTCTTTAGAGTCCACCACACACACAGTTACTCAAGTTTCGGGTGAAACGCTGTAGAGGCCGTATGGAGATATGGCAGGGTTCGATCAGATACGTGCGGTATTGCACGGATCGTGATTGGACGATTTTTACTAGCCGGCTTTGGCTTAAGCCGGATCCTAGTATTTGATAGTGTAGTTTTGTCTCTTTGCATTTGTGTTCAGTGGAAATACAAATGCGGGCATGTATATGCAGTAGCGGGGTTTTCCTGTAATTTATTACGGGATCAGTTTTCTGAAGTTGCCAGTTTGCATTCCGTTCCGGCCGGTTTTTTTTTATTCCTTCACGGCCGGACTTTCCGTAGGAGGGAGTTATTTGCGGTTTGCAAATAACATTTTGTGGAGGAGTTTCTTGCATATTTGTGGCCTCTTCATCATGAGATGCTTTTCTTGTCCATTTCATTGCTTTTCATGTGATGGTTGTTTGATTTGATGAGAAAAGAAATGGGTGTGACCATTTTCATCTTAGCTTATTCTTTTTCTTCTCTTGATTATTGATTCTTTTCTCACACCCATGAAGAGTAGGGGCCGGCCACTATTATGAGGAGAGATTGATTTTAGTGGGAGGTGATTTTATCTCATCTCATGCCTTGGAAAATTGAGAGCTCCATTTTTCCTTCTCTCAAGTTCATTCTTTTCCTCCACATACCATGGCAACTTCTAAGCCCCAAAAAGAGACAACCTACTACTCTAGTCTACAGCAAATCTTGGACGCGTCGGCTAGCCAACTTCGCGCCCGAGTTGCCTCGGTCAAGAGGTGGGAGCCCGTAAAGGTATCCGGCTACGTGGTGCCCTTTCCGACGAGGACGTGACGGACGGAGATTCCGCGGGAGATCGGAGTGGAGACGAAGACTGAAGGACACGGATCGCTTGGTATAACTTCTCTACTCTTTTCTTGTTTGCTAGTAGCTAGGTTAATGGCCCGATCCGGGATAAAAGTGCGTGGTGGTGCCGGTTTGCTAGTTCGCAAATTTTTCGTTTCCGCATTTTCGGCGTCGAGTCGACGGCCGGGGCGCCGCCGCGGACTTACAAAGATGTACTCGTCCGGAAGAAGCAGCTCCTCATAGTGTTCTCCCCTAACGGGTAAGCCAGAGATCTCTGCAAACTCCTCTAAAGATACCAAGACTTCTCGATCCGACAAAAGGAAGGTGTGGGTCAGAATATTCCATTGCTCCAGAAAAGCCTTGATCCATCATACAAGAGGCGTGGAATATTAGAAGAGGGACGCATAAACGGCAGGGTACAACCCAAGCCTCAGCAGCAACGATCTCTTAGCCAACAAAATGTAGCGGGCTCACCGCAAATACCCAGCTGGATGACGAGGAGTTAGGCCTATCATGTACGGCTGTCCCCAAGGGTGTGACTCGCCCTGACATATATGCCGCTCCAGAGTATCCAAAGCCGTCGGCGACTGTACGGGTATCGCGGCCATAGAGGGTTGAAGGAAACCCTCTGAGGTCCAGTTGACCTCCCCCACGGCATAATTCACCGGAGGTGCGTCAGCATAAGGGATCGTCGAAATATGCTCCGAATGTGTCATGCAAGAAAATCTCTGCCGACCCCTGATGATCTGACTGTACCATGTTCCTCATTTTTAGTGTATATGCCCTAGAGGCCATTACTGTATCATATTAGTTTGTATATTACTTAATGGAAGCTTCGGATATTCACCTTGTATAAACAATCTTTCTCAATATAGTAGTATGCTACTTGGTTTGTTTCTACATCAATGTGTACATGTGTTTATTTTAGTATATCACCTATACACATTAGTGGAGCCCTAAGGATCTTTGCTTGATTACCAGCGTTGTGATGGCAGTCACACTAGTGGGGGCTGGGTAATCTATAAGCACATCCTTATGCAGGTCCTTAGTCGTAGGACTATCGAGACAGGGCATCGATACTCCGGAGTAGACTAGCGTATGCGCTTCTCAACCCAGTGTGGGAGATGGTCTGTCCCACAGCCATCAGTACGTCGTACTGGAGATAGTATGTGGGTGCTCGTTGGGTTACGAGTACACTGGACAGGACTCGTCGGGAACTTATTGGTTGGTATTATACCTATCTTCAGTTATCAGTTCCCAGGTGACATGAGTACAGCTTAGTCCGCTGACTTGACACTGACACTTCGCCTCAAGTGTGTTCCCACTGTACTTTGATTACTACCCTACCACGGCTCAAAGGAGTCGTGCAAACAGGTAGTTTTTGGGTGCAGTCCCAAAGCACTTGGATGCAGTGACGGTTAGACAGGATTCGTCTCTCCCGGTATTGGGGGTTGACATCGCGCTGTGTCTAGGAGAGCCATTACACGAGTAGTCCCTGGCCAGGGCAAGCGAGATATACTGGTAGGTTTCCAGTGTTATCTCAGGGTGTTCTGGGCTTCACTCCAACACGACTTGTACCTCTATTAGGGGACTGACGTTTACCACCCCCTAGGCCCGTCATGCGATGTATCAGACGAACAGACCGGACTGTATGTAGACTGTCACATTCAGACTCAGTAGGAGTTCAGATGGGTTTCACCTCGTCATTCTTCTTATCGGCATCTACCTGGGGACCGTTACGCACAGCTAGTGCCGCTTGCGGTCTGTGGTTAAACCCACTGCAAGCGTAGTGTCGAGTCTTTAGAGTCCCACACAGAAAGCTATTCGCCTTTAGGCAAAAGAGTAGGGGTCGCATGGTTTTGCGACAGGTCGCATGGTTTTTGCGACAGGGTCCGGACACTGTACGTGCTCAAGTGCACGGATGTGACCGAACCCTGCCGCAAAACCATGCGACCTCTACTCTTTTGCCTAAAGGCGAATAGCTTTCTGCGTGGGACTCTAAAGATTCGACACTACGCTGGCAGTGGGTTTAACCACAGACCGCAAGCGGCACTAGCTGTGCGTAACGGTCCCCAGGTAGATGCCGACAAGAAGACTGACGAGGTGAAACCCATCTGAACTCCTACTGAGCCTGAATGTGACATTCTGCGTACAGTCCGGTCTGTTCGTCTGATACATCGCATGGCGGGCCTAGGGGGCGGTAAACGTCAGTCCCCCAATAGCGGTACAAATCGTGTCGGAGTGAAGCCCAAAACACCCTGAGATAACACTGGAAGCCTACCAGTATATCTCGTTTACCCTGTCCAGGGACTACTCGTATAATGGCTCTCCTAGACACAGCGCGATGTCAACCCCCAATACCGGGAGAGACGAATCCTGTTTAACTGTCACTGCCTCCAAGTGCTTCGGGACTGCACCCAACTACTACCTGTTTGCATGACTCCTTTGAGCCGTGGTAGGGTAGCAGTCAAAGTACAGTGGGAACACACTCGAGGCGAAGTGACAGTGTCTAGTCAGCGGACTAAGCTGTACTCATGTCACCTAGGAACTGATAACTGACGATAGGCATAATACCAACTAGTCAGTTCCCGACGAGTCCTGTCCAGTGTACTCGTAACCTAACGAGCACCCGCATACTATCTCAAGTACGACGTACTGACGGCTGTGGGACAGACCGTCTCCCACACTGGGATGAGAAGGGCATGCGCTAGTCTACTCCGGAGTATCGATGCCCTGTCTCGATAGTCCTGCGACTAGGGACCTACATAAGGATATGCTTATAGATTACCCAGCCCCCACTAGTGTAACTGCCATCACAACGCTGGTAATCAAGCAAAGATCCTAAGGGCTCCACTAATGTGTATAGGTGATATACTAAAATAAACACATGTACACATTGAAGTAGAAACAAACCAAGTAGCATACTACTATTTTGAGCAAGATTGTATATACAAGGTGAATATCCCAAGCTTCCATTATGTAATATACAAACTAGTATGATACAGTAATGGCCTCTAGGGCATATACACTAACAATCTCCCACTTGCACTAAGGCCATATACTGGCCTATCGAAGACCTATCATCTCGATCAGCCGCTCGAACTGAGTCTTGGGCAAGGCCTTGGTGAATGGATCTGTAGTGTTATCCTCTGAAGCGACTCTCCGAACCTCGATCTCCTGGCGATCCACGATCTCCCTGATCAGGTGATACCGCCTCAAGATGTGTCTGGATCTCTTATGGGACCTGGGTTCCTTCGCTAAAGCTATATCCCCGTTGTTGTCGCAATACAGAGGTATTGGATCAACAATGGACGGAACCACCTGAAGCTCTTTCAAGTACTTCCTTATCCAGACAGCTTCTTTTGCGGCATCAGATGCAGCGATGTATTCCGCTTCCATCGTCGAGTCTGCAACGATTTCCTGTTTGGAACTCATCCAACACACCGCCCCTCCATTGAGGGTAAAGACAAAACCCGACATGGACTTGGAATCATCCTTGTCACTCTGGAAGCTGGAGTCAGCAAAGGCCTCGATCTGGAGGTCTTTTCTGCCATACACCAAGAACATCTCTTTAGTCCTTCTCAGGTACTTGAGAATGTTCTTTACTGCTATCCAGTGTTTCTCCCCAGGGTTTGACTGATACCGGCTTACCACACTCAGTGCATAAGCTACATCCGGTCTGGTACACAACATCACATACATTATATAGCCTACCGCAGAAGCGTAGGGTATAATGGACATGTAATCCCTCTCCAAATCAGTCTTGGGAGACATCTCTTTAGAGAGGGTGATCCCGTGACAAGCCGGTAGGTTACCGCGCTTGGAATCTTCCATACTGAATCTTTTCAGTATGGTGTCGATGTACCTGGACTGTGAAAGTCCTAATATCCTCTTGGATCTATCACGATGGATCCGGATCCCCAGGATGTATGAGGCATCACCCAGGTCTTTCATGGAGAACCTGTGCGACAAGAACCCCTTGACAGATTGTAGCATAGGAATGTCATTTCCTATTAAGAGAATGTCATCCACGTATAAAACGAGGAATACTACAGTTCTCGCTACAAATCTACTATAGATGCATGGTTCATCTGGATTTTTGATAAAGCCAAATTCCTTGACCGTCTCATCAAAACAGATGTTCCAACTCCGCGATGCCTGCTTTAGTCCATAGATGGACTTAAGCAACTTGCACACCTTTCCGCTGCTCCCACTCTGAATGAAACCCTCTGGCTGGTCCATATAGACACACTCCTCTAAATTTCCATTTAGAAAAGCTGTCTTTACGTCCATCTGCCAAATCTCATAATCGTGGAAGGCAGCAATGGCAAGAAGGATCCGAATGGATTTCAGCATAGCCACTGGAGAAAAGGTTTCGTCATAGTCCAAACCAGGTCTTTGACGAAAACCCTTTGCTACAAGTCTAGATTTATAAGTCTCAACCTGTCCATCTACACCAATCTTCCTTTTGAAGATCCACTTGCATCCTACGGGTTTTACCCCGTCTGGAGCAATGTCCAACGTCCATACTTTGTTGGTGTACATGGACTCCATTTCGGTCCGCATTGCATCCAGCCATTTTACTGAGTCAACGCTCTGAACGGCCTGCTGGAAGCTAGTAGGCTCATCATAATCTATGATGCAATCCTCTCTATCCCCGTCTATGAGAAAACCGTAGTATCTTTCGGGCGGATGAGTCTGCCTACAACTCCGGCGGAGCGGCGTAGGAATGTCCTGTTCTTCCGAACCCTCTGGTTCCACTAAACTTTCAGTAATAGTCCGTGGTTCTGGAATTTCTTCCAGTTCTACTGCGCTCCCACTTATTTCCTTTTCCAAGAACAGGTGTTCTAGAAAGTGGGCATTACGAGAAACAAGGACTTTT
The DNA here is from genome assembly GCA_030015575.1 of Agapanthus africanus. NCBI lineage: Eukaryota > Viridiplantae > Streptophyta > Magnoliopsida > Asparagales > Amaryllidaceae > Agapanthus > Agapanthus africanus. The sequence continues at coordinate 138,511,675 of JASDDO010000010.1, forward strand.
TGTTCCTCTGCGTAGTAGAAAAGATACCCCCTGGTGTTCTTTGGATATCCCACAAACTTGCACAGTACTGAGCGTGCCTCGAGTTTGTCCGCATGCTGCTTTTTGACAAAAGCTGGACATCCCCAGATCTTCAGATATTGAAGATAGGGTTTCTTCCCACTCCATAACTCATATGGTGTGGTAGGCACAGTCTTAGTTGGAACTCGGTTCAAAAGATATGCGGCTGATTCTAGCGCATATCCCCAGAATGATCGCGGTAACTCAGCGTTACTCATCATGGACCGTACCATATCCAATAGGGTGCGGTTCCGTCTCTCCGATACACCGTTATGTTGCGGAGTGTATGGAGGAGTAAGCTGAGAGAGAATTCCATTCTCTTTTAAATAGTCCAGGAACTCGGCACTCAATTATTCACCACCTCGATCCGATCTTAGAATCTTGATACTTTTGTCGGTTTGTTTTTCTACTTCATTCTTATATTCCTGGAACTTTCCAAAGGCTTTGGATTTATGTTTCATTAAGAAGACATGTCCAAACCTTGAAAAATCATCCGTAAAAGTAATGAAGTAAGAAAAACCGCTTCGCGCATGTGTAGACATTGGACCGCACACGTCGCTGTGTACGAGTCCCAAGAGTTCGCTCGCTCTTACTCCGTGTCCAGTGAATGGAGACTTTGTCATCTTTCCTTTGAGACAGGATTGACAAGTGGCATACGATTGATATTCGAACGGATTCAAATATCTTTCTGTATGTAACTTCGTCAACCTTCTCTCATTGATGTGACCCAGTCTACAATGCCATAAGAAAGCCTGATTGATTTCTGGAGACTTTCTTTTGTGTGTATTCTGGACATTGAAAATCTGTGGTTGGTTTAATACGTATATACCATTACTCAATGTACCTGACCCAATCAGAACTTGATTAAGGTGAATGTTTACAACATTGCTTACAAACGCAAATTCATAACCTTCTTTAGAAACTAAAGATACAGAAATGATATTACAAGTTGCGTTGGGTACAGAAAAGCAATTACGCAAAACCAAAACATGTCCATCTGACATTCCCAGGTGATAGTCCCCCACAGCTTTAGCATCCATGCTAGCTCCGTTCGCAACTCTGAGGGTCATATCACCTGCCTTCAAAACCCTACGGTTTCTCAACGCCTGCAAAGAATTACAGATATGAGATCCAGATCCGGTATCCAATACCCAGGAAGTAGAGTTTATTGAAAGACAGTTTTCAATAACATACACAAGTGAAGCTGAAGCTGCAACCTGCTTCAATTCCTGTGTTCTGGCTTTCCAGGCCCTGCAATCATTCTTCCAGTGTCCTTTCTTATGACAATAGAAGCATTATTCCTTATCCACAAGCTTCCCCGCTTTCTTTGTTGCTTTAGCTTTTCCCTTCGTATCCACTTTACTAACACCGCCCCTTGGTTTGGCGGGGGCTTTCTTCTTTCCCTTGGCTTTCGCCTTGGACCTAGAAGAAGATGATCCTCCTACAAACAAAGTGGATGTTTCCCTACCTTTCTGTAGGGTGCCCTCTGCGCTCCTCAGCATGTTGAGGAGCTCTGAAAGTTCAACTTCTTTTTCTTGCAAGTTGAAGTTCAGTATAAACTGGGCGTAAGTGGAAGGAAGGGACTGGAGAACTAAGTCCGTATAGAGCTCACTCTCCAATGTGGTCCCTAGGTCCGCGAGCTCCTCAATGTAGCCGATCATCTTAAGCACGTGTTCTGCTACTGATGATCCGACGGCCATCCTTGCCGAAAATAACTTTTTCGACGCTTCGTATCTTGCGATACGAGATTGCTCTCCATACAGTTCTTTTGTATGAAGAAATATGGATTCCAGGTCCATATTCTCGTGCCTTCTCTGATGTTCATTGTCCATCGAGGCAAGTACGAGGCACTTGGCCTTCGCGCTATCAATCTCCCAGGTCTTACGGATTTCCTTATCCGCGACGCTGGAGGTGGGACTTGGGATAGGGGGAGCTTTGGTGGTAAGAAGATACCCCAGCTTGTCGTAAGTGATTGCCATTTTGACATTCCTGAGCCAATCTTTGTAGTTTGGCCATGTCAGTATGTTTTTATCTAGAAGTAACTTAAGTCCAGTCATGTCGATTGGTCGCTGCAATTAGGAGAGAGAAGAAGAAACACTCAGCATGATGCTCTTGCAAGTTTAGAGTGGTTTTTAGCTTGTCTAAACAGGATGGCTCCCACTGTTTCTCGAATCCCTCCTCAAACCAAAAAGGAAGAATTAGTCAGGATCAATCTCACCGTACAATACTTGCTTAACCGTTCAGCCAGGCCAGTGTCGGTACTTCGAGGGAGGTTTTCCAACGCTTTCGCGAAGTTCCTTAATTTAAGAACCTCTTTTCCCTGGGGGCGTAGCCCCGCTAACACCTTTCTAGACACCTACTAGGTTTATAGCATTGATCGTTAAGTAAGAAATTTCCCGAGGAGTAGCATATACTCACAGTAGGATCGTGATCCAAATATCATCGCGTGACGAAACTGAAGGAATCCTACCAGAATCATCACACTCCAAATGGTATACAAATCTAGCAAGTTTCAGTACTTATGAAACTCTCGATGTGGATTTTTGTCCCATGCTCTTATGACCTTGGCGTGAGGTCAAAATGTCATAAGTCACATGTCAAGTTCTTCCTATCATTATCCAGGTTGATTTGGACCCACCCGTACCTACCCTTGATGTAGGACAAAATGGTAGTACGACTGTCCCAAACCAACGCATTATATCTATGCAACAGATAAATAATCGGTAGCTACCAATCACTATGCCTTGGCGTGAAGTCAAAATACATAGCTTGAATACTACCGAATATTTAACTGAAATGATGGAGGGCTACGAATGGTTTAGGCTAAACCGTGAACGTAGTGAACTTGATATAGTCGATGGAACGAGATAGCTTTTAAAAGGAGTGGTTCAAGCTCCGCGTTTAAAAGTTAGTTTTGAAAAGAACCGAGTGGTTTTTCGAAAGTGTTCCAACGACTTTTACTTGGTTTATTTTCTTGCATTAGTTCTTTTAATGCGTGATATTCTTGCATTAGTTCTTTTAATGCGTTCCATCATTTAATCCTACCATTGCAGAAAACAACCAAAATATGACGTACGCTTATGTTATTCGCATTCGCCACGGGGCCCCGTCATTACCCGTTAGGTTACTTAACTAACGACAGAGCGGGGGCTGGGCTAGCGCGGCTGTAAAACATAAGCAACGCCTAAATAATATCATATATAGATATATTGCAATGATAGCCATTTCAGATCACAGATGAATACATTGGATATACTAGGAATCCGCAATTCGTACGAGCCTGTAACGAAAAGCAGATTACACGGTCACGGTGAATAGCCAATACCCCACCCAAGACCCCTACGGGTGTGGCAAATTACCCGCCAAGTACCCGAAGCGAAGCAACCTCCCTCATCCCCGTGAGTAGGCCACTCGGAACTTCGGCATACCCGGTAGTTTATGCACCCGCTCCATGGGTCTATCCTAGGAGCAAAAACAGTAAAAGGAAATTATACAATGACGGCTACAACCCCGACCCGGTTGTGCGGCCATACAAATAATTATTACATCAATTTACAAATTTACAAGAATTGAAAGAAAAGAAAACGCTCGTCTCACAACCCCCGGCTATTCACCCGCGACAATCCAATGAATTCATATACACATTCCAATAACATTACAGATCACAGATTTGTATAACCCCCACTAATCGACATATAGCGATTAGTAGACGTTCAATAAAAATATCACATCACAGAAAAACCCGTCAGCTTAAGTCTTTTAGAAGTTCGATCAAAAATACGGATTTATATGCCCCAAACACAAAATTTTCGTTCTGGAAAATCTGGGCAGAAAATACATATTCCAAAAATCCCAAAACAACCCCAGAAATACACTGCACCAAAGATGGACCCCGGCCGAGTCAACTCGGCCGCGGAACCGCGGCGGGAGCGTGCTCCCGCCGCGTTTCCGCGGCGCTTTGAATCGATCGTGGGACCAAATTTGGTGGTTATTCTATAAAAAGCCTGAGCCGATTTTTAAGATGAAATTTATCAACTTTTGAACAGAATAAAATTCGGCAGAAACTTGACAGTTTTGGGTTCGTTTTGCGACTTTTCTTTGATCGATCTTCTAGCCACTTTGCTAACATGTTAGATAGAGTTTAACTAGGCTCTGATACCACTATAAGTCCATGCTACCTCTCCCGGTACTTTCGGGCATGCGGAATTTGATAAAAAACGATTTTCTTAGAGGTGGTAACATGGACTTAAAACCCGAATCTTTGTTAAACATCTAACTAACAACCTAACTACGAGTTGCTAACTACTCGGTTAGGGTGTTATACCTTTCTTTTTCTCGAACTCCTTCGTCTTCAAGCTTCGATGGTCATCCGAATCGGCTTCTCCCCGTCGTCTCCTTGCGCCGAAGATAGATCCACCTGAAAGCTTCAACCTTTGGCTCCTTCTTCGAACTTTGAAGAAACTAGTTCACTCGGTTTGCTAAACCTTGTGAACTAGAGTGAGTAGAGAAGAGTTTGTATGGGATTTTATCTATGGTTCTTGGTTCTCAACTCATGAGACAAATGAACCATAGAGTCAAGGGATGGAGAGCAAGAGGAGGAGATGAGAGCTCAAGAACAAGAGAGAGAATGAGCATGAAAGAATGAGAGAAGACTTTTCTCATTTGGCTCTCATAATCCAAAACAATCATAACACCTCATATCAATCAAGTATTATGTGATGGTTTAAGCAACCATAGCCATATCATTTCATGCACTTATTTTGCACAAAAGAGCAAGCAAGCAAAAGTCTTTGCCATGAAATGATAGCTATAGTTATCATGATGGTCAACTAGTCAAGCCTAGCCAACCGGTCAACAAGTCAACAAAAGTCAACAAAAGTCAACAAAGTCAATCCCTCAACAACCATGTCACCATAATACTTAATTAATATAATTGTTAATCACATATCATATTCTCATTAGGGTTGAGCAAAAAGTCAATAGTCAACTGTCAACGGTCAACAACCCTAATGAGAATCCTCTGCCTCTGTCTCTCCGTTAACTGTTCATACACACCCGCATCTGTGTTCCGAGGAACACGAATGCATACTGGATAAAACCAATCCTAAAAGGTACACTAGGATCTGGCTTAAACCAAAGCCCGCTAGTCTAAACTGTCCGGACACTGTACGTGCACTAGTGCACGGATGTGACCGAACCCTGCCGCAAAACCATGCGACCTGTCACAAAACCATGTGACCTCTACTCTTTTGCCTAAAGGCGAATAGCTTTCTGTGTGGGACTCTAAAGATTCGACACTACGCTGGCAGTGGGTTTAACCACAGACCGCAAGCGGCACTAGCTGTGCGTAACGGTCGCCAGGTAGATGCCAACAAGAAGACTGACGAGGTGAAACCCATCTGAACTCCTACTGAGCCTGAATGTGACATTCTGCGTACAGTCCAGTCTGTTCGTCTGATACATCGCATGGCGGGCCTAGGGGGCGGTAAACGTCAGTCCCCTAATAGCGGTACAAGTCGTGTCGGAGTGAAGCCCAAAACACCCTGAGATAACACTGGAAGCCTACCAGTATATCTCGTTTGCCCTGGCCAGGGACTACTCGTGTAATGGCTCTCCTAGACACAGCGCGATGTCAACCCCCAATACCGGGAAAGACGAATCCTGTCTAACTATCACTGCCTCCAAGTGCTTCGGGACCGCACCCAACTACTACCTGTTTGCACGACTCCTTTGAGCCGTGGTAGGGTAGCAGTCAAAGTACAGTGGGAACACACTCGAGGTAAAGTGACAGTGTCAAGTCAGCGGACTAAGCTGTACTCATGTCACCTGGGAACTGATAACTGACGATAGGCATAATACCAACTAGTCAGTTCCCGACGAGTCCTGTCCAGTGTACTCGTAACCTAACGAGCACCCGCATACTATCACAAGTACGACGTACTGACGGCTGTGGGACAGACCGTCTCCCACACTGGGATGAGAAGCGCATGCGCTAGTCTACTCCGGAGTATCGATGCCCTGTCTCGATAGTCCTGCGACTAGGGACCTGCATAAGGATGTGCTTATAGATTACCCAGCCCCCACTAGTGTGACTGCCATCACAACGCTGGTAATCAAGCAAAGATTCTAAGGGCTCCACTAATGTGTATAGGTGATATACTAAAATAAACACATGTACACATTGAAGTAGAAACAAACCAAGTAGCATACTACTATTTTGAGCAAGATTGTATATACAAGGTGAATATCCCAAGCTTCCATTATGTAATATACAAACTTGTATGATACAGTAATGGCCTCTAGGGCATATACACTAACAGATAGACCCATGGAGGGGGTGCACAAACTACCGGGTATCCCGAAGTGCCGAGTGGCCTACTGACGGAGTTGAGGGAGGTTGCTTTGCTTCGGGTACTTGGTGGGTAGTTTGCCGCACCCGTAGGGGTCTTGGGTGGGGTATTGGCTATTCACCGCAACCGTGTAATCTGCTTTTCGTTACAGGCTCGTACGAATTGCGGGTTCCTAGTATATCCAATGTGTTCATCTGTGATCTGAAATTTCTATCATTGCAATATATATCTATGTATGATATTATTTAGGCGTTGCTTATGTTTTACAGCCGCGCTAGCCCAGCCCCCGCTCTGTCGTTAGTTAAGTAACCTAACGAGTAATGACGGGGCCCCATGGAGAATGCGAATGGCATAAGCGTACGTCATATTTTGGTTGTTTTCTGCAATGGTAGGATTAAATGATGGGACGCATTAAAAGAACTAATGCAAGAAAAATACGCATTAAAAGAACTAATGCAAAGGAAAATAAACCAAGTAAAAGTCGTTGGAACACTTTCAAAAACCACTCGGTTTCTTTTCAAAATAACTTTTAAACGCGGAGCTTAAGCCACTCCTTTTAAAAGCTATCTCGCTCAATCGATTATATCAAGTTCACTACGTTCACGGTTTCGCCAAAACCATTCGTAGCCCACCGTCGTTTCACATGGATGGTCAATAGTATTCAAACTATGTTTGTTGGCCAAAGTCAAGGCATAGTGATTGGTAGCTATTGGGTATTCATGTGCAGCATAGATAGATGTGTTGGTTTGGGGCAGTCGTTCTACCTTGTTGGCCAAAGTCAAGGGTATGTGCGGGTGGGCTTAAATTAACCTGGAGAATGACGGGTAGAACTTGGCATGTGACTTATGATTTGTTGGCCAAAGTCAAGGTCATAAGAGCATGGGGCAAAAATCCACATCGGGAGTTTCAAAAGAACTGAAACTTGCTAGTGTTGCATACCATTTGGAGTGTGATGATTCTGGTAGGATTCCTTCAGTTTCTTCACGCGATGATATTTGGATCCCGATCCTACTGTGAGTATATGCTACTCCTCGGGAAATTTCTCACTTAACGATCAATGCTATAAACCAAGTAGGTGTCTAGAAAGGTGTTAGCGGGGCTACGCCCACAGGGAAAAGAGGTTATTTAATTATGGAACTTCGCGAAAGCATTGGAAAACCTCCCTCGAAGTACCGACACCAGCCTGGCCGAACGGTTAAGCAAGAATTGTACGGTGAGATTGATCCTGACTAATTCTTCCTTTTTGGTTTGAGGAGGGATTCGAGAAACAGTGGGAGCCATCCTGTTTAGACAAACTAAAAACCACCTTAAACTTGCAAGAGCATCATGCTGAGTGTTTCTTCTCTCTCTCCTAATTGCAGCGACCAATCAACATGACTGTACTTAAGTTACTTCTAGATAAAAACATACTGACAGGGCCAAACTACAAAGATTGGCTCAGGAATGTCAAAATGGCAATCACTTATGACAAGTTGGGGTATCTCCTTACCACCAAAGCTCCCCCTGTCCCAGGTCCCACCTCCAGCGTCGCGGATAAGGAAATCCGTAAGACTTGGGAGATCGATTGCGCGAAGGCCAGGTGCCTCGTGCTTGCTTCTATAGACAACGAACATCAGAGGAGGCACGAGAATATGGACCTCGAATCCATATTTCTCCATACAAAAGAACTGTATGGAGCGCAATCTCGTATCGCAAGATATGAAGTGTCGAAGAAGTTATTTTCGGCAAAGTTGGCCATCAGATCATCGGTAGCGGAACACGTACTTAAGATGATTGGCTTCATTGAGGAGCTCGCGGACCTTGGGACCACGTTAGAGAACGAGCTCTATACGGACTTGATTCTCCAGTCCCTTCCTTCCACTTACGCCCAGTTTATCCTGAACTTCAACTTACAAGAAAAAGAAGTTGAACTTTCAGAACTCTTTAACATGCTGAGGAGTGCATAGGGCACCCTACAGAAAGGTAGGGAAACATCCACTTTGTTTGTAGGAGGATCTTCATCTTCTAGGTCCAAGGAGAAAGCCAAGGGAAAGAAGAAGAAAGCCTCCGCCAAACCAAGGGGCGGTGTTAGTAAAGTGGATACGAAGGGAAAAGCAAAAGCAACAAAGGTAGCGGGAAGGCTTGTGGATAAGGAAGAGTGCTTTTTCTGTCATAAGAGTGGTCACTGGAAGAAAGATTGCAGGGCTTGGAAAGCCAGAACACAGGAACTGAAGCAAGTTGCGGCTTCAGCTTCAGGTGTGTATGTTATTGAAAACTGTCTATCAATAAACTCTACTTCCTGGGTATTGGATACCGGATCAGGATCTCATATCTGTAATTCTTTGCAGGCGTTGAGAAACCGTAGGGTTTTGAAGGCAGGTGACATGACCCTCAAAGTTGCAAACGGAGCTAGCATGGATGCTATGGCCATGGGGGACTATCACCTGGGAATGTCAGATGGACTTGTTTTGGTTTTACGTAATTGCTTTTTTGTACCCAACGCAACTTGTAATATCATTTCTGTATCTTTGATTTCTAAAGAAGGTTATGAATTAGCGTTTGTAAGTAATGTTGTAAACATTCACCTTAATCAAGTTCTGATTGGGTCAGGTACATTAAGCAATGGTATATACGTACTAAACCAACCACAGATTTTCAATGTCCAGAATACACACAAAAGAAAGTCTCCGGAAATAAATCAAACTTTCTTATGGCATTGTAGACTGGGTCACATCAATGAGAGAAGGTTGACGAAGTTACATACAGAAGGATATTTGAATCCGTTTGAATATCAATCGTATGCCACTTGTCAATCCTGTCTCAAAGGAAAGATGACAAAGACTCCGTTCACTGGACACGGAGTAAGAGCGAGCGAGCTCTTGGGACTCGTACACAGCGACGTGTGCGGTCCAATGTCTACACATGCGCGAAGCGGTTATTCTTACTTCATTACTTTTACGGATGACTTTTCAAGGTACGGTTATGTCTTCTTAATGAAACATAAGTCCGAAGCCTTTGGAAAATTCCAGGAATATAAGAATGAAGTAGAAAAACAAACCGGCAAAAGTATCAAGATTCTAAGATCGGATCGAGGTGGTGAATACTTGAGTGCCGAGTTCCTGGACTATTTAAAAGAGAACGGAATTCTCTCTCAGCTTACTCCTCCATACACTCCGCAACATAACGGTGTATCGGAGAGACGGAACCGAACCCTATTGGATATGGTACGGTCCATGATGAGTAACGCTGAGTTACCGCGATCATTCTGAGGATATGCACTAGAATCAGCTGCATACCTTTTGAACCGAGTTCCAACTAAGACTGTGCCTACTACACCATATGAGATGTGGTGTAGGAAGAGACCCTATCTTAATCACATTAAGACATGGGGATGTCCAGCTTTTGTCAAAAAGCAGCATGCGGACAAGCTCGAGGCACGCTCAGTACAGTGCAAGTTTGTGGGATATCCAAAGAACTCTAAGGGATATTTCTTCTATTGCGAAGAGGAACAAAAGATTTATGTTTCTCGTCATGCCCACTTCTTGGAAACTGAATTTTTGGAATATCACATAAGTGGAAACGCAATAGAACTGGAAGAAATTCCAGAACCACGAGCTATTACTGAAAGCTTAGTAGAACTAGAGGGTTCGAAAGATCAGGACATTCCTGCGACGCTCCGCAGAAGTAGTAGTCAGTCTCATCCGCCCGAGAGATTCTACGATTTTCTCATAGACGGGGATAGAGAGGATTGCATCATAGATTATGATGAGCCGACTAGCTTCCAGCAGGCCATTCAGAGCGTTGACTCGGTAAAATGGCCGGATGCAATGCGGACCGAAATGGAGTCCATGTACAACAATAAAGTATGGACGTTGGACGTTGCTCCAGATGGGGTAAAACCCGTAGGATGCAAGTGGATCTTCAAAAGGAAGATCGGTGTAGATGGACAGGTTGAGACCTATAAAGCTAGATTGGTTGCAAAGGGTTTTCGTCAAAGACCTGGTTTGGACTATGATGAGACCTTTTCTCCAGTAGCTATGCTGAAATCCATTCGGATCCTTCTTGCCATTGCTGCCTTCCACGATTATGAGATTTGGCAGATGGACGTAAAGATCGCTTTTCTAAATGGAAATTTAGAGGAGTGTGTTTATATGGACCAACCAGAAGGTTTCATTCAGAGTGGGAGTAGCGGAAAGGTGTGCAGGTTGCTTAAGTCCATCTATAGACTAAAGCAGGCATCGCGGAGTTGGAACATCTGTTTTGATGAGACGGTCAAGGAATTTGGCTTTATCAAAAATCCAGATGAACCATGCATCTATAGTAGATTTGTAGCGAGAACTGTAGTATTCCTCGTTTTATACGTGGATGCGATTCTCTTAATAGGAAATGACATTCCTATGCTACAATCTGTCAAAGAGTTCTTGTCACACAGGTTCTCCATGAAAGACCTGGGTGATGCCTCATACATTCTGGGGATCCGGATCTATCGTGACAGATCCAAGAGGATATTAGGACTTTCACAGTCCAGGTACATCGACACCATACTGAAAATATTCACTATGGAAGATTCCAAGAGCGGTAATCTACCGGCTTGTCACGGGATCACCCTCTCCAAAGAGATGTCTCCCAAGACTGATTTGGAAAGGGATCGCATGTCTATTATACCCTACGCTTCAGCGGTAGACTCTATAATGTATGCGATGTTGTGTACCGGACCAGATGTAGCTTATGCACTGAGTGTGGTAAGCCGGTATCAGTCAAACCCTGGGGAGAAACATTGGATAGCAGTAAAGAACATTCTCAAGTACCTGAAAAGGACTAAGGAGATGTTCTTGGTGTACGGCGGAAAAGACCTCCAGATCGAGGCCTTTGCTGACACCAGCTTCCAAAGTGACAAGGATGATTCCAAGTCCATGTCGGGTTATGTCTTTACCCTCAATGGAGGGGCGGTGTGTTGAAAGAGATCCAAACAGGAAACCGTTGCTGACTCGACGATGGAAGCGGAATATATCGCTGCTGCAGATGCCGCAAAAGAAGTTGTCTGGGTAAGGAAGTTCTTAACTGAACTTCAGATGGTTCCGTCCATTGTTGATCCAATACCTCTGTATTGCGACAACAACGGGGCTATAGCTTTAGCAAAGGAACCCAGGTCCCATCAGAAGTCCAGACACATCTTGAGGCGGTATCACCTGATCAGGGAGATCGTGGGTCGCCAGGAGATCGAGGTTCGGAGAGTTTCTACGGAAGATAACACTGCTGATCCACTCACAAAGGCCTTACCCCAGACTCAGTTCGAGCGGCTGATCGAGATGATAGGTCTTCGATACGCCAGTACATGGCCTTAGTGCAAGTGGGAGATTGTTAGTGTATATGCCCTAGAGGCCATTACTGTATCATACTAGTTTGTATATTACTTAATGGAAGCTTGGGATATTCACCTTGTATAAACAATCTTGCTCAATATAGTAGTATGCTACTTGGTTTGTTTCTACTTCAAATTGTACATGTGTTTATTTTAGTATATCAGCTATACACATTAGTGGAGCCCTTAGGATCTTTGCTTGATTACCAGCGTTGTGATGGCAGCCACACTAGTGGGGGCTGGGTAATCTATAAGCACATCCTTATGCAGGTCCCTAGTCGCAGGACTATCGAGACAGGGCATCGATACTCCGGAGTAGACTAGCGTATGCACTTCTCATCCCAGTGTAAGAGATGGTCTGTCCCACAGCCATCAGTACGTCGTACTGGAGATAGTATGCGGGTGCTCGTTGGGATACGAGTACACTGGACAAGACTCGTCGGGAACTGATTGGTTGGTATTATACCTATCGTCAGTTATCAGTTCCCAGGTGACATGAGTACAGCTTAGTCCGCTGAATTGACACTGTCACTGCGCCTCGAGTGTGTTCCCACTGTACTTTGATTACTACCCTACCACGGCTCAAAGGAGTCGTGCAAACAGGTAGTTTTTGGGTGCAGTCCCGAAGCACTTGGAGGCAGTGACGGTTAGACAGGATTCGTCTCTCCCGGTATTGGGGGTTGACATCACGCTGTGTCTAGGAGAGCCATTACACGAGTAGTCCCTGGCCAGGGCAAGCGAGATATACTGGTAGGTTTCCAGTGTTATCTTAGGGTGTTCTGGGCTTCACTCCGACACGACTTGTACCGCTATTAGGGGACTGACGTTTACCGCCCCCTAGGCCCGCCATGCGATGTATCAGACGAACAGACCAGTCCGTATGGAGACTGTCACATTCAGACTCAGTAGGAGTTCAGATGGGTTTCACCTGGTCAGTCTTCTTGTTGGCATCTACCTGGGCACCGTTACTCACTGCTAGTGCCGCTTGCGGTCTGTGGTTAAACCCACTGCCAGCGTAGTGTCGAGTCTTTAGAGTCCCACACAGAAAGCTATTCGCCTTTAGGCAAAAGAGTAGGGGTCGCATGGTTTTGCGACAGGTCACATGGTTTTGCGACAGGGTTCGGTCACATCCATGCACTTGTGCACGTACAGTGTCCGGATAGTTAACACTAGCGGGCTTTGGTTTAAGCCAGATCCTAGTGTACGTTTTGGGATTGGTTTTATCTCGTTTGTATTCGTGTTCCTCGGAACGCGGATGCGGGTGTGTATGCACAGTTGACAGAGAGAGACAGAGGCAGAGTATTCTTATTGGGGTTGTTGACTGTTGACTGTTGACCATTAACTTCTGCTTAACCCTGATAAGAATAAGATATATGATTAACATTAATATTAATTAAGTATTATAGTGACATGGTTGTTGAGGGGTTGACTTTGTTTACTTGTTGACTTTGTTGACCGGTTGACTAGGTTGGACTAGTTGACCATCATCATGACAATGGCTATCATTCCATGGCAAAGACTTTTGCTTGCTTGTTTATGCAAAATGAGTGCATGAAATGATATAGCTATTTTGACTTAAACCATTTTACACAATACTTGATTACTATGTTTTTTATGATGGCTTTTGGATTATGAGAGGGGAGAATGAGAAGAGTATGGTTCATTCTATCATTTTGCTTTCTCTCTCTTGAGCTCTCTCTTTCTCAAGCTCTCCCTCTTCCTCTTGCTCTCTCTACCTCAAGGAAAACCATTCTCATGTGTTGAGACTCATTGCCTTAGAGATAAAAAGACACCAAAACTTTCCTCTACTCATTCTAGTTCACAAGGCCTGCCAAGCTAAGTGATCTAGTTTCTTCAAAGTTCGAAGAAGAAGCCAAAGGTAGAAGCTTTCGGGTGGATCCATCTTCGGCGCAAGGAGACGACGAGGTGAGGCCGATCCGTACACCGGGAGGAGTCGAAGACGAAGGAGTTCAAGAAAGGTATAGCCCCCTAACCGAGTAGGTAAACTCTTGTTAGGTTGTTAGTTAGTAGTTTAACAAAGATCCGTTTTGAGTCCATGTTACCGCCTCTAGAAAAATCGTTTTTCATCAAATTCCGCATGCCCGTAAGTACCGGGAGAGGTAGCATGGACTTACACCCATAAATGAAGATTCTTTTACTCCGGGTCGTGATCTTTGATCAACGCGAAGACTTCCCTGTCAACAGGCGCTTCAGGGAATCCGCTTTCCGAACGGACGAACGGGAAAGAAATGTCGAAAGACATAGTACCTGCGCGAAAAGAACAAAACTTAGCCGTCAATGCTACAGTTTAAGTTCTATCACTTGGTACTTTAAATTCATACCACACTGCAACGCAGTGAAAAGGGACCAAAGGGGACTCACACAATCTAGATGATGGCTCATCATTAATAAAACAGTCTCATCATTTGATGAGACTGTCATTAAATGAGGAAATCCTAAAAGGATTCTCATTTAATGAGGGCCCCTTGGGCCAAGGAGCAAATCTCCCTTGAGAGCAGCGCTCTACAACAGATATGACATCTGTCATAATTAACAATGAAGGGAATAAAATTACCCTAAAAATTCTAAAGAGCAATGCTCTGCGAAGAAGATGGAAGAATCCATCAAAAACCCTAAAAGCAAAGCTTTACTGAGTTAAAAACTCTGAGATCTTTAAGATCTGCAAGATGAACTCTAAGAGTTCTTCTTTAATTGGTTAAGAGACCCTAAGAAAGATCTCTTTAGATCTATGATTTGAAGAGAGCAAAGCTCTGTTTAGAAAACCCTAAAAATTTCTTTAGATCTATGATCTGAAAAAAGCAAGTCTCTGTTAATGGGTGAAACCCTAGATTATGAAGTAATCCCTTCAAAGATTTAATCTTTAACTAAAATTTTCGATAGGGTTCTATCTCTAAGAGAGTTCTTAAGTCAAAGAGCTATGCTCTGAAAGAGAATTAATTCTCAAGGGAAAACAAGAAGATGAACAGAGGTCATCTCAAGGGCCAAAGGCCCTATTTATAGGCACTATGCCCTTTCAACTACCAAGTTGATCCAATGGCGGAGATGCTGCCACCGCTGCACTCACGTATATGCTACGTGAGCACAACGGTAGGGGGTGCATTTGTTTCCCCCAATCAGAGCAAAGCTCTGTTCAAATTTTGAAATTTGAAATGAAGCAGCGCTTCATAAAAGCGCGAGCGCTAGCAGCGCCAGCGCTAAGAGTCAAAGACTCTGATGCAGCGCTCACGTGCAAAGCACGAAAGTGCTAGCGCTCAACGCACTAGCACCAAGAGTCAAAGACTTTGATGCAGTGCTCACATGCAAAGCACGAAAGCACTAACGCTGGAACTAAATGTTCCCCACCCTTGGATCAAAAATCCAATGGTGATTAAAAATCACCAAGTTACATAATAAGTTTTGTATGGGAAAATATTTTCCCAATTTTTTTAAAAACAAGAAGATTTTCCTTCTGTAAAACAGAAGCCCTAGGATCAAAGATCCGATGGTGGGGAAACATCCACAAATCAATCAGAGAAAGATCTCCTTAACTGATTCAACAAATCAGCCTCCTCTATATAAAGGCCCCAAGACTTCAAGTCTTACACAGAGGAACCCACCCCCAAACTTTGAGAAATTTCAAAGAGAAAAGCAAGCTCTCGGAAGAAGAATTTCTTCAAGGTAAATAAAACAGAGAGATCAAAGCATCTCATCAAAGAAGAAGAACCTAGTTCTTTTTCTAGATCATAGATCTATAAAGACAGAAGTCTTTCATAAAAATAGAAGAGATTGAAGTATCTCATCATAAAAAAGGAGGGAGAAGAACTTTGTTCTCGTTAGATCACAGATCTATCAGACAAAGATAAAGTCTTTCACAAAAACAGAAGAGATTGTAACATCTCCTATTAAAATAAGAACTTAGTTCTTAGATCTATGAGACAAAGTCTCCTAGGAGCAAGAATTTAATTCTCAGAGCACAGAAGTGACAAATACGGCTAAAGGAGCGCTTCAAGTCTGGTGCTCTGCGCCTAGCACGCCATGTTCTCCTCACGTGGGTGCTACTTAATAAAGAGCGCTATGTACTCATTGATTGGCGCTCAGCGCCAAGCGCGCCACGTGCTTCTCACGTGTGTTCTACTTCACAAGAGTGCTCTGCACTCATTGACTGGCGCTCAGCGCTAAGCGCGCCACGTGCTCCTCATATGTGCGCTACTTCACAAGAGCGCTCTGCACTCATTGACTGGCGCTCAGCGCCAAGCGTGCCACGTGCGCCTCATGTGTGCGCTACTCCATAAGAGCGCTCTGCACTCATTGGCTGGCGCTCAGCACCAAGCACGCCATGTGCTCCTCACGTGTGCGCTATCTCACAAGAAGCGCCTTAGCGCTCTAAGTCTGGCACTCAGCGCCAAGCGCACCTCGTGCTCCTCACGTGGGCGCTGAGGGAACATAAACTGTTCTTTAAATAAAGCACCAGAGCCATAATGAGGGCTCAACACTCAATAAAAGAAAAAAGGTTGTCAGAACCCAAACCAATTCTCAGCATTGTTAACTGAAAATGGACTGGACCTAATTAAATGTTCAACATTTTAACTGAGTGGGCTGAGCCCAAGTTGGCCGCAGATCTCTAATTCAGATTAATTGAGCCCATATGTTCATAAATCTTTTTAACTGATCTTAGTCCCAAACTTGACTACAGATCTCCCAACCAACATTGGTTCAAGGGTACATTTCTTCATTCCTCTGATATGTGTCGTTGTAATTCTTCAATGTCTTCAGAGAGATGGCGGGTCCTGATAACCAGACATTCCATGGACTATGACGTCCTTAAACTTTATAGACTGTGAGGTCCTTAAACTCATAGACTATGATGTCTTTATGGGTATACTTGTACGGTATACTTGTGAGGGGTATTCTTGTAATTGTACAAGAATACATTCTAGAAGGAGACACCTCATAAATGGGTTTTTATTTTGTGAAAATAAAACAATGAAGTGGTATTTGGAGAAAGTCTAAGTATGGGTGATGGCATGGCTAAATTCATTTTATATTCATTTGGAGTAACTATTGAAGCATGGTGCATTATTTTGGAGAAAAATAATACATGCTTCAATTATTTTCTTTTAGCCATATATTTTTTTCCATGATTGATTTTTTCATTCATCACATTTACCTTCTCTCTCCTCATTATCTCCTCCCTCTACCTCTTGACCTAAATCACTCACATGAGTTGTGAATCATAGGTCAAGAGATATAATAATCTAATACTTGATCTCTACATCATCTAAGTGATCACTTCTAGCACACTTGATTTCTTAGTTAAACTCGTGTGAAGAGTTTGTAGTTTGTTCGATAGCTCTCGGGTGGATCATCTTGGATCTTGAGGTGGCCGGAGACCGAGTTCTTTGTGACCACAAGGAGCCTAGGAGTCACATCCAAACAAAGACCTGAAGGACCGGTTCCTTAGGTATAACACTATCATAGTAGATAAGATCTCTAGATAGGTTTGCTAGTTAAGGTTTAAGCACATGATCTAGGGTTATGTGGGTGTTGCATGTAAGAAAATTTTTGTTTACCGCTTCCGCCTCCTCACAAGTGTTGTGAGAGTGTGCAACAATCACTAACATGGTATTAGAGACTTTCTTAAACCTCAAATAGCTGGTAGCAACGTTAGAATTCTGCCGTTTTTGTCGCGCAAAAACTGCCGACAAAAACAGTTTCGAAAATCGAAGTTTCGAGTTGTTTGCACACCCCGCAGGCTCACGGTTTGAACCGAGAAGCCGCGGGGTAGAGCGCGCACACCCCAGGGACACCCGGGGATGGACCAGAGGCTGGACCCAAACCCCAAGACCACCTCGAGGTGGCCTTAGGGGTGGGTGACCCGAGAGCACCCTAATAGGGTGCTCTCGGGTCTGCCAACCCCTTTGGGCCACCTCGAGGTGGCCCCCACGGGTGTGTACCCCCACGAGGCCCCCCATTCGACAGTTAATTTTATTTTCTTCGCCTCCACGAAGATTCGGGCGGGTTTCAAGGTCGTTTCGACACCCGGATTGGCTCAAAACGATCGGTTTTTGAAAATTAGCTCACTTTATTTTTTCAAGTGTTGGAAAATTGATTTAATTTGCTAATATTGTGCGGAATTCTTATGTCGTGGTTACTTTACATGCTTTGTGATGTGTATGTGTGTTTGGAAACGTCGACTAATAGTTATATGTCGATTAGTCGGGGTTGCACACATCTGTAATGGTATCATGTGATGGTATGTGTATATGAATATGTTGGATCGTCGTTGATGAATAGCCGGGGGTATGACAAGAGCATTTTTATTTTCTTTCATTCATGTAATTTATAAAAAGCGATGTAATATTATTTTGCGGGGCACATCCGGGTTGAGGTTGTAGCCACCGTTGTATAATTTCTTTTTACTGTTTTTGCTCCTAGGATAAACCCAAGGTGGGGTGCACAAACTACCAGGTTCTCGAAGTGCCGCGTGGCCTACTCACTTTGTTGAGGGAGGTTGCTTCACTTCGGGAATTTGGCAGGTAGTTTGCCGCACTCGTAGAGGTCTAGGGTGGGGTTTGGCTATTCATCACGACCGTAGAACCCGTCTTTCATTAAGGGCTCAAATGAAATACGAAATTCCTAGTATATCCAATGTATTCATCTGTGATCTGGAATGTTTATAAATGCGTGCGACGTATGGCTATTTATATATGAGATATATAATAAACGTTGCTTACGTTTTGCACCCGTGCTAGTCCAGTCCCCGCTCTGCCGTTAGTTAAGTAACCTAACGGTGCTTGACGGGCCTCGTGGCGAATGCGGATGGCATAAGCGCACGTTCTATTTTCGTTTCTTTTCTGTGATGTTTAGGAAACATAAATGATGGGACAACATTAATGCGATTAATGTTTAGAAAAAGATACCTAAAGATGTTGTGAATCAAACTTTTTAAAATGGGTAACTCTAGTTTTTGCTTTGCATAGTGGTATTCCTTGATGAATATCCAGCACCTCATTCGATGAGGAAAGGGATGAGATCCCTTCACCGGGAGTGACCCCTTTAGCGAAACTAGCAAATATTACAAAGCATTCGATTGTTTTTATAATTGATCTAACTTTTTCTTTGCATCGTGGTATTCATGAATATCCAGCACCTCATTCGATGAGGAAAGAGCCGAGATCCCTTCACCGGGAGTGACCTTTTTAGCAAAATTAGAAAGATACTACAAAACCATTCGACTTTTAAAACTGGAGTTTAAACCACTCCTTTCACTAGATAATACAACGATATCAAATTCAAAGCGTTAAATATTTTCATCAAAACCATCCGTTGCCCTCTGCCATTTTTGGAAACAGAGTACTTAGTATTCATACCACGTTTGTTGACTATAGTTAAGGCATGGTGTACGGTAGCTAAGTGATGTCTTCCTACAAAGCATATGATGCAATCGATTAGTACATTCGCATGACCTTGTTGACCATAGTTAAGGGTTATGCGGGTGGGTCTAAATCAATCACGAAATGGCGGGTAGAACTTGACTAGTGCTTATGATTTGTTGACCATAGTTAAGGTCATAAGACACTAGGGGTAAAAACCATATCGGGAATTTCAAGAGTTGAAATTTGCAATGAGATTGCATACCTTCTATTTGATAGTTGGATCCATATCCCACTGTGAGTAAAAGTTACTCTCGGGAGAGTTTTGCACTTTACAATTAGCTAATCCAGTAGGTCTCTAGAAAAGTGTCAACGGGGTTATGCCTCTAGGAAAACAAGGTTTATTTTAATTAGGACCGTGTGAAAGCACGGGGAACCTCCCTCGGAGTACCGACACTGGCCTGGCCGACCAGTTAGAGAACTTGTAGATTGCAATTAATCCTGGCTAATTTTCTTTTAAGGTTTGAAGGAAAATTTGATAAAAAGCAGTGGGAGACATCGATTAGACAAGATTAATAACCAATCTAATCATGTAAGTGTAAGTGCACGGCGGCGCCCCGGCCGTCAATCCGACGCCGGAAAGCGGAAGCGGTGATTTACTTTAACTTTTCAAACCGGCACCACCGCGCAGTAAAACCCGGATCGTGCCATTAACTAGTCCTAGCTAACTACAAGATGGGGAAGAGAGATATACCGAGCGATTCGTGTCCTCCGGTCATCTCGTCGTCGTCCCGATCTCCCGCGGAATGTCCGGTCTCCACTTCCTCGCCGGAAAGGCACCACGTCGCTGGCTTCTTTTACGGGCTCCCGCCTCTATACCGAGGCAACTCGGGCACGAAGCTGGCGAGTCGACGTGCCCAAGATTTTCTGTAGAGTGGTGTAGAGAACTATGTGTCTCATTTGGGGTTTTTGGTTGCCTTTTTGGTGGAAGAAAAGAACTCAACTCTTGAGATGGAGATGTGGGGATTTTACCAAGCCAAAAATGTCAAAAATCCCCACCACAAATCTTTGGACAGCCCTCACTCTCTTTTGGCCGGCCAACTCTTGAGGAGAAGAAGAGAGAGGAGTGTGTATGGATCACAATATGATAGTGTGCACATAATGCAAGAGAGAGGTCAAAATGAAATCATGAAAAGAAAATGATGACAAACTCAAACCCACACTCCACAACCATCTCCCATCATCACATCCAAAGTCAAGCTATCATGGAAAAAGAAAGTCAAGTGAGGTCAATGGATGGTACACCATCATGATACAATAATAATGCAAAGAACACCCTCCTCAAATGCTTATTTGCACAAATGCAAATAAGCCCTCCTCCACCAATTTTCGGCCAATGAAAGATACAAAGAAATATGGCCGAAACGGAAAGCAAACTGGCAACTCCAGAAAACTGATCCTGTAATAAATTACAGGAAAACCCCACTACTGTGTATACACACCCGCATTTGTATTCCGACCGAAATACAAATGTAACGAGACAAAATCTACACTGTACTATACTAGGATCCGCTTAAACCAAAGCCGGCTAGTATTATCTGTCCGATCCTGATCCATGCAATACAGCACATATCTGATCGAACCCTGCCATATCTCCATACGGCCTCTACAGCGTTTCGCCCGAAAACTTGAGCAACTGAATGTGGGAGACTCTAAAGACTCGTCAATACAATGGCTGTGGATTTAACCACTAGCACGTCAGAGGTATTAGCCATACATGACGGGCCACCAGCTATTGACAAAAAGGGACATCTGTGAGTGAACTCATCCTGACACCCTACTGAGCTTGTCAGTGACAATATTCGTACAGTCCGGTCCGTTCATCTATGAGCATCGCATGGCGGGCCTAGGGGGTTGGTAAAAGTCAGACCCCCAAAAGCGGTACAAGTCGTGTCAGAGATCAGCCCAGAACACCCTGAGATACTACTGGAATACCTACCAGTAAATCTCCTGCCTTGGGCCAAGGACTTTTCCTGTTCTGGCTCTCCTAGACACAGCGCGACCTCACCCCCAATACCGGGAGAGACGAACCCCTGAAGATCCGCTCACTGCCTCCATGTGGCTCGGGACTGTACCCAACTAAAACCTGTTTGCACGTCTCCTTTGAGCGTGGTAGGGTAGTAATCAAAATACAGTGGGAACTCACACGAGACAAATGACGATCCCCAGGTCGATGAACTAACCTGTACACATGTCACCAGGGAACTGCTATCTGACGTCAGGTATAAGACCAACTAGCATGTTCCCGGCGAGTCCTGTCCGGTGTACTCATAACCCAATGAGCACCTGTATACATCTTAGGTGAACCAACTGACACCAGTGGCTTGTGAGACCGGCCACCGCCCCTCGTCGGGGTCTCGACTGTATACACTAGTCTACTCTGGAGTATCGATGCCCTGTCTCGAAACTCCCACGACTAGGGACCTTTTAAGGTTGTGCTTATAGACTACCAGCTCCCACGTATATGATCGCCCTCATACTGCTGGCAGTCAAGCAAAAATCCTAGAGGCTCTATCAGCGTGTAATAGCGACCTGTCAGGTCACCTAAAGCAGTACACGATGATAAAGATGAACCAGATAGCATACTATCATCTTGAGTAAGACTGTCATACCAGGATAGGTCCTCCCTCAATCATTGCAATCACGTGCCTGTGATCCAATAATTGACTCTGAGGGCACTATCTCCAACAATCTCCCACTTGCACTCAAGGCTAATTATTGCGATGTCGCATACTCACAGCCCGTGTGATACCGAACACCCAACTCCTCTACTAGTCAGCCTCACAAAACCTGTTTGCGAAACTATTGCATTCGAGGAATAGCCTCAGTGAGTGGATCCGCCTTGATGTTTCTTTCTATGTCTCTCTATATCTCAAGTTCGAGGAGAATGCCATCTCCTGAAATGAGTAATACCTGTCCGAGAATGTGTCTGGATGTCTGATGGGACCTAGCTCATAAATGAACTCCAAATCCAAACTTCTTAGACTGTATCGTCAATTGAACTTAATTAGTGTCCTGCGCCATGCCTCCCTCAGTATTGCCTTGGTCCACCTGTCCAAAATACTTCCCCTCGTCAGAAGGAAAAACTATAACTCCGACAACCTCCTTGTCGTCCAGGTCACCTTGGAAGCCTGGAATGATAACTGTCTCCCGAATGAGACTGTCGTTATCATATCCCTAGAACATCCACTTATGTTCTAAAACTGCTTCCGACTGTTTCTCGAGGATAGGATCAATGTCAACTTATTACATGTACTGCAAGAACAACATCTGGTGTGGTACTTGACATCTCATGATTGACTCAATTGCCTGAGCAAGTGATCTGTCAATCATGCACTTCCCTCTCCCCTTTAGTCTGTAAGACACCTTTAGAAAGGGCGACTCCATCACCTGCAGGTACACTACCGTGCCAGGAGTCGTCCATTCCAAATACTCTTAGAATGCAGTCTAAGTACCCTGAATGGGAAACCACCCAAATCTAGATCTAAAACCATAGATCTAGTAACCAGTATGTCTGATATAATGTCCAAGTCCCATGTGGAGAAACCACTGTGTGACGACCAAAGTATAACTGATTGTAGTATACGAGTTTCTTTTCCTACTCTGTGTATGTCATCCAAATACCAGGACATCACACCCTACTACCTTCTTAACAGATCCATCCCCTATTCTGATGAAGTCAAACCTATGACTGTCACATCAGAAATAGATGATCAATCTCCGCTATATCTGCTTTAGTCTATAAATAGACATAAGCCACCTGTCCACCAATGCTTCCGCTGCTCCCACTGACTACGACAACCCTCTGGCAGAGTCATATACACGTACACTTCTAAAGAAAGTTTAGAACGACGCTATACTCATCCTCCTGCCGGGTCTCACGGTCTAGAACAACAGCAATGGCAAGTCTGGGTAAACAAGAACTTCCCTGTCACCGTCCTTGAGGCTACCGGAGTACCTCTCGGGTGCCTGAAGTTACCCACCTTATCTGCGGAGTGGACAATGGAATATCAAACCAGATTGAATCTTTAGGTTCCTTATCAAATCTTCAGTAATCGTTTGCGGTTCTGGAATCACTTCCAGTTCTACCATACTCCCACTATTGTTTTCTGAAAAAATCCATTTTTATTAAAACTGTGGCGAGTCTAGAACAATATCACTATTGATCTTCCAGATGGTAGAAAGTCAACCCTCGTCATAGCCTGGGTCAACCCACAAACAGCCATTACAGAAACATGCCTTGAGTTATCCAGAGTCTGGTTTTAAGCATAGGCCGGACAACTACCCGCACCTTAACAATGTTAAGATATGAACTGTTCTATATCCAATATAGAACCAGAGGCACTGATTTAATTGAACCAGATTCAAATCATGTAGCTGTCTCCAGTGCATGTCAACTAAATGGAAAGAGGCCGATCAGCGTTACTCAACTTAGGAATGCTTCCAATTATGAGTAACCTGAAAGAGAAGCAAGTTCTCTTAATCATTACTATCAACTGAACACCATACACAAGTATCTATATCTTCGATCACTTTGAAGAATCCCGATACTTGCAATACCTGGTTCTCTACTTTATTCAAATACCTATAACTTCTCAAAATTCGGACCCTGTGTTTCCACGAAACACTTGTCTAAAAACTAGAGAAGTCATAAGTAAACCGAATATAGTACGAGGACCAACCCCTCTGTCCTAATGGACCGTGGACAACATACAATACTCTGTATAAGTCCCTTGAGTCTGATAACTCATTCACTGTGTGTCGTAGGTTGAAAACTGTACTTATGGTTAAGAAGAATTACACCGCTATTTAATGCTCCTTACCTAACCATCCACTGATATAGGTAAATGTCACAGACATAATTTCAAAAAGGTATATCTCACTCTATGAAAAATAGACGTACAGATATATCGATTTGAAAGTGGTGCATAACAGCGGATATTCAAAACCAAATATTTGCCGACCGGCAACCAACCCAGGTGACTTCCTCAAATATCACCGATTACAACGAATCCCGATATAATGAGGATGATCACCTAATTCCCAATAACCTACTCCCACTCATCATCTGTAAAGCCATACAGATGTGAGAATTATACCTGGTAAATACATACCCTGGAGCAAGTGTCTAACTGGGAAATCAGTTTTCCTTTAACAGTACACAGTGAAATTGAAACTTTGAAATGTTTCGATGGGGTATCCCGGTATTCCTAGTAATATCTCTTCCATTATCCAGATTGACAACTGTAACCGTGTAATTCTTTGCCACCTCTCCAAATCCCTTTATATGTCTTTAGTCATTACCTTCTGTACGCCCCTTTAGGCCAAATGGTTTTCTTCCTTCCCTACCGTTCGGCACCAACCTATGGTTTGGAAGAAGACTATCCAATAAGCATAATGGGTGTACTGTCCTAATCCTAGGAACACTCGCAAAGCGAGAGAAAGTGAAGATAAAAGACAACCGAATAAACCTTATTCCTATTTCTCCTAAACCAGAATCCATCCCCGAACTGGAACAAGTTCCTTTCGAGTTCGTATATAACCATACGATGGAGTATCCAATAAACTGTGGATCTTCGTAGTGATACGGAGTGTTCTGGAGAAATACAAAGGTGATTTAGGATTGGCGAAGAAATACTTGGTTTGGTCGTGAATAGCAGTCGCAGTTTACTTTGCCCTCTTACTAATCCCTTGATATGTCTTTACTTAATACCTTCTGCACACCATCGTTATGCTAATTGGTTTTCTTCATTCCCCACCGTTCGGCGCCAGCCTAACGTTTGGAAGAAGACTATCCAATTTGCGTAATAAGTGTACTACTCCTAAACCAAGGAGTACTCGCAACCTGAGAGAAGGTAAAAGGAAAAGACAACTGAATAGTCCTATCCGTTTTCTCCAGAACCGGAAACCATCCTCGAATAAATTCCTTCGAGTTCGTATATAACCATACGATGGTTTTGTCCAATGGAAGTGGACGTTCGTAGTAAAACGGGGTGTCCTGGAGAAAAGGGTAAAAGTAGGAGTGGCAATGAGGTTTGCAACTCTGACAATCCAAAAGCCAGTGTTTTAGAAGGTTTGGTCAATTTTGGTCACTGAGTCATAGTCTTAGGGTCGGGTCAATGGTCGCTGCCAAAGAGAGAGAGAAAAGAAACACTCAGCGTGCACTCTATCCTAGATCAGAATGGTTACCAATTTATCTAATCTGGAAACCTCCCACTGTAACCTCAAATTCTCCTCCAAACCTGAAAGAAGAATTATTCGGAGTCACCCGAGGAGTAAACTAACTCATCAGTGGGAATCGGGATCCAACTATCATCGCATGATAACGTGACGGAATCCGCTCACGTCATCACACTTCAGAAGGTATGCGCATATCTGGCAAGTTTCAGTTTCTTTAGAAACTCCTGATGTGATTTTTGCCCCATGCTCTTATGACCTTGACTTTGGCCAACATATCATAAGTCACATGTCAAGTTCTACCCGTCATTCTCCAGGTTAATTTGAGCACACCCGTACATACCCTTGACTTTGGCCAAAATAGTAGTACGACTGCCCCAAACCAACGCATCTATTTATGCTGCATATGAATACCCCAATAGCTACCAATCACTCTGCCTTGACTTTGGCTAACATACACAGCTTGAATACTATTGACCACCCATATGAAATGACGGAGGGCTACGAATGGTTTCTGAAGAAAATCTTTAACGTAATGAACTTGATATCATTGAAGGAACGGATAGCTTTTAAAAATATAGTGACGAAAACCTTTGCTAAAGAGGTCACTCCCGGTGAAGGGATCTCGGCTCTTTCCCCGTAGAATGAGGTGCAGGATATTCCAACTGAATACCACGATGCAAAGCAAAAGTAATCGGCTATAGTGAAGTTATTGTCCTGACGCAAACTTCTATCCAAGGGGTCACACCCGGTGAAGGGATCTCGGCCCTTGCCTCGTCGACTGAGGAGCAGGATATTCCAACTGAATACCACGATGCAAAACAAAAGAGAACGTCCTTGCAATAACAGCTTTTTGAAAAGTGTTCCAACAAGATCAGATTAGGTTTGTTTTTAACTTGCATTGATCCGAATCAACGCAGTCCCATCAATTGATCACACCACAAAGAACGAAAATAATATGACGTACGTATATGCCATCCGCATTCGCCACTGGGTCCCGTCATTACCCGTTAGGTTAGCTAACTAACGACAGAGCGGGGACTGGACTAGTGCGGATGCAAAACATATACAACATCTACTAATATATATACCAATATATAATATTTCGCTCAAGGCGTGATAAAATGCAACATCACAGAAATGTACAGCATCACCGAACAATACAGATATCTGGGATCCCCGGGTTTCATAGAGCCACTACTGAAACCCGACGTTCCCCTGGTCGTGTGGATAGCCTGTGCAATGAAATCCTAGACCCCTATGGGCGCGGCAAGTTACCCGCCAAAACATGAAGCGAGGCAGTCCCCTTCAGCAACGTGAATGGACCACCCGGCACTTCACGGAATCCGGTAACTTGGGCACCCCTCCTGGGTCAACCTGTACCCCCTACGAGTGCGGCGAATAGCCCACCAATCCTAGAGTGAAGCCCCCTCCGTCTCAATGCCATGAGATGCGGGCCCGTTTCCCTCTAGAACTCGGCTATCCGTGCACCCCACTTTGGGGTAATCCTAGTACAGAAAGTAAAATATACATACAACGGGTACATCGACCGCAACCTGGTCGTGCCCCAAAATAATAATACAAACAGGCAGTGACGGTAGTCCACATGTCGGACGCTCGCCCCGCAATATCAAATGTACATAATACAAAAAAACTGTACTAGCATTGCATCCAGGCTATCCCCCACGACCAAACCGCAACATCACAGCATAACACAGAACATCAACGTGAAAGTCACGTTCGCAAATCCGTCTAACCGGGCTATAGCAGTTAGATAGGATTTACCGATCAAGTGACATTCACGGTCGCAGATATAATGCAAATACTGTGAACAAATGTGCTTAAAATATCCGATTGATTAAATTTTACCAAGTGGGCCCCCAAGCAATACTGTAGCACTCACAGAAATTCTGGGCCCAAACAAAGTATACCAAAACCCCTATTTCCCTGTCCAAGAGCCTCTGTAAAAAATTGGTCCAGTGAGGAGGCTAAGTGGCGGCGGAACCGCGGCCCAAGCATGGGTTTGGCCGCGGTTCCGCGGTGGTATGGTGAGATCACCCGACCAAATTTTCACAGAGTTCTTAGAATTCTCTGCACAGTATTCTGCAACCACCTGAAAAAATTTTGGAGCCAAAAAAAATTCGACAGAAACTGATGCTACTGAAAAACGCGGATTTTGGAATTTTTGATCGATCGGAAATGTAAACACATTAGACAAAGCCAGACTATGTTAATGGGGAGGCTCTGATACCACTGTAAGTGCACGGCGGCGCCCCGGCCGTCAATCCGACGCCGGAATGCGGAAGCGGTGATTTACATTAACTTTTCAAACCGGCACCACCGCGCACTAAAACCCGGATCGTGCCATTAACTAGTCCTAGCTAACTACAAGATGGGGAAGAGAGATATACCGAGCGATCCGTGTCCTCCGGTCTTCTCGTCGTCGTCTCGATCTCCCGCGGAATGTCCGGTCTCCACCTCCTCCCCGGAAAAGCACCACGTCGCTGGCTTCTTTTACAGGCTCCCGCCTCTATACCGAGGCAACTCGGGCACGAAGCTGGCGAGTCGACGTGCCCAAGATTTGCTGTAGAGTGGTGTAGAGAACTATGTGTCTCATTTGGGGTTTTTGGTTGCCTTTTTGGTGGAAGAAAAGAACTCAACTCTTGAGATGGAGATGTGGGGATTTTACCAAGCCAAAAATGTCAAAAATCCCCACCACAAATCTTTGGACATCCCTCCCTCTCTTTTGGCCGGCCAACTCTTGAGGAGAAGAAGAGAGGGGAGTGTGTATGGATCACAATATGATAGTGTGCACATAATGCAAGAGAGAGGTCAAAATGAAATCATGAAAATAAAATGATGACAAACTCAAACCCACACTCCACAACCATCTCCGATCATCACATCCAAAGTCAAGCTATCATAGAAAAAGAAAGTCACGTGAGGTCAATGGATGGTGCACCATCATGATACAATAATAATGCAAAGAACACCCTCCACAAATGCTTATTTGCACAAATGCAAATAAGCCCTCCTCCACCAATCTTCGGCCAATGAAAGATACAAATAAATATGGCCGAAACGGAATGCAAACTGGGAACTCCAGAAAACTGATCCTGTAATAAATTACGGGAAAACCCCGCTACTATGTATACACACCCGCATTTGTATTCCGACCGAAATACAAATTCAATGAGACAAAATCTACACTGTACTATACTAGGATCCGGCTTAAACCAAAGCCGGCTAGTATTATCTGTCCGATCCTGATCCGTGCAATACCGCATGTATCTGATCGAACCCTGCCATATCTCCATACGGCCTCTACAGCGTTTCGCCCGAAAACTTGAGCAACTGAATGTGGGGGACTCTAAAGACTCGTCAATACAATGGCTGTGGATTTAACCACTAGCACGTCAGAGGTATTAGCCATACATGACGGGCCACCAGCTATTGACAAAAAGGGACGTCTGTGAGTGAACTCATCCTGACACCCTACTGAGCCTGTCAGTGACAATATCCGTACAGTCCGGTCCGTTCGTCTATGAGCATCGCATGGCGGGCCTAGGGGGTTGGTAAAAGTCAGACCCCCAAAAGCGGTACAAGTCGTGTCAGAGATCAGACCATAACACCCTGAGATACTACTGGAATACCTACCAGTAAATCTCCTGCCTCGGCCAAGGACTTTTCCTGTTCTGGCTCTCCTAGACACAGCGCGACCTCACCCCCAATACTGGGGGTGACGAACTCCTGAAGATCCGCTCACTGCCTCCATGTGGCTCGGGACTGTACCTAACTAAAACATGTTTGCACGTCTCCTTTGAGCGTGGTAGGGTAGTATTCAAAGTACAGTGGGAACTCACACGAGACAAATGACGATCCCCAGGTTGATGAACTAACCTGTACACATGTCACCAGGGAACTGCTATCTGACGTCAGGTATAAAACCAACTAGCATGTTCCCGGCGAGTCCTGTCCGGTGTACTCATAACCCAATGAGCACCTGTATACATCTTAGGTGAACCAACTGACACCAGTGGCTTGTGAGACCGGCCACCGCCTTTCGTCGGGGTCTCGACTGTATACACTAGTCTACTCTGGAGTATCGATGCCCTGTCTCGAAACTCCCACGACTAGGGACCTTTTAAGGATGTGCTTAT
Source organism: Agapanthus africanus (assembly GCA_030015575.1). Taxonomy (NCBI): domain Eukaryota; kingdom Viridiplantae; phylum Streptophyta; class Magnoliopsida; order Asparagales; family Amaryllidaceae; genus Agapanthus; species Agapanthus africanus. The sequence continues at coordinate 138,541,193 of JASDDO010000010.1, forward strand.
AGACTACCAGCTCCCACGTATATGATCGCCCTCATACTGCTGGCAGTCATGCAAGAATCCTAGGGGCTCTATCAGTGTGTAATAGCGACCTGTCAAGTCACCTAAAGCAGTACACAATGATAAAGATGAACCAGATAGCATACTATCATCTTGAGTAAGATTGTCCTACCGGGATATGTCCTCCCTCAATCATTGCAATCACGTGCCTGTGATCCAATAATTGACTCTGAGGGCACTATCTCCAACAGTAAGAGCAATCACTGAGTGTCTTCTTTTCTCTCTCCTAATGGCAGATACCTATGACGGGACTTAAGCTTTTATTAGACAAGAATAAACTCACGGGACCGAATTACAAAGAATGGCTAAGGAACGTAAATATTGCCCTGACCTATGATAACGCCGGATACGTCCTGACGACTCCAGCCCCTCCTAGCCCAGGCCCTGATTCTTCAGTTGCGGATAGGGAAATCCGCAAGATATGGGATATAGACTGCGCAACTGCCAAATGCCTCATGCTTGCTTCTATGGACAATGAACATCAGAAGCAGCATGAGAAGATGGACGTACAATCCATCTTTCTCCATACAAAGGATATGTATGGAGAGCAATCTCGCACACTCCGATACGAGGCATCTCGAAAGTTGTTTCAGGTGCGGATGGCTGCTGGCACGTCTGTAGGTGACCATGTATTGAAGATGATTGGACTTATCGAAGAACTAGTGGACTTAGGTTGGACCATGGAGAACGAGCAGTATATTGATATTGTTCTACAGTCCTTCCCCCTGTCTTTGCTCAGTTCATTGTAAACTTCAACATGCACAACATGGAGAAGTAACTTCCTGAACTCCTCAATACGTTGAGGAGTGCAGAAAGCACGCTAAAGGTAGCGAAAACTCCCGCTCTAATTTCTGGGCCATCTTCCTCTTCCGTCGCGAAAGCTAAGGCCAAGGGAAAGAAGAAGAAGAATCCCATCAAGCCGAGAGAAGGAGTAAAAAAGGCACCGGGGAAGGACAAGAAAGGGGCTGCTGCGTCAGGAAGAGGGGAATGCTTCCACTGCCACAAGTCTGGGCACTAGAAGAGAAACTGCGTAGGATACCTTGCCGACCTCAAGAAGAATAAGCATGTTGATGCTTCCACTTCAGGTGTGTTTGTAACAGAAAACTGTTTTTCAATTAACTCTTGTCACGACCCGAAAGTACGGAACATGACCGGCACTTAGACTACGAAACGTCTCGAGGCGTACATAATCTAGGTAAGCCGAAAAACCCAGAAATCCAAACCAAGAAAAGTAGTAGAGTGAAGGAAAACCAATTTAAATCAATTAGTTTTAATAGCATAATCCGAATTATGCCTTTTTTAAAAACATCAAATATTTCCTGAAAATTTCGGCAAAGTCTCCTTTGTAAAAACTGGCCCCCAAACGGGATACAACATGAATAGTATACGAAATCAAAAAAAGGCATCCCCAAGCGGGAGTTAGCTCTTCGTCAATCGACGGTCACAACCACACAAGCAATATAATATACAACGCCAAGGGCGAGGATCAAAACTCAAATAGAATTCAAAATAACAAGAAATCCACAGAAATGCAACGCGCGACTCTAAGGTCGAAAGAATAAACATCACTGGTCTCTATCTCAAATAAATACATGTTTGGTTGATGGAATTTACTAGATACAACTGAATAATAATATACAATGTATAATGATGGGTGCGATACAAATAAACCCACCTACTAGCTAGTCACCCGAAGGAAGCAGTGCCAGCAAAGCCGTAATGAAACCTGTACGGCAAAACCTGCAAGAAACTGTGGCACAACGGGGGTGAATTGCCAACTCGTGAGTAGAAAAACATCTACGAACAGAAACTCCATGAACAACGCAATCCTAGGTCAACGATCATAATATATCCTCAATATATGTATAACATGCAGCCTATAACAATGGCTAGGGTAATATCTAACCGAGTGTAATCTCATGGGCCCGTGTCAGTGCCTCAGGTAGCAATATATCATATGGATGATGTATGAATGCATGAAACAGAATGCATGTACTTAAGAAAACTGCTTTCATAAATTAGTGAGATTTCTGTATTTTTAAAATGAGGTATCATAATGAAATCAGCATAAAACAGTGCCTAGCATCGGCACAAAACGTAATCCCAATATCTCGATATCTCTGTATCACAGTCTCTGTACCTCAATATCTCGAAATCTTAATGTCTCAATCACAATATCTAGGGCGCCGTCAGTCCAGACCGGCCCCTACCATCCATCTCAAGACCACGACGGTATCCTCCGGATATCCGACGCGTCGGGAAAAATCACCGGTCGGTAGTGCTCCCCTGCCAGGCTCAACGTCAACAACACGATCCTCTTGCACCGGGGTACCGCACCGGGCCCACCATGTACCCGAAACGGTTCCTCCACTCCTCGAATCGGGTCTCGAAATCCATCAGCAAACTCATGGTGGACGACTCATACATCATGGGAAAACCGGACTTTTTATTTTAAAAAAGAGAAAAGGTTTATTTATGTGTTTTGTGGTTTTCCTCCAAATCCAAGAAATCTCATGAAATCCGAATCCAAGTCATCAATAGCATGTAAACAGTGAATATAGGCATGAGAATCCATGAATGCGATACAACAGTGAATAATAACATGCATGAAATAGCAGGCAATAACTACAATGTCTAACTAGCATATAAGGCAAGTACACTAATATCATGTCTAAACTATTAGCTAACAACTTATGTCAAATGAAATAGTATTTTCTAAAGTGTTCGTGACATGGCAATTACCGATGAAGATGTGTGTAAGCCGGCAAGTAAGTGTACGTGGTACATACGCGTCATCGGTAATGGTGCTGGTGTCCTAACAGCATGATATTAATAATAGGATATGAATCATAGTATAAGCATGCGATGCGGAGCGAACAACAATAATGAGCGGGAGCTAAATACTAAACAATGGTGCCCTTTGAAATAACACGAATCGTGGGGTTTTGAAAATAAGGGCTACGGTGGTTTTAATAAAGGATACGTCTTTTGAAATATCCGTAGATCCCTTGACCTGTCTTTTACAATACCCACGATCCGTTAGTTTTGAAATAGGTAGAAATCTAATCTAGTCTAACAACTACACTAAACTATACGGCTGAACTAACAAGCTGAACTACAGGTAAGGAAACCGCCTATCATCTGAGTCGATACATATACATACCTGTATATATATAGTCGGTGATCCCGCCTCAATAATATCATATCCGATACCATATCTATAATCAGGAATCCCAAGTCAAGAGTGCGGATCAATCATCAATATATAGCTCGTACGTAAATCCGTCGTACGGCATCCCAAATCTGGGTACGGGTCAATATCACATTCATCATACTATTCATCGGGTATCCTCTTTATCAAATATCATGATCGGGGTACTGATCTACGTCTAGTACAATACTGATACCGCCTAAGTATGCATGCACGTGTGTGAAACACTACGTCAAGGACCCGCTACTACGTCATGTCGTATCTCAAATACGAACCCTGCTATATCACCGATCTCACGGCCTCAAATCAAATCTCATCGACTCATCTTAAATCCCAAGTACTATCCTCGTTATCCATGCATGCGTATATGAATATACATATGCATAGTCCCATACCCACGTATATATACATATATACACATCCCAATCTGCGCACAAGAAAGTAAAGTATGCAAGTCTGTGTGTGCGTATGTGGGTATAACAACTACTCTAGGGTTTCGCAACTAACCCAAAGGTACTCCATGAACACATAAACATAACATGAATGAACATTCTCGTATCATAAAACACCTATATAAACATATATATATGAGCTACACTACGGACTGCGGGGGTGCTATACGCCATCCACCCGACTTCTCCCCGTAGATATAAATCTACTCACCTGGTCCTCGCTAGCCGGTGCCGACGTCGCCACGCGCTTGCTTGTCGTCTCGAAGTCCACATGGGGTACCTACATATCATAACGCACCGTGTCGTATTAAAATCCGACTCATGACCCAAAAACGACACGTGAATCCCACATAGGTCAAAACCTATGGTTGCTTTCACAAATCAACCCAAAAACCCTCGACGTCGGCGTACAAACGCCAAACCATAGAGAAAAACTCAAACGTATCAATCGTGGTTTCACAACACCTTAATTATATATATAAAATAGGGTTAGAATCACCAAAACTTCAAATTCGCTTTAAAGCTATTTTTCCGAAAACCTAATAAGCAAAATTAACCGCTTTAATACAACATCTTGATGTTTAAACGAATCTAGCGGCCACAATATTCACTAAGTATCATAACAAAGTCATATAAACCATTCCTATAATTTATCCTCATCAATTTCCATAAATTCCAAAATTCTAGTTTACAATATACCCAAATTTTAACAATTTTATAGCAAAAAAATGCACAAACCACAATCTAGCTTGGATTTTCATGAACTAAAGTATTAAACTACACTTTAAAATGTTAATAATGCCATGAATACCCAAATTAGATTTTTATCTCCATTACTTAATCAAATTTCAAAAACCTAGTTTGCTTAAAAACTTGATTTGGACAATTTAAATGCAACAATTTACATAATAGCAACTAAATTAGGTTTTCCCTGCCCTCACATGCCAAAATACACTTTGTAAACTTAAACAAGTGACAATAACCATATTTGAATTCAAACCCTAACTCATAAATTTTCCAAACTAGCAATTACATCTAATTAAACACCTAATTAAGCTAACTTAAAGCAATTAACAACAATTTAACAAAAAGGTTAGAATTATACCCAAATAAATTTGAAGATCCCACAAGCACACTTAGCCTCCCAAATTGAAATCTAAATCCCTAGATCCATGCTATGGTAGCTAAGGAAAAATGGGTAGGAGGTGGATTTTGATTTGGATTTTTGCTTGATTTTTTGTGGATTTTCAAGCACTTTTGATGAATTTTTTTTTAAAGAGAAAGAGATGAAGAATGAAGGGACTGAAATGGAGGGGGGGCTCGGCCATTGCAGGTGGGGGAGAGGAGAGAGGGAGTGTGGTGTGAGGTATGGTGAGGGAAAAGTCCAAGCAACCAAATACCAACTCTTTTATCCATTCTCATTTCTTTTCTTTTCTTTTCTTTCTTTTCTTTTCTTTTCGTTGAAATTCAAGTGGGGAAAATGGGTGGGGGCTGCTGAATTCAGCCAAGGGAAGAAATAAATGGGGGTGTGTGAGTGTGGGTATGGATGTGGGGTGATGAAAAATGATAAATACAATACCCCAAACATCCATTTACACTAAAAAAAAGCCTTTTTCTTCGATATTTTCTAAACCGTTTTGGCAAACGATTTCATTTCAAAAACCACATGATAAATATTTATTTAATGTTTTATGATGCACAAAATTTGTTTCAACTCATTCCAATTTGTAATTTTCCCCAATTAAATGTATTAGTGACGGCTTAAAATAATATAAAAATAATTAATTTCGGAAAAAATTTCAGAAAATTTGAAATTTCACCAGTGGCTCAATAAACACCAAATACTAGCAATTACATAGCTAGAATATGTATATTTAATTTTATAATAAAGATATTTGCATTTTGACTTTTTACAGAAAACCCCCTTAATTTACCGTTTTTTCGAAATTTCACCGAAACGATTTTCAAAACGTTACAATCTTCCCCCCTTAAAGAATTCGGTCCCCGAATTTAAATTAAAACTCCCCCCCCCAAATACTAAAATATTTCAGCCAAAACCATCAAATCGCCGGCGCTCCGAAATCATAAATACATAAATACATCATAGCGCAATGCATGCGCATGAGTAATGAGTAGATAACTCGAAATCAAAACTCCGTCATGCATCCCGCAATCATCAGAGTCAAAGTGAAGACACGAATGCCAAATCTCAAGCAAGACCGATATGCTATAAATCGGAACTATACATGCAAATATCAGGAGGAAATGCATGCCAAATCCTTTAAGTTGTTGTGCAATGCACATAACACTGCACAGTGGCGGACGTCTATCATAAGAAAATAACTATATACATATATACCTTTGTTTGAAATGTACGTTCCGCCGTTTTGGGAAACAATTTAGAAGGGTTTTCCTTGTTTTAAACGTTTCGCGTCATATCAGACACGTAGGTAAATACTGAGACTATAGCTCGCTTTTTGGAATTCCCTTCAATAGCTATCAATGCATGCAAAATACATTCAGGTACTGTCCTCTAACTAGTCCTGCTTAGTACGAAAACACATCGCAATTATCATAAAAAAACGTACTGCTCTATAAGAAATCAATCCCAAAATACGCGTATGAATACTACGTGCGTCTGGTGCGCACGACAATCAAAATCCATATACGTTCCATACAAGTGCACAGAAACAAGATCTAAGTGCATCGGGTGTGCACAAAGCATCTATCGTAGGCAACGTGTATGCCTGACAGCAAAATCAGGTGCATCTGACATGCACGAAAAATCTCGATTTAGTGCATCTGGTTTGCACCAAAATCGCATCTCAAGATATGCGCTCAACATGCGCGAAAACCCAAAACTAGGGGTATCCATCATGCACGAAATCATGAAATCCAATATCAAGCGCCGAACATGGGCAAAATCAAATCAGGTGCACAAGGTGCACAAAACAAATATCGAGTATCACAATCGAAATCGAAGTCCGGTGCATCAAAGTGAACAAAAGACGTATCACTACACTGCAAGCATATATAAACTATACAGAGTGCATGAACCAAATCGTGTGCGTGCATACGCACAAAATCAACTCAAATGTCTAAAACCGTAAAATCACAAGCATGTGAAACCAAAGCATGAAAACGATATCAAGTGCAACACTGTGCAAAGATCGTAAATCCTCAATCATCAAAATCAAATCATGCGAATAAATCACCCAAAACATCGAAATCAATAATGGCGGAATAGTACCGCTCAAGTGCATCTTCTAAGAATCTCGGGCCAACTGTCGCGGTCACTAGTGGGACGTCTCGTCGATGATCATGAACTCTGGCCTGCTGGTGTGCGTAACAATGACCACTCCTGGGTCAAGGTCTTCACTGTGAATTACCAATCTCTCGGTCCATTGGCTCATCGGCCCTGTCAGGTGTGCTAACGGGGATGATCCCGTTCTGGCACTTCTCTGGTCATCTCTCGATCAATCATCGCGACCACTCGTAAGACAGCATATCACTGGCGTCGGCCTCTCTCTCTCTGAATGTACGTGACACATCTGATCCTGGGTGCTAGTATCATTGCAGCAGTGTCCTGGAAGGAATCCTGCTCACGGTCTCTTCCATGTCTCGTCTCTGCCAACTGTCCGGAAGTCATCGTCCTTTCCTATATCTGCATCTTGCTCTGGAACGACTGCATACTCATCGCGACTCCTTCTGGAAGGTAAATCCAAGTACCATGCCTCGGCATGCGCATCGCATCTCTGATGTCGGCGGAGTGGAACATCATCTCATCTAGATCTGGTACGAACCTCTTACTTCACTTTTCTCTAATGTCGTCTGCTTTAGACTCGTCTCGTCGGTACTGCATGGACTGAGCTCCAACGGCTATCCTCGTATCGGGAGTCTCCCATGAATGCATCTCACCACCTAGCATCCGGATTAAGTCGAGCCATCCGATCGAGTCGTTAAAACCTCATAATCCCCCAAGAGCTCAACATCTTGGGCACAGTTTAATAGTATCGACTACAAACCACAGCATCGGTGGTCCAGCCGTAGAAGGAAAAACCCAAGCCTCACTAATGGCGCCGTAGAACTGCCGCAAACCCGAAGGTTCAAAGGCTTTCACACGGTCATTAAGTCGAGTTAGGGTTTCATTCTTCTAGAGGGACCATAGAATTGCCTGCATGTCTTTCCGACTACTTTAAACTTGGAATAATAGGTTTCTGACATTCGATCGTCTCTGTCGACTCTCAACGTCTCCGCGTGAAGTCGTCTCTAGCTGGAATCAATCTATCTGATGACCTCGCATCGGGGTAGGCGAACGAACTACCTGTCCTAGTCATTCATCATCGGGTGACTATCGACCTTCTATCATCTATTAGTACAACTCATCCCGCAATAGCTCCAACATCTAGGGCGATATCTCGTCGCTCGCAGCAACAACTGGCTCACTCGTCTGCACGCTGAACAGTGCCTCAATCATCATGAATAAGCAATACACCAACGGTCATCAAAATCTAGCTGGCCTTTGTCAGTGGCTCAATCTTCTAGTGTCGATCAGCACATCCAAGTAATCTCATAAAGGCGATCCGCCAAACGCTCGTGGCGCGAAAACACAGTAAAAAGCACATCTCCGCAATCGTGTGTCGCCAGAATTACGCCCAGGTCAGTCCTCGTTCGTGACGAGCTCGTGCTGACCGCAACTCTAGCCGTAGCTCTCCCTGCCCGTAATCGTGGCAGCAAAACCATAACAGGTACTGATGAGGCTAGATCGGAATGAATATAATACTGAGCAAAGAAATTTACATCCTAAGGCTTCTTAAGTGGAGTAGCGTATCGTAAGTATGCCGCGGAACATACCAACGGTACGTCACTCTACTTTAGTCACCTATTCCATCAACCAAGGGTCATCCTACGCTCCGAAGGTAAAACCTAACGCTCTGATACCAACTTTGTCACGACCCGAAAGTACGGAACATGACCGGCACTTAGACTACGAAACGTCTCGAGGCGTACGTAATCTAGGTAAGCCGAAAAACCCAGAAATCCAAACCAAGAAAAGTAGTAGAGTGAAGGAAAACCAATTTAAATCAAGTAGTTTTAATAGCATAAGCCGAATTATGCCTTTTTTAAAAACATCAAATATTTCCTGAAAATTTCGGCAGAGTCTCCTTTGTAAAAACTGGCCCCCAAACGGGATACAACATGAATACTATACGAAATCAAAAAAAGGCATCCCCAAGCGGGAGCTAGCTCTTCGTCAATCGACGGTCACAACCACACAAGCAATATAATATACAACGCCAAGGGCGAGGATCAAAACTCAAATAGAACTCAAAACAACAAGAAATCCACAGAAATACAACGCGCGACTCTAAGGTCGAAAGAATAAACATCACTGGTCTCTATCTCAAATAAATACATGTTTGGTTGATGGAATTTACTAGATACAACTGAATAATAATATACAATGTATAATGATGGGTGCGATACAAATAAACCCACCTACTAGCAAGTCACCCGAAGGAAGCAGTGCCAGCAAAGCCGTAATGAAACCTGTACGGCAAAACCTGCAAGAAACTGTGGCACAACGGGGGTGAATTGCCAACTCGTGAGTAGAAAAACATCTACGAACAGAAACTCCATGAACAACGCAATCCTAGGTCAACGATCATAATATATCCTCAATATATGTATAACATGCAGCCTATAACAATGGCTAGGGTAATATCTAACCGAGTGTAATCTCATGGGCCCGTGTCAGTGCTTCAGGTAGCAATATATCATATGGATGATGTATGAATGCATGAAACAGAATGCATGTACTTAAGAAAACTGCTTTCATAAATTAGTGAGATTTCTGTATTTTTAAAATGAGGTTTCATAATGAAATCAGCATAAAACAGTGCCTAGCATCGGCACAAAACGTAATCCCAATATCTCGATATCTCTGTATCACAGTCTCTGTACCTCAATATCTCGAAATCTCAATGTCTCAATCACAATATCTAGGGCGCCGTCAGTCCAGACCGGCCCCTACCATCCATCTCAAGACCACGACGGTATCCTCCGGATATCCGACGCGTCGGGAAAAATCACCGGTCGGTAGTGCTCCCCTGCCAGGCTCAACGTCAACAACACGATCCTCTTGCCCCGGGGTACCGCACCTGGCCCACCATGTACCCGAAACGGTTCCTTCACTCCTCGAATCGGGTCTCGAAATCCATCAGCGAACTCATGGTGGACGACTCATACATCATGGGAAAACAGTACTTTTTATTTTAAAAGAGAGAAAAGGTTTATTTATGTGTTTTGCGGTTTTTCCTCCAAATCCAAGAAATCTCATGAAATCCGAATCCAAGTCATCAATAGCATGTAAACAGTGAATATAGGCATGAGAATCCATGAATGCGACACAACAGTGAATAATAACATGCATGAAGTATCAGGCAATAACTACAATGTCTAACTAGCATATAAGGCAAGTACACTAATATCATGTCTAAACTATTAGCTAACAACCTATGTCAAATGAAATAGTATTTTCTAAAGTGTTCGTGACATGGAAATTACCGATGAAGATGTGTGTGAGCCGGCAAGTAAGTGTACGTGGTACATACGCGTCATCGGTAATGGTGCTGGTATCCTAACAGCATGATATTAATAATAGGATATGAATCATAATATAAGCATGCGATGCGGAGCGAACAACAATAATGAGCGGGAGCTAAATACTAAACAATGGTGCCCTTTGAAATAACACGAATCGTGGGGTTTTGAAAATAAGGGCTACGGTGGTTTTAATAAAGGATACGTCTTTTGAAATATCTGTAGATCCCTTGACCTGTCTTTTACAATACCCACGATCCGTTAGTTTTGAAATAGGTAGAAATCTAATCTAGTCTAACAACTACACTAAATTATACGGCTGAACTAACAAGCTGAACTACAGGTAAGGAAACCGCCTATCATCTGAGTCGATACATATACATACCTGTATATGTATAGTCGATGATCCCGCCTCAATAATATCATATCCGATACCATATCTATAATCAGGAATCCCAAGTCAAGAGTGCGAATCAATCATCAATATATAGCTCGTACGTAAATCCGTCGTACGGCATCCCAAATCTGGGTACGGGTCAATATCACATTCATCATACTATTCATCTGGTATCCTCTTTATCAAATATCATGATCGGGGTACTGATCTACGTCTAGTACAATACTGATACCGCCTAAGTATTCATGCACGTGTGTGAAACACTACGTCAAGGACCCGCTATTACGTCATGTCGTATCTCAAATACGAACCCTGCTATATCACCGATCTCACGGCCTCAAATCAAATCTCAGCAACTCATCTTAAATCCCAAGTACTATCCTCGTTATCCATGCATGCATATATGAATGTACATATGCATAGTCCCATACCCACGCATATATACATATATACACATCCCAATCTGCGCACAAGAAAGTAAAGTATGCAAGTCTGTGTGTGCGTATGTGGGTATAACAACTACTCTAGGGTTTCGCAACTAACCCAAAGGTACTCCATGAACACATAAACATAACATGAATGAACATTCTCGTATCATAAAACACCTATATAAACATATATATATGAGCTACACTACGGACTGCGGGGGTGCTATACGCCATCCACCCGACTTCTCCCCGTAGATATAAATCTACTCACCTGGTCCTCGCTAGCCGGTGCCGACGTCGCCACGCGCTTGCTTGTCGTCTCGAAGTCCACATGGGGTACCAACATATCATAACGCACCGTGTCGTATTAAAATCTGACTCATGACCCAAAAACGACACGTGAATCCCACATAGGTCAAAACCTATGGTTGCTTTCACAAATCAACCCAAAAACCCTCGACGTCGGCGTACAAACGCCAAACCATCATGAAAAACTCAAACGTATCAATCGTGGTTTCACAACACCTTAATTATATATATAAAATAGGGTTAGAATCACCAAAACTTCAAATTCGCTTTAAAGCTATTTTTCCGAAAACCTAATAAGCAAAATTAACCGCTTTAATATAACATCTTGATGTTTAAACGAATCTAGCGGCCACAATATTCACTAAGTATCATAACAAAGTCATATAAACCATTCCTATAATTTATCCTCATCAATTTCCATAAATTCCAAAATTCTAGTTTACAATATACCCAAATTTTAACAATTTTATAGCAAAAAAATGCACAAACCACAATCTAGCTTGGATTTTCATGAACTAAAGTATTATACTACACTTTAAAATGTTAATAATGCCATGAATACCCAAATTAGATTTTTATATCCATTACTTAATCAAATTTCAAAAACCTAGTTTGCTTAAAAACTTGATTTGGACAATTTAAATGCAACAATTTACATAATAGCAACTAGATTAGGTTTTCCATGCCCTCACATGCCAAAATACACTTTGTAAACTTAAACAAGTGACAATAACCATATTTGAATTCAAACCCTAACTCATAAATTTTCCAAACTAGCAATTAAATCTAATTAAACACCTGATTAAGCTAATTTAAAGCAATTAACAACAATTTAACAAAAAGGTTAGAATTATACCCAAATAAATTTGAAGATCCCACAAGCACACTTAGCCTCCCAAATTGAAATCTAAATCCCTAGATCCATGCTATGGTAGCCAAGGAAAAATGGGTAGGAGGTGGATTTTGATTTGGATTTTTGCTTGATTTTTTGTGGATTTTCAAGCACTTTTGATGAATTTTTTTTTAAAGAGAAAGAGATGAAGAATGAAGGGGATGAAATGGAGGGGGGCTCGGCCATTGCAGGTGGGGGAGAGGAGAGAGGGAGTGTGGTGTGAGGTATGGTGAGGGAAAATTCCAAGTCAACCAAATACCAACTCTTTTATCCATTCTCATTTCATTTCTTTTCTTTTCTTTCTTTTCTTTTCTTTTCTTTGAAATTCAAGTGCGGAAAATGGGTGGGGGCTGCTGAATTCAGCCAAGCGAAGAAATAAATGGGGGTGTGTGAGTGTGGGTATGGGTGTGGGGTGATGGAAAATGATAAACACAATACCCCAAACATCCATTTACACTAAAAAAAAGTCTTTTTCTTCGATATTTTCTAAAACGTTTTGGAAAACGATTTCATTTCAAAAACCACATGATAAAATTTTATTTAATGTTTTATGGTGCACAAAATTTGTTTCAACTCATTCCAATTTGTAATTTTCCCCAATTAAATGTATTAGTGACGGCTTAAAATAATATTAAAATAATTAATTTCGGAAAAATTTTCAGAAAATTTGAAATTTCACCAGTGGCTCAATAAACACAAAATACTAGCAATTACATAGCTAGAATATGTATATTTAATTTTATAATAAAGAAATTTGCATTTTTACGTTTTACAGAAAACCCCCTTATTTTACCGTTTTTTCGAAATTTCACCGAAACGATTTTCGAAACGTTACAACTCTGCTTCCTGGGGATTAGATACCGGATCAGGATATCACATCTGCAATTGTGTGCAAGGGCTGAGAAATAGCAAGGTGTTGAAGAAAGGTGATCACACTCTCCGAGTTGGGAATGGTTCCTCTATATATGCAGTAGCAGTAGGAGAGTATCACCTTAGTTTGTCGTTGGGCTGTATATTGGTTTTGAACCTATACTATTTTGTACTTTCGATGTTATGTAATATTATATCTGTATCATTGTTGGATAATGCTGGATATAATTTTGTTTTACAATCTAATGTTATGAACATTAACCTTAATCAAGAGTTGATTGGGTCTGGTACATTAAATAACGGGATATACGTCCTAAACCCGCACACAGTTTTCAATATACAACACACAAACAAAAGGAAGATTTCAGACATAAATGAAGCTTTCATTTGGCATTGTAGACTTGGCCATATTAATGAAACAAGACTAACCAAGCTACATAAAGATGGATATTTAAACTCCTATGAATATAAATCTTATGCGACTTGTCAGTCTTGTATCAAAGGTAAAATGACCAAAACTCCGTTTAGTGGACACGGAGAGAGAGCTACTTAACTCTTAGGCCTCATACATAGTGATGTATGTGGACCAATGTCTACACATGCGACAGGTGGTTTTTCATACCTCATAACTTTTACTGATGATTTCTCAAGATTCGGACACGTGTTCTTGTTGAAACATATGTCCGAAGCCTTCGAAAATTTCAAGGAATATAAATCTGAAGTAGAAAAACAAACAGGCTTAAGTATCAAGAAACTTCGATCGGATCGAGAAGGTGAGTATCTAAGCTCAGAGTTTCTAGATTCCCTAAAAGAGAATGGGATTCTCTCTCAGCTCACTCCTCCGTACACACCACAGCACAACGGTATGTCAGAACGGAGGAATCGTACCCTATTAGATATGGTACGATCAATGATGAGTGATGCTGAATTACCACTTTCATTATGGCGGCACGCATTGGAGACTGCGATATATCTATTGAATAGGGTTCTGACCAAAACCGTGTCTACCACTCCATATGAGATATGGTATGGGAAGAGACCATCTCTTAAACGAGTTAGGATATGGGGTTGTTCGGCTTAAGTGAAAAAGCAGAATCCGGAAAAACTCGAGACACGATCGGTTTTGTGTAAATTTGTGGGATATCCAAAACACTCGTATGGATATCTTTTCTACCACAAGGAAGAACAAAGGGTGTTTGTTTCTCAGTATGCCACATTTTTAGAAAATGAATTCTTTACAAACGATACTGTTGGCAATGCGGTAGAACTGGAAGAAATTCCAGATCCACAAACAATTACCAATGATTTGGTTGAACCTGAGTGTAACATTTTCAAAAATATAAAATATTAATTTTGGGAATTTTTATAATTTAATATTATTTTATTGATTATTTTAATATTAAATGCAAATAAATAGGAAAAATGTTAGAAAAATTATGAAAAATTATGGAAAATTCTAAAATGGGTTAATTATTGAAGTTATGACATTTTTAAGTTTTTGTGATTAGTTTGACACTAATTTAGTGCTAATCGCGATTAAAATCGCTAATCGGGTTTTTTGGCAATTTTGTGCAAAACTTGCACATATCACATTTTCTACACTTGTACATTTTTGTTGCCATGGATTTCTTTTGGGGTTACTATTCTCATGAGAAGGTTTTGGTTTTATAGAAAAAGAAAAAAAAAAGAAATGAGGGTAGGGGAGAGAGTGAGGGGCATGGGCTTCTTTGACCTTAACCATTCTTCTTCTCCCATCATTTTCATCCCTCATCCTCCTCCTCCTGCAGCAGCTGCTCCCTCTCCATTCCTCCACCTTCAAGCCCTCTCTTCATCTCTAAAACTTCACCAAAATCCAATATCGGTTTCATTAAAAATGTGCGCGAGCCCGAGATCTACAAGATGGACATAGAAAGCTTGGATTGTGACCACTTGGGGCAACTCAAGAATTTTCTTGAGTTGCCAATTGAGGTAAATTCTGAACACTTAGCTCAATTATAGCTTTTCCTATAACCCCATGTTAAGATTATATCGATATTGTGTGATATTATGGACTTGGTGAAAATCTAGTTAGGGTTTGAGAGGAACTTGAGTTGTAATGTGAAATTGAGCTCAGTAGAGGACTTGTAAACACCCTAGTGCATGAATTGAGACCCTAACCTGAGAACCAAACCACTGAATACGGATTTTAGAAACCGATATCGGGGAAAATGTGAAATCTGTGAGGGTTAAATGGAATCTGCTATCACCCCGAGACCCCTAAAATAATATTGAGTGGAAATTGAGATGTGCAGGCACCATAGAGGCAACACCCAAAACCCTAGCCCCCAACTCCCTTTCCAGGCCGCCAATTCTTCCCTTTTGGCCGCCAATTGCGGCCTGGGTCCCACCAATTTTTTTCATGTTGGTTCTGTAGCTTCTACATTGTTAGTTTAGGCCCCTGGTATTTATAGATTTGTATAAAGTGACCTTGGGTAAAATCTGGGGCATATTTCATGAGTTGCTGTTTTGGACTTTAGTTTCCGTATTCCGTATTTTCATTTCTGCATTGGTGTGTTTCGTTTTACCTCGACTATTTGGCGTTTATACGACGATATAGAGGATTTATATGTGGTTTTGAAGGCGTGCCATAGGTTCTCACCTATAGGCCCCCTTATCGTATCGTTTTGGATTTCATGCGCCGTTTTAGCTTGGATTTGGTTTTAATGTGCATACACGATATGTTGATGTGTAGGTACCCATGAAGACTTCGGGACGACGAGCAAATACGTGGTGACGTCCGCAATTGATGATGCAAGGTGAGTAGATTATATCTACAGGGGGAAGTCGGGTGGATGGCGTATAGCACCCCCGCAGTCCGTAGATAGGTTACTTGTAGTTTATTTTGATAGTTAGGTGTATTCTGGATAGCGTAGGGTTAGAAGTGACTAGTATAGCTCGTAGTCGCGAACCCTAGGATAGAATTACTCCTATACACACACTCTTGCTTATCACTTGCACTTACACTGGGATGGGTGATATGTGATGACTTTGGAGATGAGTTGATGATGCGGGCTTGATGCCCTGAGATCGGTGATTTGATACAATTCATATGTGGGATATGACTTGTGTTTCCTGTGGGCTTGGGATATGTGTTTACCCCCGCATGCATACTTCATTGATGGTATCGACTTGTACTAGACACAGAGTAGTACCCCCAGACTGTTTGATCTGATGATAGTGATACCTGTTATGTGATGAGATAGTGAGATGTTGACCTGTACCCAGCTTTTGGGGATGCCGTGCGATGATTTACCGTACGAGCCGATATTGATGATAGATCCGCACTCATAACTCGAGGATATCTTACGATATGACATTGAGGCGAGATCACCGACTATATATCTATATACATATATATACATTGACTCAGATTTAGGTGGTTTCCACACCTACCCCTCCTGATTTACCTGTTACTTAGATATAGTTGCATAGTAAAAACTTCACCGCGGTGTTGACTACTAGATTTCTGCATTTTCATGCTATTCACATTGCTGGCATATGTTCATTGCTATATTATTATCATGATGTTAGGACACCAGCACCATTATCGATGATGCGTATGTTCCACGTACACTATTTGCCGGCTCACACACTTCATCATCGATAATTGCCATGTCACTACACAGTAGTATTATTGCATCAGGATATGACCTTGTATGTGCATACCATTATTCCATGTTGCATGATATGTTGTTATACTTGCACTTCATTTATATGTCACATACATCATACTTTCTGATTATGTGCATTGGGATGTTTGTTTTCATGATATTTCTGGATTTGGGGAACCGTGGGTATTTCAAGTGATTATGTAAATGTTTTGAAACCCGGTTACCCTTGATATGATATTTCAGCTTCCACCATGAGTTTTATCGGTTCTGATTTATATACCCCTACGAGGAGGCGTCGAGGCCGTACGAGGGTACATGGTGGGGCCCGGAGTACCCCGGGGCAAGAAAGAGATGTCGATGTGCTATGAGCCGATGAGCCCGGCTGGGGAACCATACTGTCCGGTGATATTACCTTTTACTCGGCGGTTATCTGGGGGATACCGCCTGGAGCCGAGAGATGGGCGTACTGCCGGGGCCGACGGGCCTATACCGCAGACGGAGCCCAGAGATGGACATGGGTTGACTCGTACTGCCGGGGGCCGAGGGCCGATACCGCAGACGGAGCCCCATATGGATGAGGATTTACGTGTCGATGCTAGGCACGGGTTTCATGATGGGTTTTCCATGATTTTATTTATATCCTCACATTGCATACATGATGCTTACTGTCAGTGTGTGACAGGTGGACGGGTTCCACATATATACAGACATGGTTCATATACAGATTGGATTTACACTTATCATACTTCATTTGTATATATAACAGGGTATGAGGGCGCTGTTATATATACCCTTACACCAATATTAGTGGAATGGGACGCTAATATATGTGTATTGATATCATTGATACTTCACCATATTTACTTCATGCAGCATACTTTACATTCATGACATGTTATTACCTGAGTACCTGGCACTACATACATGATTAGATGTTACCTTGCCACCTTATTACACCCAGATGCACTCTTGTGGATTGTATTACTGATCGTTGACTTAGGATTATGTCTTGCATTTGATTTCTGCTTGTAGATGTTTTTATTCACGAGTTGGCAACTCACCCCCGTTGTGCCACAGTTCTTGCAGGTTCTGTCGTACAGGTTCTTTTGCGGCATTTCTGGCACACTTCCTTCTTGCGGGTGATTTGCTTTGGTAGGTGGATTCTTTCGCATCAAGAATCACCATTGTATTTATTTATTCCATTGTATCTAGAAATTGTCCATCAACCAAAACTTGTATATTCTTTCAGACTTAGAGACAGACTTGTATTATTCGACCTAGAGTCGCGCTTAGTAGTATTGCGGTTTTCTTGTTGCTTTTGAGTTTTCTTTGGATTTGATCCTCGCCACTTGGCGTTGTATATTATCATATCATTGTGTGGTTGTGACCGTCGATTGACGAAGAGCTAGCTCCCGCTTGGGGATGCCTTTATCTTTGTATATGTATTGTTATCCTTGTTGTACCCCGTTCGGGGCCAGTTTTACAAAGGAAACTCTGCCGAAATTTTTAGAAAAGACTTATTGTTTTGAAAACGTACCTTCGGCTTAGTTATTTAAAAACCTTGATTTCAAACCTGTATTTCTTCACTTCTTTAAACCAGTTTTCTTTATTTATTCTTCAAATGGTTTTAGATTTCTGGGCTTTGGCTTACTTGGATCAGATGGAGTCCTATAGGCTTCATATGGTTCAAGTGCCAGTCACGTGCTCTTTCGGGTCGTGACAAAGTTGGTATCAGAGCGCTAGGTTGACCTTGGTTCGAGTCTAAGTTTGACTATGTGGAGCCTAGGGAGTTATTTATATACGGAACTTAGGCTTGACCTTACGGAACTTAGACTTGGTCGAGGGGGTATTCGACCCGAACTTTCGTCGTATTAGGATGACCCTTGGTTGATGGATTAGGTGACTAAAGTAGAGTGACGTACCGTTGGTATGTTCCGCGGCATACTTACGACACGCCACTCCGCTTAAGGAACCTTAGGATGTACATACTTTTGAGATCAGTGATTCTCTTCATATCCTGGATTTTACATCCATTTGAGATCCCCGATTCTATTAGTTTCATGATCATACCTCCATTGATGCTGTTCCTTCCTATGATCATGTATCCACTTTGGATCTGTTGTTTCCTTTCTTGCCATTCTTGTGCTCTCTTTGATACTCGATTGAAGTTCATGTCACCATGGTTGAGCGCAGTTTGGGCTGCTGCTAGGGTTATGGCCGGTGTGAGCTCGTTTGGTACGAGGGCCGACCCTTGTGTTTTCTGGTGACATGGGAACGTCTCGAGTTAGCGTTGTGGATTGTGACCTCTAGTGGAGGCGAGTGCTTGGTCTTGCACCGGATGATCGGGCCATTGTTAGAGCTGCCAGTTGAGAGATGACTGTTGATGTACAGCATACCTCAGAGATGTGATATCGCCTATCGTGCAGACAGATGGACCAGCTGTTGCTGAGATTGACAGGATGTTGCTTTCGGAGCATGCGAGCTGAGACTGCCGGAGCTTTCGGGCAGTCATGCGACTGATGATAGCTAGTCTACCCGATTTGAGAGACGAAGGTGAATCGTCCGATTTTGCGCCAGAGCGGGCCCAGATGAGTTGGAGATTTCCAGTGTGGAGAGTCTTACTCAGATCTAGAGCAGGCTGATTCAGAGATGACCGCTTATGTATTGCCTTTCCTGGAGGATAGAGGCGTTGTTCGGCGTACAGGCATATGAGCCAGTTGCTGCTGCAAATGATGAGATATCGCCCAGATGGTTGGAGCCATTGCAGCGTGAGCATATACTCAGAGAGATGATAGCGAGTCGCTAGTCACCTGAGGATGAATGACTAGGACATGTGGTTCGTTCGTTACCGATGCGAGGTCATCAGATAGATCGTTTCCAGCTAGAGACGACTTCACGCAGGTTCGTTGAGAGTCGATTGAGACGATCGAATGTCAGGAGCCCATTTTCCAAGTTTAAAGTATACGGAAAGACATGCAGGTGATTCTATGGACCCTCTAGAAGAATGAAACCCTAACTCGACTTAATGACCGTGTGACAGCCTTTGAACCTTAGGGTTTACGGCGGTTCCGCGGTGCCATTAGTGAGGCTTGGGTTTGCCCTTCTACGGCTGGACCACCGACGCTGTGGCATGTACTCGATACTATTAAACTGTACCCGAGATGTGAGCTCTTGGGGGATTATGAGGATCTGACGAGTCGATCGGATGGTTCGACATCTTTCGGATATCGTGATGGGACACTGCTTGGGAGACTCCAGATGCGAGCATAGCCGCCGGAGCGCAGTTCGTGTAGCCATGATGAGACGAGTCCGAATCAGTCGGCACTGACGCAGAGTGAAGAAAAGAGTTCGTACGAGATTTCGACGAGATGATGTCCCACTCCGCTGACATTAGAGATGTGATATGCACCCCGAGGCGTGGTATATGGATATATCTTCCAGAAAGAAGCGCGATAAGTATGCAGCCGTTCCGGAATAAGCTTTAGCTTCAGCTTGGGATGATGCCTTCCGGGCATTTCGGCAGGATTGAGATTTGAGAAAGGAATCTCGGCAGGACCTTTCTGGAGTACGATACGAGAAGACCTAGACCAGGAGTGGTCGTATTGCGTGCACCCAGCAAGACAGAGTTCAGCATGGTCGACAAGGTGGTTGGCCAGGTTCGGATAGAGGAACTTACCCAGATGCGTTGCGAATTGATCAAGGACGGACGAGTGATGAGTATTCCTCCGATGGTTGGGACGTGTTCCCGAGGACCAGTTCGGCCTGACATCTGCTACAGAATGATGAAGCTACAGAATACGCGATTTCGAGTCCGTGCGAGAGACTTCAGATTGACCGTGGCCGAGAACAGTGCAGTGCATGGTAGCTTGTCATGACGTCATAGTGGACAACGATGGAGACAGTTGGAACAAGAGGTTCGTGTAAGACACTGACGAGCTGTCATTGCTTTCCGTCGAGACTAGAGACCTGATTTGCTTACAGAGACGTTGGGATGTGACCAGTTTCTGAGAATGTTGTTCTGAGGACACAGGTGTCTTCTGAGCGAGAAGAGGTTATGCAGGAGAGCCAGCCTCCGTACAGATCGGCATGGGCATGATTGGAAGAGACCATGAGCAGGATTCCTTCCAGGACATTGCTGCAACGATGTTTGCACCCAGGATCAGATGTGTGACGTGCTTTCAGGGAGCCAGAGGCCGACGCCAGTGATTTGCTGCCTCACGAGTGGTCGTGAGGATTGACCGAGAGGTGACCAGAGAAGTGCCAGAACGGAATCGTCCCCGTTAGTACACCTGACAGGGCCGATGAGCCGATTGACCGCGTGATAGGTAATCCGCAGAGAAGATAAGGACCCAGAGAGTCAGAGGACGTCAGACCGTGAGCAGGTGGCACGTAGATATCCTGCGCTGCTAGCAGTGGATTGCACCGACTCCTTCTCGACCTTGAAGGAGGAACTACCGATGACGGTACTTATGATTTGTGATTTTGTGATTCGATTATCACGTATCCGTCATTTTGGATTTCGGTATTTTGGGCGTTCTGTTTGCATGATTTAGTTTTGATGACTGAGTTTCATGATTTTGGTTTCACGCACCACTGGATATTTATATATTTTGCGCAGAGTTATTACATTTGAGATATTGATTGAGATTTCATGCCTGCTGTATTCAGTGATTTGATTTACACTTCCAGCGTGGTTTTCATGCACCTTTAGTGTTTTGTTTTATGATTTTGGTGCACGCCAGATACGCTAAATCGGGATTCTTCGTGCATGTCACATGCACCTGATCTTTCTGTCAGGCACACACGTTGCCTACGGCAGATGCTTCGTGCACACCCGTTGCACCCAGATGTTGTTTTGTGCACCTGTTTAGCACATTTATGGATTTTTGATTTCCGTGCGCACCAGACGCACATGATTGTGTTATGTGCATTTTTGGGGATTATTTCCTTTTGGAGCAGTACCTTTTATGATGTTGGATTTTTGCTTTCATGCTGAGCAGGACTGGTCAGTGGACGGTACCTGGATTTACTTTTGCATGCTTTTGCATCAGCTACTTATATGTATAGATTGGATGTCTACATGTGTAGTGTTGATCCATATCATATCGGTTCTGTATTTGATTCGACATTGTGTTTTTACCTCGACTCCGATGATTGCGAGATGCTTGACGGAGTTTTGCTTTTGAGTTATCTGCTCATTTTTCATGCGCACGCATTGCGCTGTGATGTTTTATGTGTTGATATTTTCGGAGCCCCGACAAATGGATTATTACTGAAATTGTTTTTTGTATTTGGGGGTTTAAATTTAAATTCGGGGACCGAATTTCTTTAAGGAGGGTAGATTTTAACATTTTCAAAAATATAAAATATTAATTTTGGGAATTTTTATAATTTAATATTATTTTATTGATTATTTTAATATTAAATGCAAATAAATAGGAAAAATGTTAGAAAAATTATGAAAAATTATGGAAAATTCTAAAATGGGTTAATTATTGAAGTTATGATATTTTTAAGTTTTTGTGATTAGTTTGACACTAATTTAGTGCTAATCGCGATTAAAATCGCTAATCGGGTTTTTTGGCAATTTTGTGCAAAACTTGCACATATCACATTTTCTACACTTGTACATTTTTGTTGCCATGGATTTCTTTTGGGGTTACTATTCTCATGAGAAGGTTTTGGTTTTATAGAAAAAGAAAAAAAAAGAAATGAGGGTAGGTGAGAGAGTGAGGGGCATGGGCTTCTTTGACCTTAACCATTCTTCTTCTCCCATCATTTTCATCCCTCATCCTCCTCCTCCTGCAGCAGCTGCTCCCTCTCCCTTCCTCCACCTTCAAGCCCTCTCTTCATCTCTAAAACTTCACCAAAATCCAATATCGGTTTCATTAAAAATGTGCGCGAGCCCGAGATCTACAAGATGGACATAGAAAGCTTGGATTGTGACCACTTGGGGCAACTCAAGAATTTTCTTGAGTTGACAATTGAGGTAAATTCTGAACACTTAGCTCAATTATAGCTTTTCCTATAACCCCATGTTAAGATTATATCGATATTGTGTGATATTATGGACTTGGTGAAAATCTAGTTAGGGTTTGAGAGGAACTTGAGTTGTAATGTGAAATTGAGCTCAGTAGAGGACTTGTAAACACCCTAGTGCATGAATTGAGACCCTAACCTGAGAACCAAACCACAGAATACGGATTTTAGAAACCGATATCGGGGAAAATGTGAAATCTGTGAGGGTTAAATGGAATCTGCTATCACCCCGAGACCCCTAAAATAATATTGAGTGGAAATTGAGATGTGCAGGCACCATAGAGGCAACACCCAAAACCCTAGCCCCCAACTCCCTTTCCAGGCCGCTAATTCTTCCCTTTTGGCCGCCAATTGCGGCCTGGGTCCCACCAATTTTTCTCGTGTTGGTTCTGTAGCTTCTACATTGTTAGTTTAGGCCCCTGGTATTTATAGATTTGTATAAAGTGACCTTGGGTAAAATCTGGGGCATATTTCATGAGTTGCTGTTTTGGACTTTAGTTTCCGTATTCCGTATTTTCATTTCTGCATTGGTGTGTTTCGTTTTACCTCGACTATTTGGCGTTTATACGACGATATAGAGGATTTATATGTGGTTTTGAAGGCGTGCCATAGGTTCTCACCTATAGGCCCCCTTATCGTATCGTTTTGGATTTCATGCGCCGTTTTAGCTTGGATTTGGTTTTAATGCGCATACACGATATGTTGATGTGTAGGTACCCATGAAGACTTCGGGACGACGAGCAAATACGTGGTGACGTCCGCAATTGATGATGCAAGGTGAGTAGATTATATCTACAGGGGGAAGTCGGGTGGATGGCGTATAGCACCCCCGCAGTCCGTAGATAGGTTACTTGTAGTTTATTTTGATAGTTAGATGTATTCTGGATAGCGTAGGGTTAGAAGTGACTAGTATAGCTCGTAGTCGCGAACCCTAGGATAGAATTACACCTATACACACACTCTTGCTTATCACTTGCACTTACACTGGGATGGGTGATATGTGATGACTTTGGAGATGAGTTGATGATGCGGGCTTGATGCCCTGAGATCGGTGATTTGATACAATTCATATGTGGGATATGACTTGTGTTTCCTGCGGGCTTGGGATATGTGTTTACCCCCGCATGCATACTTCATTGATGGTATCGACTTGTACTAGACACAGAGTAGTACCCCCAGACTGTTTGATCTGATGATAGTGATACCTGTTATGTGATGAGATAGTGAGATGTTGACCTGTACCCAGCTTTTGGGGATGCCGTGCGATGATTTACCGTACGAGCCGATATTGATGATAGATCCGCACTCATAACTCGAGGATATCTTACGATATGACATTGAGGCGAGATCACCGACTATATATCTATATACATATATATACATTGACTCAGATTTAGGTGGTTTCCATACCTACCCCTCCTGATTTACCTGTTACTTAGATATAGTTGCATAGTAGAAACTTCACCGCGGTGTTGACTACTAGATTTCTGCATTTTCATGCTATTCACATTGCTGGCATATGTTCATTGCTATATTATTATCATGCTGTTAGGACACCAGCACCATTATCGATGATGCGTATGTTCCACGTACACTATTTGCCGGCTCACACACTTCATCATCGATAATTGCCATGTCACTACACAGTAGTATTATTGCATCAGGATATGACCTTGTATGTGCATACCATTATTCCATGTTGCATGATATGTTGTTATACTTGCACTTCATTTATATGTCACATACATCATACTTTCTGATTATGCGCATTGGGATGTTTGTTTCCATGATATTTCTGGATTTGGGGAACCGTGGGTATTTCAAGTGATTATGTAAATGTTTTGAAACCCGGTTACCCTTGATATGATATTTCAGCTTCCACCATGAGTTTTATCGGTTCTGATTTATATACCCCTACGAGGAGGCGTCGAGGCCGTACGAGGGTACATGGTGGGGCCCGGAGTACCCCGGGGCAAGAAAGAGATGTCGATGTGCTATGAGCCGATGAGCCCGGCTGGGGAACCATACTGTCCGGTGATATTACCTTTTACTCGGCGGTTATCTGGGGGATACCGCCTGGAGCCGAGAGATGGGCGTACTGCCGGTGCCGACGGGCCTATACCGCAGACGGAGCCCAGAGATGGATATGGGTTGACTCGTACTGCCGGGGGCCGAGGGCCGATACCGCAGACGGAGCCCCATATGGATGAGGATTTACGTGTCGATGCTAGGCACGAGTTTCATGATGGGTTTTCCATGATTTTATTTATATCCTCACATTGCATACATGATGCTTACTGTCAGTGTGTGACAGGTGGACGGGTTCCACATATATACAGACATGGTTCATATACAGATTGGATTTACACTTATCATACTTCATTTGTATATATAACAGGGTATGAGGGCGCTGTTATATATACCCTTACACCAATATTAGTGGAATGGGACGCTAATATATGTGTATTGATATCATTGATACTTCACCATATTTATTTCATGCAGCATACTTTACATTCATGACATGTTATTACCTGAGTACCTGGCACTACATACATGATTAGATGTTACCTTGCCACCTTATTACACTCAGATGCACTCTTGTGTATTGTATTACTGATCGTTGACTTAGGATTATGTCTTGCATTTGATTTCTGCTTGTAGATGTTTCTATTCACGAGTTGGCAACTCACCCCCGTTGTGCCACAGTTCTTGCAGGTTCTGCCGTACAGGTTCTTTTGCGGCATTTCTGGCACACTTCCTTCTTGCGGGTGATTTGCTTTGGTAGGTGGATTCTTTCGCATCAAGAATCACCATTGTATTTATTTATTCCATTGTATCTAGAAATTGTCCATCAACCAAAACTTGTATATTCTTTCAGACTTAGAGACAGACTTGTATTATTCGACCTAGAGTCGCGCTTAGTAGTATTGCGGTTTTCTTGTTGCTTTTGAGTTTTCTTTGGATTTGATCCTCGCCACTTGGCGTTGTATATTATCATATCATTGTGTGGTTGTGACCGTCGATTGACGAAGAGCGAGCTCCCGCTTGGGGATGCCTTTATCTTTGTATATGTATTGTTATCCTTGTTGTACCCCGTTCGGGGCCAGTTTTACAAAGGAAACTCTGCCGAAATTTTTAGAAAAGACTTATTGTTTTGAAAACGTATCTTCGGCTTAGTTATTTAAAAACCTTGATTTCAAACCTGTATTTCTTCACTTCTTTAAACCAGTTTTCTTTATTTATTCTTCAAATGGTTTTAGATTTCTGGGCTTTGGCTTACTTGGATCAGATGGAGTCCTATAGGTTTCATATGGTTCAAGTGCCAGTCACGTGCTCTTTCGGGTCGTGACACTGAGGTTTCAATAGAACTTGACGAGCCTCAGCCACTCCGTAGATCTAGTAGGACTTCTCACCCACCTGATAGATACTACGGTTTTCTAATTGATGGTGATTGAGAAGATTTCATCATGGATGATGATGACCCTACTAGTTTTCAGCAAGCTATCATGAATGGTGACTCGGTGAAGTGGCTGGATGCCATGAGCTCCGAAATGGAATCCATGCACACCAACAAAGTATGGATTTTGGAGATTGCACCTTCTGGAGCAAAACCCAAAGGGTGCATGTGGATCTTTAGGAGAAAGATCGGTGTGAATGGTCTGGTGGAGACCTATAAAGCTAGGCTGGTTGCAAAAGGATTTCATCAAAGACCAGGCTTGGACTATGATGAAACCTTTTCACCAGTCGTAATGCTCAAATCCATTCGGATCCTGCTTGCTTTAGCTGCTCACTATGATTATGAGATCTGGCAGATGGATGTTAAAACGGAATTTCTAAATGGTGATTTAGAAGAATGCATTTTTATAGATCAGCCAGAAGGCTTCATTAATAGTGGGAGCAGCGGAAAAGCATGCAGGTTGCTTAAATCCATCTATGGATTAAAGCAGGAATCACGGAGTTGGAACATCTGCTTTGATGATACAATCAAATAGTTTGGTTTTATCAAAAATGTAGATGAACCATATATTTATAAAAGGATTGTAAAGAGTACTGTTATATTCCTCGTATTGTACGTGGACGACATTCTCTTGATAGGAAATGATGTTCCTATGCTACAATCGGTCAAACTATTCTTATCACAGAGGTTCTCCATGAAAGACCTGGGTGATGCCTCGTACATTCTGGGAATTAAGATCTATAAAGATTGATCTAAGAAATTATTGGGATTGTCCCAATCGAGATACATAGACACCATACTAAAGAGGTTTAGTATGAAAGATTCCAAGCGAGGTAATTTACCCGCTTGTCACGGGATCGCCCTCTCCAAAGAGATGTCTCCAAAGACTGATGAGCAGAGGGCTCACATGAGCATTATACCCTATGTTTCGGCGGTAGGATCTATAATGTATACGATATTATGTACTCGCCCAGATGTAGCTGTAAGTCCACGTTGCCTACCCCGGTGCTTACGGGGAGGCGGAAAACGGAATAAAAATCGGATTTTTATCATGCTAGGAAACATGGACTAGACAAAGGAGGATCTTTGCTAAACAAAAACAAGCTAAAGCTAACTAGAAACTAGCTAAAGGGTAGAATGGTTATACTTAGGGCTTTATGTCCTTCTCTCCTTGCTCCTTGGAGTAGTAGAAAGGGATCACCTTTGTCGTCTTCTCACGTCGAAGAAGGATCCACCCGAAAGCCTCAACCTTTGGCTTCAACTCCAAGCTAGAAGTAACTAGGGTGCTAGAAGTTCTTGTCACGACCCGAAAGAGCACGTGACTGGCCCTTGAACCATATGAAGTCTATAGGACTCCATCTGATCCAAGTAAGCCGAAAGCCCAGAAATCTAAAACCATTTTAAGGATAAATAACAACAAGCAATACACTATACAACGCCGAATGGCGAGGATAAAAATTTAAAAGAAACCCAGATAAGCATGAAAACTGCAACACTTCTTAAGCGCGACTCTAAGGTCGAAATAATACATCACTAGGGTCTGAGTCTGAAACAATATACAAGTCTTTGGTTGATGGAATTTCTAGATACAATGAATAATACATGTACAATGGCGGTTCTGATACAAAGAACCCACCTACCAAGCAAATCACCCACAAAGGAAAGCAGTGCGCCAGAAATGCCGCTATGAAACCGGTACGGCAAACCTGCAAGAACTGTGGCACAACGGGGGTGAGTTGCCAACTCGTGAATAGAAAATATCTACAAGCAGAAATTGAAAGCAAGACATAATCCTAGGTCAATACGATCAGTATATAAAATAACCCTCAAATGAAAAAGTCTGAAGCATAGTAAAGTAGCAATGTAACATCTAAACATAAGTGTAGTGCCAAGTCTCGCGCCAGTGCCTCACGTAATAACATATCATAAATATGATGTATGTATGCGGTAAAAAGAAAACAGAAGATATCATGAATGAAATCATCAGGAAATCAATGTCGAGCATCGACGCAAACTATATATCTCAATGTCAAGTGAATCCCATCTATCGTGTGTCCGATATGTATGCAACATCCGTGAAGGTACTCTATCAGGTACTACTAATACATGATGTAATGCATATAAAATAAATGTGGGGTAGGGGAGGTATAATATACCATCGGCCATAAAGGCTCCTCTCATATCGAGCACATAGGCTCCTTTCATATATCGGGCATCCGTCAGTCCGGGGCAGCCCCCTCTCAATATATCGGGCATCCGTCAGTCCGGGTCAGCCCTCTCTCAATAAATCGGGAATCCGTCAGTCCGGGTCAGCCCCCTCTCAATATATCGGGCATCCGTCAGTCCGGGTCAGCCCTTTCTCAATACATCGGGCATCCGTAAATCCGGGTCAGCCCTCTCTCAATATATATCGGGCATCCGTCAGTCCGGGTCAGCCCTCTCTCAATACATCGGGCATCCGTCAGTCCGGGTCAGCCCCCTCTCAATATATCGGGCATCCGTCAGTCCGGGTCAGCCCTTTCTCAATACATCGGGCATCCGTCAGTCCGGGTCAGCCCTCTCTCAATACATCGGGCATCCGTCAGTCCGGGTCAGCCCTCTTTCAATACATCGGGCATCCGTCAGTCCGGGTCAGCCCTCTCTCAATATATCGGGCATCCGTCAGTCCGGGTCAGCCCTCTCTCAGTATATCGGGCATCCGTCAGTCCGGGTCAGCCCTCTCTCAATACATCGGGCATCCGTCAGTCCGGGTCAGCCCTCTCTCAGTACATCGGGAAGCATATATAAGTTTGCATAAATCATCATGATGATATGTTTAAGTATGCGTATATATATATATCAGCGTCCCATACCACTAATATATATATACTCTAGGGGTACACATATATATTTCAGCGTCCCATACCACTGATATATATATGCTGGAGTAAAACAATCTAGAATCATCATATGCAACCATATCACAGTGCGAAATCCATGAATTATAATACATGCAACAAGAACACTAATATAAGCATGCAACTATGTAAAGGCATGTGCACAAGGAATATGAATCATTAACATATGCAAGCAATGTGAATAGCAGGAATATGCGGACATTGAATAATCGACGTAACAGTAAAGAATCTACACCCATATGTACATGTCACGCGGTTATACCGTTTGAAAAAGAGTGACTCGGGTCTAGTCTAACATCTACTGTGTAGCTACAGATCTAAGTATCAAGTAAATCAGGAGGGGTAAGGACACCACCTAAGTCTGAGTCGATACAAACATATATATATAGATAAAATAGTCAGTGATCCCGCCTCAATAGTATCGCTTACAATACAGTATATCATATGACAATCCTCAAGTCATGAGTGCGGATCTATCATCAACATAAAGCTCGTACGGTAAGTCGTCGTACGGCATCCCAATAGCTGGGTACAGGTCAATATCACATTATCTTATCAAGTACCTGGTATTCTTATCATCATAACACATAATCTGGGATACTGAAACTAATTCTAGTATAAATCGATACCATCTATATAATTATGAATGCGGGGGTAAAACACACATCCCAAGCCCGCAAGAATCACATATCGTATCCCAAATACGAATCATATCAAATCACCGATCTCACGGTACCAAGCCCAATATCATTGACTCATCTCCAAGGTCATCCAATATTATCATCAACGCAGTGTAAATATAGTGAATATGCAAGGGTGTGCGCGTGGGTGTAAACCTATTCTAGGGTTCGTGGCTATGAACTACACTAGTTTACCTCTAAGCCTAAACTATCCATAAAACACCTAACACAATATCCATGACACACTGTAACTATCATATATAGTATATCAACTACGGACTGCGGGGGTGCTATACGTCATCCCCCGACTTCCCCCTGTAGATATAATCTACTCACCTTGCGTCTTTATGTGTGGATGTCGCCACGCGCTTTCTTGCCGTCCCGAAGTCTTCATGAGGTACCTACACATCAAGGTATCGCATATGCGCATTAAAACCATCTCAAAGCTAAAACGGCACATGAAATCCAAAACGATACGATAAGGGGCCTATAGGTTAGAACCTATGGCACGCCTTCAAAACCATCAATAAATCCTCTATATCGTCGTATAAACGCCAAATAGTCAAGGCAAAACACAATACACACTTGCAGAATTAAAAATACGGAATACGGAAACACGAATCCCAAAACAGCAACTTAGGAAATATGTCCCAGATTTCACCCTAAGTCACTTTATACAAATCTATATATACCAGGGGCCTAACATGAACATGTAGGAGCTACTGAACCAACACGAGCCAAAATAGTGGGACCCAGGCCGCAAATTGCGGCCAATTGGGATAAATTGGCGGCCGGGAAGAAGAAGTGGGAGCTGGGGTCTTGGGGTTATCTTTCTGGGTGCCTGCACATACCACTGTCCAATCAATTTTATTTTACCATACCTCGTATGATAGCAGATTCCATAAACACTACACAGATTTCACAATTATTCCGATATCGGTTTCTAAAATCCGTATTCTGGTTTAAGCTTCAGGTTTTGGGTTCCAATTCATACACTAGGGTGATGGTATAACCTCTACTAACCTCAATTTCACAATACAACACCAATTTCCCTTAAACCCTAACTTGGTTATCCTCAAGTCCACAATATCACACAATATCGAATCTATAACAACATTGGGGTATAAGGAATGCTAGAATTAAGCTAATGGTCCAGAAATTACCTCAATTGGCAACTCAAGAAAATTCTTGAGTTGCTCATAGTGGCCAAAATCCATGCTTTCTTGGTCCATTGCGTAGATCTCGAGCTTGTGCATCTTTTTAATGAAATGAGGGTGGGGTTTTGGAGTGATATTTGAGGTGGTTAGAGGACTTGAAGATGGGGGGAAAATGAATGGCAGGAGCAGCAGCAGCAGCTCAGGAAGAGAGGGGAGAAATGAGAGGAAAAACCAAGAGAAAATGGCTAAGGTTTAAGTCAAAAGTCCTCACCTACCCTCTCTTCTCACCATACCTATTTTCTTTAATCCTTTTCTCTTTTCATTTCCTTTTCTTTTCTCTCAAAATCCTTCTCACATAAATAGTAAACCCAAATGAGAAACCATGGCAAGAAAAATGCACAAGTGTAGAAAAAAGTGATATGTGCATGTTTTGCTAAAAAATGCTAAAAACCGATTAGCGAATTTTAATCGCGATTAGCACTAAATTAGTGTCAAACTAATCACAAAAACTTTATAATGCCATAATTCTTTAATTTACCCTATTTTAGAATTTTCCATAATTTTTTCTCAAATTTTTTTCCTATTTATTTGCATTTAATAATACCAAAATATTAAAATATTAAATTATAAAAATTCCCAAAAATTAATATTTTATCTTTTTTGAAAATGTTACAGTGCTAATCCTAGAACCTTAGATGAGAGTAGAGATTACTATGGAATGGTTTTTCTCAAGCTCAAGTGTTTCTCAACACATGAGAGGGGAGAGCTTGAGGAAGAGGAAGAGCAAGAGAGAGAAACTGAAATGATAGAATGAGAGAAATATAAAGCATTCTCACATATATGTGTGAATTATTGTAAATAGATAATTAGTGAGATAATTGTCATGGCTTAATCAAGACATAACCATTATCATTTCATTTTTAATGCAAATTGCAAGGATCAAAGAGCATCTTCCAAATGAAATGATGATGGTCAAAGTGTCAACCTAGGTCAACAAGTCAAGAATGTCAAATGGTCAACAACCATAACCATGCACAATTATATTAAACTAATATCAATTAACCATAATACACACATAAGCATTAGGGTTAATAAAATGACAATGGTCATTAACCCTAATCAAAGTCCTCTCCCTCTGTCTCAAGCAACTGTGCATACGCACCCGTATTCGTGACCCGAGGAACACGAGTACAATGAGATAAAACTAATCCCAAATGATATACTAGGATCCGGCTTAAACCAAAGCCCGCTAGTATAAGCTGTCCGGACAGCAAACGTGCACAAGTGTGCGGATGTGAACGAACCCTGTCGCAAAACCATGCGACCTCTACTTATTTTGCCTAAAGTCGAATAGCTCTCTGTGTGGGACTCTAAAGACTCGACACTACGCTGGCAGTGGGTTTAACCACAGACCGCAAGCGGCACTAGCTGTACGTAACGGTCCCCAGGTAGATGCCGATAAGAAGACTGACAAGGTGACCCCATCTGAACTCCTACTGAGCCTGTATGTGACAGTCTCCGTATAGTCCGGTCTGTTCGTCTGATACATCGCATGGCGGGCCTAGGTGGGCGGTGAACGTCAGTCCCCTTAATAGCGATACAAGTCGTGTCGGAGTGTAGCCCAGAACACCCTAAGATAACACTGGAAACCTACCAGTATATCTCGCTTGCCCTGGCCAGGGACTACTTGTGTAATGGCTCTCCTGGACACAGCGCGATGTCAACCCCCAATACCGGGAGAGACGAATCCTGTCTAACCGTCACTGCCTCCAAGTGCTTCGGGACTGCACCCAAAAACTACCTGTTTGCACGATTCCTTTGAGCCATGGTAGGGTAGTAATCAAAGTGAAGTGGGAACACACTCGAGGCGAAGTGACAGTGTCAAGTCAGCGGACTAAGCTGTACTCATGTCACCTGGGAACTGATAACTGACGATAGGTATAATACCAACCAACAGTTCCCGACGAGTCCTGTCTAGTGTACTTGTAACCTAACGAGCACCCGCATACTATCTCAAGTACGACGTACTGACGGCTGTGGGACAGACTGTCTCCCACGCTGGGATGAGAAGCGCATACGCAAGTCTACTCCGGAGTATCGATACCCTGCCTCGATAGTCCAACGACCAGGGACCTGTATAAGGATGTGCTTATGGATTACCAAGCCCCCACGAGTGTGAGCGCCATCACAACGCTGGTAATCAAGCAATGATCCTAAGGGCTTTACTAATATGTATATCAGCGATATGCTAAAAGAAACACATGCACATATTAAAGAAGAGACAAACCAAGTAGCATACTATCATTTCGAGCAAGATTGTATATACAACTGTGAATATCCCAAGCTTCCATCAAGTAATATACAAACTAGTATGATACAATAATGGCCTCTAGGGCATATACACTAACAATCTCCCACTTGCACTAAGGCCATGTACTGGCGTATCGAAGACCTATCATCTCGATCAGCCGCTCGAACTGAGTCTGGGGCAAGGCCTTGGTGAATGGATCTGCAGTGTTATCTTCTGAAGCAACCCTCAGAACCTCGATCTCCTGGCGATCCACGATCTCCCTGATCAGGTGATACCGCCTCAAGATGTGTCTGGATTTCTGATGGGACCTGGGTTCCTTCGCTAAAGCTATAGCCCCGTTGTTGTCGCAATACAGAGGTATTGGGTCAACAATGGACGGAACCACCTGAAGTTCTTTCAAGAACTTCCTCATCCAGACAGCTTCTTTTGCGGCATCAGATGCAGCGATGTATTCCGCTTCCATAGTCGAGTCAGCAACGGTTTCCTGTTTGGAGCTCTACAAACACACCGCCCCTCCATTGAGGGTAAAGACAAAACCCGACATGGACTTGGAATCATCCTTGTCACTCTGGAAGCTGGAGTCGGCAAAGGCCTCAATCTGGAGGTCTTTTCCACCATACACCAAGAACATCTTCTCAGTCCTTCTCAGGTACTTGAGAATGTTCTTTACCGCTATCCAATGTTTCTCCCCAGGGTTTGACTGATACCTGCTTACCACACTCAGTGCATAAGCCACATCCGGTCTGGTACACAACATCGCATACATTATAGAGCCTACCGCTGAAGTGTAGGGTATAATAGACATGCGATCCCTCTCCAAATCAGTCTTGGGAGACATCTCTTTGGAAAGGGTGATCCCGAGTCAAGCCGGTAGATTACCGCGCTTGGAATCTTCTATACTGAATCTCTTCAGTATGGTGTCGATGTACCTGGACTGTGAAAGTCCTAATATCCTCTTGGATCTGTGACGGTAGATCCGGATACCCAGAATGTATGAGGCATCACCCAGGTCTTTCATGGAGAACCTGTGTGACAAGAACCCCTTGACAGATTGTAGCATAGGAATGTCATTTCATATTAAGAGAATGTCATCCACGTATAAAACGAGGAATACTACAGTTCTCGCTACAAATCTACAATAGATACATGGTTCATCTGGATTTTTGATAAAGCCAAATTCCTTGGCCGTCTCATCAAAACAGATGTTCCAACTCCGCGATGCCTGCTTTAGTCCATAAATGGACTTAAGCAACTTGCACACCTTTCCGCTGCTCCCACTCAGAATGAAACCCTCTGGCTGGTCCATATAGACACACTCCTCTAAATGTCCATTTAGAAAAGCTGTCTTTACGTCCATCTGCCAAATCTCATAATCGTGGAAGGAAGCAATGCAAGAAGGATCCGAATGGATTTCAGCATAGCTACTGGAGAAAAGGTTTCGTCATAGTCCAAACCAGGTCTTTGACGAAAACCCTTTGCAACCAGTCTAGCTTTATAGGTCTCAACCTGTCCATCTACACCAATCTTCCTTTTGAAGATCCACTTGCATCCTATGGGTTTTACCCCATCTGGAGCAATGTCCAACGTCCATACTTTGTTGGTGTACATGGACTCCATTTCGGTCCGCATTGCATCCAGCCATTTTACCGAGTCGACGCTCTGAATAGCTTGCTGGAAGCTAGTAGGCTCATCACAATCTATGATGCATTCTTCTATATCCCCGTCAATGAGAAAACCGTAGTATCTCTCGGGCGGATGAGACTGCCTACTACTCTTGCAGAGTGGCGTGGGAATGTCCTGATCTTTCAAACCCTCTAGTTCTACTAAGCTTTCAGTAATAGCTTGTGGTTCTGGAATTTCTTCCAGTTCTATTGCGCTCCCACTTATTTCTTTTTCTAAGAACTGATGTTCCAGAAAATGTGCATTACGAGAAACAAGGACTTTTTGTTCCTCTGCGTAATAGAAAAGATACCCCCTGGAGTTCTTTGGGTATCCCACAAACTTGCACAGTACTGAGCGTGCCTCTAGTTTGTCCGCATGCTGCTTTTTGACATAAGCTGGCATCCCCAAATCTTCAGGTATTGAAGATAGGGTTTCTTCCCACTCCATAACTCATATGGTGTGGTAGGCACAGTCTTAGTGGGAACTCGGTTCAAAAGGTATGCAGCCGATTCTAGCGCATATCCCCAGAACGATCGCGGCAACTCAGCGTTACTCATCATGGACCGTACCATATCCAATAGGGTTCGGTTCCGTCTCTCCGATACACCGTTATGTTGCGGAGTGTATTGAGGAGTAAGCTGAGAGAGAATTCCATTCTCTTTTAAGTAACCCAGGAACTCGGCACTCAAGTATTCACCACCTCGATCTGATCTCAGTGCCTTGATACTTTTGCCTGTTTGTTTTTCTACTTCATTCTTATATTCCTGGAACTTTTAAAAGCTTCGGATTTATGCTTCATCAAGAAGACATGTCCGAACCTTGAGAAATCATCCGTAAAAGTAAAAGTAATGAAGTAAGAATAACCGCTTCGCGCATGTGTAGACATTGGACCGTACACGTCGCTGTGTACGAGTCCCAAGAGCTCGCTCGCTCTTTCTCCGTGTCCAGTGAACGGAGTCTTTGTCATCTTTCCTCTGAGACAGGATTGACAAGTTGCATACGATTGATATTCGAACGGATCCAAATATCCTTCTGCATGTAACTTAGTCAACCTTCTCTCATTGATGTGACCCAGTCTACAATGTCGTAAGAAAGTTTTATTGATTTCTGGAGACTTTCTTTTGTGTGTATTCTGGACATTGAAAATATGTGGTTGGTTTAAAACGTATATACCGTTGTTCAATGTACCTGACCCAATCAAAACTTGATTAAGGTGAATGTTCACTACATTACTTACAAATACAAATTCATAACCTTCTTTAGATAATAAAGATACAGAAATGATATTACAGGTTGCATTTGGTACATAATAACAACTACGCAAAATCAAAAAATGTCCATTCGGCAATCCCAGGTGATAGTCCCCCACGGCCTCAGTATTCATGCTAGCACCGTTTGCAACTCTGAGGGTCATGTCACTTGCCTTCAAAACTCTACGCTTTCTCAACGCCTGCAAAGAATTACAGATATGAGATCCTGATCCGGTATCCAATACCCAGGAAGTAGAGTTTATTGATAGACAGTTTTCAATAACATACACACCTGAAGCTGAAGCCGCAACTCGCTTCAAATCCTGTGTTCTGGCCTTCCAAGCCTTGCAATCCTGTTTCCAGTGACCACTTTTGTGACAGTAGAAGCATTCTTCCTTCCCCACCAGCTTTCCAGCTACCTTTGTTGCCTTTCCCTTTCCCTTCGTATCCACTTTACTGACACCGCCTCTTAGTTTGGCGGGGGCTTTCTTCTTCTTACCCTTGGCTTTCGCCCTGGATCTAGAAGAGGAAGATCCTCCTACAAACAAAGTGGATGTCTCCTTACCCTTCTGTAGGGTGCCCTCAGCACTCCTCAACATGATCAGAAGTTCGGAAAGTTCAACCTCCTTTCCTTGCATGTTGAAGTTTAAGACAAACTGGGCGTAAGTGGAAGGAAGGGACTGGAGAATCAAATCAGTATAGAGTTCATTTTCCAACGTGGTCCCAAGGTCCGCGAGCTCCTCTATGTAGCCAATCATCTTAAGCACGTGTTCCGCTACCGATGATCCGACGGCCAATCTTTCCGAAAATAGGTTCTTCGACACTTCGTATCTTGCGATACGAGACTGCTCTCCATACAGTTCTTTTGTATGGAGAAATATGGACTCTAGGTCCATATTCTCATGCCTCCTCTGATGTTCGTTGTCCATCAAGGCAAGCACGAGGCATTTGGCCTTCGCGCAATCGATCTCCCAAGTCTTACGGATTTCCTTATCCGCGACGCTAGAGGTGGGACCTGGGACAGGGGGAGCTTTGGTGGTAAGTACATACCCCAACTTGTCGTAAGTGATTGCCGTCTTGACATTCCTGAGCCAATCTTTGTAGTTTGGCCCTGTCAGTATGTTTTTATCTAGTAATAACTTAAGTCCGGTCATGTTGAATGGTCGCTGCAATTAGGAGAGAGAAAAGAAACACTTTAGCATGATTCTCTTGCAAGTTTAGAGTGGTTTTTAGTTTGTCTAAAATGGATGGCTCCCACTGTCTCTCGAATCCCATCTCAAACCTTAAAGAAATGATTAGTCGGGATCAATCTCACAGTACAATACTTGCTTAACCGTTCAGCCAGGCCAGTGTCGGTACATCGAGGGAGCTTTTCCAACGCTTTCGCGAAGTTCCTTAATTTAAGAACCTCTTTTCCCTGGGGGCGTAGCCCTGCTAACACCTTTCTAGACACCTACTAGGTTTATAGAATTGATCGTTAAGTGAGAGTTTTCCCGAGGAGTAGCATATACTCACAGTAGGATCGGGATCCAAATATCATCGCGTGATAAAACCGAAGGAATCCTACCAGAATTATCACAATCCAAATGGTATGCAGCGCTAGCAAGTTTCAGTACTTATGAAACTCCCGATGTGGATTTTTGCCCCATGCTCTTATGACCTTGGCGTGAGGTCAAAATGTCATAAGTCACATGTCAAGTCCTTCCCATCATTATCCCGGTTAATTTGAACCCACCCGTACCTACCCTTGACGTAGGCCAAAATGGCAGTACGACTGTCTCAAACCAACACATTCTATCTATGCAACAGATAAATATCCGGCAGCTACCAATCACTATGCCTTGGCGTGAGGTCAAAATACATAGCTTGAATACTACCGAATATTTAACTGAAATGATGGAGGGCTACGAATGGTTTTGGCGAAACCGTGAACGTAGTGAACTTGATATAATCGATGGAACGAGATAGCTTTTAAAAGGAGTGGTTCAAGCTCCGCATTTAAAAGTTTAGTTTTGAAAAGAACCGAGTGGTTTTCAAAGTGTTCCAATCGACTTTTACTTAGTTTATTTTCTTGCATTAGTTCTTTTAATGCGTCCCATCATTTAATCCTACCATTGCAGAAAACAACCAAAATATGACGTACGCTTATGCCATTCGCATTCGCCTCGGGGCCCCGTCATCACCCGTTAGGTTACTTAACTAACGACAGAGCGGGGGCTGGGCTAGCGCGGCTGTAAAACATAAGCAACGCCTAAATAGTTATCATATATAAATATATAGCAATGATAGACATTACAGATCACAAATGAATACATTGGATATACTAGGAATCCGCAATCCGTTCGAGCTTGCAACGAAAAGTGGATTACACGGTCGCGGTGAATAGCCAATACCCCACCCAAGACCCCTACGGGTGCGGCAAACTACCCGCCAAGTACCCGAAGCGAAGCAACCTCCCTCAACACCGTGAGTAGGCCACTCGGCACTTCGAGATACCCGGTAGTTTGTGCACCCCCTCCATGGGTCTATCCTAGGAGCAAAAACAGTAAAAAGAATTATACAATGACGGCTACAACCCCGACCTGGTTGTGCGGCCATACAAATATTATTACATCAATTTACATATTACAATAAATGAAAGAAAAAGAAACACTCATCTCACATCCACCCCGGCTATTCACCCGCGATAATCCAACGCATTCATATACACATACCAGCATAAAACACAGATCACAGATATGTATAACCCTCACTAATCGACATATAGCGATTAGCCGACGTTCAATACATATAAACATCACAGATATAACCCTTTAGTCAAAGTGTAGTGAAGTTCGATCAAAAATACGGATTTATAGGCCCCCAAAAACAAATTTCTTTTCTGGAAAACCTGGGCACAAATAAACCATCTTAAAAATCCCAAAACCAAGCCAGAAGAACACTGCACCAAACTCGACCCAGAACCGAGCCGAAACGGCCGCGGTTGCGCGGCAATAGCTTGCTATTGCCGCGGAACCGCGGCGCTTTGAACGATTCACTGGATCGTTTTTGGTGGCGTTCTTCGTAAAACCCTGAGATGATTTTTGACGTACGATTTATTTTATTTTGAACAGAAAAAAAAATTAACAGAAAGTTAGGGTTTTTGTAAACTAGGTTTTGCGATTTTTCCGATTGAACTTCCATACACTTTACTACCTAGCTAGTTTATGTTTAGTTAGGCTCTGATACCACTGTAAGTCCACGTTGCCCACCCCGCTGCTTACGGGGAGGCGGAAAACGGAATAAAAATCGGATTTTTATCATGCTAGGCAATATGGACTAGACAAAGGAGGATCTTTGCTAAACAAAAACAAGCTAAAGCTAACTAGAAACTAGCTAAAGGGTAGAATGGTTATACCTAGGGCTTTATGCCCTTCTTTCCTTGCTCCTTGGAGTAGTAGAAAGGGATCACCTTTGTCGTCTTCTCATGTCGAAGAAGGATCCACCCGAAAGCCTCAACCATTAGCTTCAACTCCAAGCTAGAAGTAACTAGGGTGCTAAAAGTGCTAATCCTAGAACCCTAGATGAGAGTAAAGATTACTATGGAATGGTTTTTCTCAAGCTCAAGTGTTTCTCAACACATGAGAGGGGAGAGCTTGAGGAAGAGGAAGAGCAAGAGAGAGAAAGTGAAATGATAGAATGAGAGAAATATGAAGCATTCTCACATATATGTGTGAATTATTGTAAATAGATAATTAGTGAGATAATTGTCATGGCTTAATCAAGACATGACCATTATCATTTCATTTTTAATGCAAATTGCAAGGATCAAAGAGCATCTTCCAAATGAAATGATGATGGTCAAAGTGTCAACCTAGGTCAACAAGTCAAGAATGTCAAATGGTCAACAACCATAACCATGCACAATTATATTAAACTAATATCAATTAACCATAATACACACATAAGCATTAGGGTTAATAAAATGACAATGGTCATTAACCCTAATCAAAGTCCTCTCCCTCTGTCTCAAGCAACTGTGCATACGCACCCGTATTCGTGATCCGAGGAACACGAGTACAATGAGATAAAACCAATCCCAAATCATATACTAGGATCCGGCTTAAACCAAAGACCGCTAGTATAAGCTGTCCGGACAGCAAACATGCACAAGTGCGCGGATGTGAACTAACCCTGTCGCAAAACCATGCGACCTCTACTTATTTTGCCTAAAGGCGAATAGCTCTCTGTGTGGGACTCTAAAGACTCGACACTACGCTGGCAGTGGGTTTAACCACAGACCGCAAGCGGCACTAGCTGTACGTAACGGTCCCCAGGTAGATGCCGATAAGAAGACTGACAAGGTGACCCCATCTGAACTCCTACTGAGCCTGTATGTGACAGTCTCCGTACAGTCCGGTCTGTTCGTCTGATACATCGCATGGCGGGCCTAGGGGGGCGGTGAACGTCAGTCCCCTTAATAGCGGTACAAGTCGTGTCGGAGTGTAGCCCTGAACACCCTGAGATAACACTGGAAACCTACCAGTATATCTCGCTTGCCCTGGCCAGGGACTACTTGTGTAATGGCTCTCCTGGACACAGCGCGATGTCAACCCCCAATACCGGGGGAGACGAATCCTGTCTAACCGTCAC
This sequence comes from Agapanthus africanus, assembly GCA_030015575.1. NCBI lineage: Eukaryota > Viridiplantae > Streptophyta > Magnoliopsida > Asparagales > Amaryllidaceae > Agapanthus > Agapanthus africanus. The sequence goes on from JASDDO010000010.1 coordinate 138,582,150, forward strand.
TGCCTCCAAGTGCTTCGGGACTGCACCCAAAAAATACCTGTTTGCACGACTCCTTTGAGCCGTGGTAGGGTAGTAATCAAAGTGCAGTGGGAACACACTCGAGGCGAAGTGACAGTGTCAAGTCAGCGGACTAAGCTGTACTCATGTCACCTGGGAACTGATAACTAACGATAGGTATAATACCAACCAACAGTTCCCGACGAGTCCTGTCCAGTGTACTCGTAACCTAACGAGCACCCGCATACTATCTCAAGTACGACGTACTGACGGCTGTGGGACAGACCGTCTCCCACGCTGGGATGAGAAGCGCATACGCTAGTCTACTCCGGAGTATCGATGCCCTGTCTCGATAGTCCAACGACCAGGGACCTGTATAAGGATGTGCTTATGGATTACCCAGCCCCCACGAGTGTGAGCGCCATCACAACGCTGGTAATCAAGCAAAGATCCTAAGGGCTCTACTAATATGTATATCAGCGATATGCTAAAAGAAACACATGCACATATTAAAGCAGAGACAAACCAAGTAGCATACTACCATTTCGAGCAAGATTGTATATACAACTGTGAATATCCCAAGCTTCCATCAAGTAATATACAAACTAGTATGATACAGTAATGGCCTCTAGGGCATATACACTAACAGTAGCTTATGCACTGAATGCAGTAAGCAGGTATCAATACAATCCAGGGGAGAAACACCGGATTGCTGTGAAGAACATTCTGAAGTTTTTGAGAAGAACTAAAGAAATGTTCTTGGTGTATGGTAACGGAGATCTCCAAATGGAGGGCTTTACCGACTCCAGTTTCCAGAGCGACTAGGATGATAGTAAGTCCATCTCAGGGTTTGTATTTACCCTAAATGGAGGGGCGGTATGTTGGAAGAGCTCCAAGAAAGATACCGTCGCTGACTCCATGATGGAAGCTGAGTTTATTGCTGCTAATGATACCGCAAAAGAGGCAGTCTGGATGAGGAAGTTCATTTTTGAATTTCTGATGGTTCCATCCATTGCTAATCCAATACCTCTATATTGGCTTAACAATGGAGCCATGGCTTTGGCAAAGGAACCGCGGTCCCATCAGAAATCCAGACATATCTTGAGGCGATATCACCTCATCGGGGAGATAGTGAATCGCCATGACATTGAGGTACAGAGAGTAGACATGAAAGACAACAAAGCACATCCATTCACCAAGGCCATCCCTCAAATCCAGTTTCAGAGACTGTTCGAGATGTTTGGCATGCGGTATGCCGTCAACTGGTACTAGAGTAGATAGTGGGAACTTATTGCACCAACTACAGGCCTTAGTGCAAGTGGGAGATTGTTAGATATGTATGCCCTATAGGCCTGTATTGTATAGGATGCTAGGCATGTATATGTACAGAAACAATCTTTGCTCGAAATGATAATATGCTATCTGCTTTATATTCATCTTAACGTGTGATGTGTTGTATTTCATATCTTATATATATGTTGATGAAGCCTTTAGGATTATTCTTGACTACCAGGATTATGATGTAGATCATACTAGTGGGGCCTGGGCAGTCTAAAAGCATATTCCTTATTTTGTTCCTGGTCGAGGGTATATCGAGACAGGGCATCGATATTACCAGAGTAGACTAGTGTGTACGTTTCTTGACCCTGGGGGCGATGGTTGATCCCACAACCATTGGTGTTTGACATCAAAGATTGTATACAGGTGCTCATTGGAGAATGGGTACACCGAACAAGACTCGCCGAGAACTCCTAGATGGTATATATACCTATTGTCAGATAGCAGTTCTCTGGTGACACTTGTACAGGTTAGTCTGTAGACCCGAGATCGTCATAGTGTCTTGTGTGATTCCTAATGTGCTTTGATTTCCTCCATACCACGGCTCTACTGAGTCATGCAAACAGGTGGATTTTGGGTACTGTCCCGAATCACATGGAGGCGGTGAGCGATAGGAGGGGTTTCGTCTCTCCCGGTATAGGGAGTTAATGTCGTGCTATGCTTGATCGTCCATAATAGCAAATCCCTGGCCAGGGTTCTCGAGATTTATTGATAAGAGTTATAAGTTGTTTCTCGAACCGTTATGGGCCATAAATCAGCATGACTTATAAAGTTACTGGGGTCAGACATTTACCACCCCTAGACATCATATGCGGCGTATCAGACGAAGAGACCGGACTGTACAGTAAGTGTTGCTTACAGGTTCGTTAGGGTTGGGATGAGTTTGCTCGTCGGCCACCTTCTCGTCATGTACCTGGGTAGCCGTTACGCATAGCTAGTGCCGCTGACGTGCTTGTGGTTAAACCCACTGCCAGCGTACTATCGAGTCTTTAGAGTCCCACACAGAGGGTTCCCTGTTTCAGGTAAAAGATGTAGAGGTCGTAAGTTGTTACGGCAGGGTTTCGATCATGTTCGTGTAATGGTTACAGGATGATCAAAAGGTTAATACTGGTAGGCTTTTGTTTAAGCCGCATGCCGGTATTACATATATTGGATTATTTGTATTCGTATTTTTTAGAATTCGGATACGGGTATATTTGTACGGCATACGGTGAGGGGTTTTCTTGTAATTGTACAAGAATACATTCTAGATGGAGACACCAAATAAATGGGTTTTTATTTGGTGAAAATAAAACAATGAGGTGGAATTTGGAGAAAGTCTAAGCATAGGTGATGGCATGGCTAAATTCAATTTATATTCATTTGGAGTTACTATTGAAGCATGGTACATTTTTTTGGAGAAAAATAATACATGCTTCAATTATTTTCCTTTAGCCTTATCATTTTTTCCATGCTTAATTTTTTCATTCATCACATTCACCTTCTCTCTCCTCATTATCTCCTCCCTCTACCTCTTGACCTAAATCACTCACATTAGTTGTGAATCATAGGTTAAGAGACATAATAATCCAATACTTGATCTCTACATCATCTAAGTGATCACTTCTAGCACACTTGATCTCTCAGTTAAACTCTTGTGAAGAGTTTGTAGCTTGTTCGATAGCTCTCGGGTGGATAATCTTGGATTTTGAGGTGGCCGGAGACCGAGTTCTTTGAGACCACAAGGAGCCTAGTAGTCACATCCAAACAAAGACCCGAAGGACCGGTTCCTTAGGTATAACACTATCATAGTAGATAAGATCTCTAGATAGGTTTGGTAGTTAAGGTTTAAGCACAAGATCTAGGGTTATGTGGGTGTTGCATGCAAGAAAATTTTTGTTTACCGCTTCCGCCTCCTCATAAGTGTTGTGAGAGTGTGCAACACTCACTAACAAATATCATCAATGAAATCGAAAAAAATCCGTGTCAAACATCGACACAATATATATCAATAACTCGATAGCCGTCTCTCAAATCGGCCTTCAAATCTGTCAAATCACACGACTCTAGTCGGTATCCTCCGAATGACCACTGGGTTTATAATCACCGGTAGGTAATGCTCCCATGCCGGGCTCAACGCCTTCTCAATACGTTCATCTTGCCCCGGGGTACCTCACCGGGTGCACTATGTACCCGCAGACGGTGCATCCCCCTCCTCGAATCGGTTATGTGTACACACGTGGCTCAAGAACCGAGAAAACTCATGGTGGACGCCACACACATCATATCACGAGAAAACCGCAATTTCTATTTAAAACATAATATAAGTTTTATGAAATTCTTTTGCTGTTCTCCCCAAATCCAGAAAATCTCATGAATACGGAAATCTCCAATAGAATCACAATATATGCAGTATACAATGAGATAATAAGTACCGGCGTAAAACCAAAGATCAGTGCATAACTGGAATGTATTTATGCGAATGCATTTGGTATCTAAGTAAGAAATACAATATATATACTAGCATACAAGATCATGAATGTTAAACAATACTATTTTTACAGACTATCGAATCATACGAAGTAATTACGATTACTACAGTGTGCATGACATGGCAATTACTGAAGATGATGTGTGTGAGCGGGCAAACAAGTGTACGTGCAACATACGCATTATTGGTAATGGTGCTGGTGTCCTAACAGACGAGTTCATAATAGTTAAAGAAACACATGTATAAATATGCAATGCAAGGAGAACAACATGAATATAACGGAGAATGAGTAGTAAACACAACATTATAGAATATACATATCTATATACGAGTCATACAGTTTTAGTGTTTGGAATAGCACAAATCGTGGTTTTTAGAAAAGTAGGGGCTACGATGTTTTTGAGAAAATATATGTCCTTTGAAAATCCATAGCATCCCTCGGAATGTCTTTTGAAAATACTCACGATTCCTTAGTTTTGAAAATAGGTATTACTTGGGCCTAGTCTAGCATCTACCTAAACAACTAAAAGACTAAACTAAGAAACTAGTCAAAAGGTAATAAGAAATCTATATTATCCCGAGCCGATATATCTAATAGTCGGCGATCCAGCCTCATATCGTCACGTACGGTAATAATACATCGTATTACATCCTCGAGTCAAGAGTGCGGATCAATCATCATATCTATACCTCGTACGGTAAAATCCATCGTATGGCATCCCCAAAATCGAGGGTACGGGTTAAATATCATATAACATCATCATTTATACGGTATCAGCATCGTACAATATCATGATCAGGGGTACGGTTCTAAAGTATCATACATTCTAATATCATCAATTCAAATATCATCGCATGTATGAATACATATTGCCTAACGATCCATCATAATATCATATCATATACAATATCATGACTCAATCACATATCAAAATCTCACGGCATCATGCCCGATCATATCGACTCATCTCCACATATCACATACTATCCTTATCACCCGTGTATGTGTGTGTGTGTGTGTGTGTGTGTGTATTATACACACACACACATCCACACATACATATATATATATACACATACACACACAAAATCAAGTGTGTGTGGGCGCTCGCGCATGTGTGACTACATATAACCTGTGATTCGCCACCAAGGTAATCATCCTATGGATAGGTCTTCCTAAATCAACCTAATCTAACCTAAGGTCTACTAAATACCCTACTCGCTAAGTATCCAATATCGCATCCAAACTCATAATAATATAGAAATAACCCTATTCTACGTTTGCGGGGGTGCTATACGCCATCCACCCGACTTCCCCCGTAGATATACATCTACTCACCTGATCCTTGCTTACCGAAGTAAATGACCCCACACTCTCCCTTGTCGTACGATATTCCCATGTGGTACCTACAGTTTCAATACGTTATATCGTAAAACAAGAATCAAATACAAGAAAAGCTGATACAGTTCACGAAACACACATAGGTTAGAACCTATGGTCTACGTGAGGAAGAACAACCAAACATCCCTCGTCGTCAACGTACAAATGTCCAACGATCGAGATAAAACGCAATATCAAAACTCAAGTTATTAAAAAATCCACAAAACTCAAAACAACAACTTAGAAAACTAGCTCCAGATTTTGACTCAGGTAGTGTGGGGCTAAACAAACAATACAAAGGCTAGATTATGAGGTAACTGAGTTATACACCAAAATACAACCCCATATACAAAGATTGACCCATCGAGATTCACTAAATCCCCGATCTCGCCGGGCCCATAGAGGAATTGGGTTCTCATCTTCTCATGGTGGTCTTCTAATGGTCTATCTAGGTTACTCTACTTGTTTGACTTTCTTAAAAACACCTCAGGTTACTCCAGATTTCCTGTAGGCATCACAAACCACAAAACCGACACGGAAAGTTCTAAAGTCCAAGTCTTGGGTTTTCAAAGTTCGCTTGGTCCAGGATTTTTAACACTAGATGGATTGTAGTCACTAATAATGCTGAACTACACCACCACAACTCCATATAAGCCCTAAGCCTCATCTAGGAATTTTTAAACATCACCAAACTACATCAACTTGACTCTAAACTACACTAGATCATTAGGAAATCAAAAACTAAACTAGAAGTTTAGGATTTACCTCATTTGGCAACTCAAGAATATTCTTGAGTTGCTCAAAGTCTTCAAAGTTCTAACTTGATTGGTCCAAAGGATTTGTAGTGATGTTGTGGTCATTTTTTGTGAAAGATGCATGGTGTTTTAGTGGAGATTTTGGGATGGTCATGGGTGGTAGTGGAGATGGAGGGGTGAAGGAGAAGGAGGAAATAGGAAGAATGTGAGGAGATGAAGAAATGAAGGGGGCTAGGAGAACATGGTGAAACTTCACCCCCTCTCTCTCTATCACCCCCTCTCTCTCATGAGCCCATGCCCCAATGTCCCCCTCCACACAAATATCTTCTCTTAAAAAAAATTCCATTTTTCTTTTTATTTTTTTATTTTTTTATTTTAAAAAACCAAATCGTTCTCAATAAATAGAAGGGTGCCATGCTAAATAACAAAATGTAACAAGTAGCTTGCAACATGATTTGTTGCATGTCACATGCATAACTTGATTAATGCAAGATTAGTGAAAATTAACCATGTTTAGCAATAAACTTATATACTATTAATTATATAATAAATTGTAAAATGCCCAAATCACAAAAATTCTTTCAAAATCAATATTCCTAAAATATTATCCAAATATTTTCCAAATTATCGGTATATAATTATACCATATCATTTAAAACTAATCTCCATACTTTAAAATATTCATAATAATTATTAATTTAATTATTTAAATTCCCAAAATTAATATTTTGTTTTCTGACATGTTACAATCTTCCCCCCTTAATTAAATTCGGTCTCCGAATTTAAATTTAAAACTCCCCCAAATACTAAAACATTTCAGTCAATTACTCAAATCAATGGGGCTCCCAGTATTATGAATACATAAAACATAACTTAGCGCAATGCATGCGCATGAAAAGCAAGTGTAGAACTCAAATCAAACTCCATCAAGTATCATGCAATTCTCGGAGTTATGGCGAAAATACGAATGTCAAAATCCAATACGAAAACCAATATGATATACTCAAAACGATAACATGTATATAGCACGCATCGTTGTAAAATCTTTAAAACAACTGAAATCAAGTGCATGCAAAAATCCCTTTTTCAAATTGCCGTCCGATGTGCGTACCACGGCATAAGTAGCGGACGTTAATTTATAAGAAATAGCTACATAGATATATCATTTGTTTAACATACACGTCCCGCCTTTTGAAAATAATTTTGAAGGGTTTCCTTGTAAAATATTTCGTGTCATCTCGGACACGTAGGAAAATATTAAGACTATAGTTCCTTTTTGGATATCCCTTCGAAAATTATCGATGCATGCAAAAACACTTAGGTGTTGTTCTTAGAACAGTCCTGCTCGGTTACTAAACCAAATAGTAAATATCATAAAACATACTGTTCCAAAGGAAATCAATCCTAAACTGTGTACATGAATGCTACGTGCGTCTGGTGCGCACGGAAATCGAAATCAAAAACAGGTGTCATACATGTACACAGAAACAAAATCTAGGTGCAATGGGTGTGCACGAAAACATATGTCAAGTGCAACGGGGGTGCCAGACAACAATATCAGGTGCATCTGATGTGCACGAAGAATCTCGATCAAGTGCATCGGGTGTGCACAAAATCGCATCAAGTGCGTGCAAAAATCTCACTCAAGTGCACGTGATGCACGAAAGCATAACTTCAGTGCACTAGGGTGCACGAAAACGAATATCGAGTATAGAAATCGAAATCAACGGTATACGGCATACACCAATTCAAAATCAAGTATACCACAGTGCATAAACTCATAAACATGTGCATTAGCATGCACAAAACCAAATCTCTAAAAGTACATGAAAACTATACCGAAGGCATAAGTCAAATCTTATGTATACCATACGTATGAAATCCAAATCAAATATCTTGGACGACATAAAATTGAAATCGAGTGCAATGAATGTGCACAAAACAAAAATCAGCATAACTGATACATAGAAATACAAATCATGTGCAACTGTGGTGCACATAGGAAATATAAATCATAAAACGAAATCCTTAAAATACCAGAATCCAAAACAACAAAAAGGTCAAATGCGAATCACCAAATCACAAATCATAAATAACTGTCGTCGATGTGTCCTTCCTTAAAAGTCAAAAAGGTGTCGATGTTAGTTATATGTATGCCCTAGAGGCCATTACTATACATAGGATGTATATTGTACTAGATGCTTGGACATATATAGGGAGGACTTTCTTACTCGACATGATAGTATGCTATCTGGTTACTCTTTACCTTAACGTGTATACTGATTGACTCTCTGTTACATGTTGGTAAAGCCCTTAGGATGTGTACTTGACTACCTGGACTATGATGTGGATCATACTAGTGGGGACATGGTAGTCTATAAGTACATCCTTCAAGGTCCCTAGTCGTGGGTGTATCGAGACGGGGCATCGATATCCAGAGTAGACTAGCGTATACCATCTCGACCCATACAGATGGGCGATGGATGATCCCATATCCATTGGTGTTTGACATCAGAGATGATATACGGGTGCTCAGTGGAGACTGGGTACACTGGACGGACTCGCCGAGAATTCCCAGATGGTATTATACCTTACGTCAGATGGCAGTTCTCTGGTGACACTGGTACAGAGTAGTCTGTGGACCCGAGATCGTCATAGAGTCTTGTGTGATTCCCACTGTGCTTTGATTTCCACCTTACCACGTCCAAGAGGGCGTGCAAAACGGTGGCTTTTGGGTACAGTTCCGAATCACATGGAGGCAATGAGCGATAGGAGGGGATTCGTCTCTCCCGGTATAGGGAGTTGATGTTGCGCTGTGTTCGATTGGCTATAACCGGAAATCCCTGGCCAGGGTTGCTGAGATTTACTGGTAAGTGTTACCAGTAGTTTCTCGAACTGTTATAGACCTCATATCGACACGACTTATCGAGCTACTGGAGTCTGACGTTTACCACCCCTAGGCAAGATATGCGACATATCAGACGAACAGACCGGACTGTACGGTAAGTGTTACTGGTTGGATTCACAGGAGTGTGAGCAGGCTTGCTCGTTGATCTTCTGATCACTCAATACCCGGGTGGCCGTTACGTTTAGCAGACCGCTTGCGGCTTGTGGGTGTTTGATATGATCATCACCTGCTGCCGGCGTATTGACGAGTCTTTAGAGTCCTACACAGAGGTTTCCTGGCTCAAGCGAAACGAAATAGGAGCGCATATGAGATATGTGCGGGACCGAGAATAATACCAGTATGTGATACTCTATTCTATTCTCGCGATATGTATCATTCGACGGTTATAGCCGGGTTACCGAATCAAGTGTTGATTCGATACATTGATACACTTGATATTAGTCGGTCATATGCGATATGACCGGATCGTTAAATCAAGTGTTGATTTAATGATTTAATGTATAATTATATATTTGATATATTACTTTACATTAACTAGTATTGGTTCACTTAACATTATTTTCTCACTTGATTGTGCACATTGTATATATGATATATGTTTATGCACTAGTTTGTATCATGTTTGATGATACATGCAAACTTGGGTGTGTGTATGCTTTAAACCTTGATTAGGTTAATGGTTAGGGTTTAATTTACTTATTCATTTATTTATTTATTCTTTTTGGTAAGAAATAAAATGGTGACTTTATTTGGATTTCACTTGAAGCTTTATGAAGCTTTGAAAGTCAAACCCATTTTGTTTCTTTCCTAAACCCTAACCCTTTAACTAAACCCTAGTTCATTCTCTACATGAGTTAGACTCACCCATGGTTGCATCATGATAACTCTTCACTTGATTTTTCATTTTTAAATTTAATGGATATTCTTTTCTTCTTCTTCTTCTTCTTGAAAAAGAAAAGAAAAGCTTGGTTCAAAAATGTCAAGTGATGATTCCAAGTGAGAAATCAAAATCCAAAGTGAACCCACTTCCTATTTCTTCATCCTCTACCACTTGCCATGTAGTATGGGGTGTTTTCTTCATAAGTTTCATGACTTGGTGAATTTGGAGCTTGATCTTGAGTTGCCTCGATGTAGATCATCTTCGTCATCGAAGTCGACGACCTAGACCGATCATTTCTTCGATGAAACCATCGCTAGAGTCCGGGAACCGATGATCGCAGCGGAAGGACATCATCACGGATCTAAGGAAGTGGAGGACCAGATCTATAAAGGTTGTATTTCCTATCACTTTGCAGTAAAGTTGTTTACTAGTTCATGTTTCTCCATTGCCTCTAGTTAACGATCTAGCATTAGGGTTTCTCGGCACAAGAAAAATTTGATTTTGGCCTGGTTGATGCCTTGTGGAACCTCTTGAGTGTGCCTAGGAATGCTCCAGTGGTGTCAGAGCCTAGCTAGAGCCTTAGGCGATGCGTAGACGAAGTTAGAAACCCGATCGAACCCGAAACCCTAGTTTAAAACCCTTCTCTGTACATTTTTTCAAAACTGGGTTTTTTCCAAATTAAAAATATGAAGAAAAATCAGCAGGGTTTTTTAGGGATTACTATGCAGCACGTGCCCATGATTCATCTAAAGCACGGCGGAACCGTGGCACGAGCATGGCTCGTGCGGCGGTTCCGCGGACATGCAGTGACATTTGATTTTCAATTTTGCACAGTAATTCCTATATTTTAGTGCTGTATTTTCTGGGATATTTTAACTTCTACTCAAGAGTTGAGTTTTTTGGGTTGTATTGGGGACTCGGTGTTTCAATCGGGAAGTTTAACTTCGTCTGTGTTTTTCCGGATAATTTTAGAAAATCTTGAAAAGTTCGACCGGATATAAATACCCAATTTTTCCCCTATTGGGAAATTTCCAAGTGTTGGATCTTTCCGTAGTTTATTGACGTTCTAAGTAGTGCAAGTAACGCGATGGTCCCTCTAGATGACAACAAACCTTAACTCGATTATGTGACCGTCTTGAACTGCCCTTTGAACCTTAGGGTTTGGGGCAGTACGGCGTGCCACATGTGAGGCGTTGGCTTGACCCTTCTACGGCTGGACCATTGGTACTAAGGCATGAAGTGAATGTTTTTAAACTTATATCATGTATTGATTTGTTTCGGGAAAACTTGGGTGTTTAAATGTTCAATCGGAAAGTTTAACATTTTCTATTTATCTGGAATGGGATACAATAATTGGAATTCACAAGTAGTTATGAGATAACTGAAATGAATCTTATAAACATAGCACTTTAGTGTCACTTGATCGGTTGCCACGGAATTTTGATGCGATCAAAAGTCCGTCGCAATCACGTAGCGTACGCGGATACTCACCGGGTAAACTTAATAGATAGCTACACCCTATAGCCCTGACCAAGTGACTGTAGGAGAACCCCGTCGCCGAAAGTATCCGTTCGGGTGCTCGCGGCAGCGGTGTTCCGCCTTGTGCACTTCGTCGACGGCATCAGGGGTGCGGCCGTCTACTGAAGTTTGCGACGAGCATTCGATCAGGATGTCGGGAATCTTGTTGAATTGCCCGACTTGATGTTGAAAAGTGTTTTCGATAATGAGACTAAAATGCGGGGTTTATAATTGTTAGGCATGCGATGTCTAAGGAATTCATTTGGTTAGGCATGCGATGTCTAAAGAGTTTGCGGATTCCAACTGTTGTAGTTTTACACTTTCTTTTCTGTGACCGTAAGTGTAATATGTGATATCACCGGTTTCGTTGATATATGTCAACGACAATTGGGATACGCATGTTTACTTACGTTGATGACATGTGATGTTATGTGTTGCTGGATATGTTATATTGGATCGTCGTGTTTGAATAGCCGGGGGGGTTTTATGTGAGATGAGTGTTTTTCATTTTCATTCATGTAAAAACTTGTGTGTATTATTCTTTTATTGGGGCACTTCCAGGTTGCGGAAGTTGTCACCGTTGTTGTATATTATTTACTTTTTCGCACTAGGATAGACCCAAGGAGGAGGGCACAAGTAACCGGGTTCTGGAGTCCAGTGGGAGACCAACTCGAGGAGTCGAGTCTGGGTCTCCTAACTCTAGAATTGGTAGGGTTGCTTGCCGCTCTCGTAGGGGTCTAGGGGTGTGGGTTTGGCTATTCATCGCGACCGTGGAATCCGTTTTTTATACTGGCTCGTATTGAAAACACGGGCGTCCTAGTATATCCAATGTTTCATATGTTTCTTCTGTTGCGATTTTTGTGATGTGATCATTTGATATGTTGTGATAGATACTGTATATAGTATATACGATATATTATATAGACGTTACTTATGTTTTACACCCGCGCTAGCCCTGCCCCGCTCTGCCGTTAGTTACCTAACCTAACGGTGCACGAGGGGACATCGAGGCGAATGCGGATGGCATAAGTGTACGTCGTATTTATCTGTGATGTTTAGGTGGACTTAAATGATGGGACTTCATTAATATGATTAATGAAAGAAAAGAAACCTAAGATGTTGTGGAATCGAATTTTCAAAAACAGGTAGCTACAGTTCTTGATTTGCATCGCGTTGTTCCTTGTAAAACATCATGCACCTTATTCGATGAGGAAAGGGCCGAGATCTCTTCACCGGGAGTGACCCCTTTAGCAATAACTGGAAGATGCTACACACTCGGTTTGTCTTTTGATTGCTTCTATAGTTTCTGCTTTGCACAGTGATATATATGATATATCCCGCACCTCATTTGACGAGAAAAGGGCCGACGATCCCTTCACCGGGAGTGACCCCTTTAGCAAAACTAGAAAAGCCTAAAAAACACTCCATTTTAAAATCATTTGATTCTAAAACGATATCAAGTTCATTACGCAATAGGTTTTCAGAAAAACCTGTCGTAGCCCTCCGTCATTTCAGATAAGTGCTACTTAGTATTCGTGCTGCGGTAGTTTAGCATGCTTCAAGGCGTAGTGTACGGTAGCTAACTAGTGCTTATCTGTTAGCATACGATGCGATTGGATTAGGGTATTCGTACAGCGTTGTTTGGCATGCGTCAAGGGTCGTGCGGGTGGGTTTCATTCAATCAAGAAATGTACGGGTTGAACTTGACTAGCGGACTATGGGTTGTTTGGCATGCGTCAAGGTCATAGCACGCTAGGGGTAAAAGCATTATCGGGAATTTCAAGTGTTGAATTTGCAATGAGATTGCATACCTTCTATGAGATAGTTGGATCCCGATACCCACTGCGAGTAATTATTACTCCTGGGAGAGTTTTACACATTACAATTAGCCGATCAAGTAGGTGTCTAAAAAGGTGTCAACGGGGTTACGCCTCTGGGAAAACGAGGTTTACTGTAATTAGGTCCGTGCGAAAGCACGGGGAACCTCCCTCAAAGTACCGACACTGTCCTGGCTGAAAGATAGGCGAACTTGTAGCGTGTAATTAATCCCGGCTAGTCTTTCCTTTTAGGGTTTGAAGGAAGATTTGATAAAAACAGTGGGAGCCATCCTGATTAGATAAAATAATATCCAATCTGATCTTGCAAGAGCGCACGCAGAGTGTTTTCTTCTCTCTCTCTAGGTAGCGACCATGTCACGCCTTAATCAAGATAATAAAACGGATAAATTGACCGAACCCGCTTGTCATACTGAGCTGGGGAACGTTGGTCCCGCTCCAACTTATAATTATTATAAGACAGAGCAGGAAATTGGGGATTACCAAAATTCCTGTGCCGCCCAAACGAAGAAAGTGCATATGATTCATCTCCTTCGGGTGTGTTCATTACAAAGAACTGTTTCTCAGTATCCTCTACGTCCTGGGTATTTGATACCGGATCAGGATCACAGATATGTAATCTGTTACATAGGGCTACAGAAAGATAGAGAACTGAGAACGGGTGATAAGTTTCATAAGGTAGAAAACGGGGCAAGTGTTGCACCCAAGTCTGTTGGTCACTGTCACCCTGTATTACAAATACATTGATTCTGAACGAATGTTATTAGATACCGAACCTGATATACAAAATCATATCAGTCTCTTTATTAGTAAAGAAATGATAAAATTTTGTATTGTTGGATAATGTTTTGAACATTTCCTATATCAAAAGTTGATCGGTTCAGGCACGTTATCTAAAAGCATTGATGTTCTAAATCAAACTACGGTTCTTAGTATATAGAACACACAAAAGAGGAAGAGTTCAGAAATGAACGAATCCTTCTTGAGGCAATGTAGACTAGGTCATATCAATGCGACCCGACTGGCTGAAGTTACATTTAGATGCATATTTAAATTAGTTTGAATTTACATCTTGTGAAACTTGCCAGTCATGTCACAAAGATAAGATGACCATAGCTCCGTTTACTGGAAACAGAGAAAGAGTTAGTGAACTCTTGGGATGATACATGTTGATGTATGTAGGTCCCCTGTCTACACATGCCAAGACCGGTCCTTTGTACTTCATTACATTCTCTGATAATCTCTCAAGATTCAGACATATGTTCCTGTTGAAACACAAGTTCGAACCTTTTGAGATATTCACAGAATATAAGTTAGAAGTAGAGAACCAAAATACGGGTATAAGTATTATGTCCTTTGATGTGATCAGGGAGGAGAATACTTGAGCACGGAAATCCTGGATTATTCTAATGGAGAATGAGATTCTCTCTCAGCATTACTCCTCCGTATACACCATAGCATGATGGTATATCGGGGCGGAGCAATCACACCCTATATGATAAGGTGTGCTCTATGATGAGTACTACGAGTTACCTATTTCCTTTTGGGAATTATGCACTTATGAAGTTGCACACCTATTGAATAGGGTTCCAATCAAATCAGTTGCCTACCACTTCATATGTGATATGGAAAGGGAAGAGCCCATATCTTAAGTTAGTTAAGATCTGGGGTTGTCCGGCCTATGTCTAAAAGCAAAATCCGGACAAGATCGAGGTAATGTCTGTTCTGTAGAACTGGAAAGGTTCCAGCTATACGAACTGCAGATGATGATTTGGTAGAACAAAAAGATTCAATAGTAACCGACGAACCTCAGCCTCTCCGCCGATCTAGTAGGGTTCCTCACCCACCTGAGAGATACTTCGGTTTCTCTATGACAGTGGGAGCGAGGAAGGCATCATGAGATGATGACCCAACTGGTTTCGAGCTGGCCATCAGGAGTGGGACTCTGTAAGAATGGCTGGATGCTTAGTGATCTGAGATGAAATCCTTATACACCAACAAAGTATGGACTTTGGCTGCTATATCTGAAGGGTTAAATCCCCATCAGGAGCAAGTACATCTTGAGAAGATTACTTGGTGTAGATGGAAAAGTTGAGACTTTCAAAGCTAGACTTGTTAAAGGTTTGCATCATTGACCAGGTATGGATTATGTTGAAACCTTTTCTAAGGATCTATGCTTAAGTCCATCCAGATCCTACTTGCCACGGCTACATACCATGACTACGATATCTGGCGGTTGGGAGCCATGACTGCTTTTCTAAGTGATGTTTTAGAAGAGCACGTCTATAAGTACACAGCCAGAGGGCCTCGTAGACAGTGGGAGCAGCAGAAACGCGAGCAAGATGTTTTATGTGATAAAGCAGGCATCGCGGAGTAGGAACGTCTGTTTTGATGTGTTAGTCAAAGAGTTTGACATCATCAAAATGGTAGATGAACCTTGTATAAACAAAAAGGTAGTAGGGAGTATGGTGGCGATCCTCGTAGAGTACGTGGATGGCATACTCTTGATTGGGAAGTAGTTTCCTATACTACGCTCGGTCAATCTCCGCTTATCACACTGATTCTCCGTATAGGATCAAAGTGATACCTCCTAAATCCTGAGTTTTCATCTATGAGATGGATGTAATTGGATGTTAGGATACTCACTACATGTAGTGAGATAGTATCAATCGATCCTGGGGAGAATCACTGGAAGGGTTCCAGGGTGATAAAGACGACTGAATGTCAGTCACAGGCATTGTCTTTACCCTCAGTAGAGGGACGGTATGTTGGAAGAGTTCCAAGCTAGATACCGTGGCATACTAGACGATAAAGGCTGGATACATCGCTACTTAAGATGCTACCAAAGAGGCTGTCTGGGTGTATATTAGTTCATGAGATGAACTTAGTTCCTCCCATTGTGTGACAATGGAGTTGTGGCTTATGCCAAGGAACGTCCGTCCCATCAGTGGTCCAGACATATTCTAAGGCAGTATCACCTGATCATGGAGATGGTTGATCTCCAAGGAGATCGAGGTTAGGAAAGCAGACTCAGAGGACAACACGGCGGATCCACTCACAAAGGCCTTTTCCCAGAGAGAGACTTTTATGGGATGGTTGAGTATAAGATACTACAACCACTGCTATCAGATGGCCCTAGTGCAAGTGGGAGATTGTTAGTTATATGTATGCCCTAGAGGCCATTACTATACATAGAATGTATATTGTACTGGATGCTTGGACATATATAGGGAGGACTTTCTTACTCGACATGATAGTATGCTATCTGGTTACTCTTTACCTTAACGTGTATACTGATTGTCTCTCAGTTACATGTTGGTAAAGCCCTTACGATGTGTACTTGACTACCTGGACTATGATGCGGATCATACTAGTGGGGACATGGTAGTATATAAGTACATCCTTCAAGGTCCCTAGTCGTGGGTATATCGAGACAGGGCATCGATATACCAGAGTAGACTAGCGTATACCTTCTCGACCCATACAGATGGGCGATGGATGATCCCATATCCATTGGTGTTTGACATCAGAGATGATATACGGGTGCTCAGTGGAGACTGGGTACACTGGACGGACTCGCCGAGAACTCCCAGATGGTATTATACCTTACGTCAGATGGCAGTTCTCTGGTGACAATGGTACAGAGTAGTCTGTTGACCCGAGATCGTCATAGAGTCTTGTGTGATTCCCACTGTGCTTTGATTTCCACCTTACCACGTCCAAGAGGGCATGCAAAATGGTGGCTTTTGGGTACAGTTCCGAATCACATGGAGGCAATGAACGATAGGAGGGGATTCGTCTCTCCCGGTATAGGGAGTTGATGTTGCGCTGTGTTCGATTGGCTATAACCGGAAATCCCTGGACAGGGTTGCTGAGATTTACTGGTAAGTGTTACCAGTAGTTTGTCGGACTGTTATAGACCTCATATCGACACGACTTATCGAGCTACTGGAGTCTGACGTTTACCACCCCTAGGCAAGATATGCGACATATCAGACGAACAGACCGGACTGTACTGTAAGTGTTACTGGTTGGATTCACAGGAGTGTGAGCGGGCTTGCTCGTTGATCTTCTGATCACTCAATACCCGGGTGGCCGTTACGTTTAGCAGACCGCTTGCGGCTTGTGGGTGTTTGATATGATCATCACCTGCTGCCGGCGTATTGACGAGTCTTCAGAGTCCTACACAGAGGTTTCCTGGCTCAAGCGAAACGAAATAGGAGCGCATATGAGATATGTGCGGGACCGAGAATAATACCAGTATTTGATACTGTATTCTATTCTTGCGATATGTATCATTCGACGGTTATATGAGATATAGCCGGGTTACCGAATCAAGTGTTGATTCGATACATTGATGCACTTGATATTAGTCGGTCATATGCGATATGACCGGATCGTTAAATCAAGTGTTGATTTAATGATTTAATGTATAATTATATATTTGATATATTACTTTACATTAACTAGTATTGGTTCACTTAACATTATTTTCTCACTTGATTGTGCACATTGTATATATGATATATGTTTGTGCACTAGTTTGTATCATGTTTGATGATACATGCAAACTTGGGTGTGTGTATGCTTTAAACCTTGATTAGGTTAATGGTTAGGGTTTGATTTACTTATTAATTTATTTATTTATTCTTTTTGGTAAGAAATAAAATGGTGACTTTATTTGGATTTCACTTGAAGCTTCATGAAGCTTTGAAAGTCAAACCCATTTTGTTTCTTTCCTAAACCCTAACCCTTTAACTAAACCCTAGTTCATTCTCTACATGAGTTAGCCTCACCCATGGTTGCATCATGATAACTCTTCACTTGATTTTTCATTTTTAAATTTAATGGATATTCTTTTCTTCTTCTTCTTCTTGAAAAAGAAAAGAAAAGCTTGCTTCAAAAATGTCAAGTGATGATTCCAAGTGAGAAATCAAAATCCAAAGTGAACCCACTTCCTATTTCTTCATCCTCTACCACTTACCATGTAGTATGGGGTGTTTTATTCACAAGTTTCATGACTTGGTGAAGTTGGAGCTTGATCTTGAGTTACCTCGACGTAGATCATCTTCGGCATCGAAGTTGACGACCTAGCCGGATCATTTCTTCGACGAAACCATCGCTAGAGTCCGGGAACCGATGATCGCAGCAGAGGGACATCATCACGGAGCTAAGGTAGTGGAGGACCGGATCTACAAAGGTTGTATTTCCTATCACTTTGCAGTAAAGTTGTTTACTAGTTCATGTTTCGCCTTTGCCTCTAGTTAACGATCTAGCATTAGGGTTTCTCGGCACAAGAAAAATTTGATTTTGGCATGGTTGATGCCTTGTGGAACCTCTTGAGTGTGCCTAGGAACGCTCCAGTCGGTGCATCCAAAGCTAGCAGAGCAAGATATCTACTTGGCTCCTGTTCCCGGTCTGGCGCCTTATGCCCTTAGGTTCTCGTCTTTCTATGTGGATTACCAGTTATATTCCTTCTTGGCTTGACAGTCCGATTCGGGGTACTGACGAAAACAGTCCCGTTTTGGCGCTTCTCTGAAGATCTCCTGACCAATTAACATGGTCACTCGTATCGTATCTCACCAATGATGACAAACTCTGGCCCACTGAGTGTGCGCGACACGACCAATTCTGGGTCCATTCTTCTCGTGTAGTATTCCAGAAAGATCTTGTCAAGGTATCTTTCCAATACCATCTCTGCCGGACTACCCGGAAGTTATCATCCTTTACTCAATCCATTTCTTGTTCCGGAACAACTGCAATATTTTCATGACTTTTCTCCGGAATTATGGCTGCATTCAACGCCTCTGCATAGGCATCCAGTCTCTGATGTCAATGGAGTTGAATGTTATCTAGTCATGATCTCGTACGAACCTCTTACTCCGCTTTTCTTTAATGTAGACCAATTCGGAATTATCTCTTCGCAGCTGTGTGAACTGCGCTCCAACCGGCTGCACTCATATCTAAAGTCTCCTTTCCGAAGCTACGAACTCGGTATCCCTAATATCCTATAGTAGGCATGTTACCAATTACATTCTTGAGAACTCGTTCATATCATCGGAGTGATGCGCTTACGCTAGTCCTTTCCCGATCGACTCACAACGTGCCTGTGTGAGGTCCTCTTCTAGCTGAAATTTGTCAATCTGATGACCTTGCATCGGGGTATCCAAACGAACCACATGTCCTAGTCATTCATCATGAGTGACTAGCGATCATCTTCCGCATTCCTGAGTATACCCTTATGCTGCAATTGTAAGTGCATGGTGGCGCCCCGGCCGTCAATCCGATGCCGGAATGCGGAAGCGGTGATTTACTTTAACTTTTCAAACCGGCACCACCGCGCACTATAAACCCGGATCGTGCCATTAAGCTAGTCCTAGCTATCAAGAGAAGGGGTAGAGAGATATACCGAGTGATCCGTGTCCGTCGGTCTTCTCGTCGTCGTCCCGATCTTCCCGCGGAATCTCCGGTCTCCACCAAGTCGCCGGAAGGGCACACGTCGCCTGCTTCTTTTACGGGCTCCCACCTTTGGACCGAGGCAACTCGGGCACGAAGTTGGCGAGCCGACGTGCCCAAGGTTTGCTGTAGAATGTGTGTAGAACTCATGTCTCATTTTGGGGTTTATGGAAGTTGCCTTTGGTGGAGGAAATGAACTAAGACATTTTGGAGATGAAACTTGGGATTTTTGTGAAGCCAAAAGACCAAAAATCCCACTTGCAAAATTTGGACAGCCCCATCAAAGAATTGGCCGGCCATGGCATGGTGAAGGGTGAGAATGGAGTCAAGGAAAGTCAAGGGAGTGGGGAAGCTATCATGCAAGCATGAATAAAAAGTGATGATTAAAAACAATATCATCACAAACAAAAACCAACACTCCAAATCAACCATCATGAACCCAAAGTCAGTCAATGATGAAGTAAACAAGTCAATGCATGGTGGAACCATCATGATACAACAATGTGCAAAGACAACCATCCAAAATGCTTATTTGCACAAATGCAAATAAGCCCTCCTCCACCAATCTTCAGCCAATGAAAGATACAAAGAAATATGGCTGAAACAGAAAACAAACTGGCAACTCCAAAAAACTGATCCCGTAATAAATTACAGGAAAACGCCGCTACTGTATATACATACCCGCATTTGTATTCCGACCGAAATACAAATGCAATGAGACAAAATCTACACTGTACTATACTAGGATCCGGCTTAAACCAAAGTCGGCTAGTATTATCCGTCCGATCCTGATCCGTGCAATACCGCACGTATCTGATCGAACCCTGTCATATATCCATACGGCCTCTAATACTAACCTTCCGATCCTGATCCGTGCAATACCGCACGTATCTGATCGAACCCTGCCATATCTCCATACGGCCTCTACAGCGTTTTGCCCGAAACTTGAGCAACTGTCTGTGGGGGACTCTAAAGACTCGTCAAAACCTTGGTTGTGGATTTAACCACTAGCACGTCAGAGGTATTAGCCTATACGTAACGGGCTACCAGGTATTGACCAAAAGGGACGTCTGTGAGCGAACTCAGCCTGACACCCTACTGAGCCTGTCAGTGACAATATCCGTACAATCCGGTCCGTTCGTCTATGAGCATCGCATGGCGGGCCTAGGGGGTTGGTAAAAGTCAGACCCCCAAAAGCAGTACAAGTCGTGTCGGAGATCGGCCCAGAATACCCTGAGATACTACTGGAATACCTACCAGTAAATCTCCTGCCTTGGCCAAGGAATTCATGTAATGGCTCTCCTAGACACAGCATGACCTCACCCCCAATACCGGGAGAGACGAACCCCTGAAGATCCGCTCACTGCCTCCATGTGGCTCGGGACTGTACCCAACTAAAACCTGTTTGCTCGTCTCCTTTGAGCGTGGTAGGGTAGTAATCAAAGTACAGTGGGAACTCACACGAGACAAATGACGATCCCCAGGTCGATGAACTAACCTGTACACATGTCACCAGGGAACTGCTATCTGACGTCAGGTATAAGACCAACTAGCATGTTCCCGGAGAGTCCTGTCCGGTGTACTCATAACCCAATGAGCACCTGTATACATCTTAGGTGAACCAACCGACACCAGTGGCTTATGAGACCGGCCACCGCCCCTCGTCAGGGTCTCGACTGTATACACTAGTCTACTCTGGAGTATCGATGCCCTGTCTCGAAACTCCCACGACTAGGGACCTTTTAAGGATGTGCTTATAGACTACCAGCTCCCACGTATATGATCTCCCTCATACTGCTGGCAGTCAAGCAAGAATCCTAGGGGCTCTATCAATGTGCAATAGTGACCTGTAAGGTCACCTAAAGCAGTACACGATGATAAAGGTAAACCAGATAGCATACTATCATCTCGAGTAAGACTGTCCTACCGGGATAGGTCCTCCCTCAATCATTGCAATCACGTGCCTGTGATCTAATAATTGACTCTGAGGGCACTATTTCCAACAGCAATAGTTTCCGAAAGTCTGGGGGCGATATCTTATCAATCACAACAACAGCTGACTCATCTGTCGGTACGGTAGACAATGCCTCTATCATCTGGAATAGACGGTACCTTAATAGTCTTTGCAATCTAGCTAGCCTCTAGCAATGACCCGGTCATTTGGTGTAGATCTGATCGTTCGTGTCCACGAGAAGTCTTAGTAAAAACAATACGTCTAAAATGCTCGTGCCGAAGGAAAACATCATAAAACAATATATCATAACGTTCGTGTATCACAGGAATACATCCTGGTCAGTCCTCGTCCATGACGAGCTTATGCTGACCGCAACTCTAGCCGCAGCTCTCTCTACTCGTATAGCCTTGGTAACAGAAACCACAATCCGATATCGATGAGAATAGATCATAGGAACGAATTGAATACGGTGCATAAGAAATGTACATCCTAAGGCTTCTTCAGCGGAGTAGCGTATCGTCAGTATGCCGCAGAACATACACCACATGGTACGTCACACTACTTAAGTCACCTACCCCATTAACCAAGGTCAACCTACGCAACGAAAGTTCAGGTCTAATACCCCCTCGGCCAAGTCTAAGTTCCGTAAGGTCAAGCCTGGGTTCCAAATATAAATATACGCCCTAGACTCCGCATAGTCAAACCTAGACTCAAACCAAGGTTAAACCTAACACTCTGATACCAACTTTGTCACGACCCAGAAAAGGCACGTGATTAGCACTTGAATCATGTGAAGTCTATAGGACCCCGGCTAATTCAAGTAAGCCAAAAGCCCAAAAATCTAAACCTTTTTAGGGGAAAATAGTGGAGATGCAGTTTTAAAATAAGGTTACTGAAATCAAGTTCTTTCTACAAAACATAGATAATAGTATACGAAAACACAATGTTTATATTTAACTTGAAAACATTTTCGTCATTGTAAATTTGGGCAGCACCTCCTTTGTAAAACTTAACCCGAAAACGGTACAAACAATATAATATAAGGCATCCTCAAGCGGGAGCTAGCTCTTCGCCAATTGGCGGAAACAACCGTGCAATAATGCAAATATACCACGCCGAAGGGCATGGATCAAAACTCAGAAAGAATGTAAAGAAAACTGGCATCATCAAGAAAGCCATAAAACAACAACATACACATGAGCATGACTCTAAGGCCGAAAGAATATACAATAATGGTTTCTAAGTTTACTAAATATACAAGTCTGGTTGATGGAGTTTTAACTAGATACAACAAAATAAATATACAAGTATTAGGCGGTGGTCACGATGCAATGTGTCCCACCTGTCAAGCAATCACCCAGAAGAAAGTGAAGTGCTAGCAAGCCGCAACGGAACCTGTACAGCTAAACCTGCAAGAAATTGTGGCACAACGGGGTGAGTTGCCAACTCGTGAGTAGAAGACATCACTGAGTAGAAATCACATGCATGACGATCTCCTAGGTCATACGATACAATAATAATAATGATAGCAGCACGATAACATCGAGTAATAATAGAGGTAATAATATAAACATATGTGCAAGATCAGGTACTCGTGTCCATGTCACAAGGTAGTAACATATCATAAATATGAATTATGAATACATCATGAATGAATGATCAACATGAAATCTGGATAAATCTGTATGAGAAAACTGTGTTCTTATCTTAGTAAAATTTTAGTAATTTAAAACTGTAATATCATCAACGAAATTGACAGAAATCCGTGTCACATTTCGACACAATAAATATATATCAATAACTCGGTAGTCATTTCTCAGATCCGCCCTCAAATCTGTCAAATCACACGACTCCGGTCGGTATCCTCAAGATAACCGCCGGGTCAATAATCACCGGTAGGTAATGCTCTCCTGCCGGGCTCAACGCCTTCTCAATACGTCCATCTTGCCCCGGGGTAACTCAACGGGTCCACCATGTACCCACAGACGGTGCATCCCCCTCCTCGAATCGGGTATGTGTACACACGTGGCTCAAGAACCGAGAAAACTCATGGTGGACGCTGATTAGTCGAAAATATTGTATATTTTAGGGGCAATTTCCTAATCATTTGCACTCATTTAGAAGTAGACGGCATTCATATTTTACATATTACCAAAACTGTCGCAAAATATCAAATTGCATGTATTAGACTCTTAAACCGACACTATAAAGGAAATTGACTGCATTTCATGGCAACGCATCTTCGCTATATTGCGCAACACTTGTTTTGAGATCTGTGCAGGAAAATCCAGCAGAAAGGCCAAAAATGTACATGGTACCGATCAAACATTACGCCAACTCACTAACTTCAGATCTCGTATCAATTCAAAGGAGCAATCACAAATCAATATATCAGAAGAAACCCTAAAATACATAACAAGGCCACACCAGAAGACCCAAAGCCCAAGCTCATCAAAGAGCCGCGGATCCGCGGCAATGGCTTGCTTGCGCCGCGGATCCGCGGTGGGTTCATCGAATTAGCCTCCCAAATTTGCATCAAAACTCCTACATCAGTGGCTACAGTTCAGAAATGTACTCCAAGTTCCAGAAGATTCTAGATATTTCTGCCAGATCAGCAAACCCTTGTTTCTACACTAAACTAAGCTTTGTAATCTAGAACCTTCTTCTTAAACCCTAGCTTAAACCCTAAGCTAAGCCTAACAAACTCTTTCTAGAAACCATTCAACAAACTTTTGGAGGGAATTTTAGTTTCAAACCTAGACCTAGGGTTTGGGTGTTCTATAAATAAGACCTTAGGCTCACTTATTATTCATCTTGAAAAATCTTTGATTATCTTAGAAATCATTGGAGAGCCATTCTATCTCTCTCTCTCTTCATCTTCTTCCACAAATCTAGTGAGAGGATTTGTGTGAAACCCTAACCCTAATTCCAATTAAAATCAAGATCCCGAATACCCATTAAGAAAGAAGCCCTACAACCTTTAGGAGCGGAGCCGATCTTCAACGGAGCAAGCGATCCGAGCCGATCCACAACTCACGAAGCCGAGTGACGCCCGATCAACAATCTAGATTCTTCCTCTTGTAGTTCTTGAAGCGAATGTAATCAAAATTGTTGAGATAAATAAAGGTGATATTCGTTTATCTTGTTTTCTTTAAATTCTGCATCATGATATCTTTACAATTCGTAAATATTTTCTGTGTGGTGATGTGTGAATAAAACTCTGCTCGTCGAGGAGTCGAGACGGTCAATAGAATAATGATGTAACATAGCTTTAATCGATTCTTGATTCCTACGAGTTTTGTAAACCCTAGCAAGTTCAAGAACCGACAACCCATTTCGTTACGATGCTTTCTTGAATGATATCGCTCGAAATTGGGGAGTTAGGATCGTTTCTTGAAATTGCTAGAGGCTAGAATGTGAATGATATCGATAAAAGAACAAGGGATAAGATGAAACCCTAGTTTCACGAGAAAGCCCTAACTCTCGTCGATCATCATCGATCTAGTATCAATCCTTTGAAGGAAAAGAACACGAAATCTTTAGATTACATCACGTCTATTGATCCGATCGATTCCTACGAGCCTCTTTTAGATTCTTGACTGTTGATTGGAAAATCATCGATACACCGATTCTTGATTGTTTATCATTTTCTTGATTCTTGAATAGAATAGTGACACTTGAAAATCAAAATTCTTGAATCATGTTTTCGTTTATCTTAGCTTAACTTTTCAATTCAAGCATATCATAATACAAACGAATCGTGCAATCCCTGTGGACGATCCGCACTCATTCATGAACTACAATTGACACCGTAGTTTGATTGCGGTCAAATTTAAATTTTTGGTTGTGATTTCTTTACAATTTTTCCAACTACACAATCCGAAATCTTTTTCAATCAAATGGCGCCGTTGCCGGGGATCGTGCGCTAATTCGTTTCATATTATAGTTTGAATTGAAAGAATTATTCCATTGTTATTTTGAGATCAAAATTCGTGCAAACCCTAAACAATTTGTTGTGTTTCATTGCGAGGAGATCTGGAACTTGCTGGGAATTGAGAAAATTTTTTGGAAAATACCAGAGAGCTGAGGGAGTCTACAGAAGCTCCCTGAAAAAGTTTGGTGCAGTGTTCTCACTACAAGACCGCGGAAGGGCGGCAAGAGCAAGGATCGGCGGCGGAACCGCGGCCTCTTAGGGGGCTCTCTGCAAAATATTTCTCTCAGGTGATTTCTTACCTTCTCCTCTCTCCTCTTTTTAGCTCCAACTAATACCTTTCTGCAGGATTCTTTGCAAAGAACAGCAGCTCACAAATTGCAAATTAAATTTGTGCGTGATTTTGTTTCTTGGTTGTTTGCATTATAAATACGGATATTAAGGGGCACGGCCAAATCCAAATTAGGTGGGGATTTCATTACCCTTCCTAGGCCCCGAAAACCACAAAACTTGTATCCGCATTGACCCACATTAACTAAAAGAAATCTAGAGATGACTCTAAGGACTGTCGCGCTCAATTAGGACAGAAGAAGGCTGTGGGTAATTCATTGCTTATCCGCGTTTTCCTGTGGTGCCTAAGGCGAGTGTGTCTAAGGCTAGTGGTTATTAATTAGGCCCACTACTTACGTAGTGGAGTACCTTCCCACTTACCTGGCACTTATCCGGCTACAGGGGAACAAAGAGGCAGTGGAGGATTCTATCCCGCGACTTGTCTTTTGGCAGTTAGGAGCGGTCTAGAGCCGGACCTAGGTGACCACTAGATTCTAGGGTTTGTGTGCTGCATTTGTTGTGTTGTATCATATTTTTCAAAAATCCGTCCCTTTTTCAAAAGCAAACACCGCATTCATTTACCCCTAATTATAAGCCAACGCTGCCACTTGTACTAACCCTTTTTAGTACAAGATAGGCTGGACACGGGATTCTAGTGCCCGTTTAGTCCGCGTACCCTTTATTGACTCCGAAGTCGATATTTCTCCATTTACCTTTTCTTTACCCACTACCACACCCACACTGATGGATCCGAATCCATCAAACTTCTTTAACCCTAATCTGCCGCCGTCCGTTGGTGCGCAGAATCCACCCCGCATCTCTCTCCAGGAGAGATGCTACCCTATTCGAGGTCCTCTTTCGACCTGCTTATCCACACCACCAGCCAATGGGGATAACTTTGAAATTAAACCCCAGTATATCAATCTTTTACCCAAATTCCACGGACTCGAGACTGAGGACGCTTACGTTTTCATTACCAAATTTGAAAACGTATGCGCAATGATGGGTACGTCACAACTTTCAGTAGATGCGATGCGTCTACGACTTCTTCCATTTACATTGTGCGATATAGCCGAGAATTGGCTATATAACACTACCGCACATTCTATTACGAATTGGGGAGAATTCGTCGCTGCATTCCTTAAGAAATTTTACCCAATCCAAAAGACAGCTCGAATCCGTAGCGAACTGAATCAATTTGCCCAGCTCCCTGCTGAACCATTCTCTAAATGCTTTGAACGTTTCAAGGATCTATTGGTTCAATGTCCTCATCACGGCATCCCAAGATGGGAGCTTTGCCGAATCATATATGAGGGCAGTCACCCTAACACTAAACAGAGCCTTGAAAACATGTGTCAAGGTACCTTCATGACCAAGGATGATGGGGAAGCTTGGCGATATTTAGAAGAGTTCGCTGAAAAGTCTTTGCAGTGGGAAAGTCCATCATTTAGGAGTGGCAATAACCAATCAGATGTTTCCATAGGAGTTAGAGCTGACATTTCAGCTATACAAAAGAAACTCGAGACTATGGAAAACAAATTTTTAGCCGCCTCCCTTAATCAAATGTCCATTTCCAAAACTGTATGTGGCTGCTGTTCTGATCCGTCTCACTTGACGGAAGAATGTCCGTTTCAAGGTCGTGAGCATACCAATGCCGCATTTCAAAGACCTAGAAACGATCCTTTTTCTTCCACATATAATCAGGGTTGGAGAAATCACCCTAATTTTGCTTGGAACCAATCACACTCTCAAAACACGGTTCCAAACCAAAACAATTTTCAAAGGGCTCTCCCTCCACCACAACAGCAGCCACAACTTCAATTGAGTCAGCACCCCTTTCAAGCACATAATTTTCAAAATCAGGTCAACACACCTGCACTGTCTAGTCCTTTACAGTTGACCGGAACTGATGAATCCTCTTCTTTTGCACAATACATGAATTTGGTCTTAACAAATATCATGCAAGTTTCGGCTGAAATGAAATCTTCTGTCGATAAAATTGAGAAAAACTCTGTGTCCCAAAACGAGAGTATTAAATCGATGGAAGAAGAAATTGCACGATTAAAGGCCGAAATGAGTGCAAGAGAGAAAGGGAAACTTCCAGCTCAATCCTTACCCAATCCGGGTTATTCACATCATGTGAATGCAATCACCACGTTGAGATCTGGAAGAGTGCTTGACAATCATGTTGGGGAAGAAGTTGATGGTACTGAAAATCATATCAATACCCCGGCTGAGACCTTTCCACACACACACACTTCTAGTTCTGATCCCAGTTCTTCTACCCTACCACCTTCTTCCGAGCCTATTCTTCATTTCCCAAAAGGCTCGCCACTACAGCCCACCTCTTTTACCCCTCCACGGACGATTCCCACTTCTATTCTGGGATCGGTTCCACACACACTTCCTTCTCCTATGATGGACCCAGCGCTTATTGCTAAAGCACCTTATCCTAATCGGTTAAGGGCTAACACACCAAGTCCACATATGGAGAAGATCACTGAGATGTTTAAACAGGTTAACATCAATATCCCTCTTCTAGATGCTATCCAACAAGTCCCTGCATATGCGAAAGTTCTTAAAGACTTTTGCACTAGAAAGAGGAAGAAACAAATGCCCAAGAAGATATTCATGGCAAAAACAGTAGACACGGCTTTCCCCCAGCAATTACCGAGGAAACGTAAGGATCCTGGCTATCCTACGATTTCCATCTCTATTGGGGAGAAACACATTAATCGTGCTCTATTAGATCTTGGGGCAAGTGTTAACCTGCTTCCTTTCTCAGTTTATGAGCAGTTAGGGAT
This sequence comes from Agapanthus africanus, assembly GCA_030015575.1. Taxonomy (NCBI): domain Eukaryota; kingdom Viridiplantae; phylum Streptophyta; class Magnoliopsida; order Asparagales; family Amaryllidaceae; genus Agapanthus; species Agapanthus africanus. Next base: position 138,610,707 of record JASDDO010000010.1, read on the forward strand.
CGGAGAGTTGAAACCATCTCCTTGCACTCTCCAGATGGCTGACCGATCAATCACCAGACCTAGGGGTGAACTAGAGGATGTGTTAATAAAAATCGGGGAATTTATATTTCCTGTAGACTTTATTGTAATTGATACACAGCCTGTAGCGAACTCACGGAATCAAATTCCGGTGATTTTAGGTCGCCCCTTTTTGGCCTCTTCCAATGCTATCATCAATTGTCGTAACGGTTCTATGACCCTATCCTTCGGGAAGAGGACAATTGAGATGAACATTTACAAGTTAGGAAGTGTACCCTCCGAACCTACTGCTCAGGTCTGTTCTGTCGACTTAATGGATGTCGACAGCAGCGAATTTAATGATCCTCCTGATACCGATCTTGACTCTTTTCATACGTTATTGTTTGACCCAACTATGTATCATACACATACGGACTCTTCCACCGAGATGTCCGGGTCAACAACTAACACTGATTATGAACTGCTTTTAGAGTCTGAAGATCACCCCGCACTTTGTGATGACATTATTCTTCGGGGTATAGATGAAACTTTTGAGGAGATCTTCGCTGATGAACTAGCATTTCTGAATAACACGGGTGTTGAGATGAATCAGGTTCCACTCACTGAAATTGAACCTCCACCCCTTCTTCTGACTTGTAAGAAGAATGCGAGTAATCCATCACACTCAATGCATCGTCTCTCCAAAATGAGACGCACACACATTCTATTCCACCACTTACCCTTTCCCCACTTCTTCTTCCACCAACCAGAGCACTGCATTGATAAATTTTTTGAATGGTTGGTGTTAACATTCGGTCTTTGCAAAGCTTGGCATCGACCACTAGTTTTTAACCCCCTCATGTGATTTTCAAAGATTAACATTGCATAAGTTTGGGGGGCATTTTTTTTCGGGCTCTTGAAAAGAAAATTTTTACAAAATGTTGAGCCAAAAATAAGTTTGGGGGAAGTTCTTCACTTAAATATTTTGCCCCCACTAATAAATTCCTCCAAAGCTTACAGGTTTTCGAGATTTAGCAGATGGCAACAGTGAGGACACTGTTGAAAACAAGTTTGGGGGAGGTTTGTGCTTATTTTCGCATCATTTGCATATCACTTTGCATAAGCACAAAACATTTTTTTTGAAAACCATAAAAATTTAAAAAATTTCAAAACTATAAAAATATTTTTGTACATAAATAAGATAATGAAAGTTTAGATAGTGAAAAATTACATCCATGTGATTAGAAAAATTTAAGAAAACCAAGAAAATTAGTAGTTTTCTTATACGAACTAGCAATAAGTAGTTATGAGCCGTTGTCCCAAGGGTTAGTAAGATGAAGGACGTCACTAATCTGAGGATAAAAATAAGTCTGAAAAATAGTTTCTATTCTGGAAGCCAAACATTTTGAACGTTGCTACCCTGCTATTCGCACTTACACACGTCTTGAAGCCTGGGATAGTAGAGGATACCTTGAAATGCTCTTGTCTTAAAGCCAAAATTATGAAGGAAATAAAAAAATGAAATGAAGAAAATATAAAGTGGTGAGAAAAATGGACACTGGTTTTGTTATCACCAAAGGCAATAATATATATATATATATATATATATAGCAAGGGTGCTTCTTCACCTAGTGCCCTAAGGCCAACTGGTCTGGGAGTCACTGCTATGCCTAAGGTGGTGCAAGACGAGGAAAATACACTAAGTAAGCAAGCACATGAGTAATCGGTCGGTTAGTACCTCAAGAAGTATTAACGGTCGCATGAAAGTGTGTGAGCAATCTCATCTAAGTATTCATTAATTAAAAAGTACTGAGACTGATGGGCAAGAGTATGATAGCTTGAATTGAATTCTCCGGGTATAGGGATGTCTTTACACACACGCAGGGTTATATGATCGATGTTTGGAAGAAAGATAGGAATGAAGAATAAGACGATGTTTTATTGAGGGAGGACGTGATTTCTGACATCTTTTCATGACCATTAAGATAGGGCTCATGACAACCGAAAAGCTAGCCTAGTTGGAAACCCTAATTTTCGAAGCTTTTCTTTTACAATTCTTGTCTTTAAATGTAATATTCATGATCTTTCTTTTATTATTGGATTTTGTGGGTGCAATCCGCTGAAAACCCTCAGGAGACAACACTCCTCCTACTAGGGACACCTAGAGGTTTAAAGGCTTGTTGCACATGCTCAGTGCAATCGTGTTGCCTACGAAAGTGTGCTAGTTAGTTTTTCTCTTTCTTTATTTTCTCCTTCTCTTTTTAATAAAAAAGTTCGCTCGAGACGATCGAAATTAAGTTTGGGGGTATTTGATTAGTCGAAAATATTGTATATTTTAGCCGGCAATTTCCTAATCATTTGCACTCATTTAGAAGTATACGGCATTCATATTTTACATATTAGCAAAACTGTCGCAAAATATCAGATTGCATGTATTAGACTCTTAAACCGACACTATAAAGGAAATTGACTGCATTTCATGGCATCGCATCTTCGCTATATTGCGCAACACTTGTTTTGAGATCTGTGCAGGAAAATCCAGCAGAAAGGCCAAAAATGTACATGGTACCGATCAAACATTACGCCAACTTACTAACTTCAGATCTGGTATCAATTCAATGGAGCAATCACAAATCAATATATCAGAAGAAGCCATAAAATACATAACAAGGCCACACCAGAAGACCCAAAGCCCAAGCTCATCAAAGAGCCGCGGATCCGCGGCAATGGCTTGCTTGCGCCGCGGATCCGCGGTGGGTTCATGGAATTAGCCTCCCAAATTTGCATCAAAACTCCTACATCAGTGGCTACAGTTCAGAAATGTACTCCAAGTTCCAGAAGATTCCAGATATTTCTGCCAGATCAGCAAACCCTTGTTTCTACACTAAACTTGTAAGTGCACGGCGGCGCCCCGGCCGTCAATCCGACGGCCAAATGCCGAAACGGTGATAAACTTTAATTTTGCGGACTTAGCAAACCGGCACCACCGCGCACTAAACACCCGGATCGAACCATTAAACTTATTCTAGCTAACTACAAGATGGGTTAGAGATATACCGAATGATCCGAGTCCTCCGGTCTTCTCCTCGTCGTCCCGATCTCCTGCGGAAACTCCGGTCGTCGCCTCCTCGCCGGAAGGGCACCACATCGCCTGTATCTTTTACGGGCTCCCACCTCAATACCGAGGCAACTCGGGCGTGAAGTAGGCTAGTCGACGCGTCCAAGATTTGCTGTAGAATGTGTAGGGTTGAAGCTATGTCTCATTTGGGTTTGTTGCCATTTGAAGATGATGGAGGAAACAAGATAAGAAAATTGGTGCTTGCATTTTTCTAGCATGAAATGAGATCAAGAAAAATGAAACTCTCAAGAATGAAAACTCTCATCTTTTTCTTTCTCTCAACCATGAAAAAACTTATCATCTTAGAAATGGTGGAGCAAAGAATACATAAGCAAAAGGGAGGTGAGTGTAGGAGAGCATGAAGGGTGACCACATCCAAACATCATCATCACAAAACACAAATCAATCCTAATCCTTTCTCATCTCATTAAAGCAAAGGAAAAGACTAAGAAAGAATCAAAATGATGGTTGAAAAGAAAAGATGCCATCATATACAAAACAATTGCAAGAAACTCCCTCCACAAATGTTATTTGCAAACTTGCAAATAACCCCCTCCATCGGAAAAGTCCGGCCGGGAAAGAACAAAGGAAAACCGGCCGGAACGGAATGCAAACTGGCAACTCCAGAAAACTGGTCCCGTAATAAATTACAGGAAAACCCCGATACTGTGCATACACACCTGCATCTGTATTCCGTCCGGATACAAATGCAATGAGACAAAATCTACACTGTACTATACTAGGATCCGGCTTAAACCAAAGCCAGCTAGTAATATCCGTCCGATCCTGATCCGTGCAATACCGCACGTATCTGATCAGACCCTGCCATATAACCATACGGCCACTAGTACTAACCGTCCGATCCTGATCTGTGCAATACCGCACGTATCTGATCGGACCCTGCCATATCTCCATACGGCCTCTACAGCGTTTCGCCCGAAAGCTTGAGTAACTGTAAGTGTGGTGGACTCTAAAGACTCGTCAATACTATGGCTGTGGATTTAACCACTAGCACGTCAGAGGTATAAGCCAATACGTGACGGGCCACCAGCTATTGACCAAAAGGGACGTCGATGAGCGAACTCATCCTGACACCCTACTGAGCCTGTCAGTGACAATATCCGTACAGTCCGGTCCGTTCGTCTATGAGCATCGCATGTCGGGCCTAGGGGGTTGGTAAAAGTCAGACCCCCAAAAGCGGTACAAGTCGTGTCGGAGTGTAGCCCAGAACACCCTGAGATACTACTGGAATACCTACCTGTAAATCTCCTGCCTTGGCCAAGGACTTCGTGTAATGGCTCTCCTAGACACTGCGCGACCTCACCCCCAATACCGGGAGAGACGAACCCCTGAAGATCCGCTCACTGCCTCCATGTGGCTCGGGACTGTACCCAACTAAAACCTGTTTGCACGACTCTTTTGAGCCGTCGTAGGGTAGTAATCAAAGCACAGTGGGAACTCACACGAGACAAATGACGATCCCCAGGTCGATGAACTAACCTGTACACATGTCACCTGGGAACTCCTATCTGACGTCAGGTATAAGACCAACTAGCATGTTTCCGGCGAGTCCTGTCCGGTGTACTCATAACCCAATGAGCACCTGTATACATCTTAGGTGAACCAACTGACACCAGTGGCTTGTGAGACCGGCCACCGCCCCTCGTCGGGGTCTCGACTGTATACACTAGTCTATTCTGGAGAATCGATGCCCTGTCTCGAAACTCCCACGACGAGGGACCTTTTAAGGATGTGCTTATAGACTCCAGCTCTCACTTATATGATCGCCCTCATACTGCTGGTAGTCAAGCAAGAATCCTAGGGGCTCTATCAACGTGCAATAGCGACCTGTCAGGTCGCCTAAAGTAGTACACGATGATAAAGGTAAACCAGATAGCATACTATCATCTCGAGTAAGACTGTCCTACCGGGATAGGTCCTCCCTCAATCATTGCAATCACGTGCCTGTGATCCAATAATTGACTCTGAGGGCACTATCTCCAACAATCTCACACTTGCACTCAAGGCTAATTATTGCGATGTCGCATACTCACAGCCCGTGTGATACCGAACACCCAACTCCTCTACTAGTCAGTCTCACAAATCCCGTTTGTGAAACTATTGCGGTCGAGGAATAGCCTCAGTGAGTGGATCCGCCTTGATGTTTCTTTCTATGTCTCTCTATATCTCATGTTCGCGGAGAAAGCCATCTCCCGAAATGAGCAATACCTGTCTTAGAATGTCTGGATGTCTGATGGGACCCAGCTCATGAATGAACTCCAAATCCAAACTTCTTAGACTGTATCGTCAACTGAACTTAATCAGTATCCTGCGCCATGCCTCCCTCAGTATTGCCTTGGACCACCTGTCCAAAATACTGCCCCTCGTCAGAAGGAAAACTATAACTCTGACAACCTCCTTGTCGTCCATGTCACCTTGGAAGCCTGGAATGATAACTGTCTCCCAAAGGAGGCAGCTGTTATCATATCCCTAGAACATTCACTTATGTTCTAAAACTGCTTCCGACTGTTTCTCCAGGATTGGATCAATGTCAACTTATTGCATCTACTGCAAGAACAACATTTGGTGTGGTACTTGACATCTCATGATTGACTCAATTGCCTGAGCAAGTGATCTGCCAATCATGCACATCCCTCTCCCCTTTAGTCTGTAAGACACCTTTAGAGAGGGTGACTCCATCACCTGCAGATACACTACCGTGCCAGGAGTCGTCCATTCTAAATACTCTTAGAATGCTGTCAAGGTACCCTGATTGGGAAACCACCCAAATCTAGATCTAAAAACATAGATCTAGTAACCAGTATGTATGATATAATGTCCAAGTCCCATGTGGAGAAACCACTGTGTGACGACCAAAGTATAACCGATCGTAGTATAGGAATTTCACTTCCTACTTTGTGTATGTCATCCAAAATCCGGATATCACACCCTACTACCTTCTCAACAGATCCATCCCCTATTCTGATGAAGTCAAACCTATGACTGTCATATCAGAAGTAGATGATCTATCTCCGCTACATCTGCTTTAGTCTATAAATAGACATAAGCCTGATGTCCACCAATGCTTCCGCTGCTCCCACTGACTATGACAACCCTCTGCCAGAGTCATATAGACGTGCACTTCTAAAACTAGTTTAGAAAGACGCTATACTCATCTTCCTGCCGGGTCTCACAGTCTGGAACAACAGCAATGGTAAGTCTGGGTAAACAAGAACTTCCCTGTCACCGTCCTTGAGGCTATCGGAGTACCTCTTGGGTGCCTGAAGTTACCCACCGTATCTGCGGAGTGGCCAATGGAATGTCAAATCAGATTGAATCTTTAGGTTCCTTATCAAATCTTCAGTAATCGTTTGCGGTTCTGGAATCACTTCCAGTTCTACCATACTCCCACTACTGTTTTTGAAAAAATCCATTTTTAATAAAACTGTGGCGAGTCTAGAACAATATTTCTATTGATCTGCCAGATGGTAGAAAGTCAACCCTCGTCATAGCCTGGTCAACCCACAAACAGCCATTACAGAAACGTGCCTTGAGTTGTCCAGTGTCTGGTTTTAATCATAAGCCGGACAACTCCCCGTACCTTAACAATGTTAAGATATGAACTGTACTATATCCAATATAGAACCAGAGGCACTGATTTAATTGAACCAGATTCAAATCATGCAGCTATCTCCAGTGCATGTCAACTAAATGGAAGGAGGCCGATCAGCGTTACTCAACTTAGGAATGCTTCCAATTATGAGTAACCTGAAAGAGAAGCAATTTCTCTTTATCATTACTATCAACTGAATACCATACACAAGTATCTACATCTTCGATCACTTTGAAGAATCCCGATACTCGTTACACCTGGTTCTCTACTCTATTCAAATACCTATAACTCCTCAAAACTTAGACCCTGTGTTTCTACGAAACACCTGTCTAAAAACTAGAGGAGTCATAAGTAAACCGAATATAGTACGAGAACCAACCCCTCTGTCCTCATGGACGCTGGACAACATACAATACTCTGTATAAGTCCCTTGAGTCTGATTACTCATTCACTGTGTGTCGTAGGTTGAAAACTGTACTTATGGTTAAGAAGAATTACACCGCTGTTTAATGCTCCTTACCTAACCATCCACTGATATAGGTAAATGTCGTCGACATAATATCAAAAGGTATATCTCACTCTATGAAAATAGACGTACAGATATATCAATTTGAAATTGGTGCACAACAGCGGATATTCAAAACCAAACATTTGTCGACAGGCAAACAGCCCAGGTGATCTCCTCAAATATCACCGATTACAACGGATCCCGATATAATGAGGATGATCACCCAATTCCCAATAACTTACTCCCACTCATCATCTGTAAAACCATACAGATGTGAGAATCAAACCTGGTAAATACATAACCTGGAGCAAGTGTCCAATCGGGAAATCAGTTTTCTTTTAACAGTACATAGCTGAACTGAAACATTGAAATGTTTCGATAGGGTATCCTGGTATTCCTAGTAATGCCTCTACCATTATCCAGATTCACAACTACAACCGTATAATTCTTTGCCACCTCTCCAAATCCCTTTATATGTCTTTAGTCATTACCTTCTGCACACCTCTTAGGCCAAATGGTTTTCTTCCTTCCCTACCGTTCGGCACCAGCCTATGGTTTGGAAGAAGACTATCCAATAAGCATAATGGGTGTACTGTCCTAGTCATAGGAGCACTCGCAATGCGAGAGAAGGTGAAGATAAAAGACAACCGAATAAACCTTATTCCTATTTCTCCTGGACCAGAATCCATCCCCGAACTGGAACAAGTTCCTTTCGAGTTCGTATATAACCATACGATGGAGTATCCAATAAACTGTGGATCTTCATAGTGATACGGAGTGTCCTGGAGAAATACAAAGGTGATTTAGGATTGGCGAAGAAATACTTGGTTTGGTCTTGAATATCAGTCGCATTTTACTTTGCCCTCTTACTAATCCCTTTCTTTGTCTGAACTTAATACCTTCTGTACACCGTTTAGGCTAACTGGTTTTCTTCATTCCCTACCGGTCGGCACCAGCCTATGGTTTGGAAGAAGACTATCCAATTTGCGTAATAGGTGTACTACTCCTAAACCAAGGAGTACTCGCAACCTGAGAGAAGGTGAAAAGAAAAGACAACTGAATAATCCTATTCGTTTTCTCCAGAACCAGAAACCATCCTCGAATTCCTTCGAGTTCGTATCTAACCATACGATGGTTTTGTCCAATGGAAGTGGACGTTCGCAGTAATACGGGGTGTCCTGGAGAAAAGGGTAAAAGTAGGAGTGGCAATGAGGTCTGCAACTCTGACAATCCAAAAACCAGTGTTAAGAAGGTTCGGTCAACTTGGTCACTGAGTCATAGTCTTAGGGTCGGGTCAATGGTCGCTGCCGAAGAGAGAGAGAAAAGAAACACTCAGCGTGCACTCTAACCTAGATCAGAATGGTTACCAATTTATCTAATCTGGAAACCTCCCACTGTACCTCAAATTCTCCTCCAAACCTGAAAGAAGAATTAGTCGGGGTCACCCGAGGAGTAAACCAACTCATCAGTGGGAATCGGGATCCAACTATCATTGCATGATAACGTGACGGAATCCGCTCACGCTATCACACTCCAGAAGGTATGCGCATATCTGGCAAGTTTCAGTTCTTTTGAAACTCCCGATGTGGATTTTTAACCCATGCTCTTATGACCTTGACTAAGGCCAACAAATCATAAGTCACATGTCAAGTTCTACCCATCATTGTCCAGGTTGATTTGAACCCACCCGTACAAGCCCTTGACTAGGGCCAACAAGGCTATACGACTGTCCCAAACCAACGCATCTATCTATGCAGCATATGAATATCCAATAGCTACCAATCACTGTGCCTTGACTAAGGCCAACAAACACAGCTTGAATACTATTGACTACCCATATGAAACGACGGAGGGCTACGAATGGTTTCTGGCGAAAACCTTTAACGTAATGAACTTGATCTCGTTGAAGGAACGGATAGCTTTTTAGAAAATATAGTGACGAAAACCTTTATTAAAGAGGTCACTCCCGATGAAGGGATCTCGGCTCTTTCCCCGTAGAATGGGGTGCAGGATATCCCAAATGAATACCACGATGCAAAGCAAAAGTAATCGGCTATAGTGAAGTTAATGCCCTGACGTAAACTTCTGTCCAAGGGGTCACTCCCGGTGAAGGGATCTCGGCCCTTGCCTCGTCGACTGAGGAGCAGGATATTCCAAATGAATACCACGATGCAAAACAAAAGTGAACATCCTTGCAATAACAGCTTTTTGAAAAGTGTTCCAACAACATCAGAATAGGTTTGTTTAACTTGCATTGATCCAAATCAACGCAGTCCCATCAATTGATCACACCACAAAGAACGAAAATATACTGACGTACGTATATGCCATCCGCATTCGCCACTGGGTCCCGTCATCACCCGTTAGGTTAGCTAACTAACGGCAGAGCGGGGACTGGACTAGCGCGGATGTAAAACATATACAACATCTACTAATATATATACCAATATATTATATTTCGCTCAAGGCGTGATAAAAAATGCAACATCACAGAACAATACAGATATCTGGGATCCCCGGGTTTCACAGAGCCACTACTGAAACCCGACGTTCCCCTGGTCGTGTGGATAGCCTGTGCAATGAAATCCTAGACCCCTACGGGCGCGGCAAGTTACCCGTCAAAACCTGAAGCGAGGCAGCCCCTTTCAGCTTCGTGAATGGACCACCCAGCACTTCACGGAATCCGGCAACTTGGGCACCCCTCCTGGGTCAACCTGTACCCCCTACGAGTGCGGCGAATAGCCCGCCAATCCTAGAATGAAGCCCCCTCCGTCAAAATGCCATGAGATGCGGGCTTGTTGCCCTCCAGAACCCGGCTATCTGTGCACCCCTCCGCGGGGTAATCCTAGTACAGAAAGTAAAATATACATACAACGGGTACATCGACCGCAACCAGGTCGTGCCCCAAAAGAATAATACAAACAGGCAGTGAAGACAGTCCAAATGTCGGACGCTCGCCCCGCAATATCAAATGTACATAATACAACAACACTGTACTAGCATTGCATCCAGGCTATCTGTTGGAGATAGTGCCCTCAGAGTCAATTATTAGGTCACAGGTACGTGATTGCAATGATTGATAGAGGACCTATCCCGGTAGGACAGTCTTACTCGAGATGATAGTATGCTATCTGGTTTACTTTTATCATCGTGTACTGTTTTAGGTGACCTGACAAGTCGCTATTACATGTTGATAGAGCCCCTAGGATTCTTGCTTGACCACCAGCAGTATGAGGGCGATCATATAAGTGGGAGCTGGGGGTCTATAAGCATATCCTTAAATGGTCCCTAGTCGTGTGAGTTTCGAGACAGGGCATCAATACTTCAGAGTATACTAGTGTATACAGTCGAGACCCCGACGAGGGGCGGTGGCCGGTCTCACAAGCCACTGGTGTCAGTTGGATCACCTAAGATGTATACAGGTGCTTATTGGGTTATGAGTACACCGGACAGGACTCGCCGGGAACATGCTAGTTAGTCATATACCAGACGTCAGATGGCAGTTCCCTGGTGACATGTGTGCAGGTTAGTTCATCGACCTGGGGATCGTCATTTGTCTCGTGTGAGTTCCCACTGTACTTTGATTACTACCCTACCACGGCTCAAAGGAGTCATGCAAACAGATTTTAGTTGGGTACAGTCCCGAGCCACATGGAGACAGTGAGCGTATCTTCACGGGTTCGTCTCTCCTGGTATTGGGGGTGAGGTCGTGCTGTGTCTAGGAGAGCCATTACACGAAGTCCTTGGCCAAGGCAAGGAGATTTACTGGTAGGTATTCCAGTAGTATCTCAGGGTGTTCTGGGCTACACTCCGACACGACTTGTACCGCTTTTGGGGGTCTGACTTTTACCAACCCCCTAGGCCCGCCATGCGATACTCATAGACGAACGGACCGGACTGTACGGATATTGTCACTGACAGGCTCAGTAGGGTGTCAGGCTGAGTTCGCTCGCAGACGTCCCTTTTAGTCAATACCTGGTAGCCCGTTAGGTATTGGCTTATACCTCTGACGTGCTAGTGGTTAAATCCATAACCAAGGTGTTGACGAGTCTTTAGAGTCCCCCACATTCAGTTACTCAAGCTTTCGGGCGAAAAGCTGTAGAGGCCGTATGGAGATATGGCAGGGTCCGATCAGATACGTGCGGTATTGCACGGATCAGGATCGGACAGTTTGTACTATAGGCCGTATGGTTATATGGCAGGGTTCGATCAGATACGTATGGTATTGCACGGATCAGGATCGAACGGATATTACTAGCCGGCTTTGGTTTAAGCCGGATACTAGTATAGTACAGTGTAGATTTTGTCTCATCGCATTTGTATTTCGGTCGGAATACAAATGCGGGTGTGTATGCACAGTATCGGGGTTTTTCCTGTAATTTATTACGGGACCAGTTTTCTGGAGTTGCCAGTTTGCTTTCCGTTTCGGCCGATTTCCTTTGTTCCGTTCATTGGCCGAAGTTTGGTGGAGGAGGGCTTATTTGCATTGTTGCAAATGAGTGTTTGTGGAGGGGGTTCTTTGCTTATATTTGTATCATGATGGTTTCATGATGGAGCCCATCCTTTGACTCTTTCTTTTCCATCATGGCTTGACTTTGGCTCATCATGGTTGTTGATGATGAGGTTGGTGGAAGGTGGTTGAGTATGGGTTTTGATTTGGTGTGACCATTAATCCTTTTGATTTTTCTTTTTCTCCTTTGAAAAATCAATCATCCTTTTTCTCCACCCATTTTGTGCATGGGGCCGGCCACTGTGTAGGAATGGAGTGAGGTTTAATTTGTTTGTGTGGATAATTTCCTTCAAGCATTTTCGTGGGCCCCCCTTCATTTGTGAGTATGGATTTATTTTTCTTAGTGCTTATATATGAGTGCACTGGTTTTGTAATTGGTAGGAAATGATGCATTATTTTATATATGGTGGCAATGAGATTAATTGGTAGGAAAGGTGCTGTTGGGATTTTTGGCCGAGCCTCTTTTGAAAAGCATGCTCCATTTTTCCTCTAGCATCCATGAAAAATTCTTGTCCACAAATTCCTCCATAAATGGCAACCTTTTAAACCCCAAAGAGATATGGCTACCACACTATTCTACAGCATCCCTTGGACGCGTCGGCTAGCCAACTTCGCGTCCGAGTTGCCTCGGTATTGAGGTGGGAGCCCATAAAAGATGCAGGCGATGTGGTGCCCTTCCGGCGAGGAGGCGACGACCGGAGTTTCCGCAGGAGATCGGGATGACGACGAGAAGACCGGAGGACTCGGATCACTCGGTATATCTCTTCCCTTTCTTGTAGATAGCTAGGACTAGTTAGTGGTTCGATCCGGGTATTAGTGCGCGGCGGTTTGCCAGTTCAAGAAAATTTAAAGTTTATCACTGCTTCCGCATTTGGCCGTCGGATTGACGGCCGGGGCGCCGCCGTGCACTTACAGTGGTATCAGAGCCTAGCCATTAACTTAGTCTAGCTTGCTTTAATGTGTTTTTCAGTTCCGATCGATCAAATGTTCCAAAACCCGTTTTTCCTTCGCATCAATTTCTGTTGAAAATTTTTGGTCTCGAAAAATTTTTCAGGTTGTAAAATATTGATGTGCTGGAAAATCTAAGAGCTCTGTAAAAATTCGATGAAGTGACTCCACTGTGGGAGCGCGGAACCGCCGCAAACACCCCCTTCTCGCCGCGGTTCCGCCGCGCACTGTGGAGATTCCTGCACAAAATTTCTACAGTGTCTTTGTGGGCTTAAAATATGGGTTTTGGAATATTAATTTTGGGCCCAGAATTTCTTGATGTGCTACAGTAGTACTTGGGGGCCCACTTGTTAAAGTTTGATCGATCGGATATTTTAAACACATTTTTCACAGTATTTACATTATATCTGCGACCGTGAATGTCACTTGATCGGTAAATCCGGTCTAACTGCTATAGCCCAGTTAGACGGATTTGCGAACATGACTTTCACGTTGATGTTCTGTTTTTGCTGTGATGTTGCGGATCGGTCGTGGGGGATAGCCTGGATGCAATGCTAGTACAGATGTGGTTGTATTATGTACATTTGATATTGCGGGGCGAGCGTCCGACATGTGGACTGCCGTCACTGCCTGTTTGTATTATTATTTTGGGGCACGACCTGGTTGCGGTTGATGTACCCGTTGTATGTATATTTTACTTTCTGTACTAGGATTACCCCGCGGAGGGGTGCACGGATAGCCGGGTTCTAAAGGGCAACATGCCCGCATCTCATGGCATTGAGACGGAGGGGGCTTCACTCTAGGATTGGCGGGCTATTCGCCGCACTCGTAGGGGGTACAGGTTGACCCAGGAAGGGTGCCCAAGTTACCGGATTCCGTGAAGTGCTGGGTGGTCCATTCACGGCGCTGAAGGGGGCTGCCTCGCTTCAGGTTTTGGCGGGTAACTTGCCGCGCCCGTAGGGGTCTAGGATTTCATTACACAGGCTATCCACACGACCAGGGGAATGTCGGGTTTCAGTAGTGGCTCTGTGAAACCTGGGGATCCCAGATATCTGTATTGATTCTGTGATGCTGTTCATTCTCTGTGATGTTGCATTTTATCACGCCTTGAGCGAATATAATATATTGGTATATATATTAGTAGATGTTGTATATGTTTTGCATCCGCGCTAGTCCAGTCCCCGCTCTGTCGTTAGTTAGCTAACCTAACGGGTAATGACGGGACCAAGTGGCGAATGCGGATGGCATATACGTACATCAGTATATTTTCGTTCTTTTTGGTGTGATCAATTGATGGGACTGCATTGATTCGGATCAATGCAAGTTATAAACAAACCTAATCTGATGTTGTTGGAACACTTTTCAAAAAGCTGTTATTGCAAGGACGTTCACTTTTGTTTTGCATCGTGGTATTCAGTTGGAATATCCTGCTCCTCAGTCGACGAGGCAAGGGCCGAGATCCCTTCACCAGGAGTGACCCCTTGGACAGAAGTTTGCGTCAGGGCATTAACTTCACTATAGCCGATTACTTTTGCTTTGCATCGCGGTATTCATTTGGAATATCCTGCACCCCATTCTACAGGGAAATAGCCGAGATCCCTTCACCGGGAGTGACCTCTTTAGCAACGGTTTTCGTCACTATATTTTCAAAAAGCTATCCGTTCCTTCAACGATATCAAGTTCATTACGTTAAAGGTTTTCGCCAGAAACCATTCGTAGCCCTCCGTCGTTTCAGACGGGTAGCACGTAGTATTCATGCTATGTTTGTTGACCTTCGTCAAGGCATAGTGTATGGTAGCTGTTTGTTACCTTTCTGCTGCATAGATAGATGCGTTAGTTTGGGACAGTCGTATAGCCTTGTTGACCTTCGTCAAGGGCTTGTACGGGTGGATTCAAATTAACCTGGATAATGACGGGTAGAACTTGACATGTGACTTATGATTTGTTGACCTTCGCCAAGGTCATAAGAGCATGGGGCAGAAATCACATCGGGAGTTTCAAAAGAACTGAAACTTGCCAGATATGCGCATACCTTCTGGAGTGTGATGATGTGAGCGGATTCCGTCACGTTATCATGCGATGATAGTTGGATCCCGATTCCTACTGATGAGTTAGTTTACTCCTCGGGTGTTCCCGACTAATTCTTCTTTTAGGTTTGGAGGAGAATTTGAGGTACAGTGGGAGGTTTCCAGATTAGATAAATTGGTAACCATTCTGATCTAGGTTAGAGTGCACGCTGAGTGTTTCTTTTCTCTCTCTCTTTGGCAGCGACCATTGACCCGACCCTAAGACTATGACTCAGTGACCAAGTTGACCGAACCTTCTTTAACACTGGCTTTTGGATTGTCAGAGTTGCAAACCTCATTGCCACTCCTACTTTTACCCTTTTCTCCAGGACACCCCGTATTACTACGAACGTCCATTTCCATTGGACAAAACCATCGTATGGTTAGATACGAACTCGAAAGAATTTATTCGAGGATGGTTTCAGGTTCTGGAGGAAACGGATAGGATTATTCAGTTGTCTTTTCCTTTTACCTTCTCTCAGGTTGCGAGTACTCCTTGGTTTAGGAGATAGTACACCTATTACGCAAATTGGATAGTCTTCTTCCAAACCTTAGGCTGGTGCCGACCGGTAGGGAATGAAGAAAACCAATTAGCATAACGATGGTGTGCAGAAGGTATTATGTTAAGACAAAGCAAGGGATTAGTAAGAGGGCAAAGTAAATTGCAACAGATATTCACGACCAAACCAAAGTATTTCTTCGCCAATCCTAAATCACCTTTGTATTTCTCCAGGACACTCCGTATCACTACGAAGATCCACAGTTTATTGGATACTCCATCGTATGGTTATATACGAACTCGAAAGGAACTTGTTCCAGTTCGGGGATGGATTCTGGTCCAGGAGAAATAGGAATAAAGTATATTCAGGTGTCTTTTATCTTCACCTTCTCTCATTGCGAGTGTTCCTAGGATTAGGACAGTACACCCATTATGCTTATTGGATAGTCTTCTTCCAAACCATAGGCTGGTGCCGAACGGTAGGGAAGGAAGAAAACCAATTGGCCTAAAGGGGTGTGCAGAAGGTAAAGACTAAAGACATATGAAGGGATTTGGAGAGGTGGCAAAGAACTATACGGTTACAGTCGTGAATCTGGAAGAGGCATTACTAGGAATACCGGGATACCCTATCGAAACATTTCAATGTTTCAGTTTCACTGTGTAATGTTAAAGGAAAACTGATTTCCCGATTAGACACTTGCTCCAGGGTATGTATTTACCAGGTATGATTCTCACATCTGTATGGTTTTACAGATGATGAGTGGGAGTAGGTTATTAAGAATTGGGTGATCATCCTCATTATATCGGGATTCGTTGTAATCGGTGATATTTGAGGAAGTCACCTGGGCTGTTTGCCGGTCGGCAAATATTTGGTTTTGAATATCTGCAGTTATGCACCAATTTCAAATTGATATATCTGTACGTCTATTTTCATAGAGTGAGATATACCTTTCTGAAATTATGTCTACGACGTTTACCTATATCAGTAGATGGTTAGGTAAGGAGCATTAAACAGTGGTGTAATTCTTCTTGACCATAAGTACAGTTTTCAACCTACGACACACAGTGAATGAGTTATCAGACTCAAGGGACTTATACAGGGTATTGTATGTTGTCCAGGGTCCATCAGGACAGAGGGGTTGGTCCTCGTACTATATTCGGTTTACATATGACTTCTCTAGTTTTTAGACAGGTGTTTCGTGGAAACACATGGTCCGAATTTTGAGAAGTTATAGGTATTTGAATAGAGTAGAGAACCAGGTGTAGCAAGTATCGGGATTCTTCAAAGAGATCGAAGATGTAGATACTTGTGTATGGTATTCGGTTGGTAGTAGTGACTAAGAGAACTTGCTTCTCTTTCAGGTTACTCATAATTGGAAGCATTCCTAAGTTGAGTAACGCTGATCGGCCTCCTTCCATTTAGTTGACATGCACTAGAGAAAGTTGCATGATTTGGATCTGGTTCAGTTAAATCAGTGCCTCTGGTCCTATATGGGATATAGAACAGTTCGTATCTTGACGTTGTTAAGGTACGGGGAGTTGTCCAGCTTATGATTAAAACCAGACTCTGGATAACTCAAGGCACGTTTCTGTAATGGCTGTATTGTGGGTTGACCCAGGCTATGACGAGGGTTGACTTTCTACCATCTGGATGAACAATAGCAATATTGTTCTAGACTCGCCACAGTTTTATTAAAAATGGACTTTTTCAGAAAAACAGTAGTGGGAGTATGGTAGAACTGGAAGTGAATCCAGAACCACAAGCGATTACTGAAGATTTGACAAGGAACCTAAAGATTCAATCTGGATTGACATTCCATTGGCCACTCCGCAGATAAGGTGGGTAACTTCAGGCACCCGAGAGGTACTATGGTAGCCTCAAGGACGGTGACAGGGAAGTTCTTGTTTACCCTCAATTACCATTGCTGTTGTTCCAGGCTGCGAGACCCGGCGGGAGGATGAGTATAGCGTCGTTCTAAACTAGTTTTATAAGTGTACGTCTATATGACTCTGCCAGAGGGTTGTCGTAGTCAGTGGGAGCAGCGGAAGCATTGGTGGACAGGTAGCTTATGTCTATTTATAGACTAAAGCACCAGTAGCGGAGATAGATCATCTATTTCTGACGTGACAGTCATGGGTTTGACTTCATCAGAATAGGGGATGGATCTGTTGAGAAGGTAGTAGGGTGTGATATCCTGGTATTTGGATGACATACACAGAATAGGAAAAGAAACTCTTATACTACGATCGGTTATACTTTGGTCGTCACACAGTGTTTTCTCCATATGGGAAATGGATTTTGTATCAGACATACTGGTTACTAGATCTATGGTTTTAGATCTAGATTTGGGTAGTCTCCCAATCTGGGTACTTAGACAGCATTCTAAGAGTATTTAGAATGGACGACTCCTGGCACGGTAGTATACCTGCAGGTAATGGAGTCACCCTCTCTAAAGGTGTCTTATAGACTAAAGTAGAGAAGGATGTGCATGATTGGCAGATCACTTGCTCAGGCAATTGAGTCAATCATGAGATGTCAAGTACCACACCAGATGTTGTTCTCGCACAAGATGCAATAAGTTGACATTAGTCCAATCCAGGAGAAACAGTCGGAAGCAGTTTTAGAACATAAGTGGATGTTCTAGGGATATGATAACGACAGCCTCATTCGGGAGACAGTTATCATTCCAGGCTACCAAGGTGACATGGACGACAAGGAGGTTGTCAGAGTTATAGTTTTTCCCTCCGACGAGGGACAGTATTTTGGACAGGTGATCCAAGGCAATACTGAGGGAAGCATGGCGCAGGATACTGATTAAGTTCAGTTGACGATACAGTCTAAGAAGTTTGGATTTGAAGTTCATTTATGAGCTAGGTCCCATCAGACATCCAGACACATTCTAAGACAGGTATTGCTCTTTTCGGGAGATGGCTTTCTCCGCGAACTTGAGATATAGAGAGACATAGAAAGAAACAACAAAGCGGATCCACTCACTAAGGCTATTCCTCGAACGCAATAGTTTCGCAAACGAGCTTTGTGAGACTGACTAGTAGAGGAGTTGGGTGTTCGGTATCACACGGGCTGTGAGTATGCGACATCGCAATAATTAGCCTTGAGTGCAAGTGGGAGATTGTTGGAGATAGTGCCCTCAGAGTCAATTATTAGGTCACAGGTACGTGATTGCAATGATTGATAGAGGACCTATCCCGGTAGGACAGTCTTACTCGAGATGATAGTATGCTATCTGGTTTACCTTTATCATCGTGTACTGTTTTAGGTGACCTGACAAGTCGCTATTACACGTTGATAGAGCCCCTAGGATTCTTGCTTGACCACCAGCAGAATGAGGGCGATCATATAAGTGGGAGCTGGGGGTCTATAAGCATATCCTTAAATGGTCCCTAGTCGTGTGAGTTTCGAGACCGGGCATCGATACTCCAGAGTAGACTAGTGTATACAGTCGAGACCCCGACGAGGGGCAGTGGCCGGTCTCACAAGCCACTGGTGTCAGTTGGATCACCTAAGATGTATACAGGTGCTTATTGGGTTATGAGTACACCGGACAGGACTCGCCGGGAACATGCTAGTTAGTCATATACCAGACGTCAGATGGCAGTTCCCTGGTGACATGTGTGCAGGTTAGTTCATCGACCTGGGGATCGTCATTTGTCTCGTGTGAGTTCCCACTGTACTTTGATTACTACCCTACCACGGCTCAAAGGAGTCGTGCAAACAGATTTTAGTTGGGTACAGTCCCGAGCCACATGGAGGCAGTGAGCGTATCTTCAGGGGTTCGTCTCTCCCGGTATTGGGGGTGAGGTCGTGCTGTGTCTAGGAGAGCCATTACACGAAGTCCTTGGCCAAGGCAAGGAGATTTACTGGTAGGTATTCCAGTAGTATCTCAGGGTGTTCTGGGCTACACTCCGACACGACTTGTACCGCTTTTGGGGGTCTGACTTTTACCAACCCCCTAGGCCCGCCATGCGATACTCATAGACGAACGGACCGGACTGTACGGATATTGTCACTGACAGGCTCAGTAGGGTGTCAGGCTGAGTTCGCTCGCAGACGTCCCTTTTAGTCAATACCTGGTAGCCCGTTACGTATTGGCTTATACCTCTGACGTGCTAGTGGTTAAATCCACAACCAAGGTGTTGACGAGTCTTTAGAGTCCCCCACATTCAGTTACTCAAGCTTTCGGGCGAAAAGCTGTAGAGGCCGTATGGAGATATGGCAGGGTCCGATCAGATACGTGCGGTATTGCACGGATCAGGATCGGACAGTTTGTACTATAGGCCGTATGGTTATATGGCAGGGTTCGATCAGATACGTGCGGTATTGCACGGATCAGGATCGAACGGATATTACTAGCCGGCTTTGGTTTAAGCCGGATACTAGTATAGTACAGTGTAGATTTTGTCTCATCGCATTTGTATTTCGGTCGGAATACAAATGCGGGTGTGTATGCACAGTATCGGGATTTTTCCTGTAATTTATTACGGGACCAGTTTTCTGGAGTTGCCAGTTTGCTTTCCGTTTCGGCTGATTTCCTTTGTTCTGTTCATTGGCCGAAGTTTAGTGGAGGAGGGCTTATTTGCATTGTTGCAAATGAGTGTTTGTGGAGGGGGTTCTTTGCTTATATTTGTATCATGATGGTTTCATGATGGAGCCCATCCTTTGACTCTTTCTTTTCCATCATGGCTTGACTTTGGCTCATCATGGTTGTTGATGATGAGGTTGGTGGAAGGTGGTTGAGTATGGGTTTTGATTTGGTGTGACCATTAATCTTTTTGATTTTTCTTTTTCTCCTTTGAAAAATCAATCATCCTTTTTCTCCACCCATTTTGTGCATGGGGCCGGCCACTGTGTAGGAATGGAGTGAGGTTTAATTTGTTTGTGTGGATAATTTCCTTCAAGCATTTTCGTGGGCCCCCCCTTCATTTGTGAGTATGGATTTATTTTTCTTAGTGCTTATATATGAGTGCACTGGTTTTGTAATTGGTAGGAAATGATGCATTATTTTATATATGGTGGCAATGAGATTAATTGGTAGGAAAGGTGCTGTTGGGTTTTTTGGCCGAGCCTCTTTTGAAAAGAATGCTCCATTTTTCCTCTAGCATCCATGAAAAATTCTTGTCCACAAATTCCTCCATAAATGGCAACCTTTTAAACCCCAAAGAGATATGGCTACCACACTATTCTACAGCATCCCTTGGACGCGTCGGCTAGCCAACTTCGCACCCGAGTTGCCTCGGTATTGAGGTGGGAGCCCGTAAAAGATGTAGGCGATGTGGTGCCCTTCCGGCGAGGAGGCGACGACCGGAGTTTCCGCAGGAGATCGGGATGACGACGAGAAGACCGGAGGACTCGGATCACTCGGTATATCTCTTCCCTTTCTTGTAGATAGCTAGGACTAGTTAGTGGTTCGATCCGGGTATTAGTGCGCGGCGGTTTGCCAGTTCAAGAAAATTTAAAGTTTATCACTGCTTCCGCATTTGGCAGTCGGATTGACGGCTGGGGCGCCGCCGTGCACTTACACTATCCCCCACGACCGATCCGCAACAACACAGCATAACACAGAACATCAACGTGAAAGTTACGTTCGCAAATCCGTCTAACCGGGCTATAGCAGTTAGATAGGATTTACCGATCAAGTGACATTCACGGTCGCAGATATAATGTAAATACTGTGAAATAATGTGTTTAAAATATCCGATCGCTCAAAAATTAACAAGTGGGGCCCCAAGCAATACTGTAGCACTCACAGAAAATCTGGGCCCAATTTTAATCTTCCAGAAACCACATTTTCAACTCAGGAACATTCTGCAAAGTTTTGGGGGCATGAACAGTTAACATTGCGGCGGAGCCGCGGCCCAAGCAAGGGTTTGGCCGCGGTTCCGCGGTGGTACGGTGAGTTCATGCTACCAATTTTTTACAGTATGCTTATAATTCCCTGCACATCACTCTGAGACAACCTGAAAAATTTTTAGACTCAAAAAAAATTCGACAGAAACTGATGTGCTTGAAAAACGCGTTTTCGGGATTTTGTTCGATCGGAAATGTAAAACACATCAAACAAAGCTATACGAAGTTAATGGCGAGGCTCTGATACCACTGTAAGTGCACGGCGGCGCCCCGGCCGTCAATCCGACGGCCAAATGCAGAAGCGGTGATAAACTTTAATTTTGCGGACTTAGCAAACTGGCACCACCGCGCACTAAACACCCGGATCGAACCATTAAACTTATTCTAGCTAACTACAAGACGGGTTAGAGATATACCGAATGATCCGAGTCCTCCGGTCTTCTCCTCGTCGTCCCGATCTCCTGCGGAAACTCCGGTCGTCGCCTCCTCGCCGGAAGGGCACCACATCGCCTGTATCTTTTACGGGCTCCCACCTCAATACCGAGGCAACTCGGGCGCGAAGTAGGCTAGCCGACGCGTCCAAGATTTGCTGTAGAATGTGTAGGGTTGAAGCTATGTTTCATTTGGGTTTGTTGCCATTTGAAGATGATGGAGGAAACAAGATAAGAAAAATGGTGCTTGCATTTTTCTAGCATGAAATGAGATCAAGAAAAATGAAACTCTCAAGAATGAAAACTCTCATCTTTTTCTTTCTCTCAACCATGAAAAAACTTATCATCTTAGAAATGGTGGAGCAAAGAATACATAAGCAAAAGGGAGGTGAGTGTAGGAGAGCATGAAGGGTGACCACATCCAAACATCATCATCACAAAACACAAATCAATCCTAATCCTTTCTCTTCTCATTAAAGCAAAGGAAAAGACTAAGAAAGAATCAAAATGATGGTTGAAAAGAAAAGATGCCATCATATACAAAACAATTGCAAGAAACTCCCTCCACAAATGTTATTTGCAAACTTGCAAATAACCCCCTCCATCGGAAAAGTCCGGCCGGGAAAGAACAAAGGAAAACCGGCCGGAACGGAATGCAAACTGGCAACTCCAGAAAACTGGTCCCGTAATAAATTACAGGAAAACCCCGATACTGTGCATACACACCCGCATCTGTATTCCGTCCGGATACAAATGCAATGAGACAAAATCTACACTGTACTATACTAGGATCCGGCTTAAACCAAAGCCGGCTAGTAATATCCGTCCGATCCTGATCCGTGCAATACCGCACGTATCTGATCAGACCCTGCCATATAACCATACGGCCACTAGTACTAACCGTCCGATTCTGATCTGTGCAATACCGCACGTATCTGATCGGGCCCTGCCATATCTCCATACGGCCTCTACAGCGTTTCGCCCGAAAGCTTGAGTAACTGTAAGTGTGGTGGACTCTAAAGACTCGTCAATACTATGGCTGTGGATTTAACCACTAGCACGTCAGAGGTATAAGCCAATACGTGACGGGACACCAGCTATTGACCAAAAGGGACGTCGATGAGCGAACTCATCCTGACACCCTACTGAGCCTGTCAGTGACAATATCCGTACAGTCTGGTCCGTTCGTCTATGATCATCGCATGTCGGGCCTAGGGGGTTGGTAAAAGTCAGACCCCCAAAAGCGGTACAAGTCGTGTCGGAGTGTAGCCCAGAACACCCTGAGATACTACTGGAATACCTACCAGTAAATCTCCTGCCTTGGCCAAGGACTTCGTGTAATGGCTCTCCTAGACACAGCGCGACCTCACCCCCAATAACGGGAGAGACGAACCCCTGAAGATCCGCTCACTGCCTCCATGTGGCTCGGGACTGTACCCAACTAAAACCTGTTTGCACGACTCCTTTGAGCCGTGGTAGGGTAGTAATCAAAGCACAGTGGGAACTCACACGAGACAAATGACGATCCCCAGGTCGATGAACTAACCTGTACACATGTCACCTGGGAACTGCTATCTGACGTCAGGTATAAGACCAACTAGCATGTTCCCGGCGAGTCCTGTCCGGTGTACTCATAACCCAATGAGCACCTGTATACATCTTAGGTGAACCAACTGACACCAGTGGCTTGTGAGACCGGCCACCGCCCCTCGTCGGGGTCTCGACTCTATACACTAGTCTACTCTGGAGAATCGATGCCCTGTCTCGAAACTCCCACGACTAGGGACCTTTTAAGGATGTGCTTATAGACTCCAGCTCTCACTTATATGATCGCCCTCATACTGCTGGTAGTCAAGTAAGAATCCTAGGGGCTCTATCAACGTGCAATAGCGAACTGTCAGGTCACCTAAAGCAGTACACGATGATAAAGGTAAACCAGATAGCATACTATCATTTCGAGTAAGACTGTCCTACCGGGATAGGTCCTCCCTCAATCATTGCAATCACGTGCCTGTGATCCAATAATTGACTCTGAGGGCACTATCTCCAACAAAACTAAGCTTTGTAATCTAGAACCTTCTTCTTAAACCCTAGCTTAAACCCTAAGCTAACCCTAACAAACTCTTTCTAGAAACCTTTGAACAAACTTTTAGCGGGAATTTTAGTTTCAAACCTAGACCTAGGGTTTGGGTGTTCTATAAATAAGACCCTAGGCTCACTTATTATTCATCTTGAAAAATCTTTGATTATCTTGGAAATCATTAGAGAGCCATTCTATCTCTCTCTCTTCATCTTCTTCCACAAATCTAGTGAGAGGATTTGTGTGAAACCCTAACCCTAATTCCAATTAAAATCAAGATCCCGAGTACCCATTAAGCAAGAAGCCCTACAACCTTTAGGAGCGGAGCCGATCTTCAACGGAGCAAGCGATCCCAGCCGATCCACGACTCACGAAGCCGAGCGACGCCCGATCAACAATCTAGATTCTTCCTCTTGTAGTTCTTGAAGCGAATGTAATCAAAATTGTTGAGATAAATAAAGGTGATATTCGT
Source organism: Agapanthus africanus (assembly GCA_030015575.1). NCBI lineage: Eukaryota > Viridiplantae > Streptophyta > Magnoliopsida > Asparagales > Amaryllidaceae > Agapanthus > Agapanthus africanus. The sequence goes on from JASDDO010000010.1 coordinate 138,634,815, forward strand.
TTATCTTGTTTTCTTTAAATTCTGCATCATGATATCTTTACAATTCGTAAATATTTTCTGTGTGGTGATGTGTGAATAAAACTCCGCTCGTCGAGGAGTCGAGACGTTCAATAGAATAATGATGTAACATAGCTTTAATCGATTCTTGATTCCTACGAGTTTTGTAAACCCTAGCAAGTTCAAGAACCGACAACCCATTTCGTTACGATGCTTTCTTGAATGATATCGCTCGAAATTGGGGAGTTAGGATCGTTTCTTGAAATTGCTAGAGGCTAGAATGTGAACGATATCGACAAAAGAACAAGGGATAAGATGAAACCCTAGTTTCACGAGAAAGCCCTAACTCTCGTCGATCATCATCGATCTAGTATCAATCCTTCGAAGGACAAGAACACGAAATCTTTAGATTACATCACGTCTATTGATCCGATCGATTCCTACGAACCTCTTTTAGATTCTTGACTGTTGATTGGAAATATCATCGATACACCGATTCTTGATTGTTTATCATTTTCTTGATTCTTGAATAGAATAGTGACACTTGAAAATCAAAATTCTTGAATCATGTTTTCGTTTATCTTAGCTTAACTTTTCAATTCAAGCATATCATAATACAAACGAATCGTGCAATCCCTGTGGACGATCCGCACTCATTCATGAACTACAATTGACACCGTAGTTTGATTGCGGTCAAATATAAATTTTTGGTTGTGATTTCTTTACAATTTTTCCAACTACACAATCCGAAATCTTTTTCAATCAGACGCCACATACATCATATCACGAGAAAACCACAATTTCTATTTAAAACTTAATATAAGTTTTATGAAATTCCTTTGCGGTTCTCCCCAAATCCAGAAAATCTCATGAATACGGAAATCTCCAATAGAATCACAATATATGCAGTATACAATGAGATAATAAGTACCGGCGTAAAACCAAAGATCAGTGCATAACTGGAATGTATTTATGCAAATGCATTTGGCATCTAAGTAAGAAATACAATATCTATACTAGCATACAAGATCATGAATGTTAAACAATATTATTTCTACAGACTATCGAATCATACAATGTAATAACAATTACTACAGTGTGCGTGACATGGCAATTACTGATGATGATGTGTATGAGCCGACAAGCAAGTGTACGTGCAACATACGCATCATCGGTAACGGTGCTGGTGTCCTAACAGACGAGTTCATAATAGTTAAAGAAATACATGTATAAATATGCAATGCAATGATAACAACATGTATATAACGGAGAATGAGTAGTAAACGCAACATTATAGAATATACATATCTATATACGAGTCATACAGTTTTAGTGTTTGAAATAGCACGAATCGTGGTTTTTAGAAAAGTAGGGGCTGCGGTATTTTTGAGAAAAGATATGTCCTTTGAAAATCCATAGCATCCCTCTGAATGTCTTTTGAAAATACTCACGATTCGTTAGTTTTGAAAATAGGTATGACTCGGGCCTAGTCTAGCATCTACCTAAATAACTAAAAGACTAAACTAAGAAATGAGACAAAAGGTAATAAGAAATCTATATTATCCCGAGCCGATATATCTAATAGTCGGCGATCCAGCCTCATATCGTCACGTACGGTAATAATACATCGTACTACATCCTCGAGTCAAGGGTGCGGATCAATCATCATATCTATACCTCTTACAGTAAAATCCATCGTACGGCATCCCCAAAATCGAGGGTACAGATCAAATATCATATATACATCATCATTTATACGGTATCATCATCGTACAATATCATGATCAGGGGTACGGTTCTAAAGTCTTGTACATTCTAATATCATCAATTCACATATTATCACATGTATGAATACATATCGCCCAATGATCCATCATAATATCATATCATATACAATATCACGACTCAATCACATATCAAAATCTTACGGCATCATGCCCGATCATATCCACTCATCTCCGCATATCACATACTATCCTTATTACCCGTGTATATGTATATATATATATATATATATATATATATATATTTACACATCCACACATACATATATTTGTATACATACACATATACACACAAAATCAAGTGTGCATGTGCGAGTGTGTGTGTGTGACTACATATAACCTGCGATTCTCCACCAAGTTAATCATCATTTGGATAGGTCTTCCTAGATCAACCTAATCTAACCTAAGGTCTTCTAAATACCCTACTCGCTAAGTATCCAATATCGCATCCAAACTCATAATAATATAGTAATAACCATATTCTACGTTTGCGGGGGTGCTATACTCCATCCACTCGACTTCCCCCGTAGATATACATCTACTCACCTGATCTTGCCGAAGTCAATGACGCCATGCTCTCCCTTGTCGTACGATGTTCCCGCGGGGTACCTATAGTTTCAATACGTTATATCGTAAAACAAGAATCAAATACAAGAACAGCTGATACGGCTCACGGAACACACATAGGTTAGAACCTATGGTCAACGTGAGCAAGAGCAACCAAACATCCCTTGTCGTCGACATACAAACGTCCAACGATCGAGATAAAACACAATATAGAAACTCAAGTTATTAAAAAATCCACAAAATTCAAAACAGCAACTTAGAAAACTTGCTCCAGATTTTGACTCAGGTAGTATAGGGCTAAACAAACAATACAGAGGCTGGATTATAAGGTAACTGAGTTATACACCAAAATACAACCCCATATACAAACATTGACCAGGCGAGATTCACCAAATCCCCGATCTTGCCGGTCCCATGGAGGAATTGGGTTCTCTTCTTCTCGTGGCGGTCTTCTAATGGTCTATCTAGGTTACTCTACTTGTTTGATTTTCTTTAAAACACCTCAGGTTACTCCTGATTTCCTGTAGGCATCACAAACCACAAAACCGACACGGAAAGTTCTAAAGTCCAAGTCTTGGGTTTTCAAAGTTCACTTGGTCCAGGATTTATAACACTAGATGGATTGTAGTCACTAATAATGCTGAACTACACCATCACAACTCCATATAAGCCCTAAGCCTCATCTAAGAATTTTCAAACATCATCAAACTACATCAACTTGATTCTAAACTACATTAGATCATTAGGAAATCTAAAAACTAAACTAGAAGTGTAGGATTTACCTCATTTGGCAACTCAAGAATATTCTTGAGTTGCTCAAAGTCTTCAAAGTTCTAACTTGATTGGTCCAAAGGATTTATAGTGATGTTGTGGTCATTTTTTGTGAAAGATGCATGGTGTTTTAGTGAGGATTTTGGGATGGTCATGGGTGGTAGTGGAGGTGGAGTGATGAAGGAGAATGAGGAACTAGGAAGAATGTGAGGAGATGATTATATGAAGGAGGCTAGAAGAACATGGTGGAAACTTCTCACTCTCTCTCTCTCTCACCCTCTCTCTCATGAGCCCATACACCATTGTCCCATCCACACAAATATCTTCTCTTAAAAAAATTTCCCTTTTACTTTTTTTCTTTTTTTATTTTAAAAAACCAAATCATTCTCAATAAAGAGAAGGATACCATGTTAAATAACAAAATGTTACAAGTAGCTTGCAACATGGTTTGTTGCTTGTCACATGCATAACTTGATTAATGCAAGATTAGTGAAAATTAATCATGTTTAGCAATAAACTTATATACAATTAATTGTATAATAAATTGTAAAATTCCCAAATCACAAAAATTCTTTCAAAATCTATATTCCTAAAATACTTTCCAAATTATCGGTATATAGTTATAACATATCATTTAAAACTAATCTCCATACTTTAAAATATTCATAATAATTATTAATTTAATTATTTAAATTCCCAAAAATAATATTTTTTTTTCTGAAATGTTACAATACTAACCCGTGCCTGTGTCACCAGAGGACTGCAATCTGACGATAGGTATACTACCAACTAGGAGCCCTCGGCGAGTCCGTTCGGTGTACCCATTCTCTAATGAGCACCTGTGTATAATCTTTGATGTCACACACCAATGACTGTGGGATCAACCATCGCCCTCCAAGGGACAAAAAACGTACACACTATTCTATTCTAGAATATCGATACCCTAGTCTCGATATCCCCTCGACTAGGAACTGTTAAATGATGTACTTTTTGACCATCCTGGCCCCACTAGTATGATCTCATCATAATCCTGGAAGTCAAGTACATATCCTAAAGGCTTTATCAACATGTAAGAGACGGGCAGTATAAAAATACCAGTCTACATGTTCAGATAAAGGTAACTAGATAGCATATTATCATGTCGAGCAAGAAAGTTCTCTATATATATGTCCAAGTATCTATTATTATCAACAATAATGGCCTCTAGGGCATACATATTCCTAACACTCAAGCTACCTCTTCACTAATATAGGGATTAGTGAAGCAAACAACCTACACTAATGGGCAAGATAAGTGTAAGTTGATGAAGTAGGAATATTGCTCACTTTAGAATCTCTTTTCCCTTTTTCTTTTCAACCTAGAATTTTCAAGAGGAGGAAGAAGATGAAGCATGTGTAGAACTAGGGTGAGGAAAATATCTCAAAGATATATTTATAGACTTAACCATGGCTAAGGATAAATGGTTGGGTTTAAAAATATCTAAAGTAAAACAAAAATTGGTGGAATGAGTCATGACTTCTACATGCTTCCACAAGCATCATAAGCTATACTCATTTCCACTTCATTTTAGATTTACTTTAAAAATAAATCCCCAACATTATCCTAAGCTTGGTGTGAGTCTCATACACCTATGTCCTATGTATCATTTAGCATGACACAATAGTGTGTGTGTGTGTGTGTGAGGTTAATGGAGGAAAGAGGCCATAGGAGGGAATTTCCTTTTATGGCGTCGAAAAAATACACCTTCCCTCATTTTTTCCGACGATCGGCACCCACCATCTTCATCGTTATCATCTAAGATGTGGGTACACCAAATTTCATGTGATTCTACAACTTTTTCACCGTTGATTTAGTGGGTTCAAAATTAACGGTTTACCGACAATAGAACTTTTTACATTGCTAAATCAACGGTGAAATGGTTGTAGAATCACATGAAATTTGGTGTACCCACATCTTAGATGATAACGATGAAGATGGTGGGTGTCGATCGGCGGAAAAAATGAGGGAGGGTGTATTTTTTCGACGCCATAGGAGGAAATACCCTCCTATGGCATCTTTCCTCCATTATTATATATATATATATATATCACATAATTATATATATCAACATATATATACCAGAGAAGAAATTCTTTAGTGAGCTAATATTAGTAAATATATATTAATATATCAAATATATATATATATATATATATATATCAAATTATTAAATCAACACTTGATTTAATAATCCGGCCATATCATATATAACCGACTAATATCACTTACATGTATATCAATTTATCGAATCAACACTTGATTCAATAACCCGGCTATATCACATATAACCGACAATATCAAATATACATATAACAAATCCTTGAATCAACACTTGATTCAATAATCCAGTTATATCTCATATAACCTATATCGCGAGATTAGAATATGGTATCACATACTCGTATTTAATCAAGCTCCCGCACATATCACATATGTGCCCTACTTCGTTTCACTTGAGCTAGAAAATATCTGTGTAGGACTCTAAAGACTCGTCAACACGCCAGCAGTAGGTAATTATCACATCAGTCACCCACAAGCCGTCAGCGGTACTAGCTGGACGTAACAGCTACCCAAGTATTGAACGAATAGAAGATCAACAAGCAAACTTGTCCAAACTCCCATGAAGCCTATAAGCAACACTACCGTACAGTCTAGTCTCTTCGTCTGAAATGTCGCATATTGAGTCTGGGGGTGGATACGTCAGACCCCAGTAACTTGATAAGTCATGCCGATGTGAAGCTCATAACGGTTCGAGAAACTACTGATAACACTTGCCAGTAAATCTCATTAGCCCTTGCCAAGGACTTTCTGTTATAGCCAATCGTGCATAGCGCAACATCAACTCCCAATACTGGGAGAGACGAAACCCCTCCTATCGCTCATTGCCTCTATGTGACTCGGGAATGTACCCAAAATCCACCTGTTTGCAAGACTCCTTTGAGCTGTGGTAGGGAGGATATCAAAGCATAATGGGAACCCACAAGACTCTATGACGATCTCGGGTCTACAGACTAACCTGTTCCAGTGTCACCAGAGAACTGCTATCTGACGATAGGTATAGTACCATCTAGGAGTTCTCGGCGAGTCCTGCTCGGTGTACCCATTCTCTAATGAGCACCTGTATACAATCTCTGATGTCAAACACCAATGGTTATGGGATCAACATCGCCTTATACAGAGTCAAGAAACGTACACACTAGTCCATACAGGAATATCGATGCTCTGTCGCGATACTCTTTCGACTAGGAACAGTTAAAGGATGTACTTATGGACCACCCTGGCCCTACTAGTATGATCTGTATCATAGTCCTGGTAGTCAAGTACATATCCTAAGGGCTTTATCAACATGTATCAGAGAGACAGTATAATAATACAAGTGTACATGTTAAGATAAAGAGCAACCAGATAGCATACTATCATGTCGAGCAAGAAAGTACTCTATATATATGTCCAAGCATCCACTATAATATACAATAATATACAATAATGGCCTCTAGGGCATACATATGACTAACACAAGCGAGATCCAGAGCGCCGCGGAGCTTAGCCGGAGTCCGGAGTTCAACCGTTGGAGAAATTGAAGATGCTTCAAAGATTGTGCATTCCTAACTCCTTCTCTTTAGTCTATGCAAGCTATTTTAGTCTATAGTTGTATTCTAGGGTTTTGGGTGTCTTGCTTGCTCGGATTTTGTTGTTTTTACGCTTCCGCGATGTTTTCAAAACCCGTCCGGCGAGGATGGAAACCCTACACCATTAAGATCACACAACTTAAAAAACAAATTCACTGCAAATCCTTTTTGAGAAACATCCTCTTATTCTTCATGTTCTAACTTGCCAAAATGCTCATTTCCTCAAGGGCCATAAACTTATTCAAATCTCTCAAAATAACCTTTGTGCCAAACTGGAAATAATCTATGAGATCAATAAGATTGTGAGTGAGCGAAATCGTTTATAATAAAGCAATTTGTAACCCAAGAAAAGGGGTGCTTCTCCTTTCACTTGAATTGTAGATTCAGAGTGGAAAAAGAGATCTTCCTAGAGAAATATGGATTAGACAGGAAAGTGCGGCTTTCCTAGAGAATCACGGTTTAGAGCGGAAGAACGCTTGTTTACTAAGGAATCATAAGTTTGAGTGACTGATCCTTGTGAAGAGGGATATCTTGTTTCTGTTAGGAATATGTATGCCCTAAAAGCCATTATTGTATATTATAGTAGATGCTTGGTCATATATATAGGACTTTCTTGCTCGACATGATAGTATGCTATCTGGTTGCCCTTTATCTTAACATGTGCACTTGTTTTAGTTTACTGTCTCTTTGATACATGTTGATAAAGCCTTTACGATGTTGGCTTGACTACCAGGACTATGATGCAGATCATACTATTGGGGCTTGTGTAGTCCACAAGCACATCCTTAACTGTTCCTAGTTGAGAGAGTATTGAGACAGGGCATCGATATTCCAGAGTAGACTAGTGTATACATTTCTTGACCCTATATTGGGGCGATGGATGATCCCATATCCATTGGTGTTTGACAACAAATATTGTATACAGGGGCTCATTAGAGACTGAGTACACTGAATGGACTCGCCAAGAACTCTTAGATGGTATTATACCTATCGTCAAATTGCAGTTCTCTGGTGACACTAGTACAGGTTATCTGTAGACCCGAGATCGTCATAGTGTCTTGTGTGGTTCCCACTGCGCTTTGATTTCCACCCTACCACGGCTCTACTAAGTCGTGCGGACAGATGGATTTTGGGTACAGTCCCGAGTCACATGGAGGCAGTGAGCGATATGAGGGATTTCGTCTCTCTCGGTATTGGGAGTTGATATTGTGCTATACACGATTGGCTATAGTCGCAAGTCCCTGGCCAGGGCTGATGAGATTTACTGATAAATGTTATCAGTAGTTTCACGATTGGTTATAGGCCATACATCGGCATGACTTATCGAGTTATTGGGGTCTAACGATTCCACCCCCCAAACTCGATATACGACATATCAGACGAAGAGATCGGACTGTATGGTAAGTGTTGTTTATAGGCTCTACGGGAGCTTGAACAAGTTTGCTTGTTGATCTTCTATCCGTTCAATACCTGGGTAGCTGTTACGTCCAGCTAGTATTGTTGACGGCTTGTGGGTATCTGATGTGATCATTATCTACTGCTAGCATTTTGACGAGTCTTAAGAGTCCCGCATAGAGATTTCCAACCTCAAGAAAAAAAGAAGTTGGGCACGTATGGAGATATGTGCAGGAGCTTGATTAAATATGAGTATATGATGCAGTATTCTAATCTAGCGTTTTTGATATTAGCCGGGTTATATATATGATATAACCGGATTATTGAATCGAGTGTTGATTTGATAATTAACTAATATATTACTCATTTTAATTCTTTTCTTTATTCATATATATTAGATATATACAAATGTATCATGGTTGATGATACAAAGAACATGGGAATTTGTATGTATGTATATATATATATATATATATATATATATATATATATATATATATAACAAATGAAGAGATGAGTTATGCCTTCTATATTGTTCTCAAAGGTCTTAAGAACCATGACTCATAGTTTTTCAATTGGTTTATTCATCCTTACTAATCTTGATCTCTCTAATATCTTCAAGGTTCACTCTAATATTTCCAAGTTCATCCTCTTCATTTTTCTTTTCGAGATATTTTCTAGGTTGAAAATGAAATAAAAAAGGAAAGAATTTTAATGAGAAAAATCCCCACTTCATTAAGCTACACTACAGTAGCAAATTAGTATAGGTTGTTATCTTCACTAATTCATATATTAGTGAAATATGAGTTTGAGATTGAGAAACTTCGAGGTGGATCTTCTTTGACGATGAAGATTTCAAACAAGCTCGTTCTATCTTTCAAGTGGAGTCGTAGAAGAGTTTTAGGACCTCTACACGGAGCAATTGAAGTGAAGGACAAGTTTACAAAGGTTGTAGTTTCCATTCACTTAGTGTTAATCTCCCTTTTCTTTGTTATGAAACCCTAATCTTTAGTTCGATTCATGTTTAGTATACTTAGCTCTCTAGAATTTTAAAAATTGCTTACATTTTTTTGTTAAAACCCTAGTGGAGGTGTTAAGACACACTTACAATTTCTTCATATTCCTGTGATGTGGGATTTGTGTACTTCACACATATAGTGGAAAAATTCTGAATTGAAGACATAGGCGGGGACTAACCACAGGAGGTGGTGAACCCTAGTCAACATGTTCTTGTGTTTATGATTGATTTCTTCTTTTATTTTTAGCAAATTTTGTGATTATCATTCTTAAGTTTGTTTATTTAAAAACTTATTTTTAATATATTCCGCAGAAACTCAATAATCACTTTAGAAATAGTATTTAGTTTAAAAATTTGCCATATAGATTATAAACACCTTATTCAACCCACCCTCTAAGGTATTTTCATAACCTACAACCCACTACTCACACCACACACAACCGACCCACACACCCAGGGCCCTACGTATTTGCCCCGAAAGCGTTAATTTGTGGCCACTTCCTCTTTTGGGTTTCTGGGGTTCGAACCCTGCACTTTCCCAAAAAAGCCAAGTGCCGATACCAACTGAGGTATCGCTCATTGGTAGTTTGATGTATTTTAACTTATGTAATCATGTATCAATGTTTATAAGTTTCAACTATTCCTAGACTTTGTTAATATTGTAATGCAAGCCCTACCAGTATTTAGCTGAGCTTCATCTATGAGGAAATAAAGGAAGAACTTTTCATGATGGTTATTTTACACCCTTATTTAAAAGGAGAGAAATTTGAGAATAATGGAGGAAAGATGCCATAGGAGGGAATTTCCTTCTATGGCGTCGAAAAAATACATCCTTCATGAATTTTTTCGACGATCGGCATTTATCATCTTTATCTTTATTATCTAAGATTATTTTTATATGATTCTACCCCCTTTTCACTTTTGATTTAGTGGGCGCAAAATTAACGGTTTACCGACAATAGAATTTTTTACATTGCTAATTCAACGATGAAAAATTGATAGAATCACATGAAATTCGGTAAATCCACTTGTTAGATGATGAAGATGATGATGATGGATGACGATCGTCGAATAAAATATTGGAGGGTGTAGCTTTTTGATGCCACCTGACAAAAAAGCCTCCTAGGTTCTTTTTCTTCCATTATTCTCAACAAATTTTTATGTTTTGAAATTGCTGCTATCATATGGATGAAGTTTTTTTTTTTGAGGAAATATTATATGGATGAAGTAGTTTAAATGGAAATTAACATATGATTATCTTATGGGAAATTAACATATGATTATAGTTTAGCACATGCCATCAGATACCCTTGCTAATACTGGATATAGGATGGAATAATCTATAGCAGCTGATTTTCAGTATTTCCCTTTTTGACCTTTTCTTTAGATATGATTCAACCCAGTTTGAGCATTAAATGAGAGTACTTTTTGATACATGAAGGATATTTATGGTATATCAGTCAAAAGAATCAACAATATGACAGGATATAACAGCAAAGTTCCTAAATATCTCCTCACTACCGTTAGAATGCTAAAGAAAGGGTGTTAATTAATTCCCCTGAAAATTGAAGTTCTAATTCTATGCCACAAAGGATTTTCTTATGTGTCCATACAAAATTAAACAACCATATTAAATGTAAAAGAAATTAACAAATAACTTATAACTAATTTTTCCATGATAGAAACTACATCCATGCCTCTATCTTTTGTGGCCAACTATTTTTGTCCCTAAATATAATCATATCATTTTTAAATAAGAAACTTTTACTGTTCAATTATTTTGACACTATCACTCACAAATTCCGATTTATGCGATACTATCATATATATAGTGCATACCATGTGCAAAATTACTAGTTTCTTTAATTGCCCCTACTATTCCGCAGCTCCTCCTCAGTTTAGAAATATATTACTTATAAAACTTAAGACTAAATGACATATAAATACACATTGTTTCATCCAAATATCAGATAAATACCTATATTCCAAAATGTGGCACCTTAATATCTAAACTTTTGCTTTTTGGCATTTTACTGTCTATCCGTTATCGAGAAATATATAAAATCCTTCTATATTTTCAATACTAAAGAAAAATCTTTAAAAATCACGTGAGACACACATGGAAATCTAGAAAGAAATTTACATATTTTTTGGAGAACATATAGATACCATAGTGTCACAAAATAAAACTTCAGGTATTAAAATGCCATATTTTGAAATATAGGTATTTATCTGATACTTGAGTGAAACAATGAGTATTTATGCCATGGAAATCTAGAAAGAAATTTACATATTTTGTGGAGAACATATAGATACCATAGTGTCACAAAATAAAACTTCAGGTATTAAAATGCCATATTTTGAAATATAGGTATTTATCTGATACTTGAGTGAAACAATGAGTATTTATGCCATTTAGCATAAAATTAAATTGACACATGTTTTTGTTTGCTTTCTGGTAGGACCAAGTAAGGATGTGTAGGAGGGGTATTGATGGTGGTGGAAATCTCTCTCAGATGTTTTCCTCCGTCGATCCGACTGCTAGCGGTCTGGACGGTTGAGATTGATATTTAAGGGCTGAATGTGTTGATCTCAATGGGTTGTTATAGACGCCGAGCTATCTACAAAGGAAGTCCCGGAGTGGGTGACCACCGTAGGACCCTCCGACGATCAAGTAAGTACCGAGGTATAAAGGCATGGTAGCGGCGTATTGGATTCTGTTTTACCTAAGTTGTCTGGAAGAGAGGGTTTATATAGCGGTTGCATGGAGCGAACCGGTGTGAGATTCTCGCCGTCCATTATGCCCCCGTCTCACGTTCATGTTGATGGCGGGGTACGTCCATTAATATCGAGATACGCCCATTAATGGAAAGACACGCCGTTGTAGGATGCGGGAGGTGATCTAGTTTTGGCGAGATACACGGAGCCGTTACGGGAGCGCTTGGGCTCCGTGCTCTCGGTTGAACAAGGAAGTTGAGGAAGCTCAGCTCGGTGGATAGCTTGGAGTCGAGCGAGGAAGCTCAGCTCGGTGGATAGCTCATAGGCGAGCGAGGAGGGCGAGGAAGCTCAACTCTGTAACAGCTCGAAAACGAGTAAGGAGGCTGTGGAAGCTCAGCTATAGGATAGCTCGGAGGCGAGCTGTTGCCTGGTTGCTAGGCGAATAGGGAAGGTACTCCGGAGAGGTCTCCAAAAGGCCGGATGCAACCTTGGAGACGAGGTGCCGAAGAATGTCCCCAATGCATCATACTTATTCCACCTCCGTAGCCCTCAAGAATCTAGTGGGCTTATATGGATGACACGTCATCCGCTACGTGTCGTGATCTAGGGAATTCCTACTTATGAGCATCATCATTAGCCCCCCCACTCTCATTTCGACCTATTTATGGGTCGATTCAAGAGTGGTCTGCTCGGTTTTCTTTGCTTAGCTTGGTACCGAGAATTCTTCATGGTGGATTGTCCGGAAACAACATGGAATTTGGCGGTTGTGTCTTTTCGATCTCCGAGTTCACGTGGCGTCTCACCGTGCGCCTTAATTTTCACGCGTATCCCCGATGACATCAGTGGATCACCGAAAGGGCGGCGCCATAATGGAGATGTCGCTTCGTCCATTTGGGCCAGCTATCGATCGAACTCGAGTTTTATTTAGTTGGGCCATGTTAGGAGTTTGCTTACTTCGGGTACTTGCGCCGGGTAGAGGCCTATCTGCTGGTTTAATGCGAGGATTAAGGATCCACCGTTGAGACCGAGCAGGAAGATATCCGGTGGCCTCGTGACGATGGCTTTTGGATCCAGGCGCTGTTGGGCAGGAAGCTACCGTAGTGGACGGGCCGAGCAAGAAGCTACCTGGCCACTCCGTGATGAGGGCTTTAGATCCACGTCTTTATTAGGCAGGAAGTTACCCACAGTGGATGGCCCGAGCAGAAAGCTACCTAGTGGCCTCGTAATGAGGGCTTTGGATCCACATCTTCGTTGGGCAGGAAGCTTCCCACTATGGATGGGCCGAGCAGGAAGCTGTCCGGCGGCCTTATGATGAGAGCTATGGATTCACAGCATTGTTGGACAGGAAGCTACCCCCGGTGAATGGGCCAAGCAAGAAGCTACCCGTCCGCCTCGTGATGAGGGATTTGGATCCACGCGTCATCGTTGGGCAAGAAGCTACTCACTGTGGATGGGCCGAGCAAGAAGCTGAAAGTGAACGCTAGCACCCCACCGGGTTTTACAAGTATCAAGCATGCCATATTTTAATTTTTCGGGGTGCTAATCTTCACTAAACAAGATAGTTAACTAGATAATTAGGGTTTTAGGTTTGATATCAACTAAACTATAAGAAGTAAACATCGATATACCCTCGTAGATCGAGTCCTTCACTTCACATGCTCCGTGTAGTAGTCCCGCGACTCCACTAGGCTCCACTTGAGGGTTTTTACGAGCTTCCTTCGATGACCTACATGCCGAAGATGATCCACGTGAAATCCCTCCAACTCAAGCTATCTTTACACTAAACTCATTTAGTGTAGGAAACACGCTACACTTGATCGCTAGTCAAGTGTAGGATGGTGAAGTAGGGGTTTTGAGGCTCACTAATATGTGTTCAAGCTTCATGATTCACATCACATGTGAGAGTTGAAGCTTGAACCATGGTGGCATGAAGAAGAGGAAGAAGATGAGAGCAACCGTGGGAGCAAGACTTGAAAATGGCTAAGTCTTGGAAATGAGATGAAGAATGGCTCATGCTTGACCCTCACTAATTGAAGCATCCAAATATCCACAAATAAAATATGCTGCCATGCTTCAATAGTAAGTCAAGATGAATAAAATAATAGATGTAGCCATGCTTCCCCATTCCTCTTCAATTTCCACCTCATTTCTATTTTCCCAAAATAGAAAACAAGCCATGCTTCATATATATATATATATATATCATATATATATATTAATACATATAAGAAAATATTTAGTGAGCTAATGATATTAGTTAAGATATAATTATATCAAATATAATGTATATCAGATTATTGAATAAACACTTGATTTAATAATCCGGTTATATCACATATGACCGACTAATATCATTTATCTATGTATCACATTATCAAATCAATACTTGATTCGATAATCTGGTTATATCACATATAACCTAACTCGATAAAAGATAATCGCCAGATTACAATACGGTATCACATACACGTATTTAATCAGGCCTACGCACATATCACATATGTGTCCGACTTCGTTTCGCTTGAACCAGGGAACTTCTGTGTGGGACTCTAAAGACTCGTCAATACGCCAGCAGTAGGTGATGATCACATCAGTCACCTACAAGCCGTCAGCGGTACTAGCTGGACGTAACGGCTACCCGGGTATTGAGCGATATGAAGATCAACAAGAAAGCTTGTCCATACTCTCCATGAAGCCTATCAGTAACACTACCGTACAGTCCGGTCTCTTCGTCTGATATGCCGCATATCATGTCTAGGGGTGGCAAACGTCAGACCCCAGTAACGTGATAAGTCATGCCGATGTCTTGCCTATAACGGTTCGAGAAACTACTGATAACTCTTATCAGTAAATCTCAGCAGCAGCCCTGGTCAGGGATTTCCAGTTAAAGCCAATCGAGCATTGCGCAACATCAACCCCCAATACCGGGAGAGACGAAACCCATCCTATCGCTCATTGCCTCCATGTGACTTGGGACAGTTGTCACGCCCCGCTTCCCAAAGTATGCTAAAGTGGGCACGTGGCATAGCCAACCATGTTACCTGTGGATAGGAAAAATCCTTCCACAGTCACATTACGGCTCTGGAGATATCAAGAACAGGAAAGTAAACTAACTATCTAGTACATGTCCATAAGCCAGAGTAAAAGAGTCAAGGGATAACAATATGCGGAAGCCAAAGATACAATAAATGAAACACCTGGAGTGAAAATACATACCGACAGGAACCTCACCGCTCTTCTAACATCGGCAAAACTCCTAATCAGTCTGCAACAGGGAAGAAGAATCTGGGCCATGCAAAACCCAGACGTCAGCGCGTCAAGTCATCAAGTAATAACATAATAAACAGGCAATACGAATATAAACATGAATAAAGCAAGAGTAACAATAATATGAATCAGAGCAGTGCAGGGTAGTGTGCAGTGAGTAAACTAAACTGTTCTATCAGGTTCTCTATTCTAAAGTCTTTGAAACAAAATTGAAGAATCATCGATGTAACTCAATAGTATCCCGTACATACCCGGGACCACGGCCACAATATTCTCGGCTGCAGCCGAGACATACCGCTAGGCACAAAACAGGAATGTGTACACTCGATAGTATCCCGTACATACCCGGGACCACGGCCAAAATATTCTCGACTGAAACCGAGACATGCCGCTAGGCACAAAACAAGGGTGTGTACACTCAGAACAGGTAGTGAACCGTCGAGTTACAAGTCAGGTTTCACCTTTGATTTCCCCATACCCCCAAGTTATATGTGTATGTCAAGTCAGGTATCCCGAAATCAAGAAACTAATGCCAACACAGGAATATGTAAACAGGTTTTTCTGGATAGACAACAGGAACGGTCCATGAGGACTACATGTCTTGTTTGTTGGCATTAGACACAAGATCAGGTAACGGGTCAGGTCATGGTACATCAGGTCAAGTCAAGAAGTATACGGTACCATGTCGGGTAGATCAATATATATGTATCAAGTCAGGTCAAGATATAAACAATATCATGGGTGTGCTCGTACTCAGTTACATGATCAAGCATGGTTATCAGCAACATGATCTAAGCAATGAAGTAAGCAATAGGCAGATTCACTGAATTAGCATTACAGTTGTCAGTTGTGTCACGGAGATGATTTCAATGTTATGCGAATGCAGTATGACAATTATGGCCTTTTAATCATGGTAACAAGTTTAAGCACTTTAGAGGTGCAATGATTTATATAAAGGTTCAATACAGCTATTACAGGTTAAAATGCATACGAGTGTCCGAATGGAACAAAACTATAGAGCTAAAAGCCATATGCTATGTCAATATTAAAAATGTGATTAAACAGGTAAATGTAGTTATTAGGTTCAATTGCAAACTGCAGGTTCCAAGTTTAATGATAAAATGATATATAACAATATTGTACATGAAAAAATGGGAAATTATATTACCAAAGTTAAATTGCGGGTTTTAGGGTGTCCTTAATTATAAGTAAATATTATTTAGCATGTAGCAAGGGGTACTTGCCTCGATGGGTCGCGAATCGGGAAAACAGAACGTTAACCGTCGGCGGGGAAAACTCACGACGGGCGCACGGTTCACGGAATGAACCCAAACGACGAACAAAGGAACCACACGGGTCGGGGTACCTCGCTGGAACGTCGTGAAGCGTCACCGGCACGACGGAATTCCGGCAACAAAAGAACAGTTGAAGAGAATGAGAAACAAGACATGAAGCAAGAAGAGAAAGAATGATGAAGAGAAATACGAGAGAGGGATTACCATAGAGGTTTCCTGTGTGTGCAGAGAGGGGATGTGAATGGGCCGATGCCGGCGAACGGAGCTCCGGCAATCGGATCTTGCTGTTAGGGTTCGGTGGAGTTATTCTAGGGTTGGGTAGAGTGCAGGGATGTTGCTAGGTGGTAGGAGGAAGGACTGAGGAGCTAGGGAGAGAAAGGAGATGGTGATGATGGTGGTGTAAGGTTAGGGTCATCGGAGGTGAAGGAACGGCGATGGGAGAGGGTTCCGGCATTCTTGGTGTGTGCAGGTGAGGGCTCGGGAAGGTGGTGAGGTTGATGGTGGTGGTGGTTTGTGGTGTTGGGGATTGGAGAGGGAGCTGAGGAAGTGACGAGGTCGGGTGGTGATCGGCGGTGAAGTTTCCGGGGTCGCGTCGGGCTGTGTAGGGATGACGTCGTGGGTTCTCGGGGATAGAAAGGGAAGAGGAGGAAGTGGCGAGGAGAAGGGGCTCGGTTGAGGGCGAGGAGACGGCGAGGCCGGTGAGGGTGGTGCCGGCGTTGGGGATGCGGCGGCGAGGGAGACGGTGGTCGAGTTACGTGGGTTTGTGTTTGGTTACGTGGAAAAGAAAATATAGGATGAGGAAGATAGAGATAGAGGAGAGAGAGAAGGATGGGAAGAGAGAGAGAGACGGGGGAGAGAGAGAGAGAGAGGGGAGAGAGAGAGATTGGGGCCCACGGGAAATAAAGGAAAGAAACGTGATTGGTTGAAGGGTTAAAATTGAGAAAGATTTTAAAGGATTATAAAAATATTATATGGTTAAGTTAAAAATATACGATGGTTTTAAAATATTAAAATTTGGGATTTTGGCGCAAAATAAAACATTTCCAAATCGCGCCCGGGTCGGGTCCAAAAATTTGAAATTGAAATAATAGAATTTTAAGCGGTATCCAAAATTTAAAATTAAGTGTTTTATGATTAAAAAGCATACCCCCAAAACGGACACACGTACGTGCGCGTAGCCGTCCAAACTCGCCCGTTCCACTGAACGGGACGAGAACACGATGCACGGACGCTACAACAAGGTTAGGGGTGTCAAGTAGGCCAGGATGGATATTTTTAATTTTATTTTAGATGCCATAAATTGTTATATGCAGAAATGAATTTGCCGGGTAAAATTTACAGTAAATAACAATCAAGCAAGATAAATGAAATGAGTGCCACACTACGTTCAAACGGTAACTGAAATTAGTAGCAATGGGCTCGGGTGTTATATTATACCCAACTACAAAAGAATTTCGTGCTCGAAATTCCAAGAACACAAAGATAGAAAGCTACAAGAAATGATGAGGAAACTTCTGCCGGATTTCATCTTCTCGTTCCCAAGTGGACTCTCCATGCGAGCGATTACCCCAAGAAACAAGCACAAGAGGGATCACCTTGTTCTTAAGAACCTTTTCCCCTCGATCCACGATTTCAATCGGTCGCTCCTCAAACGTCAAGTCTTCTCGTACTGTTAGCTCCGAATGACCCAATACGTGCGTTTCATCTCGAACATACTTACGAAGTTGAGATACGTAAAACACATCGTGCACATTCGCCAAGGACTGCGGTAACGCCAAACGATACGCTACCACACCAACACGCTCCAAGATCTCAAAGGGTCCAACGAATCGAGGACTAAGCTTTCCTCGACATCCAAAACGAATCACCCCTCTAGTCGGTGATATCTTCAAGAATACCAAATCTCCCACGGCGAACTCTAGAGGTCTCCTTGACGTGTCTGCCCAACTCTTCTGTCGGTCTTGTGCCGCCTTCATAAGATTTCTGATAGTGTTAACCCTCTCAACTGTCTGCACAACCAAATCTGGTCCCAATAATTTTCGTTCACCGACATCGTCCCAACATAGGTGAACGGCATTTACGACCATACAAAGCTTCAAATGGAGCCAACTGGATAGTTGCCTGAAAACTGTTGTATGAAAATTCCATCGAATGTGGATGATCCTCCCAAGAACTCTTGAAGTCCAACATGCATACTCTCAACATATCCTCAAGAGTTTCGATTGTTCTCTCCGACTGACCATCAGATAAGTTGTGCTAAACTTCAATCGAGTCCCCAAACTTTCCTGTAAACTCCTCCAGAAGTGTGATAAGAACCGAGTGTCCCGATCGGACACAATGCTCACCGGTACTCCATGCAATCTTACAATCTCCTGCATGTACCGCTCTGCCAAAGTCTCTGTTGATTGACCAACCCGGAAAGGAATGAAGTGAGCTGCCTTGGTCAATCGATCAACAATCACCCATACAACATTGTTGACTTTTGGACTCCGCGGTAAAGCAGTCACGAAATCCATGGTTATATGTTCCCACCTCCACTGAGGAATCGGAAGTGGTTGCAATAAACCAGCAAGCCTTTGATGTTCAGCCTTAACTTGCTGACACACCAAGCACTTCGCCACAAAGCGAGCAATCTCCCGTTTCATTCCTTCCCACCAGAAATGCTGTCGAATATCTCGGTACATCTTGGTGCCTCCTGGATGTACAGAATAAGCTGGACTGTGTGCCTCCTTCATAAGCTCTTCACGAATATCTCCCTTTGGCACACACAAACGGCTACCATACCTCAACGACCCATCTTCGTGGATCAATAAATCTGTTCGTAGTTTGGCTTCAACCTGTTCTCGAAACTTTTGCAGTCTAGGATCCTGTGATTGTGCTGCTTTAATATTCTCGATCAACGATGACTGTACTTACAGCTGCATCAACTGTCCCGTAGAATGCGGTAGCACAACCTCCAAGTCAAATCCTCGAAAATCTGCAACGATCTTCTTCTGCGTAGTTAACACCTGAATTGCTGGTAACCGACTAAGCGCATCCGGCACGACGTTAACCTTCCCCGGATGGTACTTAAGATCAAGATCGTAGTCAGCCATCAGCTCCAACCATCTACGCTGCCTCATACTAAGCTCCTTCTGTGTGAACACATACTTCAAGCTCTTAAGATCAGTAAAACTTCGACCCTTTCGCCTAAAAGGTAGTGTCTCCAAATCTTCAAAGCGAAAATCACAGTCGCAAGCTCCAAGTCATGAGTTGGATAATTCTTCTCATGGGTCTTCAACTGTCTCGATGCGTACGCTACAACCTTCCCATGCTGCATCAAAACACATCCTAATCCTTTCCCAGATACGTCGCTGTGAATCACCAATCCTCCGGAATTGTCTAGCACGGTCATAATAGGGGCGGTTATCAACATCTGTTTCAACGTCTCAAAAGCTAACGCGCATTTGTCCGTCCATACAAAGGTACCTCCTTGCGCGTAAGCTTGGTCAACGGCTCTACTAGACGAGCATGATTCTCCACAAATCTCCTGTAATACCCGGCAAGTCCAAGGAAACTTCTTATCTCCGCAACATTCCTTGGAATCGGCCAGTCTCAAACTGCTGCAATCTTTTCTGGATCGACGGCAATTCCATCGCCAGACACAACATGCCCCAAAATCTTTACTTCTTCCAGCCAAAACTCGCACTTACTCATCTTCGCATATAACTTCTCTTGTCTCAATGTCTGCAGTGCGATCTTCAAATGCTCAGCATGCTCTTCAAAACTCATCGAGTAAACCAGAATATCGTCAATGAACACCACAATAACTGGTCCAAGAATGGTGAAAAGATTCGGTTCATCAAGTCCATTAATACTGCCGGCGCATTCGTTACTCTGAAGGGCATCACTAAGTACTCATAATGTCGATACCGAGTTCGGAACGCCGTCTTGCAAATATCTTCTGTTTTCTCTCGGACCTGATGATATCCGGATCGCAAATCTAGCTTCGAGAATACCCTCACGGCATAAAGCTGCTCAAAAAGTTCGCCAATGCGAGGGATCGGGTACTTGTTCTTAATAGTCACCCGGTTTAATTCTCGATAGTCGATGCACATCCTTCTTGTGCCATCCTTCTTCTTTACTAGAAGAACCGGAGCTTCCCAAGACGAGTTACTGCTTCGAATCCAACCTTTTTCAAGCAATTCAGCAACCGGTTTCTTGACTTCTTCCAACTCTACTGGTGCCATTGGATAATACGCTTTGGATACTGGCGCTGCACCAGGAATAAGATCAATTGTGAACTCCACGTCTCACTTCGGCGGTAAACCCGATATATCTTCAAACACGTCCATAAAATCGCGAACAACAGCCGGTTCTTCATTTTCATCACTTCCATTGATGCAAGAATACTGTTTGTCGGCTTAGCCCTAAACTCGACTGGCCCGACAGAACTGCTTTCTTACCGCAACTGCTGTTTGCTGCAAACTCCTCTTTATCCAGATAAACTCTACCGCTCTCGGGCTGCCGCAAGTACTTGAGAGAAAGTGGTCAAACCCAGGGAGACAATCTGCCTCTGGATGTCCACGTCCAAGCTGCGCATGAACCTCCGTGCCTTGTCTGCATCGTTGGCAACTAAAGGTCCCGCGAATCTACTGAGTCTTGTCCATTCTACTGCATGCACATCTACGGGTGTTCCCTTCTGCTTTAGCCTGATGAATTTCTCATCCATTTCCTCCCGTGCGGTCCGCGGGAAGAACTCCTCCAGGAACTCTTTGGAAAATCCGCCTACTTGATCGGCTTGGGCAAACGGTTCTCGTCCAAAAGCCACCATTCTCGGGCGTAAACCACTAACTGAATACGTACCACATCAACTCCTTTCTCATCTGGAATCTGTGCCGCAACAAGCAAATTTTCTGTGTCAACTAGCCACTGCTCTGCTGGTAACGGCTCCTCCAAACCAGTAAATGTAGACGGACCCAAATGTCTGAAATCTGCTATTGTCCCTACTCGGTCAACTGGCTTAGCTCCAACATTGTTCACAGACTGCTGAACGATCTGAAAACCCTCCTGAAACAAGTCCGCTTGCTGCTGGATCAGCTCGGTCTGTTTCTTTTGATTCTCCAGCATTCCCCTGGTTACTCCAAGCATGGCTGCTTCGTCCACACGCCTTTGGTATGTCTTCAAATTCTAACCGGCCATAACAAACACCCAACATTTGCATGATGATAGATTCAAAATATAGAACAAGGCTAGAACTCCAAGATACTTAAATAGAGTGCCGCATTGTAACTATGCCGCGGTATCATAGCCATAATTACATAACTCCACCCAAGTCGCCTAAGTCCTAGAGATAACAAGGAATCAGGTTTCGAGTCGATATACAAAGGAAGTTTGCACATCGTAAAAGATATAATCAGGAAGAATGTGATTCAAGAATGGTAAAACAGTCAAGGTGGCAGGACATGTTTCCTAAACACGGGTATTCTGATTCGTGTATTAGGTACAATACCCAACTACATAAGAATCAACCCGACTATCCTATGGCTCTGATACCAAAAGAACCATGTCACGCCCCGCTTCCCAAAGTACGCTAAAGTGGGCACGTGACATAGCCAACCATGCTACCTGTGGATTGGAAAAATCCTTCCACAGTCACATTACAGCAGTGGAGATATCAAGAACAGGAAAGTAAACTAACTATCTAGTACATGTCCATAAGCCAGAGTAAAAGAGTCAAGGGATAACAATATGCGGAAGCCAAAGATACAATAAATGAAACACCTGGAGTGAAAATACATACCGACAGGAACCTCACTGCTCGTCTAACAGCGACAAAACTCCTAATCAGTCTGCAACTGGGTAAAAGAATCTGGGCCATGCAAAACCCAGACGTCAGCGCGTCAAGTTATCAAGTAATAACATAATAAACAGGCAATGCGAATATAAACATGAATAAAGCAAGGGTAACAATAATATGAATCAGAGTAGTGCAGGGTAGTGTGCAGTGAGTAAACTAAACTGTTCTATCAGGTTCTCTATTCTAAAGTCTTTGAAACCAAATTGATGAATCATCGATGTAACTCAATAGTATCTCGTACATACCCGGGACCACGACCACAATATTCTCGGCTGCAGCCGAGACATGCCGCTAGGCACAAAACAGGAATGTGTACACTCGATAGTATCCCGTACATACCCAGGACCACGGCCACAATATTCTCGGCTGAAATCGAGACATGCCGCTAGGCATAAAACAGGGGTGTATACACTCAGAACAGGTAGTGAACTGTCGAGTTACAAGTCAGGTTTCACCTTTGATTTCCCCATACCCCCAAGTTATATGTGTATGTCAAGTCAGGTATCCCGAAATCAAGAAACTAATGCCAACACAGGAACAGGTAAACAGGTTTGTCTGGATAGACAACATGAACGGTCCATGAGGACTACATATCATGTTTATTGGCATTAGACACAAGATAAGGTAACGGGTCAGGTCATGGTACATCAGGTCAAGTTAAGCAGTATACGGTACCATGTCGGGTAGATCAATATATATGTATCAAGTCAGGTCAAGATATAAACAATATCATGGGTGTGCTCGTACTCAGTTACATGATCAAGCATGGTTATCAGCAACATGATCTAACCAATGAAGTAAGCAATAGGCAGATTCACTGAATTAGAAGTACAGTTGTCAGTTGTGTCACGGAGATGATTTCAATGTTATGCGAATGCAGTATGACAATTATGGACTTTTAATCATGTTAACAAGTTTAAGCACTTTAGAGGTGCAATGATTTATATAAAGGTTCAATACAGCTATTACAGGTTAAAATGCATACGAGTGTCCGAATGGAACAAAACTATAGAGCTAAAAGCCATATGCTATGTCAATCTTAAAAATGTGATTAAACAGGTAAATGTGGTTATTAGGTTCAATTGCAAACTGTAGGTTCCAAGTTTAATGATAAAATGATATATAACAATATTGTACATGAAAAAATGGGAAATTATATTACCAAAGTTAAATTGCGGGTTTTAGGGTGTCCTTAATTATAAGTAAATATTATTTAGCATGTAGCAAGGGGTACTTGCCTCGATGGGTCGCGAATCGGGAAAACGGAACGTTAACCGTCGGCGGGGAAAACTCGCGACGGGCGCACGGTTAACGGAATGAACCCAAACGACGAACAAAGGAACCACACGGGTCGGGATACCTCGCTGGAACGTTTTGAAGCGTCACCGGCACGACGGAATTCCGGCAAAAAAAGAACAGTTAAAGAGAATGAGAAACAATACATGAAACAAGAAGAGAATGAATGATGAAGAGAAGTACGAGTGAGGGATTACCGTAGAGGTTTCCTGTGTGTGCAGAGAGGGGATGTGAAGGGGTCGACGCCGGCGAACGGAGCTCCGGCGATGAGATCTCGCTTTTAGGGTTCGGTAGAGTTATTCTAGGGTTGGGTTGAGTGCAAGGATGTTGCTGGGTGGTAGGAGGAAGGAATGAGGAGCTAGGGAGAGAAAGGAGATGGTGATGATGGTGGTGTAAGGTTAGGGTCATCGGAGGTGAAGGAACGGCGACGGGAGAGGGTTCCGGCATTCTTGGTGTGTGCAGGTGAGGGCTCGGGAAGGTGGTGAGGTTGATGGTGGTGGTGGTTTGTGGTGTTGGGGATTGGAGAGGGAGGTGAGGAAGTGACGAGGTCAGGTGGTGATCGGCGGTGAAGTTTTCGGGGTCGCGTCGGGCTGTGTAGGGATGGCGTCGCGGGTTCTCGGGGATAGAAAGGGAAGAGGAGGAAGTGGCGAGGAGAGGGGGCTCGGTTGAGGGCGAGGAGACGGCGAGGGTGGTGTCGGCGTTGGGGCTGCGGCGGCGGAGACGGTGGTCGGGTTACGTGGGGTTGGGTTTGGTTACTGGGAAAAGAAAATATAGGATGAGGAAGATAGAGATAGAGGAGAGAGAAAAGGATGGGAAGAGAGAGAGAGACGGGAGGGAGGGGGAGAGAAAGAGAGAGAGAGAGAGAGAGATAGATAGAGATTTAGGGGAGAGTGAGATAGGGGCCCACGGGAAATAAAGGAAAGAAACGTGATTGGTTGAAGGGTTAAAATTGAGAAAGATTTTAAAGGATTATAAAAATATTATATGGTTAAGTTAAAAATATACGATGGTTTTAAAATATTAAAATTTGGGATTTTGGCGCAAAATAAAACATTTCCAAATCGCGTCCGGGTCGGGTCCAAAAATTTGAAATTGAAATAATAGAATTTTAAGCGGTATCCAAAATTTAAAATGAAGTGTTTTATGATTAAAAAGCATACCCCCAAAACGGACATACGTACGTGCGCGTAGCCGTCCAAACTCGCCCGCTCCACTGAACGGGATGAGAACACGATGCACGGAAGCTACAACAAGGTTAGGCGTGTCAAGTAGGCCAGGTTGGATATTTTTAATTTTATTTTAGATGCCATAAATTGTTATATGCAGAAATGAATTTGCCGGGTAAAATTTACAATAAATAACAATCAAGCAAGATAAATGAAATGAGTGCCACACTACGTTTAAACAGTAATTGAAATTAGTAGCAATGGGCTCGGGTGTGACAACTGTACCTAAAATCCACCTATTTGCACAACTGCTCTTGAGCGTGGTAGGGAGGAAATCAAAGCACAGTGGGAGCCACACAAGACTCTATGACGATCTCGGGTCTACAGACTAACCTGTACCAGTGTCACCAGAGGACTGCTATCTGACGATAGGTATAATACCAACTAAGAGTCCTCGGCGAGTCCGTTCGGTGTACCCATTCTGTAATGAGCACCTGTGTACAATCTTTGATGTCATACACCAATGGTTGTGGGATCAACCATCGCCCTCCAAGGGACAAGAAACGTTCACACTAGTCTACTGTGGAATATCGATGCCCTTGTCTCGATATCCCCTCGACTAGGAACAGTTAAAGGATGTACTTTTTGACCACACTAGCCCCACTAGTATGATCTCTTCATAATCCTGGTAGTCAAGTACATATCCTAAGGGCTTTATCAATATGTAAGAGACAGACAGTATATAAATATCAGTCTACATGTTAAGATAAAGGTAACCAGATAGCATATTATCATGTCGAGCAAGAAAGTCCTCTATATATATGTCCAAGCATCCACTATATCAACGATAATGGCCTCTAGGGCATACATATTCCTAATAATCTCCCACAAGCACTAAGGCCAGTTGTTGTAGTATCCCATACCCAACGTCCCAAAAGTCTCTCGAATAGCATCTGGGGGATGTCCTTGGTGAATGGATCCACTGTTTTATCCTCTGTGTCAACTCTCCTGACCTCGATCTCCCGGAGATCAACTATCTCCCTGATCAGGTGATACTGTCCAATAATATGTCTAGATCGCTGACGGGACCGGGGTTCCTAAGACAAAGCCACAACTCCATTGTCATCACAATACTCAGGTACTGGATGCCCAATGGTAGGAACCAAGTTCATCTTATGAACTTATTCATCCAGACAACCTCTTTGGCAGTATCGTTGGTAGCGATGTAATCAGACTCTATCAACGAGTCTACTACGGTATATAGCTTGGAACCCTTCCAACATACCGTCCCTCCACCGAGGGTATAGACAAAACCCGAGACTGACTATCAGTCGTTGTTATCACTCTTGAAGCTCGAATCGGTAAAGGACTCCACCTGGAGTTCACCATTACCATACACCAAGAACGTCTCTTTAGTCATTCTCAAGTACTTAAGAATGTTCTTCACAGCTGTCCAGTGTTTCTCCCCTAGATCTGATTGATACCCACCCACTACACCTAGTGAGTAAGCTATATCTGGTCCGGTACTTAACATCGCATACATGATTGACCCGACCGCCGAAGCATAGGGTATCCCTTGTATGCGAGCCCTCTCCAAATCAGTCTTGTGAGACATCTCTTTGGACAGAGTGATTCCTGAACAAGCGGGTATATTACCACGCTTAGAATCTTCCATACTAAATCCCATTTAGTATGGCGTCTATGTACCAAGATTAGGACAATCCAAAATTCGTTTAGATCTATCTCTATAGATGTATATCCCCAGGAAGTAGAAGTCATACATTAGATCTTTCATGGAGAACTCGTGTGATAAGAGGAGCTTGACCGAGTGCAGCATAGGAACATCGTTTCCTATCAAGAGTATGTCATCCACATACAATACAAGGAAGACAACCTTACTCTCTACAACCTTCTTATATATACATGGTTCATCTACCTTTTTGATAAAGTCAAACTATTTGACAGCTTCATCAAAACAGGTGTTCTATCTCCGTGATGCCTGCTTTAATCCGTAGATGGATTTAAGCAGCTTGCACATGCTTCCGCTGCCTCTACTGTCTACGAAGCCCTCTGGCAGTGTCATATACACGCTCCTTTCTAAATCACCATTTAGAAAAGGGGTTTTGACGTGTAGTCTGCCAGATTTCATAGTCATGGTATGCAGAAATGGAAAGTAGGATCCTGATGGACTTAAGCATAGCGACAGGAGAAAATGTTTCATCATAGTCGACACCAGGTCTTAGACGAAAACCTTTTTCTACAAGTCTAGCTTTGAAAGTCTCAACTTTTCCATCTACACCAAATTATCTTTCTCAAAGATCCTCTTGCTCCCGATGGGTTTTACCCCTTCATGAGCAATTTCCAAAGTCAATATTTTGTTGGTGTACATGGATTCCATCTCAGATCGCATAGAATCCAGCCATTTCACAGATTCCTCACTCGTGATGGCCTACATGAAACTAGTTGGGTCATCATCTCCATGATGCAATCCTTGCTCCCACCGTCTATGAGAAAACCGTAGTATCTCTCAGGTGGATGAGGAAGCTTACTAGATCTGTAGAGTGGCTGCGGTTCGTCCGGGACTATTGAATCCTCCGGTTCCACCAAATCATCAGTTATAGTTTGCGTTGCTAGAACTTTTTCCAGTTCTACCTCATCGCCACTAATTTCTTTCACAAGAAATTCCTTTTCTAAAAAGGTGGCATGTCAAGAAACAAACACCTTTTGTTCCTTAGTGTGGTAGAAGATATACCCTCGCGAATGTTTGGAATATGCAACAAACTTGCACAGAACTGACCTTGCCTCGAGTTTGTCCAGATTTTTCTTTTCAACATAGGCCGGACAACCCCATATCTTAACTCGTTTAAGAGATGGTCTCTTCCCATTCCATATCTCATATGGAGTGGTAGGCAACGGATTTGGTTGGAACTCTATTCAATAGATATGCAGCTGTCTCAAGTGCATAACCCAAAAAGGAATAGGCAACTCAGCAATACTCATCATAGAGCGCACCATATCTAATAGGGTACGATTCCTCCACCCTGATATACTGTTGTGCTGTGGTGTATACGGAGAAGTAACCTGAGAGAGAATCTCATTCTCTTTTAAATAATCCTGGAATTCCGTGCTCAAGTATTCTCTTCCCCGATCATATCGAAGGATTTGAATACCTGTACCTATCTGGTTCTCAACTTCGTACTTATATTCCTTGAAATTCTCAAAAGATTCAGATTTGTGTTTCAACAAGAACACATGTCCGTATGTTGAGAGAACATCGATGAATGTAATAAAGTACGCGGAACCATCCCTGGCATGTGTAGATATAGGACCGCATACATCACCATGTATCTGTCCAAGAGTTCAGTAGATCTTTCTCCGTTTCCAGTAAACGAAGATTTGGTCACCTAGCCTTTGAGACATGATTGACAAGTTTCATAAGATGTAAATTCAAACGGATTCAAATATGCATCCTTATGCAACTTTAGCCAGTCTTGTCTCATCGATATGACCTAGTCTACAATGCCACAAGAAGACTTCGTTCATTTCTGAACTGTTCCTCTTGTGTGTGTTCTGTACATTTAGAACTGTGGTTTGATGCAGAACGTGTATACTGTTATACAATGTACCATACCCAATCAACACTTGATTCAGGAAAATATTCAAAATATTTTGGTACGGAGAAACAGCCGCTAAGAATCAATGTATTACCAGTTTGTAACACTATATGATATTTGCCAACTACCTTTGCTGCAACAATTGCACCATTCTCTACTAATAGAGACATATCACCCTTTCTCAATTCTCTGCCTAACTGTAGCCTATGTAACAAATAATATATATAGGATCCTGATCCGGTATCCAATACCTAGGTCGTAGAGATAACTAAGAAACAGTTCTTGGTTACGAACAGACCCGAAGACAATCCATCAACATGCTTTTTTTTCGTTTGGGTGGTGTGGGAATCCGAATATTCCCCTATTTCTTGCTCAGACTTATGACAATCATAAGATAGAGCGGAACCTAGCCCAGTATAATAAGTAGGTTCGGTCAATACATCCATATTATTATCTTGATTAAGGCATGTCTTTGGTCGCTTCCAGGAGAGAGAGAAGGATAATCACTTTGCGTGCGCTCTTTGCAAGATTAGATTGGTTTTTATCTAATCAGGATGGCTCCCACTGTTTTTATCAAATCTTCCTTCAAACCCTAAAAAGTAAGATTAGCCGGGATTAATTACATTCTACAAGTTCTCTAACCAGTCAGTCAGGAAAGTGTCGGTACTCCGAGGGAGGTTCCCCGTGCTTTCGCACGGACCTAATTAAAATAAACCTCGTTTCCCTAGAGTCATAACCCGGTTGACACCTTTCTAGAAATCTACTGGATTAGCTAATTATAAAGTGCAAAACTCTCCCACGAGTGACTCTTACTCGCAGTGGGTATCGGGATACAACTATCATATAGAAGGTATGCAATCTCATTGCAAATTTCAACACTTGAAATTCCCAATAATGTTTTTACCCCAAACGTCCTATGACCTTGAAGAAGGTCAACAAACTATAGGCCGCTAGTCAAGTTCAACCCGTTCATTTCTTGATTGAATTAAACCCACCCGCACGACCCTTGACGAAGGCCAACAAAGTCACACAACTACCCTAATCCAATCGCATCACATGCTGGCAGATAAGCACTAATTAGCTACCGCATAATATGCCTTGACGAAGGCCAACAAACGTAGCACGAATACTAAATAGTACTTATCTGAAATGACGGAGGGCTACACAGGTTTTTAAGAAAACCATGAGCGTAATGAACTTGATAACGTTGTAGAATCTAGTGATTTTGAAAATGAGTGTTTTTGAGGCTTTTGCTAGTTTCTCTAAAGAGGTCACTCCCAGTGAAGGGATCTCGGCTCTTTCCTCATCGAATGAGGTGTTGGATATTCATGAATACCACTATGCAAAGCAAGAACTAGAGAAGCAATCAAAAGACAAAACCGAGTGGGTAGTAGCATTTGCTAGTTTTGTTAAAGAGGTCACTCCCGGTGAAGGGATCTCAGCTCTTTCCTCATCGAATGAGGTGCTGAATATTCATCAAGGAATACCACTATGCAAAGAAAAAACTAGAGCTACCCTTTTTGAAAATTTGATTCTACAACATCTTTAGGTTTCTTTCTTTTCATTAATCTCATTAATGAAGTCCCGTCATTTAATGTTTCCTAAACATCACAGAAAAGTGAAACGAAACTAGAACATACGCTTATGCCATTCGCATTCGCCACTAAGCCCCGTCATGCACCGTTAGGTTACTTAACTACCGGCAGAGTGGGGGCTGGACTAGCGCGGGTGCAAAACATAAGGAACGTTTATTATATATAATATATATAATATAACATTCGTCTCATGCAGTTATATGATCACATCAAAGAGCCAAGCAGCAGAAGCAACATAGAAATATTGGATATATTAGGATTTCCGTGTTTTAAATTTAGCCAGTAATGTAAAACACGGATTCCACGGTCATGAATAATAGCCAAACCCACATCCCTTGACCCCTACAAGAGCGACAAGTAACCCTACCAATTCTAGAGTTAGGAGACCCGGTCTCAACTCCTTGAGATAATCTCCCACTAGACTCTAGAACCTGGTTACTTGTGCTCCCCGCCTTGGGTCTATCCTAATGCGGAAAAATAAATAATATACATCAATGGTGACATCATTGTTCAGTTGATAAAACTGCAAATTTAATATGACATTTTTCCTACTATTTCTATATAATAAAGGTGTTTATTATAATATATGATACATATGAGGGTTTATCCGTAAAAATACTATTTTCATGTGTTTATATATTATAATTAACGTTATGTAGAAAAAAGTAAGCATATAATATCCATGTAACATTTGGCCCATTTAAATATGCTTACCTTATTAAATATCTTTGACCAACTTTTAATGGTTAAGTTAATATCTCCATAAAACAAACTAATATTATTTGTTGAGTTATTGTGCAGAATTTTCAGGACTGAAATCAAGGAAATCAAAGTTGGCGAAACAAACCTGCCTAATTAAGAAAGTAAACTAAATAAATCAAGTCTGGCAGTGATGAAGAGGAGATGTGAAAAGATCACCACGTGTCATCAAGTTAAAGCCCCAGAAAAACTAACAGACGATCTCCCTGTTTGGCCGCGGAACCACGGCCAAACGCACCTATTGGTCGCGGTTCCGCTACGTGTTAGACGAGTTGGGAGTTGAGATTTGTTCTGTTAGGATCTTAACCACCGGTTTCCAAATTAGGAAGCTAGGGTTCTGGCCCTGGGACTATAAATAAAGACCGAGAGTCTCTTAGAAAATTCATCAAGCTGAAGAGATCACGAAGTCCATGACAGGCTCACGCATCCAGGCTGATCATCAACTGTTCATTTACCTCCTTAGAAGAGACAGAGAAGCAAACTAGCATTTTGTAATCATTTTCTAAGGGAACAAAGTGTAAGTGAATTTTGTTGATTAATAACGGTAGTTGTTTTTTTATTCTATCTCTTTGTAGTTTTAATATGATTTCTCTCTCCATCTCTTCTACTCCCAACATGCGCGAGTAATTCTTCGCTTGTTAGGGTTCATGGGATTAGGGTAGGTAAATGCATGATGAAGATCCTTAAATTGTTTTTAAGTCCTATAAAGTTTATAAACTCTATCAAAAGAATAGTTAGCATCCTAATTGGGCACGCTATCAATTCATTGATAGTCTCAACCATGATTAGAGATTAGATTAACAATTGTTTTGGTAAAGGCTAGATATGAACGGAGTTCCATGTCGAGATAGGGGTTAAGAGTGAGAACGACCCTTTTCCCTCCAGAAACCTTAATCTACATGCATCACTGTCGTTCTAGTTTTAAATCTATTAAAGGATAAAAAGAGTAATCTTTAATTAATCATCCATAACTACTAAATCCCAATGAACCCTACAAGCCCCCTTTACTATTAAACTTACATCCGTAGTTATTCCTCTATTCTTCCTCTTTTTCAACACATCTAAAGTAAGATTGAAAGGCTCCATATTTCCCTGAGGATGACCCGTACTCACCCTGGTCTAGCTATGCGCGACACCGTTCTGATTGCTGTTATTCTACAAACACTTTTTCACATCAATCAAATGGCGCCGTTGCCGGGGATACGTGTGCAATTTTTTTTCTTACTATTTGTGTTGATTTCTTATTCGATCTATATCATAATTAAAACAAAACTGCAAATTGTATATTTAATGATTTGTGTGTGAATTTTTTGCAAGGAGATCTGGAGTCACAGACTTGAGGAAACAGAAAGACGGAGACATTCATCGAGATCCATAGGAGTACAGAAGGCCACGGAGCAAAAATTCATCAACTGATCCTTCTTCCTTGCGGCGGAACCGCGGTACAAGAGCCATATACGCAACGGAAGCGCAGCGGGATTGTGGATTTAGGAGTCGTAACTTCTCTGGTAAGTTTCTCAACTCTTTCCCTCTCCTCTGAAATCTAATAAAATATCTTTTCTGCAGGATTCTTTGAAAAAATTTTGCCGCTCAAAAATCTTTTTGCAAAGTTTTGTAATTGGTTTGTTAATTCATATTTTAATACGGATTTTTAAGGGGCAAGACCAAAATTCAGATTAGGTATGGATTTTATCATCCTTCCTAAGCCCCACAAATCACAAACTGAGCATCTGCATCAACCCTACATTAATTTAAAAAATATCAAGACATGACTCTAAGGACTGTCGTGCTCATTAAGGACAAAGGAAGGTCGTTGGTAATTTATCGCTTATTCGCATTACTTTTGTGGTGCCTAGGCAAGTGTGTCTAAGGCAAGTGGTTACTTAATTAGGCCCGCTATTTTCGGTGATTCGTATAGCAGATACCTCCCACTTACCTAGCACTTACCTGGCCACAAGAGTAGTAAAGAGGTGGTAGAGGATTGATCCTACGGCTTGTCCTTTGGAAGTCTAGGAGTGGTCTAGTGACTTGACCTAGGTAACCTTAGTTCTAGGGTTGTTTGTGCATTTTTGTGTGATTTGTCTAAGTCCGACACACTTTTTCAAAAAAAAACCAATTTTTAAATAACACACACGCTGCCACTTGCGCTAAAACCGTTTAGTGCATGCTCGGCTGGACACGGGATTCTAGTGCCCGTCTTGTCCGCGTTCCTGCTATCGACTCCGAGGTCGGTACTTCTTCATCTTCTTTTTCCCCACCATCCTCCACATCGACCGAGATGGACGGTACTCTATCAAATTATAACTCCACGCTGCCACCGCCCGTAGGTAAGCAGAATCCACCGCGCATCTCTCTCCAAGAGAGATGATATCCTATCCGTGGTCCACTTCCAACTTGCTTATTTATTCTACCAGCCAACGGGGATAATTTTGAAATTAAACCCCACTACATCAATCTGTTGCTCAAATTTCAAGGGCTTGAGTCTGAAGACGCGTATGTTTTCATCACTAAATTCGAAAACGTATATGCAATGATGGGTACTTCACAACTGACTGTTGATGCTATGCGCTTGCGTCTTCTCCCATTCACTCTGTGCGACTTGGCAGAAAAATGGCTTTAGAATACTGCCGCACACTCTATCACTAATTGGGATGAATTCATAATAGCATTTCTTAAGAAGTTTTACCCAAACCATAAGACCGCCCGTGTCAGGAGCGAGATCAACCAGTTTACCCAGCTTCCCAATGAACCATTTTGGAAGTGCTTTGAACGTTTCAAGGATCTGCTTGTCCAATGTCCTCATCATTGACTACATAGATGGGATTTGTGCCGAATTATATATGAGGACATTAATCCAGCGACAAAGCAGATGTTTGCAACAAATTGTCAATGCAATTTCATGTCTAAAGATGATGGTGAAACTTGGAAATATCTGGAAGACCTCGCTGAAAACACTTTGCAGTGGGAAAGCGTTAGACCACCTTCATCTAGGGGAGGTATTCATCAGCTCGATGTTTCCATCGCAGTAAAAGCCGAAATGGCAGCGATGCCGAAGAAACTCGATGCTATTGAGAACAAATTCTCATCAGTCTCCCTAAATCAGGTCACGCTACCCAAGATTGTGTGTGGTTGCTGTTCAGATCCTTCACACTTGACGGAAGAATGTCCTATGAATGCACCGTTTCAAGGTCACGAGCAAACTAATTCTGCTTGTCACGCCCTGCATCCCAAAATACGGAATACGAGGGGTAGACAAGGCCATCCATGCTCCTACGGTCAAGGAAATGTCCTGCCGTAGTCACACTTCGGCTTCTAGTTTTTCATGGTAAACAGTAAATGATGCCCAGGTAATGAGAAATGCAGTAACTGAAAGAAACAATAATATAAACTGACCTGAAGTGGGACAAACGAATGTAACTCGGGATGGCAAGTCAAGAAGTCTGTGATGCACGTCTAGTTCTGGTCCAGGCTAAATCTTCTCCTCACACTGAGCATGCATACTCAGGTCGTCAGAGCGACACAATAGCAATATAATAGGAATAAAATCAAGTGACAGTTCTAACAGTGATAATAGATATGTGAAGCAGTAAATCAATGACATCATGAATATGAATGTGCAGTAATCAATGCAGCGGAACAGTAAAGCAGTAGAACGATATGTCACGTATGCCAACACAGTATATAAGGAATATAAATGCCAGTATCCCTATCAGTCTCTAAGTCTCACTGCACAGGTCACTAAGCCTATCGTCAGTCCAAGTGTGAGAGTCAACCACTCGCGAGTGTCCTCCACCCAAGGGCAAGGGACCATGGGCCCAGCATGTAACATGTATATCACGGTGTATATCACATACCCTATAAATCTCCATATATCCCTGCTAGTGTATATGCCCTAGAGGCCATTACTGTATCATACTGGTTTGTATATTACTTAATGGAAGCTTGGGATATTCACCTTGTATAAACAATCTTGCTCAATATAGTAGTATGCTACTTGGTTTGTTTCTACTTCAATGTGTACTTGTGTTTATTTTAGTATATCACTTATACGCATTAGTGGAGCCCTTAGGATCTTTGCTTGATTACCAGCGTTGTGATGGCAGTCACACTAGTGGGGGCTGGGTAATCTATAAGCACATCCTTATACAGGTCCCTAGTCGCAGGACTGTCGAGACAGAGCATCGATACTCCGGAGTAGACTAGCGTATGCGCTTCTCATCCCAGTGTGGGAGATGGTCTGTCCCACAGCCATCAGTACGTCGTACTGGAGATAGTATACGGGTGCTCGTTGGGTTACGAGTACACTGGACAGGACTCGTCGGGAACTGACAGGTTGGTATTATACCTATCGTCAGTTATCAATTCTCAGGTGACATGAGTACAGCTTAGTCCGCTGACTTGACACTGGCACTTCGCCTCGAGTGTGTTCCCACTGTGCTTTGATTACTACCCTACCACGGCTCAAAGGAGTCATGCAAACGGGTAGTAGTTGGGTACAGTCCCGAAGCACTTGGAGGCAGTGACGGTAAGACAGGATTCGTCTCTCCCGGTATTGGGGGTTGACATTGCGCTGTGTCTAGGAGAGCCATTACACGAGTAGTCCCTGGCCAGGGCAAGCGAGATATACTGGTAGGCTTCCAGTGTTATCTCAGGGTGTTTTGGGCTTCACTCCGACACGACTTGTACCGCTATTAGGGGACTGACGTTTTACCGCCCCCTAGGCCCGACATGCGATGTATTAGACGAACAGACCGGACTGTACGGAGACTGTCACATTCAGACTCAGTAGGAGTTCAGATGGGGTTCACCTCGTCAGCCTTCTTGTCGGCATCTACCTAGGGACCGTTACGCACAGCTAGTGCCGCTTGCGGTCTGTGGTTAAACCCACTGCCAGCGTAGTGTCGAGTATTTAGAGTCCCACACAGAGGGTATTCGCCTCTGGGCAAAACAGAGTAGAGGTCGCATGGTTTTGCGACAGGGTTCGTTCTCATTCGCGCACTTGTGCACGTTTGGAGTCCGGACGGATTTTACTGGCGGGCTCTGGTTTGAGTCAGATACTGGTATATGTTTTGGGGTTGCTTTTATCTCTCAGTATTCATGTTCCTCGGAACAAGAATGCAGGTATGTATGCACAGTTGTTTGAGGAGGAGGAAGATGACTTTCATTAGGGTTTCGGAACGGGTGCGTATGCACAGTTGACAGTCGTCTTTTTCCAAACCCTAATGGATTTATGTTATATCAATTAATAATATTAATAATATGAAATTGTGTCATGGTTGGATTTTGTTGACTAGTTGACCATGGTTGACTTGTTGACCATGGTTGAAGTTTTGACCATCATCATTACAAAAGAAAGATGCTCTTTGATTCTAGCATTTTCATTTAATGTTTGAAATGATAATGGTCATTCCTAAACCTTCCATCAACTATTTCATTTTCATTATTATTATTAATTTGATAATTCTTTTTCTTTTGGTATTATGGTTGCAAGAAAGAAAAAAAGAGCTCATTCTATCATTTAGCTTCTCTCTCCTCACTTCATCTTCTTCTTCCTCTAGCAAAAGGAGAATCCTTCTCATGTGTTGAGAATCCCTCTCCTTAAAAGAAAAGCACCCCTTAGACACTCTCTACTCACTCTAGGATTAAAGGTTTAGCAAGCCGAAGATTCTAGTTCTCTCAAAGTTCGAGAAAGAGCCCGAAGGTTGAACCCTCAGGTGGATCCATCATTGACGGAAGAAGGCAACAAGGAAGAACCGTCAAGTTTGAAGAAGAAGGAGTTCAAGTTAGGTATAACCATCTCTCCGAGTAGCTAACTCTCTTTAGCTTGTTTGCTATTTTAGTCTAGAAAAGATCCCGACTTTGTTAGTCCATGTTGCCCCATGCGCTAAAAATTTGATTTTTATACCGTTTCCGCCTCCCCGTAAGAACCGGGGGTCGCAACGTGGACTTACAGTGGTATCAGAGCCTAACTAAACTTAAACTAGCTTGGTAGTGAAGTGTAACGAAGTTCGGAACCGAAAAAATCCAAAAACCAAACTTTTCAAAAACCCTAATTTCTGTTAAAAATTTTTCTGGTCAAAACAAAATTTGTTATACACCTAAATTCGGCTCAGGGTTTTGTGAGAACACCCAAGAAAAACGATCCCCTGATTCCTTCAAACCGCCGCGGTTCCGCGGCAATAGGTATGCATTTGCCGCGGAACCGCCGCCGTTTAGGGTCCTCTCGTGATCGGGTTTTGTGCAGTATTCTTCTGGTAGGGTTTTGGGATTTTTCAGATATATTATATGTGCCCAGATTTTCCAGAATAGAAATTTATTTTTGGGGGCCTATAATTCCGTATTTTTTCCGAACTTCACTACACTTGGACTATATTGGTTATATCTGTGATGTTTGTATGTATTGAACGTCGGCTAATCGCTATAAGTCGATTAGTCGGGGTTAAACATCTCTATGTTCTGTGTTTGATATTGGAATGTGTATATGAATGTGTTGGACTGTCGTGGGTGAATAGCCGGGGTGGATGTGAGATGAGCTTTTGTTTTTCTTTCATTCATTTGTAATATGTAAATTGATGTAATATTATTATTTGTTTGGCCGCACAACCGGGTCGGGGTTGTAGCCGTCATTGTATAATTCTTTTTACTGTTTTTGCTCCTAGGATAGACCCATGGAGGGGTGCACAAACTGCCGAGTACTTGGCGGGTAGTTTGCCGCACCCGTAGGGGTCTTGGGTGGGGTTTTGGCTATTCACCGCGACTGTGTAATCCGCTTTTCGTTGCAGGCTCGAACGGATTGCGGATTCCTAGTATATCCAATGTATTCATCTGTGATCTGTAATGTCTATCATTGCTATATTTATAACTATTTAGGCGTTGCTTATGTTTTACAGCCGCGCTAGCCCAGCCCCCGCTCTGTCGTTAGTTAAGTAACCTAACGGGTGATGACGGGGCCCCGTGGCGAATGCGAATGGCATAAGCGTACGTCATATTTTGGTTGTTTTCTGCAATGGTAGGATTTAAATGATGGGACGCATTAAAAGAACTAATGCAAGAATATCACGCATTAAAAGAACTAATGCAAGATAATAAACCAAGCTAAAGTCGTTGGAACACTTTCGAAAAACCACTCGGTTCTTTTCAAAACTAACTTTTAAATGCGGAGATTGAGCCACTCCTTTTAAAAGCTATCTCGTTCCATCGATTATATCAAGTTCACTACGTTCACGGTTTCGCCAAAACCATTCGTAGCCCTCCGTCGTTTCGTATGAATATTCAATAGTATTCAAGCTATGTTTGTTGACCTTCGTCAAGGTATAGAGATTGGTAGCTGTTGGGTATTCATATGTAGCATAGATAGATGCGTTGGTTTGGGACAGTCGTTTTGCCTTGTTGACCTTCGTTAAGGGTATATACGGGTGGGTTCAAATTAACCTGGAAAATGACGGGCAGAACTTGACATGTGACTTATGATTTGTTGACCTTCGTCAAGGTCATAAGAGCATGGGGCAAAAATCCACATCGGGAGTTTCATAACTACTGAAACTTGCTAGATTTGCATACCATTTGGAGTGTGGTGATTCTGGTAGGATTCTTTCAGTTTCGTCACGCGATGATATTTGGATCCCGATCCTACTGTGAGTATATTCTACTCCTCGGGAAATTTCTCACTAAACGATCAATGCTATAAACCTAGTAGGTGCCTAGAAAGGTGTTAGCGGGGCTACGCCCCCAGGGAAAAGAGGTTATTTAATTAAGGAACTTCGCGAAAGCGTTGGAAAATCTCCCTCGAAGTACCGACACTAGCCTGGCTGAACGGTTAAGCAAGTATTGTGCGGTGGGATTGATCCCGACTAATTCTTCCTTTATGGTTTGAGGAGGGATTCGAGAGACAGTGGGAGCCATCCTGTTTAGACAAATTAAAAACCACTCTAAACTTGCAAGAGCATCGTGCTAAAGTGTTTCTTCTCTCTCTCCTAATTGCAGCGACCAATCAACATGACTGGACTTAAGTTACTTCTAGATAAAAACATACTGATAGGGCCAAACTACAAAGATTGGCTCAGGAATGTCAAAATGGCAATCACTTACGACAAGCTGGGGTATCT
This sequence comes from Agapanthus africanus, assembly GCA_030015575.1. Classification (NCBI taxonomy): domain Eukaryota; kingdom Viridiplantae; phylum Streptophyta; class Magnoliopsida; order Asparagales; family Amaryllidaceae; genus Agapanthus; species Agapanthus africanus. The sequence goes on from JASDDO010000010.1 coordinate 138,673,669, forward strand.
TCTTACCACCAAAGCTCCCCCCGTCCCAGGTCCCACCTCCAGCGTCGCGGATAAGGAAATCCGTAAGACTTGGGAGATTGATTGCGCGAAGGCCAGGTGCCTCGTGCTTGCCTCTATGGACAACAAACATCAGAGGAGGCACGAGAATATGGATTTGGAATCCATATTTCTTCATACAAAAGAACAGTATGGAGAGCAGTCTCGTATCGCAAGATACGAAGTGTCGAAGAAGTTGTTTTCGGCAAAGTTGGTCGTCGGATCATCGGTAGCGGACCACGTGCTTAAGATGATTGGCTACATTGAGGAGATCGCGGAACTTGGGACCACGTTGGAAAGTGAACAATATACGGATTTAATTCTCCAGTCCCTTCCATCCACTTACGCCCAGTTTATACTGAACTTCAACTTACAAGAAAAGGAAGTTGAACTTTCAGAACTCCTCAACATGCTGAGGAGCGCAGAGGGCACCCTACAGAAAGGTAGGGAAACACCCACTTTGTTTGTAGGAGGATCTTCTTCCTCTAGGTCCAAGGCGAAAGCCAAGGGAAAGAAGAAGAAAGCCCCCGCCAAACCAAGAGGCGGTGTTAGTAAAGTGGGTACGAAGGGAAAGGAAAAGGCAACAATGATTGCGGGGAAGCTTGTGGGAAAAGAAGAATGCTTCTATTGTCATAAAAGTGGACACTGGAAGAAAGATTGCAGGGCTTGGAAAGCCAGGACACTGGAACTGAAGCAGGTTGCGGCTTCAGCTTCAGGTGTGTATGTTATTGAAAACTGTCTATCGATAAACTCTACTTCCTGGGTATTGGATACCGGATCAGGATCTCATATCTGTAATTCTTTGCAGGCGTTGAGAAACCGTAGGTTTTTGAAGGCAGGTGACATGACCCTCAGAGTTGCGAACAGAGCTAGCATGGATGCTAAAGCCGTGGGGGACTATCACCTGGGAATGTCAGATGGGCATGTTTTGGTTTTGCGTAATTGCTTTTTTTTACCCAACGCAACTTGTAATATCATTTCTGTATCTTTGGTTTCTAAAGAAGGTTATGAATTTGCGTTTGTAAGTAATGTTGTAAACATTCACCTTAATCAAGTTCTGATTAGGTCAGGTACATTGAGCAATGGTATATACGTGTTAAACCAACCACAGATTTTCAATGTCCAGAATACACACAAAAGAATGTCTCCAGATATCAATCAGGCTTTCGTATGGCATTGTAGACTGGGTCACATCAATGAGACACGGTTGACTAAGTTACATAAAGAAGGATACTTGGATCCGTTCGAGTATCAGTCTTATGCCACTTGTAAATCTTGTCTCATGGGAAAGATGACAAAGACTCCGTTCACTGGACACGGAGAAAGAGCGAGCGAGCTCTTGGGACACATACACAGTGACGTGTGTGGTCCAATGTCTACACATGCGCGAAGCGGTTATTCATACTTCATTACTTTCACAGACGATTTCTCTAGGTATGGACATGTCTTCTTAATGAAGCACAAATCCGAGGCCTTTGAGAAATTTCAGGATTACAAGAATGAAGTTGAAAAACAAACAGGCAAAAGTATTAAGATTCTAAGATCGAATCGAGGTGGTGAATACTTGAGTGCCGAGTTCCTGGACTATTTAAAAGAGAATGGGATTCTCTCTCAGCGTACTCCTCCATACACTCCGCAACATAACGGCGTATCGGAAAGGAGGAATCGAACCCTATTGGATATGGTTCGTTCCATGATGAGTAAGGCTGAGTTACCGCGATTTTTCTGAGGCTATGCACTGGAAGCAGCTGCATATCTCTTGAACAAGGTTCCTACCAAGACTGTGCCTACCACTCCATATCAGATGTGGAGTGGGAAGAAACCCTGTCTTAAGTACCTTAAGATATGGGGATGTCCATCTTTTGTAAAAAAGCAGCATGCGGACAAGCTCGAGGCACGCTCAGTACAGTGTAAGTTTGTGGGATACCCAAAGAACTCCAGGGGGTATCTGTTCTATTCCGCCGAGGAACAAAAGGTTTTTGTTTCTCAACATGCCCGTTTCTTGGAAACTGAGTTATTGGAAACTCAGATAAGTGGGAACGCAATAGAACTGGAAGAAATTCCAGAACCACAAGCTATTACTGAAAGCTTGGAAGAGCCAGTAAGTTCAAAAGAACAGGACATTCCTATGCCGCTCCGCAGGAGTAGTAGGCAGTCTCATCCGCCCGAGAGATACTACGGTTTTCTCATAGACGGGGATAGAGAGGGTTGCATCATAGATTATGATGAGCCTACTAGCTTCTAGCAGGCCGTTCAGAGCGTTGACTCGGTAAATGGCTGGATGCAATGCGGACCGAAATGGAGTCCATATACACCAACAAAGTATGGACGTTGGACATTGCTCCAGACGGGGTAAAACCCGTAGGATGCAAGTGGATCTTCAAAAGGAAGATTGGTGTAGATGGACAGGTTGAGACCTATAAAGCTGGACTTGTAGCAAAGGGTTTCCGTCAAAGACCTGGTTTGGACTATGACGAAACCTTTTCTCCAGTGGCTATGCTGAAATCCATTCGGATCCTTCTTGCCATTGCTGCCTTCCACGATTATGAGATTTGGCAGATGGACGTAAAGACCGCTTTTCTAAATGGAAATTTAGAGGAGTGTGTCTATAGGGATCAGCCAGAGGGTTTCATTCAGAGTGGGAGCAGCGGAAAGGTGTGCAAGTTGCTTAAGTCCATCTATGGACTAAAGCAGGCATCGCGGAGTTGGAACATCTGTTTTGATGAGACGGTCAAGGAATTTGGCTTTATCAAAAATCCAGATGAACCATGCATCTATAGTAGATTTGTAGCGAGAACTGTAGTATTCCTCGTTTTATACGTGGATGACATTCTCTTAATAGGAAATGACATTCCTATGCTACAATATGTCAAGGGGTTCTTGTCGGACAGGTTCTCCATGAAAGACCTGGGTGATGCCTCATACATCCTGGGGATCCGGATCCATCATGATAGATCCAAGAGGATATTAGGACTTTCTCAGTCCAGGTACATCGACACCATAGTGAAAAGATTCAGTATGGAAGATTCCAAGCGCGGTATTCTACCGGCTTGTCACGGGATCACCCTCTCTAAAGAGATGTCTCCCAAGACTGATTTGGAGAGGGATCGCATGTCTATTATACCCTACGCTTCTGCGGTAGGCTCTATAATGTATGCGATGTTGTGTACCAGACCGGATGTAGCTTATGCACTGAGTGTGGTAAGCCGGTATCAGTCAAACCCTGGGGAGAAACACTGGATTGCGGTAAAGAACATTCTCAAGTACCTGAGAAGGACTAAGGAGATGTTCTTGGTGTATGGCGGAAAAGACCTCCAGATCGAGGCCTTTGCTGACTCCAGCTTCCAGAGTGACAAAGATGATTCCAAGTCCATGTCGGGTTTTGTCTTTACCCTCAATGGAGGGGCAGTGTGTTGGAAGAGTTCCAAACAGGAAACCGTTGCAGACTCGACGATGGAAGCGGAAAACATTGCTGCATCTGATGCCGCAAAAGAAGCTGTCTGGATGAGGAAGTTCTTGAAAGAACTTCAGGTGGTTTCGTCTATTGTTGACCCAATACCTCTGTATTGCGACAACAACGGGGCTATAGCTTTAGCGAAGGAACCCAGGTCCCATCAGAGATCCAGGCACATCTTGAGGCGGTATCACCTGATCAGGGAGATCGTGGATCGCAAGGAGATCGAGGTTCGGAGGGTTGCTTCAGAAGAAAACACTGCAGATCCATTCACCAAGGCCTTACCCCAGACTCAGTTCGAGCGGCTGATCGAGATGATAGGTCTTCGATACCCCAGTACATGGCCTTAATGCAAGTGGGAGATTGTTAGTGTATATGCCCTAGAGGCCATTACTGTATCATACTAGTTTGTATATTACTTAATGGAAGCTTGGGATATTCACCTTATATAAATAATCTTGCTCAATATAGTAGTATGCTACTTGGTTTATTTCTACTTCAATGTGTACTTCTGTTTATTTTAGTATATCACTTATACGCATTAGTGGAGCCCATAGGATCTTTTCTTGATTACCAGCGTTGTGATGGCAGTCACACTAGTGGGGGCTGGGTAATCTATAAGCACAACCTTATACAGGTCCCTAGTCGCAGGACTATCGAGACAGGGCATCGATACTCCGGAGTAGACTAGCGTATGCGCTTCTCATCCCAGTGTGGGAGATGGTCTGTCCCACAGCCATCAGTACGTCGTACTGGAGATAGTATACGGGTGCTCGTTGGGTTACGAGTACACTGGACAGGACTCGTCGGGAACTGACAGGTTGGTATTATACCTATCGTCAGTTATCAGTTCCCAGGTGACATGAGTACAGCTTAGTCCGCTGACTTGACACTGGCACTTCGCCTCGAGTGTGTTCCCACTGTGCTTTGATTACTACCCTACCACGGCTCAAAGGAGTCGTGCAAACGGGTAGTAGTTGGGTACAGTCCCGAAGCACTTGGAGGCAGTAACGGTTAGACATGATTTGTCTCTCCCGGTATTGGGGGTTGACATCACGCTGTGTCTAGGAGAGCCATTACACGAGTAGTCCCTGGCCAGGGCAAGCGAGATATACTGGTAGGCTTCCAGTGTTATCTCAGGGTGTTTTGGGCTTCACTCCGACACGACTTGTACCGCTATTAGGGAACTGACGTTTTACCGCCCCCTAGGCCCGACATGCGATGTATTAGATGAACAGACCGGACTGTACGAAGACTGTCACATTCAGACTCAGTAGGAGTTCAGATGGGGTTCACCTCGTCAGCCTTCTTGTCGGCATCTACCTGGGGACCGTTACGCACAGCTAGTGCCGCTTGCGGTCTTTGGTTAAACCCACTGCCAGCGTAGTGTCGAGTCTTTAGAGTCCCACACAGAGGGTATTCGCCTCTGGGCAAAACAGAGTAGAGGTCGCATGGTTTTGCGACAGGGTTCGTTCTCATTCGCGCACTTGTGCACGTTTGGAGTCCGGGCGGATTTTACTGGCTGGCTCTGGTTTGAGTCAGATACTGGTATATGTTATGGGGTTGCTTTTATCTCTCAGTATTCATGTTCCTCGGAACAAGAATGCAGGTATGTATGCACAGTTGTTTGAGGAGGAGGAAGAGGACTTTCATTAGGGTTTCGGAACGGGTGCGTATGCACAGTTGACAGTCGTCTTTTTCCAAACCCTAATGAATTTATGTTATATCAATTAATAATATTAATAAAATGAAATTGTGTCATGGTTGGATTTTGTTGACTGGTTGACCATGGTTGACTTGTTGACCATGGTTGAAGTTTTGACCATCATCATTACAAAAGAAAGATGCTCTTTGATTCTAGCATTTTCATTTAATGTTTGAAATGATAATGGTCATTCCTAAACCTTCCATCAACTATTTCATTTTCATTATTATTATTAATTTGATAATTTCTTTTCTTTTGGTATTATGGTTGCAAGAAAGAAAAAGAGAGATCATTCTATCATTTAGCTTCTCTCTCCTCACTTCATCTTCTTCTTCCTCTAGCAAAAGGAGAATCCTTCTCATGTGTTGAGAATCCCTCTCCTTAAAAGAAAAGCACCCCTTAGACACTCTCTACTCACTCTAGGATCAAAGGTTTAGCAAGCCGAAGATTCTAGTTTTCTCAAAGTTCGAGAAAGAGCCCGAAGGTTGAACCCTCAGGTGGATCCATCTTTGAAGGAAGAAGGCAACAAGGAAGAACCGTCAACCTCTACAAAAGTTTGAAGAAGAAGGAGTTCAAGTTAGGTATAACCATCTCTCCGAGTAGCTAACTCTCTTTAGCTTGTTTGCTAGTTTAGTCTAGAAAAGATCCCGACTTTGTTAGTCCATGTTGCCCCATGCGCTAAAAATTTGATTTTTATACTGTTTCCGCCTCCTCGTAAGAACCGGGGGTCGCAACGTGGACTTACAATCTCCCTAAATATATAAGCCGGCATGGGACTCCCGAGATTCTGTTGAACTCACACTTAAACTACCCCACACCCCGTGGTCTACATCAAACGCTAACCATAACCCTAAATACTAATCGATCCGTGACAAGTCTGCGCGAGAACTGGTGGCAGGACCTCCATCAAGCACGTCCCGACTAATATCTAAGATAAATGGCAGTGTCGGATGCCTTATCTGTGACACCCGTGCAAGCGCTTCCATAAGTGTCCCATACCACTTATAGTCACACGTACACGCATCCCACAGACGTCGACAATGCAATAGAATAATAGGGTGGTCACTGATTGTGTACAAGTATGTACCACTTTCACTTAATCACGGATACACGAACACTGACGTACTTGCCACAATCATCACTAAAATCTAACACCGGGTAAATACACGATATCACTAGGTTATCACTGCAATGATATGGTTATGATATGATGCGTGAACAGTATATAAGCACGATTAAGGTGTCATAAAAACAGCATTTTATCACTTGCACGATTTATCATGAAACGTACGTATATAATTTAGCAAAACGATAAACAGGTAGTAATTAGTATGTTTAGTTTTCCATCCATCAAATTTGGTTTCGATCCAATCGGGTTTCAGGATCATTAATTATAACCACTTCATTTTAAGCGCTCGCGGCCGGAAATCCAATTTCAGAATCAGAAGTCCGTTTCGCAACGCATTTTGATCCCAGTTGGGATCGGATTTGTGTGATGCTACAGTTGGATAAATTCTAGGGTTTTCAGTAAGGTTTTCAACGCAATAGACGGATCTTCGATCGCTTCTGTACGTCAGGAGATATACACTATTCAATGCCAATATGTCTGTTCTGATTCTGCTGGGACTGTTATGCGTCCCGATCTATTAAATTACAGATTAAATATCAAACAGTAACGAAACAGAATGAAACCAATTGTGTTGCCTAGATAACAGATTTACCTATAATAAACAGCGGAGTTCGGCAACCTATGAGTTAAGGAAACCAAGTGGTACCCATTACGGAACAGCAACCAACAACTGGAGTCGCTCTGGACTGCAGTCCAGAGTCGAACTCCGATCCAATTATCATCACAATTTAATTACAGGAATGTCCGGAAACTGGTATAGGGTAAAAGTTCGTCGAGTCGGCTTCGAATTGAGTCCTCGAACGCACCATTCTAGTATGTATATGATTTATGGTGAATTTAACGATTTTCAGGTACAATAAAATTACAGTTTTACGATTAAAATTGGGGGTAGTCGTTTTGGTCATTAGCAGTCATATTATCAAACGAAATTTGCACAAGATATTCATCACACCGAGGGCCAACAAGAACAATCTAGTTCTGTCAAATTAGACAAGTAATTTCATTGGGATCACACATCAAGCGGTTGCATCGTGTAATTTATCGAGGATGTTTAGTATAAAACTTATAAGATTATAGTTTGTAGCAAATACTAATTAGCATGTAGCAAGTATAAAACTTGCCTGGAGACAGTGAACTGATGGCACGGCAGGGAAGGCAGTAATGACACGTCTCGGGCACGGAGTAGCAAGCACGCGACGAGTCTCGACTAGTCTTGGGCTTGGTTCGCGCTTGGGGATGTGTTGTTGCGTGCTCAGGGTGTGTCGGGGCTGGGGATCGTTGATGCCGTTGAGGCCTATGGAGAGCAAGATGGGAGTGAGACGGTTTAGAGAGAAGAGAGAGAATCAAATAGAGAGAGAGAGAGTGTGTGTTAGAAAGAGAGAGGGAGAGAGAGAGAGATAACTGAGAGAGAGAGGGAGAACTGTGAGAGGGAGGGAGAGAGAGAGAGAGAAAACTGAGAGAGAGAGAGGGTGAGAGAATTGAGAGAGAGAGAGAGAACAGAGTGAGAGAGATGAGAGAGTGAGGACAGAGGGAAAGAGTAGAGAGAGGGAGAGGGGAAGTAGAGGTTGTGCAGGGGATGGAGCTCGGGTGCGGGGGTGGATGAGTGGGGGTTTGAGATGGAGGCGAGGGTTGTTAGGTCGTCGGAGGGATGCTGGAGGTGATGAAGGCGATGGTGGCGTCGGTGTGGCGTGGGTCAAGTGAGCGGGAGTGGAACGAGAGGAGGCAGCGGTTGTTAGAGTTGGGTCGAGGGAGAGAGGAAGTGGGAAGCTCGGGTGGAGGAGTGCAGGTGAGGGCGACGACGTTGATGGTGGCGTCGAGATCGAGAATGTGGGGGTCGGAGTTGAAGGTGAAGCGGAGGGGATCGTCTTGAGCTCGAGAGAGAGGGGTCGAGGCAGGGGAAAATAGAGGGGACCAGTGGGGGATTGATATAACAAAATCCAACCATGACACAATTTCATTTTATTAATATTATTAATTGATATAACATAAATCCATTACGGTTTGGAAAAAGACGACTGTCAACTGTGCATACGCACCCGTTCCGAAACCCTAATGAAAGTCCTCTTCCTCCTCCTCAAACAACTGTGTATACACACCTGCATTCTTGTTCCGAGGAACATGAATACTGAGAGATAAAAGCAACCCCAAAACATATACCAGTATCTGACTCAAACCAGAGCCAGCCAGTAAAATCCGTCCGGACTCCAAACGTGCACAAGTGCGCGAATGAGAACGAACCCTGTCGCAAAACCATGCGACCTCTACTCTGTTTTGCCCAGAGGCGAATACCCTCTGTGTGGGACTCTAAAGACTCGACACTACGCTGGCAGTGGGTTTAACTACAGACCGCAAGCAGCACTAGCTGTGCGTAACGGTCCCCAAGTAGATGCCGACAAGAAGGCTGACGAGGTGAACCCCATCTGAACTCCTACTGAGTCTGAATGTCACAGTCTCCATACAGTCCGGTCTGTTCGTCTAATACATCGCATGTCGGGCCTAGGGGGAGGTAAAACGTCAGTCCCCTAATAGCGGTACAAGTCGTGTCGGAGTGAAGCCCAAAACACCCTGAGATAACACTGGAAGCCTACCAGTATATCTCGTTTGCCCTGGCCAGGGACTACTCGTGTAATGGCTCCCCTAGACACAGCGCGATGTCAACCCCCAATACCGGGAGAGACGAATCCTGTCTAACCGTCACTGCCTCCAAATGCTTCGGGACTGTACCCAACTACTACCCGTTTGCACGACTCCTTTGAGCCGTGGTAGGGTAGTAATCAAAGCACAGTGTGAACACACTCGATGCGAAGTGCTAGTGTCAATTCAGCGGACTAAGCTGTACTCATGTCACCTGGGAACTGATAACTGACGATAGGTATAATACCAACCTGTCAGTTCCCGACGAGTCCTGTCCAGTGTACTCGTAACCCAACGAGCACCCGTATACTATCTCCAGTACGACGTACTGATGGCTGTAGGACAGACCATCTCCCATACTGGGATGAGAAGAGCATACGCTAGTCTACTCCGGAGTATCGATGCCCAGTCTCGATAGTCCTGTGACTAGGGACCTGTATAAGGATGTGCTTATAGATTACCCAGCCCCCACTAGTGTGACAGCCATCACAACGCTGGTAATCAAGCAAAGATCCTAAGGGCTCCACTAATGCGTATAAGTGATATACTGAAATAAACACAAGTACACATTGAAGTAGTAACAAACCAAGTCGCATACTACTATATTGAGCAAGATTGTTTATACAAGGTGAATATCCCAAGCTTCCATTAAGTAATATACAAACTAGTATGATACAGTAATGGCCTCTAGGGCATATACACTAACACGTAGGAGCATGGCTGGCCTTGTCTACCCCTCGTATTCCGTATTTTGGGAAGCGGGGCGTGACATGGTTTAGTTGGTATCAGAGCCTAGGTTTTGCTTCGATTGGGATTGCAGTTTTCCGTGTAGAGCTTGACAATCTATGACATCCCTAAGTCTAGATTGTAAACTTGATATCCTTGATCCATACTCACATTGAGTGTTCTGCTATCCATTCGCTAGGGTTTCGGGTGACTTGGCAAAGTTTCATGGTTGTAATGGTGAACTACATCACGATTACACCACCATACTCTGTTTAAGTGACTTGGAGTCATATAGTTGATTTTTCCGCTTGTAATGAATTTCATCACATCTGATATTCTTGAATCCTTGTTCAATCTATATATATTCTTATAGCGTGTGCCTTATATCGTTCTTAAAATTACTGTTTCAGGATCATGTCTTCCAACGACTTTTCCTCTATCTTCGCTCCCCAAATTCAGACAGTCGAGATTCTGAGTGTACTGCAAGGTTTGAAGGAAGCCCAGGAGCGAACAAACGACTTGTTGGCTGAAGGACTGAGAAGACAGGTGAATCAGGCACCAGCGGCTGTCTCCAATCATAAAGGGATCCCCGTTAGACGAGGAAAAGAGAAGAAGATGAAACGCCAATTTGTTTCCCCGCGACAGAAGCAGCAGAAGACCTCATGTTGTGGGTATTGTAAGAGGCCAGGACATCTTCAGAGGGATTGTCGCCGCGCCCAAGGGAAATGTCTGATTTGCGGATCCAGCGAACATCTCATTAACGATTGCCCAGAAAGAAAGGAGCTACAAGGACGAGACTCATCCACACTCTCCACTTCTGCCAAGTGATGATTATTGCGTAGTTCAAACATCGAGGATAAGGCGGACCCAACACAGGTTTCAACTCGCGTAACGAGAATGCAGCGGCCTAGCAATCAAAGAAGAATTTTCCTGTTTTCTAATTTCAGTAATAATGTTGTCATCCTCTTATAAACAATTCTTCCCGTTTGAAACTTTGTATCCGTCGAACTTTTAGTTGAATGAAATAAAAACTTGAATCGTAATATATGTATCATTCTCTTATCTTTCCCATTATTCATATTGTTCATTATCACAGCATTTTAATCCTGATTTTTCAGTTTCTGCCACCGCATATCTTTCTATACTTCGTACACTTAGATATTTTCTTGATGTATCCCACTGTCTAATCATGACTCTTTCTTTTCAGGCCATGGCCCACCCCGGAGCAGCGCCACATCTAGATGAGGATGCACAGTCATGCGTTTCCTTAGACCGCACGGTGTTGAGTTCTGACGATGAGATCGATGGTCCCCAGGTCATTGGCGAAAACAGCGATTCCGAAGACGAAGGAGCAGCCGCCCCAGTGTTCGACATGATAGACGATTCCGACGAAGAGGAAGGAGACCCTGAAGAGAACCCGATAGAGGAAGATCCCGAGGAAGAACCGATAGAAGAAAATCCAGTGGAGGAAGATCCCATGGAAGAGAATCCAGGAGAAGAGAATCCCATGGAATCAGACCTCGATGAAGAAGCTCCATCCGAGGAAGAAGAACCAGAAGATCAAGACCCTGTTGTGGAAGAACTCCCAATGGCGATCCCTGCAAGACGATATGGAAATGGACGCCCCTACCTGAATGCGCGAGCCTACCGCAACCTACTGAATCTCCACAACCGCGACTGACGGGATTTCTTTTAATGTTGTCTTTCTGGCCAAATAAAATGTGTATAGTTTAGGGCCACTTTTCGCCTGTGGGAATGCCTTGTTTCAAATTTTCTTGAACGAAATAAATCTTTTGAATTCGTAAACTTTTTGATTATTGGTTCGCTTGATACTTGTTTATTGCCCATATCCATTTATTTTTCTGCTGAGTTCCCTGACTGTCCACCCCTACTCATTGTATAGTTTTCACCCCCGTTTCGATTTGAAAGTACCGCACCCTGATCCTTGGAATGAGCCACCCTCCATCCCTCGTCTGTGCCCCGTTTGAGATCCTTCGGGGAGGAGAACATATCTTGTGAAATTTCCGAGTTCGTTAACCCTTCAAATCTTTGATTTATAAGATATACCGACCGTCGTTCTCCCCATAGTTTCTTCTAGTAGTCCTTTGTTGCTCACCCTTATTTCCTGTGCTGACCAAATTCATATCTCCTTGATCCTCAGCCTAAAACCGCCACATTCCGACCTTTGAGTGAACCACACATCCTTGAAATCCCTGCCCTGGCTAGCCCTATATATATTTTGTGTTTCCTTTTACTATAAATATATTTTGGGACCTTATTATTCGAAATTTGGTTTTCACTATCTTGACCTTGTCGAAGAGTGCGTGTTATTGACTACCTAGTTCTACGTATTTTAAAACACTACTACTATCCTTATAAATTTTTGTAGCGCATCCATACACCGCGCATATTTTGTTCCATATTCTCATTTCCTTTATGTGAGTTTTCTAGGTTATTTTAAAAACTATTCGATCGATAAATTACCTTAAAATGTTTTAACCTATCGACTAAGCTTTCACTACCTCATTGTCGTTACTAGTTTTTCGGGTGTTGTGCCTATGTTTACTATTATAAATGATTGTGTCTTATACTTATTATTTCTACCTCGCTACTTTTGATATGCTTATATATGCACATATTTGGGTTCGATTCTATCGAACAAGCCTTGAGTATTAATATTCGCAATTGTTATCTAAATTCTTGTATACAAGTATTTACCCTTATAGTTGTTCCTGCCTTATACCTATTAGACCTACCCTTCCGTATGTTGTTCTTACTTATATATATATATATATATTCAAATTTCTTCGTCCACGTACTGCTAATAAATCTTTTGTGTTAGTGTGCAATCTAATAGCTTTCGCTTATGTTTGTATAACCTATCGTTTATTTTAAATTTCGAGGACGAAATTTTTGTAAGGGTGATATGATGTAATACCCAGCCCTTTTGTACCAAAATCTGTATTTTATTACTTTAGAATTCAATGTATTCTTATTTATAATTGTATTCATTTTATTTATAATTGTATTTCTTCTAAACCGCATATTTCTTTTATTACAACCCAAACCTAATTCCCTAATCCTATATTTTTTCACTTACAAATCCCCGAGCCCAGCACACCTTTCCTCAGCCCATCACCCTTCATTAATTATTCCAAATTCTCCAGCAGCCCACCAGGCCCGGCCCTTTCTTTTCCCCCTTTTCTATTTATCTCCCGGCCCGTTTCTTCCATTCAAATCAATTTCTTTTTTCGTTTATTTTTGGCCCGTCCCCGCTCAGCCCACACACATTTATTTTAAATAAATTCCTAAACTATTTTCCCCAGCCCACTACTTGGCCCGCTCCTGTGCATCTCCCCAACGGCTCTCCCCCTTTCCCGCGCGCGATCCACTTCCTCCGCCGCGCTCCTCGCCTCCGCCAACGCTCTCGCTCGCGTACGTTACACCCCACGACGAGCGCCCTCCATCCTTCTCGTCACTCTTCCTCCTCCATGGGTCTATCCTAGGAGCAAAAACAGTAAAAAGAATTATACAATGACGGCTACAACCCCGACCCGGTTGTGCGGCCAAACAAATAATAATATTACATCAATTTACATGTTACAAATGAATAAAAGAAAAACAAAAGCTCATCTCACATCCACCCCGGCTATTCACCCGCGACAGTCCAACACATTCATATACACATTCCAATATCAAACACAGATCACAGAGATGTATAACCCCGACTAATCGACTTATAGCGATTAGCCGACGTTCAATACATACAAACATCACAGATATAACCAATATAGTCCAAGTGTAGTGAAGTTCGGAAAAAATACGGAATTATAGGCCCCCAAAAATAAACTTCTATTCTAGAAAATCTGGACACATATAATATATCTGAAAAATCCAAAAACCCTACCAGAAGAACACTGCACAAAACCCGATCACGAGAGGACCCTAAACGACGGCGGTTCCGCGGCAAATGCATACCTATTGCCGCGGAACCGCGGCGGTTTGAAGGAATCAGGGGATCGTTTTTCTTGGGTGTTCTAACAAAACCCTGAGCCGAATTTAGGTGTATAACAAATTTTGTTTCGACCAGAAAATTTTTTAACAGAAACTAGGGTTTTAGAAAAGTTTGGTTTTTTGGATTTTTCGGTTCCGAATTTCGTTACACTTCACTACCAAGCTAGTTTAAGTTTAGTTAGGCTCTGATACCACTGTAAGTCCACGTTGCGACCCCCGGTTCTTACGGGGAGGCGGAAACGGTATAAAAATCAAATTTTTAGCGCATGGGGCAACATGGACTAACAAAGTCGGGATCTTTTCTAAACTAAACTAGCAAACAAGCTAAAGAGAGTTAGCTACTCGGAAAGATGGTTATACCTAACTTGAACTCCTTCTTCTTGAAAACTTATAGAGGTTGATGGTTCTTCCTCGTTGCCTTCTTCCGTCAAAGATGGATCCACCTGAGGGTTCAACCTTCGGGCTCTTTCTCGAACTTTGAGAGAACTAGAATCATCGGCTTGCTAAACCTTTGATCCTAGAGTGAGTAGAGAGTGTCTAAGGGGTGCTTTTCTTTTAAGGAGAGGGATTCTCAACACATGAGAAGGATTCTCCTTTTGCTAGAGGAAGAAGAAGATGAAGTGAGGAGAGAGAAGCTAAATGATAGAATGAGCTATCTTTTTCTTTCTTGCAACCATAATACCAAAAGAAAAAGAATTATCAAATTAATAATAATAATGAAAATGAAATAGTTGATGGAAGGTTTAGGAATGACCATTATCATTTCAAACATTAAATGAAAATGCTAGAATCAAAGAGCATCTTTCTTTTGTAATGATGATGGTCAAAACTTCAACCATGGTCAACAAGTCAACCATGGTCAACTAGTCAACAAAATCCAACCATGACACAATTTCATTTTATTAATATTATTAATTGATATAACATAAATCCATTAGGGTTTGGAAAAAGACGACTGTCAACTGTGCATACGCACCCGTTCCAAAACCCTAATGAAAGTCCTCAGGTGCCTAGAAAGGTGTTAGCAAAAGGAGAATCCTTCTCATGTGTTGAGAATCCCTCTCCTTAAAAGAAAAGCACCCCTTAGACACTCTCTACTCACTCTAGGATCAAAGGTTTAGCAAGCCGAAGATTCTAGTTCTCTCAAAGTTCGAGAAAGAGCCCGAAGGTTGAACCCTCAGGTGGATCCATTATCCCTTAATAAAACATCGTCTTTATTCTTCATTCCTACCTTTCTTCCAAACATCGATCATATAACCCTACGTGTGTGTAAAAGAACATCCCTACACTCGGAGAATGCAAATCAAGCTATCATACTCTTGTCTATCTACCTCAGTACTTTTTCTCTTTTGCAATGTCCGTTAGATGGGAATGAGTTTTATGATGAAGATCTAGGCGAGGAACCGACAAACGAAGATTATGCAGAGTAGGCATCGGAGGATTAATTAGTTTCTTTGTCGCCCACTTGTTTAGGGCTTTGTTTCTTTGATGTAATTAAACCAATTAGTTTTCTTTGCTTTTCTTTTCTCTGGGAATGTAATAAAGTTGGTTAATGGAAATAAAATGCCTTTCGCTTTTATTGTTTTATTTTGGTACACACCCTGCATACTATGATTATCCTTTCTAGGCACCTGGGGGCGTAGCCCCGCTAACACCTTTCTAGGCACCTGAGGGTACAAATATTATTATTTGTATGGCCGCACAACCGGGTCGGGGTTGTAGCCGTCATTGTATAATTCTTTTTACTGTTTTTGCTCCTAGGATAGACCCATGGAGGGGTGCACAAACTGCCGAGTACTTGGCGGGTAGTTTGCCGCACCCGTAGGGGTCTTGGGTGGGGTATTGGCTATTCACCGCGACCGTGTAATCCGCTTTTCGTTGCAGGCTCGAACGGATTGCGGATTCCTAGTATATCCAATGTATTCATCTGTGATCTGTAATGTCTATCATTGCTATATTTATAACTATTTAGGCATTGCTTATGTTTTACAGCCGCGCTAGCCCAGCCCCCGCTCTGTCGTTAGTTAAGTAACCTAATGGGTGATGACGGGGACCCGTGGCGAATGCGAATGGCATAAGCGTACGTCATATTTTGGTTGTTTTCTGCAATGGTAGGATTTAAATGATGGGACGCATTAAAAGAACTAATGCAAGAATATCACGCATTAAAAGAACTAATGCAAGATAATAAACCAAGCTAAAGTCGCTGGAACACTTTCGAAAAACCACTCGGTTCTTTTCAAAACTAACTTTTAAATGCGGAGATTGAGCCACTCCTTTTAAAAGCTATCTCGTTCCATCGATTATATCAAGTTCACTACGTTCACGGTTTCGCCAAAACCATTCGTAGCCCTCCGTCGTTTCGTATGAATATTCAATAATATTCAAGCTATGTTTGTTGACCTTCGTCAAGGCATAGAGATTGGTAGCTGTTGGGTATTCATATGTAGCATAGATAGATGCGTTGGTTTGGGACAGTCGTATTGCCTTGTTGACCTTCGTCAAGGGTATATACTGGTGGGTTCAAATTAACCTGGAAAATGACGGGCAGAACTTGACATGTGACTTATGATTTGTTGACCTTCGTCAAGGTCATAAGAGCATGGGGCAAAAATCCACATCGGGAGTTTCATAAGTACTGAAACTTGCTAGATTTGCATACCATTTGGAGCGTGGTGATTCTGGTAGGATTCCTTCAGTTTCGTCACGCGATGATATTTGGATCCCGATCCTACTGTGAGTATATGCTACTCCTCGGGAAATTTCTCACTAAACGATCAATGCTATAAACCTAGTAGGTGCCTAGAAAGGTGTTAGCGGGGCTACGGATTCTGGTACATAACACCGCATACTCTGATAGAGCCTACTGCTGAATCATAGGGTATCCCTTGTATGTGAGCTCTCTCCAAATCAGTCTTTGGAGACATCATTTTGGAGAGAGTGATCAATGAGTAAGTGGGCGAACCACCACGCTTAGAATCATCCATACTAAACCCCTTTAGTATGGTGTTAATGTACCTGGATTTGGGACACTCCCAACATCCACTTAGATCTATCACCATAGATCATAACTCACAAGATGTAGTAGGTATCATCCAAATCTTCTATTGAGAATCCCCGTGATAAGAGGAGCCTGACCGAGTGTAGCATAGGAAACCTTTTCCTATCAAGAGTATGTCATCTACGTACAATACGTGGAAGACAAACTTACTCTCTACAACCTTATTGTATATACAAGGATTATCCACCATTTGATGAAGTCAAACTCTTTGACTATCACATCAAAACAGATGTTCCATCTCCGCGATGCTTGCATTGATCCTGATGTACTTAAGCATAGCTTTGAAAGTCTCAACTTTTCCATCTATACCAAGAATCTTCTCAAGATCTATTTTCTCCTAATGGGTTTTACCCCTTCAGGTGCAATATGCAAAGTCATACTTTGTTGGTGTACATGGATTCCATCTTTGATCGTATAGCATCCAGCCATTTCACAAAGTCTCCACTTGTGATGGCCTGCCTGAACCTAGTTCGGCCATCATCTACCATGATGCAATCCTCGCTCCCACTGTCACCAAGAATACCGTAGTATCTCTCAAGTGGATGAGGAACCCCACCAGATTCACGGAGAGGATGAGGTTCGTTGGAGACTATTGAATCTTTTGGTTTTACCAAATCATCAGCTGTTAGTTTATATAGCTGGAACTCCTTCCAGTTCTACCTCATGACCACTAATTTCTTCACAAGAAATACCTTTTCTAGAAAGGTGGCATGCTGAGAAACAAAACACCTTTTTCTCCCCAGTGTGGTAGAAGATATTCCCTCACGAATGTTCGGGATATCCTAACAAACTTACAGAACTGACCTTGCCTCAAGCCTGTCCGGATTTTGCTCTTCAACATAGGCCGGACAACCCCATATCTTAACTCGTTTAAGAAATGGTCTCTTTCCATTTCATATCTCATATGGAGTGGTAGGCACTGATTTGGTTGAAACCCCATTCAATAGGTATGCAGCTTCTCAAGTGCATAATACCCAAAAGAAAACAGGTAACTCAGCAGTACTCATCATAGAGCACACCATATCTCATAGGATGCGATTCCCCCGTCCCGATACACCGTTGTGCTGTAGTGTACTCGAAGGAGTAAGCCGAGAGAGAATCACATTCTCCTTTAAATAATTCAGGAACTCCATGCCTAAGTATTCTCCTCCTCGATCACATCGAAAGACTTTAATACTTCCATCCATCTGGTTCTCAACTTCAAGCTTACATTCCTTGAATATCTCAAAAGTTTCAGACTCATGTTTCAACAGGAACATATGTCCGAATCTTGAGAGATAGTCGATGAATGTAATGAAGTACCAAGAACCAACCCAGGCATTTGTAGACATAGGACCACATACATCATCATGTATCCGTCCAAAGAGTTCACTAACTCTTTCTCTGTTTCGAGTAAACGGAGTATAGGTCATTTTACCTTTGAGACAAGACTGGGAAGTATCATAAGATGAAAATTCGAACAGATTCTTATATTCATCCTTATGTAACTTTAGCTGGTCGTGTCGCATTGATATGACCTAGTCTACATTGCCATAAGAAGGATTCGTTCATTTCTTAACTACTCCTCATGTGTGTGTTCTATACACTTTGAACTGTGGTTTGATTTAGAACGTTTATGCTATTATCTAACGTGCCTGATCGAATCAACTCTTGACTAAGGAAAACGTTCACAACATTATCCTCCAATACAGAATTATATTCTTCTTTAACTCAGTAAAGAACATGATGTAATGTTGTATATCCGGTTCGATATGTAATAACATTTCTTCAGAATCAATGTATTAATACAAGGTGATATCTGCCAACAGACTTGGCTGCAACAATTGCACCATTCTCTTACACTTAGAGACATATCATCTATTCTCAATTTTCTAACTTTCTGTAGCCCATGTAACTCTTACATATGTGGGATCCTGATCTGGTATCTCATACCTAGGACGTAGAGGATACTGAGAAACAGTTTCGATAATAAGGACACCCGAAGAATATGCATCAACATGTACTTTCTTCGATTGGGTGGCATGAGAATCCGGATATTCTCCTATTTCCTGCTCGGACTTATAACAGTTATAAGATAGAGCGGAACCAACGTTCCCTATCTCAGTATAATAATAAGAAGGTTCGGTCACTGCATCCATATTATTATCTTGATTAAGGCGTGACATGGTCGCTACCAGGAGAGAAAGAGAGAAGAAAACACTCTGCGTGCGCTCTTGCAGGATTATATTGGTTATTAGTTTATCGAATCAGGGTGGCTCCTACTGTTTTAGTCAAATCTTTCTTCAAACCCTAAAAGGTAAGACTAGCCGGGATTAATTACACCCTACAAGTTCGCCAATCTTTCGGCCAGGCCAGTGTCGGTATTTTGAGGGAGGTTCCCCATGCTTTCGCACGGTAAACCTCGTTTTCCCAGGGGCGTAACCCCGTTAACACCTTTCTAGACACCTACTTGATCGGCTATTTGTAATGTGTAAAACACTCCCAGGAGTAACTCTTACTCGCAGTGGGTATCGGGATCCAACTATCTCATAGATGGTATGCAATCTCATTGAAAATTTCAACACTTAAAATTCCCGATAATACTTTCACCCCTAGCGTGCTATGACCTTGACGCAGGCCAAACAACTCATAGTCCTCTAGTCAAGTTCAACTCGTATATTTCATGATTGAATTAAACTCACTCGCACGACCCTTGACGTAGGCCAAACAACGCCGTACGGATACCCTAATCCAATCGCATCGTATGCAGCAGATAAGCATTAGTTAGCTACCGTACACTACGCCTTGACGCAGGCCAAACAACCGCATCACGATTACTAAGTAGTATTTATCTTAAATGACGGAGGGCTACGCAGGTTTTAAAGAAAACCATGAGCGTAATGAACTTGATATCGTTGTAGAATCGAGTGATTTTGAAAAGGAGTGTTTTTGAGGCTTTTACTAGTTTCGCTAAAGAGGTCACTCCCGGTGAAGGGATCTCGGCTCTTTCCTTATCGAATAAGGTGCAGCATATTTCATAAATACCACTATGCAAAGCAAAAACTATAGAAGCAATCAAAAGACAAACCGAGTGGGTTGTAGCATCTGCTAGTATCGCTAAAGAGGCCATTCCCGGTGAAGGGATCTCGGCTCTTTCCTTATCGAATAAGGTGCTGGATATTTTACAAGGAATACCGCTATGCAAAGCAAGAACTAGAGCTACCAGTTTTTAAAACAAGTTTCTACAACATCTTTAGGTTTCTTTTACCTTTTATTTCATTAATCTCATTAATGAAGTCCCATCAATTATGCTTCCCAAGCATCACATATGAAACGAAAGTAGCAATATTTATTATATCTCATATATATATAATATGCATTCGCCTCATAACATATCAAGTGATCACATCACAGAATATCAGCAGCAGAAGAATCACATATGAAATATTGGATATACTAGGAATTCCGTGTTTTATTTAAACTAGTAAAAACGCGGATTCCACGGTCATGATAAATAGCCAAACCCGCATCCCTAGACTCCTATGAGAGCGGCAAGCAACCCTACCAATTCTAGAGTTAGGAGACCCGGTCTCGACTCCTCGAAATGGTCTCTTGCTGGACCCTAGAACTCGGTTACTTGTGCTCCCCGCCTTGGGTCTATCCTAATGCGGAAAAGTAAATAATATACAATGGTGACATCATCCTCAACCCGGAAGTGCCCCAATAAAAGAATATTATATACAAGCTTTTACATGAATGAAAATGAAAAACTCTCATCTCACATAAAAAAAACCCGGCTATTCAAAACACGACGATCCAATATAATATATCACAGCAACGCATAATATCACATGTCATCAACGTAAGTAAATATGCATATCTCAATTGTTGTTGACATATAGCACCGAAACCGGCGATACACCATATATTACACTTACGGTCGTAGAAAAGAAAGTGAAAAACTACAACAGTTGGAATCCACAACCACCTTAGACATCATAAACCCAATGTATCACATACTTTGGATTTCATGCCCAACTAAATGAATTCCTTAGACATCACATGCCTAACAATTATAAACCCTGAATTTTAGTCTCGATATTGAAAACACTTTCCAATAACCTGTCGGGTAATTCAATAAGATTCCTAACAACCCGATCTAATGCTCGTCGGAAACTTTAGCAGACGGCCGCACCCCTCGATGCCGTCGACGAAGTGCACTAAGGTGGAACACCGCAGCCGCGAGCACCCGAACGGATTCATTTGGTGACGGGGTTCTCCTACAGTCACTTGGTCGAGGCTATGTGGCATGGATATCTATTAAGGTTACCCGACGAGTATCCGCGTACGCTACGTGATTGCGACGGACTGTTGATCAACATCAAAATCCCGTGGCAACCGATCAAATGAGACTGAACAGCTAGATTTATAAAATTCAAACTGGTTATCTCATAACTATTTGTGGATTCCAAATATTTTATCACAATCACAGATAGCTAGACGAAGTTAAACTTTTCCATCGAATAATCAAACACCCAAAATTTCCCGTGAAGCTCAACACTTGAGTGGAGTTCAAAAAGTACCCAGAAACTGCCACAGCTCCTATGAACCAGCCGTAGAAGGGTCAACCAATGCCTCACATATGGCACCGCTGAACTACCACAAACCCTACGGTTTGATGGCGGTTCTGACGGTCACATAATCGAGTTAGGATTTCGTTCTTTTAGAGGGTCCACATAATCGCTTGCAAGTTTTTCTGAAAATTTTAAACTCGGAAAAATCCAACTCTTGGAAAATTTCAGCAAGGGAAAAATTAGGTTATTGATATCCGTACGAACTTTTTAATATCGTCTAAATAACCCGAATACATATTAGAATTACAATTACGAAGCACTCTGAATTGGTTATGTACAAAGTTAACATCACATGAAAATTTAGCAAAAACAAACAACACTTGAAACACCAAAACTCAGAGACTAGAACTTCATGAAAATTTGAAGCCCAAAATCCAAATTTTACCCGAGGAGCTCGGTTTTGAGGCCGATGTGGCCGGCCAAATGTCAGTGGAAATGCCTCAAATTTGCATGGTGTTCATGTTATATCACATACAATATTCTACAGTTGTTTAAAAAAATTCTGATACCTCTAGAAATTCTACAGAAACTTGATTTTGTATCGGGTGTTTCAGAGTAGTTTCGGTTTTTTAATCCTAGCAAACATCGTCTAATTTTCTAGCAAGGCTCTGATGCCACTGCAGGGTTTTCTAGCACGGCAGCAAGTTTTCGGGAGGTATCGTCCATGCCATTTTTAAAAAGTTGCCATATTAGCTAACCCTAACCTTAGAATCGTTACTAGAAAATCCGACGAAAAGAAATGCAAACAACTTTGCATAAGAAGTGAATAAGGAATACAACCTTTGTAGACCGCTCCTTCACTTAAACAGCTCCGTGTAGTATTCCCTTCGCTGCGATCATGAACTCCCAGACTCTAGAGAGGCTCCCATGAAGAAATGAACAAGCTTGCATCGAAGTCTTCGAGGCCGAAGATGATCGAGGAGATACTAACCAAAGCTACCCCTTCACTAATTGTGGAATTAGTGAAGCAAACACCATATAGTAAATGGCAAGTAGTAGAAAAATGATGAAGTAGGAATTTTGCTCATTTTAGAAACACTTTTCTCACTATTTTTTGTCATCTCCATTGAAGTTAGAACGCTTGAGTAGAAGGAGATGAAGAAAACCCTCATGGAATTAACCAAGTGAAGAATGGAAACAATGGGTGAGTTAACATCATATGTTAACCCTTGTAGAGACATAACCATGGTTAGGATAATTGGTTGGGTTGATAAATATCTTAGGCAAAACAAAAGAGTGGACTTGGTCAATAAACATTACAAGCTTCTACAAGCTACTAGCCATGACAAAATCCCACTATTTTGTAATTACCAAAATAAATAAAAACCCTAATTATCATCATAAGCATGTGTGTGTCTCATACACCCATCTTGCATGTATCAGCAAACATGACACAAAAACTTGTACACTAATATATATCACATATATACAATGTGCACAAAACTAGTGAGAAAATAAATCTTAAGTGAGCTAATACTAGTTAATGTAAATTAATATATCAAATATATAATTATACATTAAATTATCAAATCAACTCTTGATTTAATAATCCGGCTATATCACAAATAACCGACTAATATCATATGTAACAACTTATCGAATCAACACTTGATCCGAAAACCCGACTATATCACATATAACCGACCGATGTCAGAAATCGCGAGAATAGAATGCGGTATCACATACGCGCATTAATTTCGGTCCCGCACATATCACATATGTGATCCTACTCCGTTTCGCATGAACCAGGAAACCTCTGTGTAAGACTCTAAAGATTGGTCAATACGCCGATAGTAGGTGATGATCATATCAAACACCCACAAGCGCAAGTGGTCTGCTAAAGGTAACGGCCACCCGGGTATTGAGCGATCAGAAGATCAATAAGCAAGCCTTCTCATACTCCTGTGAATCCACTCAGTAACACTACCGTACAGTCCGGTCTCTTCGTCTGATATGTCGCATATCAACAGCCTGGGGGTGGTATAACGTCAGACCCCAATAGCCTGATAAGTTATGCCGATGCAAGGTCCATAACGGTTCGAGAAACTACTGATAACACTTACCAGTAAATCTCAGCAACCCTGGCCAGGGATTTCCTGTTATTGCCAATCGAGCATAGCGCAATATCAACTCCCAATACCGGGAGAGATGAAACCCCAATAATGTGACTCGGGACTGTACCCAAAAACCACCTTTTTGCACGATCTCTTGACCGTGGTATGGTGGAAATCAAAGCACAGTGGGAATCACACAAGACTCTATCACGATGTCGGGTCTACAGACTAACCTGTACTAGTGTCACCAGAGAACTGCTATCCGACGATAGGTATAATATCATCTATGAGTTCTCGGCGAGTCCGTCCAGTGTACCCAGTCTCCACTGAGCATCCGTATACCTTCTCTAATATCAAACACCAATGGATGTGGGATCATCCAACGCCCATCATATGGGTCGAGAAGCGTATACGCTAGTCTACTCTGGAGTATCGATGGCCTGTCTCAATACTCCCACAATTAGGAACATTTGAAGGATGTACTTCCCGACTACCTTGTTCCCACTAGTATGATCTGCATCATAATCCTGGTAGTCAAGTACTCATCTTAAGGGCTTTATCAACATGTAATAGAGAGACAGTAAGTGTATATATTAAGATAAAGAGCTACCAGATAACATACTATCTTATCGAGCAAGAAAGTCCTCCCTATATATGTCCAAGCATCCACTATAATATACATCGCATGTACAGTAATGGCCTCTAGGGCATACATATAACGAACAATACCAACTAGGATTCCTCGGCGAGTCCGTTCGGTGTACCCATTCTCTAATGAGCACCTGTGTATAATCTTTGATGCCACACACCAATGGTTGTGGGATCAACCATCGCCCTCTAAGAGACAAGAAACGTACACACTAATCTACTCTGGAATATCGATGCCCTTGTCTCGATATCGATAATATGGTTATATCATATACAACCTAACTCGATAACAGATAACTACCAGATTACAATACGGTATCATATACACGTATTTAATCAGGCCCATACACATATCACATATCTGTCCTACATTGTTTCGCTTGAACCAGGGAACTTCTGTATGGGACTCTAAAGACTCGTTAATATGCCAGCAGTAGGTGATGATCACATCAGTCACCTACAAGCCGTCAGCGGTACTAGCTGGACGTAACGGCTACCCGGGTATTGAGCGATATATAGATCAACAAGAAAGATTGTCCATACTCTCCATGAATCCTATCAATAACACTACCGTACAGTCCGGTCTGTTCGTCTGATATGTCGTATATCATGTTTAGGGGTGGCAAACGTCAGACCACAGTAATGTGATAAGCCATGCCGATGTCTGGCCTATAACGGTTCGAGAAACTACTGATAACTCTTATCAGTAAATCTCAGCAGCAGCCCTGGCTAGGGACTTCCAGTTATAGCCAATCGAGCACAGTGCAACATCAACCCCCAATACCGGGAGAGACGAAACCCCTCCTATCGCTCAGTGCCTCCATGTGACTCGGGACTGTACCTAAAATCCATATGTTTGCACAACTCCTCTTGAGCGTGGTAGGGAGGAAATCAAAGTACAGTGGGAGCCACACAAGACTGTATGACGATCTCGGATCTTTAGACTAACCTGTACTAGTGTCACTAGAGGACTGCTATCTGACGATAGGTATAATACCAACTAGGAGTCCTCGGCGAGTCCATTCGGTGTACCCATTCTATAATGAGCACCTGTGTCCAATCTTTGATGTCATACACCAATGGTTGTGGGATCAATCATCACCCTCCAAGGGATAAGAAACGTACACACTAGTCTACTCTGGAATATTGATGCCCTTGTCTCGATATCCCCTCGACTAGGAACAGTTAAAGGATGTACTTTTGGACCACCCTGGCCCTACTAGTATGATCTCATCATAATCCTGGTAGTCAAGTACATATCCTAAGGGCTTTATCAATATGTAAGAGACAGACAGTATATAAATACCAGTCTACATGTTAAGATAAAGGTAACCAGATAGCATACGGTCATGTCGAGCAAGACAGCCCTATATATATATGTCCAAGCATCCACTATATCAACAATAATAGCCTCGAGGGCATACATATTCCTAACAGAAGCTACCCGGCTGCCTCGTGATGAGGACTTTAGATCCACGTCTTCATTGGACCGGAAGCTACCCATGGTGGATGGGCCAAGCAGGAAGCTACTTGGTCGCCTCGTGATGAGGGATTTAGACCCACGTCTTCGTTGTGCAGGAAGCTACCCGCGGTGGATGGGCTAAGCAGGAAGTTACCCGGCTGTTTCATGATGAGGGCTTTGGATCCATGTCCCGTTGGGCAGGAAGCTACCCACTGTGGATGGGCCAAGCAAGAAGCTGCCCGGCGGCCTCGTGTTGAGGGCTTTGGACCCACTTCTTCATTAGGCAGGAAGCTACCCACGGTGGATAGGCCGAGCAGGAAGCTACCCGGCCACCTCGTGATGAGGGCTTTGGATCCACATCTTCGTTTGGCAGGAAAACTACCCATTGTGGATGGGTCTAGCAAGAAGCTGCCCGCCGGCCTCGTGTTGAATGCTTTGGATCCACGTTTTCATTGGGCAAATGTTGGGTTTTGCCGGCGCCCAGGCCATCAAACCGTGGCCAAATGCAGAAATTTGTTTTAAAAAAACTTTGGCGGAAACAAAACCCGCACAAGATCGAACATTAACCCTAAACTAGCAAGCATATGAAGAGGAGTTAGATGGTTATACCGAATGAATCAAGTCCTTCGAGTCTTCAACAATCATCCTAGTAGTCACGGATCGAATTTGGTTGCCGGTCTTCCTCCATCTACGACGATCCACCCGAGGGAAAATAGCGCAAGCTTCAGTCTCGCCAAGCGAGGCAACCAACGCTCCAAAGTTGCTAGCATTGGAGAGTGGAGGTGTAGGAATATCTCACTATAATTTTCTCTCATCACTAATGCTCAAAAGAGCAACCGTAGAAGATGAAGAAGGAGGTGAGGAAACAATGGCATGAGCAACTCAAGAAAATATGCTAAGTGTTTTTCTCCAAGTGAGAAAAATGAAGCTAGTGAAGAAAATCTAGTGAGCAAGGCATGTCTAGAGAATGGTGGCGGCCTCTCTCTTTTTTTCCAATCATGCACAAAAAAAAATCTCCTCTCATTTTACAATAAAATAAACAAGACCCATACCTCTCTACATGCTATTGCAATGTTAATGCCATGTCACCTCTCCACCTCATTTGTAAAACAAATGATTTTCTAAAAAAGAAAATCATACAAATGAGGTGTCCATGATCTAGAAGATATTCCGTATAAATACGGAATACAACCCGGTATACGTATCAAAATACACATACGCGTATTCGTACAAAAATACGAATAGCCAAGAGAGAAAATGAATAGTGAACAATAATACTAGAATACATATATATAAATACATATATATAAATTATTAAATCAAAACCTGATTTAACAATCCTGCATAATCGTATGCCGCTAGTATTATCATCCGTCCGATTAAAGTCTGTGTAGCCTGTACACATATTTAATCGGACACCTGTATGTTCCAACATACGTCATCTACACCATATCGCCTGAACCATGAAAACCCTCTGTGTGCGACTCTAAAGACTCGTCAATACGTTGGCAGTGGGTTTAACCACAAGCACGTCAGCGGCACTAGCTGTACGTAACGGCTACCCAGGTATTGAGCGAAAGGAACGCCGATGAGTAAACTCATCCGTACTCCTACTGAGCCTGACAGTGACAATATCCGTACAGTCCGGTCTGTTCGTCTATGAGTATCGCATATCGAGTCTATGGGGGTGGATTAAGTCAGACCCCTAATAACGCGACATTTAGTGTCGGTATGAAACATATGACCACATGAGAAACTACCGATCCTAGATCAGTAATTCTTGACTACCTTGGCCA
Organism: Agapanthus africanus; assembly: GCA_030015575.1. Taxonomy (NCBI): domain Eukaryota; kingdom Viridiplantae; phylum Streptophyta; class Magnoliopsida; order Asparagales; family Amaryllidaceae; genus Agapanthus; species Agapanthus africanus. The sequence continues at coordinate 138,701,001 of JASDDO010000010.1, forward strand.
AGGATTTCTGGTGATGGCCACCCGTGCACTCCGCGACATCAACCCCCAATACCAGGAGAGACGAATCCCCCGACGATCCACTCACTGCCTCCATGTGGCTCAGGATTGTACCCAACTAAAACCTGTTTGCACGACTCCTTTGAGTCGTGGTAGGGTATTAATCAAAGCATAATGGGAACTCACACGAGACAAATGACGATCTCAGGTCGATAGACTAACCTGTACACATGTCGCCAGGGAACTGCTATCTGACAATAGGTATAATACCAACTAGCATGTTCCCGGCGAGTCCGTCCGGTGTACTCATAACCCAATGAGCACCTGTATACATCTTAGGTGAACAAACTAACACCAATGGCTTGTGAGACCAGCCACCGCCCCTTGTCGGGGTCTCGATCAGTATACACTAGTCTACTTTTGGAGTATCGATGCCCAGTCTCGAAACTCCCAAGACTAGGGACACTTTAAGGATGTGCTTATAAACCACCCAGCTCCCACGTATATGATCGCCATCATACTGCTGGTAGTCAGGCATGAATCCTATGGGCTCTATCAACATGTAATGGTGATCTGTAATGTCACCTAAAGCATGTACACGATGATAAAGACAAACCAGATAGTATATTATCATCTCGAGTAAGACTGTTCTACAGGTATAGGTCCTCCCTCAATCATTGCAATCACGTGCCTGCGATCCAATAATTGACTTGAGGGCACTATAGCCAACAATATCCCACTTGCACTTAAGGCTAATTATTGCAGTGTCGCATACTCACAGCCCGTGTGATACCGAACACCCAACTACTCTACTAATCAGTTTCACAAAGCTCGTTTGTAAAACTATTGAGTTTGAGAAATAGCCTTAGTGAGTGGATCCGCTCCAATATTTCTTTCTATGTCTCTCTTTATCTCAAGTTCACGGAGAAAGCCATCTCCCGAAATGAGCAATACCTGTTTTAGAATATGTCTGGATATCTGATGGGACCTAGTTCACAAATGAACTCCAAATCCAGCAAACTTCTTAGACTGTACGTCCACTGAATTTAATCAGTATCCTACACAACGCCTCCCTCAGTATCCGCTTGGACCACCTATCCAAACAACTGCCCATCGTTAAGAGGGAAAACTTATAACTCTGACAGTCACTCTGTCATCCAGATCACCTTGGAAGCCTGAAATGATAACCGTCTCCCGAAGGAGGCTGCCGTTACCATATCCCTAGAACATCCACTTATGTTCATAAACTGCTTCCGAACGTTTTTCCAGGATTGGATTAATATGTAAACTTATTGCATCTAGTGCAAAAACAACATCTGGTGTGGTACTTGACATCTCATGATTGACTCAATTGCCTAAGCAAGTGATATGCCAATCATGCACATCCCTCTCCCCTTTAGTCTGTAAGACACCTATAAAGAGGGTGACTCCATCACTGTAACACCTTAGAATGCGATTAGTGTTAATTAAGAGATAATGCGGGTTTTTAGTAAAAAGTTTACCAAAATAGTATTCAAATATTTTATAAAAATTAATGAATATTTTATTAATAATTATTTCGGGCTTGCACACACTTGTGCATGTTAACCTAGGATTAATTAGGTGTTAAACCATGCTTATGTAGCCATGGCATATTAACCCATTCCATTAAGTATTAGGTAATTAGTTAATTAAATTAGTTTTTAAAATAAAATAATAAGGTTTGAATTTTTTGGGGTTGCTTTGAGAGAGAGGAAGAGAGAGAGAGGGCATGATAAGGCATGGCAAGCATGTCATGCATTTAATGAGGAGAGAGGAGAGGGAGGCATGGCTTTTGCTAAACCCACCCCTGATTCCCACACCCCTCACCCTCAAACATACACCATCATTCCATCACTCTCAATCTCATTTGTTTTCTCTTAATCTAATTCCCTCACTCCCTCAAACTGAACCCCTCCCTTGTTCTTCACTAAACCCTAACCCAAATCCTCATAAACCCAAACAAATCTTCACAAAACTCAATACACCCTTCTTTAAACTTGATCTAAAGCTAATGGTGATCACTTGGAGCATGGAAAGCTAGGGTTTTAAGCAAGTTTGGAAAGGCAGTGCTCTCAACTGTTAATTAGGTCCTTTTTATTGTTGTTTTTCTAATTAGTTTCAGTTTAGAATACTTAGAGTTTAGTTTTTGTGCAAATGTCGTATTTTGGTTAAGTTTTGGTGTCCTGTTGAATCTGCTATCAACTTAGGTTGTTGTTTTGAAAGTTGCCATTATTAAGAGGTGTATGTGAGACCTAGAACCCATCGCCAAAACCTGAGACCATCCCTCCCAAAACTGGCCGCAAATTAATTGATTCTGGCCGCAAATTGCGGCCAGACTGGTGACTGGTGGTTTGTGTCTTTGTCGTGGGGTCTCCGGGGTTGTTTTTAGGCTCGTAGAACTTGCAACTTTCTCCAATTCTTTGTATAGAAAAATCTGGGACCTTTTTGCTAAAATTCAAGCGTTTCGGCAACGTACGATACGGATTATCCGATATTTGTTTAAGTGTTTCGTACGATGTGTAGCCGTAGGGCTGGTCTAGGAAGTTGTTGCACACGTTTAGCCCGCTAAAAGATCACTTGGGAGCTTATGGGAGTCGGTTTGTTATTGCCTTTGTTGCGTGTGTTATCGAAAGGTTTCTAATGTGCACTTGTTATGTTGTTGTATGATTTTAGGATCGCAGACGGGGACTTCGGACGCCGCGAAGAAGGGGAAGCACGTGGTTGGATATACCTAGCTCGAGATCACCGGTGAATAGATTTAACATCTATGGGGAAATCGCCCGTGTGGCGTTATGCGTCAGGGCTTGATAGGATATTATAGCAACATGTTTATATTCTTATATGTTGATTGTGCATGAGCATCATTACATACCATTACTTGTTGTGCTTTGATTTAGTACCTAGTGGACACTGCACCATTACTGACGGTTCATGTTGCACGAGCACTAAATTGTATGCTACACCCACACCGTCGGTAATTGCCATGACACGCACAACCTATACACATATGCCGTACTTTATTGTTATTGATATTGACACATGGATTATTGTTCTATTGCGCATATGAAATACATCGTGAATACATACATACATGTATACACCCATACTTGCTATAACTACATGCACACCTCTATATGATGTTGGATTTGATTTTGGAGAAATTGGGAACCGCATGATGCATTTAAAACTGGATTCATTTAAAAGAGCGGTTTTCCCTTGATATACTCATATTACGGTTTTATGTTGCATATATCATATTGCATGGATTTACGCATTGAGATATGGATTTCATGTGATTTATGGATTTGAGAACCGTGGTATTATTTCAGAAAAGTATGCATTGTTTTGAAAACCCGGTTCTTTTGATATGATATTTCAGTGCGTCCACCATGCGTTTTCTCGGTTCTGAGACGTGTGATAGAAACCCGATTCGAGGAGCTGGATTATCCGTTTGCGGGTTCATGGTAGACTCGGTATGGTACCCCGGGGCAAGAAAGGGATGTCGTGGAATAGACGATGAGCCTGGCAGAGGGACTACTACTTACCGGTGATTGGTTGGACCTGGCGGTTATCCGGAGGGTACCGACCGGAGTCGAGAGATGGGTATGGGCCGATTCGTACTGCAGGAGCCCGAGGGCCGATCCGGACAGACGGTGCCCGTGGGCCGATCCGGACTGACGGAGCCCGATATATGTGGATTTGCGTATTGATGCTGGACACGAGTATTTCATGATGTTTTCGAGTGCCGATGTTTGGCACTCAGGTTCCATAAGATTTACAGGATAGGAGGGCCGGTCAGAGTGACGGCGCCTGAGGTATTGGGATTTAGGGTGCATTTGATGGGCATCGGGTCTTCCACGATTATGATTCGTGATGATGATATGTTTTATCCCATACTCAGCATTTATTGATATGCATTGCATCATGTATTTGAAGTACCTGATAGAGTACCTTTCATGATTGTTGCATACCCAGATTACTATATTGATACTATCAGATTTCATGTGATAGGGTATCGCAGTATGTGCATACCTGCGATTACCTGTATGATGTTACTTATTATTCACGAGTTAGCAACTCACCTCCGTTGTGCCACAGTGTTTTGCAAGTTGACTCTCAGAGTAGTCGCGACAGGGCTATCTTACCGTATCTTTTGCAGCGGATACCGCTACAGTTGGCTGTGGGCCGTTTAGCTATAAGTGGGTTTTGCGGTTATCTGTTTATATTCATTGTACACCTTATTATATCTAGTACTCTCCATCTACCACTTTATGTATTGACTCAGAGACGAGATGTGAGGACGATATTGTATATTATTTTGTGACTTTGGGTGTCGAGCTCGTGTGGGCCGGCTTTTATTATGAAGTTTTATCTTTTATGTTGTTTTTCACTTATATTGTCCATTTCTTCGCTACGGCGTCGTATATATGCTTGTGGTGGTTGTGTCACGACCCGAAATACTAGCTCGTGACCGGCACTTAGATCACGCAACGTCTACAGGCGTAACGTAACTTAAGTAAGCCGAAACCCAGAAATCTAAACCTTTCAAAAGAAGTAAGTCATGAAAACATTGATGCAACATTTGGAACTTTAAGTAAAAGTCCTTAAATCTCTTTTTTTTTTGAAATTTTGGCAGCACCTCCTTTGTAAAATCTAGCCCCGAAATGGGTACAACATAGAATATAAAGAAAGCATCCCCAAACGGGAGCAAATCACGCCCAACGGCGGAAACAACCACTACAAACATATATATGTATACGGCGCCCAACGGCGAAGATCAACACAAAGTAAAATGAAAAGCAAGATATCAAACCCACCAAGTGAACATATAACCCATCGCTCTAAGTCTCGCAACTATAAGTCTTGCTAAGTCTTCACTTATACAAATACTAGTTTCTGATTTGATGGAGTTGACTAGATACAATAAGAATAATAATACAAGAAGGGCACGATCCAATATGTACCACCTACTAAAGCAAATCACCCGAATGCAAGCTGTGTGCCAGCAATGCCGCAACTGATCCATGCGGTCAACCTGCAAGAACTGTGGCATAACAGGGGTAAATTGCTAACTCGAGAGCAGACAACATCATCAGGTAGAAATCGAAATAAACAACGATTCCTAGGTCAACTATATTATAAAGGTAATACTATGATATCTAGAGTGACCGTATCTGCATATATGCCAATAATAATCAATACCTGTATGCATGTGGATCTCGTCCAACAATATAATCAATGCATGTATGCCTGTGGATCTCGTCCAACAATATAATCAATGCATGTATGCAGGTGGATAACATCCCACGTGTCCATCAATGACACAATAACATCATGCATGTAAATATCATGAAACCGTATGCATGAAAATATGAGGATATAAATCAACGTGTGTCCATCAATGACACAACAAAATGATGGAACCTGAGTGTCCAATATCGACACTCGAAACATCATGAAACCCGTGTCCAGCATCGACACGTAAATCCTCATATCTCGGGCTTTGTCAGTTCGGATCGGCCCTCATCAATATCTCGGGCTCCGTCAGTCCGGATCGGCCCACGGGCTCCATCAGTCAGGATCGGCCCGTATTATCTCACGACCCCGGTCGGTATCCTCCGGATAACCGCCGAGTCCAAATGCTATCACCGTTAGGTTCTAGCCCTCCTGCCAGGCTCATCGTCTATACAATGAAAATCACCTCTTTCTTCGGGGAACCATACCGGGTCCACCATGTACCCGCAGACGGTGCCTACCGCTCCTCGAATCGGGTTTCTAACACAAGTCTCAGAACTGAGAAAACTCATGGTGGACGCACTGAAATATCATATCAAGAGAAACCGGGGTTTCAAACAATACTTAAATTTCTTGAAATACCCCCACGGTTCTCAAATCCATAAATCACATGAAAAATGATGTATGCAACATAAAACAACAATATGAGTATATTAAGGGAAAATCACTCTTTTAAATGAATCCATGTTTAAAATATATCATGCGGTTCCCAAATCCTCCAAAATCAAATGCAATATCATATGAAGGCGTACATGTAGCTCTAGCAAGATGTGTATATATACATGTAAGTATGTAAGCATGATGCATTTCATATGCGCAATAGCACAAGAATCAACGTCTAAATGTCAATAATGATACAATACCACATAGGTGTATGTGCAGCTATAGCAGGGTATGTCATGCAACAAAGCATAATGATGTGAGCATAGCAAGTATATCATAGCATGATGTAGCAATTCTGCCGATCTGTGTAAGTGTAACATACGCATCATCGATAATGGTGTAGGTGTACTAGCACAGGTATATGCAATGCAATGCGAATAACATGAGCGTAGCATAAAGTACATCGTAAGAGAAACGTTACATGGTATACGTTTCTACAATATATCCGAGTCGGTGAATCTATCAATCGGCATCCAGCCTCACAACATCACGTACGGTATAATCTATCGTACGACATCCTCTAATCAAGGGTATATAGATCAATCAACAGGTAAAACTCATCGTGTACGGTAATCCATCGTACGGCGGTATTAAACAATTAGGGATTCTATCAACCTATACAACAATGAGGTACGGATCTAAGTCTCGTACGGCATATCACTCATTATGCACATCATTATCCATATATATATACCATCTCTCATGTCACATCCGTGTCAATCTCATATCAGGGGACCGTCAAGGTATCAACTATCTCTAATCGACTCACATCTATATAACGACATATCAACCAAGTCATTATATCTCATCGTATACACTTTTCATCACATAAATCTCTCACATCAAGTCATTTACATATGCATTCTATCATATAAATCTCCAAGAGTTATGTCCCTATAGCTTTCATCTCATATCTCGATATATATACTAAATCATTAATATCACCTCTAACTATCTTTTTTTAACCACATCTATAGTTTTCAAAAGTAGGTTTCTCCTACTGTATTCTATGTATATATATCGGTCTCCATTCATAAATTTGCGGGGGTGCTATACGCCATCCACCCGACTTCCTCCGTAGATATAAATCTACTCACTTGCTAAACTCCTTGCTTAGCCGTAGTCGATGTGCTTCTTCGTCTTGGAATCCACGCGAAGGTACCTACAATCAACACATATCACCACGTTATGAAACCAAATCCGGAAAAACGATACGGCACACGGTGTGCCCATTGGTTAGAACCTATAGCCTACGCATGCAAAAACGATTAAACAACCTTCGTCATTGACGTAAAACTATAAGTCTATGCTAGAGCCCCGGCCGTCAATCCGTGGCCAAAAACGGAACAAAAACTTTTAAACTTGGCGCTAACGTATCCCTAAAACCAGGATCGAACCATTAACCCTATACTTAGTAAACTGTAAAGTGGTTTATGATATTATACTGATCGACCGTGTCCTTCGGTCTTCAATCTCTGTCCTTAGCATGTTGCGGCTGCCTCGAAGAACTTCGCTCTCTGGTCACGCTCGTCAAAGAGGACGCACGTCGAGGATTCTTTATACGGGCTCCCGCCTCAAAACCGATGCAACTCGGACATCCAGTTTGTTAGCCTAGATACCTAAGACGAAATAGAGATAGTGTGTGAATACTTTGTCTCAAGGCACCGAAGAATTTGGGTGGAGGTAAATGAAGTTGCCAAGGATGCGAGCAAAGAATTTTTGGCTTGGAAAAATGCTTGCTGAAATTTTCTTTGGCTTGGCCATAAGAAAAGAATGGTGCAAGTGTTCTCTGGGGATTTATCAATGTAGTGGTGAGGAGGTGAGTGTAGTGGTGAGGATAACAAAATGCAAGTGGTGAGAATAAGGTTTCAATCAACATAATAAATTAATCCCATTCCTACAAAATCCCACAGCACACTCTCATCTCACAAAAATCTTCACAAATATCCTCAAAAAATACAAAATCATTTAATGTAAAGGACACCTCACAAAAAAACCCATGCCTATTAAATGGTTCACTGCGCAATAATGCCGGCACAAGAAGAATGCTCATGAAATTTCCACCAAAGGAAATGGGCCAAAAAAATCAAAGAAGGAATTTGGCCAAAAATCAAAGCTCATAAATTTTCATTAATTATATTTTTAAATGCATAAATCATTTTAATCTGCCAATTATTTCACAAATATATATATATATATACACCATTTTACGAAAACCCCAAATTCGCAAATTGGTAGTTTTCGCGAAATATATTATTTTAATATAAATTCCAAAAGTTATATTTTTATATTTTCTGAAATGTTACAATCTTCCCCCTTAAATAAATTCGGTCCCCGAATTTAAATTTAAGCCCCCAAATACTAAACCATTTCAATAATCAGCTCTATCACGGGGCTCCGAAATCACGGAAGATACATAAATACCACAGCGCATCATGTGCGCCTGAAAACGAGTATGAAAATCAAAATCGAACTCCGTCAAGCATCACGAAAATCATCAGATTTGCACGCAAATCATCGGAGTAACAATGGAGATACAGATCTCGAAATCCACTACTGAAATCCAATATGCACTAGTCAAATACTATAATACGGGTATAGTACGCATTCTTGGAAAAATCTTTTAGAACTGAATAAAACATATGCAAAATCTTTTCTAAATTACCGTGTGATGCATAACTCACGGCACAAGTGAAGGTGCTTATTGGTAAAGTAATAACTATATATTCATATATGTTTTGCTCAGATATACGTTCCGCCCTTTTAAAATATCCCAAAAGGTTTTCCTTTAAAAACGTTCGTGTCGCTCGCGGACACGTAGGAAATGGCGAGACTATAGATCCTTTTTGAAAACCTCTTGTTAAACTTTTAATGCATGCAAAGTACTCAGGTACTGTCCTCATATCAGTCTTGTTCGGCTACTGCATAATATAGTGCCCATCATGAAAGCAAAGTGCTCAAGAGCAAAATCAGCCTCAAAAGGCGTATCCAAAAATCTCGTGCGTCTGGTGCGCACGGAAATCACAGCCAAATACAAGTGCTATGAATGTGCACAAAACCAAACTAAGTGCAACGGGTGTGCACAGAAGCATCTGTCCAGTGCAACGGGTGTGCACGTCAATAATATCAAGTGCATCTATAGTGCATAAAAATCTCAACCCAGTGCAACTAACATGCACGAATGAAAATCCCGATAGAGTGCACCCGGTGTGCATAAAATCACATCTCATATCATGCGCCCAACATGCACAAAAATCCAAATCAAGTGCATCCGTCATGCACAAATGAAATCTAAATCAAGTGCATCCGATATGCACGAATAAAATCTAGGTCGAGTGCATCCAACATGCACGAATAAAACCTAACTCAAGTGCATCGATGTCACAAAACCCAGTACCAAGCGCCTAACATGCGCAAAAATCCTACCCGAGCGCTTCAAGTCCGTAATAAGCATCTAGTGCAGTAGCATACACGAAAACAAACATCAAGTGGCAACGCGCACAAAAACATAAATCTGGTAGCACAAATTCTCAAGACATAAATCGGGTGCAACCAAAGCACGGAGTATAAATCCGGTGTAATCAATGCACGAAATAACAATCTAGTGCAACAAATGCACAAAATACCAATCGGGTGCATCTAGTGTGTTGGGATACCTACAACGGCAGCAACGTTTCGGGTGGCATCTCAAATGAAAATTTCAAATTTTGCCATTATAGATAACTCTAAACATAGGAACTTTAACTAGAGAATCAAACAAAACAAGCATGTTAACACTTTAACATCTAAGAGTTAGGGATTACAACCTTTGTAGTCCGTTCCTTCGCTTCATAAGCTCCGTGTTGAGGTCCCTTCGCTGCGATATTCAAGTATCCCGGACTCTAGAGAGGCTCCATGAAGAGAAAGATGCAACCTTGCTTCCAATCTTCAAAAACTAAGATGATCTACCTTGAAGAAACACTAACCCAAGCTCTTGCTTCACTAATCATGTATTAGTAAAGCAAACACCCTAATCTAAGTGGCTAGAATAGATGAGGATGATGAAGTAGGAATTTTGCTCTCTTTTGTTTTCAATTTCTCACATAATATTCATCACTTATGAAAAGCTAGAAAGCTTTCAAGAGAGGAAGAAGAAGAATTTCTTTTGTGATGAATAATGAATTATTGTTGTGAGGTTAGAATTGCAACCATGGGTTAAGGATGACATCCTTAACCCTCGTAGAGACTTAACCACTTGCTATGGTTAGAGTTAGGTCGACAAATATCTTAAGGATGACAAAAAGGGTGGACAAAGTCAAAGAAGCCTACAAGCTTCCATCAACCATGACTAATTCCACAATTTTTGTATTTTCTTAATAATAATCATAAACCTTAATCTAACCCTAGCATGGTTCAAGTCTCATAAACCTTAGTTGCAATTGTAACCCTAACATGTTACAATATTATATATCATATATACAATATTTTGTAACAAAAGAAAATAATACAATTAACATATATCACATATATATCACTGTATTATCAAGTGAGAAAAAGAATCTTTAAGTGAGCTTATATTAGTTAATGTAATGTAATATATCAAATATATAATTATACATTAAATTATCGAATCAACACTTGATCCGATAATCCGGCCATATTACATATAACCGACTAATATAACAAGTAACTTTTCATCGAATCAACACTTGATCCGATGACCCGGCTATATCACATATACCCGTCCGATATCACATATTGCGAGAATCGAATACGGTATCACATACATGTATTATTCTCGGTCCCACACATATCACATATGTGCTCCTACTCCGCTTTGCTTGAGCCAGAAAACCTCTGTGTAGGACTCTAAAGAATCGTCAATACGCTGGCTGTAGGTGATGATCATATCAAACACCCACAAGCTGCAAGCGGTCAGCTAAACGTAACAGCCACCCATGTATTGAGCGATCAGAAGATCAAAAAGCAAGCATGTACATTCTCCTGCGAATCCAATCAGTAACACTCTCGTACAGTCCAATCCCTTCGTCCGATATGTCGCATATCCAGTCTAGGGGTAGTAAACGTCAGACCCCAGTAACCGATAAGTCGTGTCGATATGAGGTCTATAACAATTCGAGAAACTACTGATAACACTTATCAGCAAATCTCAGCAACCCTGGCCAGGGATTTTCAGTTATATCCAATCGAACACAGCGCAACATCAACTCCCAATACCGGGAGAGACGAAACCCCCTATCGCTCATTGCCTCCATGTGATTCGGGACAGTACCCAAAAGCCACCAATTTGCACGTTCTCTTGAACGTGGTAAGGTGGAAATCAAAGCACAGTGGGAATCATACAAGAATCTATGATGATCTCGGGTCTACAAACTAACCTGTACCAGTGTCACAAGAGAACTGCCATCTGACGTGAGGTATAATACCATCTGGGAGTTCTCGGCGAGTCCGTTCAGTGTACCCAGTCTCCATTGAGCACCCGTATACAATCTCTGATGTCAAACACCAATGGATATGGGATCATCCATCGCCCATCTACATGGGTCGAGAAGAATACGCTAGTATACTCTGGTATATCGTTGCCCTGTCTCGATACACCTACGACTAGGAACATTTGAAGGATGTACTTAGTGACTACATTGTCCCCACTAGTATGATCTACATCATAGTCCTGGTAGTCAAGTACTCATCCTAAGGGCTTTATCAACATGTAACATAGATACAATCAGAGTACATGTTAACATAAAGAGCAACCAGATAGCATACTATCATGTCGAGCAAGAAAGTCCTCTATATATATGTCCAAGCATCCACTACAATATACATCGTATGTACAGTAATGGCCTCTAGGGCATACATATCACTAACAATCTCCCACTTGCACTAAGGCCATCTGTTGTAGTATCTCATACCCAACAATCAGCTGTGGTTGAAGTATCTCATACTCAACCATCCCATAAAAGTCTCTACTGGGAAATAGGCCTTTGTGAGTGGATCCGCGCTGTTGTCCTCTGTATCTACTCTCCTATCCTCGATCTCCCTGGTGATCTACCATCTCCATGATCAGGTGATACTGCCTAAGGATATGTCTCGATCTCTGATGGGACGGGGGTTCCTAGGCCTAAGCCACAACTCCATTGTCACACAATGGTAGGAACGAAGTTCCTCTCATGAACTTATATATATCCATACTGCCTTTTTGGTAGCATCCTTAGTAACGATGTATCTAGCCTTTAATCGTCTAGTTTGCCACGGTATCTAGCTTGGAACTCTTCCAACATACCGTCCCTCCACTGAGGGTAAAGACAATGCCTGTGACTGATAGACCTTACCACCCTGGAAGCTTTCCAGTGATTCTCCCCAGGATCGATTGATACCATCTCACTACACCTAGTGAGAATCCTAACATCCAATTAGATCTATTTCATAGATCCCAAACCCAGGATTTAGGAGGTATCACCTTGATCCTATATGGAGAATCCATGTGATAAGAGGAGATTGACCGAGCGCAGCATAGGAAATTCCTTCCCTATCAAGAGTATGTCATCCACGTACTATACGAGGATCACCAGCATACTCCCTACTACCCTTTTGTATATACAAGGTTCATCTACCATTTTGATGAAGTCAAACTCTTTGACTGCCACATCAAAACAGATGTTCCAACTCCGCGATGCCTGATTTATCCTATAAAACAACTTGCACACGTTTCCGCTGCTCCCACTGTCTACGAAGCCTTCTGGTTGTGTACTTATAAATGCTCTCTTCCAAATCACTATTTAGAAAAGCAGTCATGACACCCAACCGCCAGATATCGTAGTCATGGTATGTAGTGTTGGATATAGTGCCCTCAAAATCAATTATTGGATCGCAGGTACGTGATTGCAATGATTGAGGCAGGACCTATACCGATATGACAGTCTTGCTTGAGATGATAGTATGCTATCTGGTTTGTCTTTATCATTGAATACATGCTTTAGTTCACTATTGCATGTTGATAGAGCCCATAGGATTCTTGCTTGACTGCCAGCAGTATGATGGCGATCATATACGTGGGAGCTGGAGTCTATAAGCACATCCTTAAAGTGTCCCTAGTCGTGGGAGTTTCGAGACAGGGCATCGATACTCCAGTGTAGACTAGTGTATACAGTTGAGACCTCGACGAGGGGCGGTGGCCGGTCTCACAAGCCATTGGTGTCAGTTGGTTCACCTAAGATGTATACAGGTGCTCATTGGGTTATGAATACACCGGACAGGACTCGCCGGGAACATGCTAGTTGGTATTATACATATCGTCAGATAGCAGTTCCCTGGTAACATATGTACAGGTTAGTTTGTCGACCTGAGATCATCATTTATCTCGTATGAGTTCCCACTGTGCTTTGATTCCTACCCTACCACGCTCAAAGGAGACGTGCAAACAGGAATTTTTTGGGTACAGTCCCGAGCCACAAGGAGGCAGTGAGCGGATCGTCGGGGATTCATCTTTCCCGGTATTGGGGGTTGATGTCGCACAGTGTATGGGTGGCCATCACTAGAAATCCTCGGCTGAGGTAGTGGAGAATTACTGATTTGGATTAGTAGTTTCTCAGGAGGTGATGGGCTTCATGCCGACCCGATTTATCGCGTTATTTGGGGTCTGACTTTATCCACCCCCCTGGACTCGATATGCGATACTATTTAGACGAATGGACCGGACTGTATGTATATTGTCACTGTCAGGCTCAGTAGGGTTTATGGATGAGTTCGCTCGTCAGCTTCCCTTCCAATCAATACATAGGCAACCATTATGTACAGCTCGTACCTCTGTCGTGCTAGTGGTTATACCCAGTGCCAGTGTGTTGATGAGTCATTAGAGTCACCCACAGACAGTTTCCCAAGTTCGAGCGAAACGTTGTAGAGGCCGTCTGGTTTTATGGCAGGGTTCGGAAAATGCATGTGCGTTTACGCACGTGTCATATTTCGGGCAGATAATACTGGCGGGCTTAGGTTTAAGCCGGATCCGAGTATTATACTGTGTAGATATAATATCTTTGTCTCGGTTGCATTTGTATTCGGTCGTAATACAAATGCGGGTATGTTTATAATGATACGGGGTTATCCTGAAATTCGTTTCAGGATTACTTTTGGAAGTTGCCAGTTTCCAGTTTTCTATCGCCCGACTTTAACATTCGGTTAAAAACGGATTTATCTTTTCTTCTCTCGGGTGAGTCATGAGGGTGAGTCGTGGTTCTAGAAGCTTCTAGATTAGTGACTCATCTTGGCATTAATTGTTGCATTAATGATTTTGGTGACTAGGTTAAGGTGACTCATTGATGCATTAAATATTAAAGCTAGGTGTTATTGTGACTCACTCTCTTCATTATGGTTATGGTCACCTTCTCCCTCCTACACTTACCCCCCCACCATCTATATGTGGCCGGCCCTCTCATTTGAGAGATATGATTGATTTTTGTAAAAGAAAAGAATAGAGTTTGGTTCATGAAAATTAGAATAGCCGATTTCTCATTTACCCGATTCAAATGACAACTTCATTAACCGTTCGTCCATAGCTTTGGACGTAACGAGACAAAGTGTTCTACTCATTCTCTACATCAATCTTGCTCATCTCTTTTAGCAAACTTGATGATCGAGTTGCCTCGGTTCAGAGGCGGGAGCCCGTTTAAAGATCCGTCGACATGGTGCCACCTGGACGAGAAGACTGGAGATTCAGGAGATCAGAGCAGCCGCAACAAAGCGTGGGATGATGGTTGAAGACCGAAGGACTCGGATCGTTCGGTATAACATTTCTACCCACTTTGTAGTTTTTTAGTTTAGCTTTAATGGCAGATCCGGGTTATAGTACGCGATAGCGCCAGTTGTAAAAAGTTTTTGTTCCGCATGTGGCATCTGTTAGACGGCCGGGGCGCTACCGAGGACTTACAGTGGTATCAGAGCCTCACCATTAAGCTTTACTAACTTGTGCTAACGTGTTTAAAACATCGATCGAACGGATTTTCGAAAACTACATTTTTTCAGTTCACAGTTTCTGTCGATTTTAAATCAGGTCCAAAAATTATTTTGCATATCACAGAAAGTTGTGCAGGGTTTTTTAAGCCAACTGAAGAAATTTGAACACGTGACCCCACCAGACCACCGCGGATCCGCGGTCAAACCTGGGGTTTGACCGCGCATCCGCGGCCAATCTGTGGGACCAGTGGTCCAAATTTCTACAGTGGCTTCTTCAATGGAAATTGTGGTTCTTTTGGGCCCGGTTTTTGTTACTGTACAGCATATGTACGTGGGGCCCACTTCTGGAAATTTTGTCGATCGAAATTTTAAACTTGTTAGTATACAGTACTTGCTTTATATCTCCGACCGTGAATGTCATTCGAGTGGTAAACCGCGTCTAATTGCTATAGTTCTTTTAGACGGGTTTGCAAACGTGACATTCGCGTTGATGTTCTGTGTTGTGCTGTGATGTTGCGGTTTTGTCGTGGTGGATAGCAGGGTGCAATGATAGTGCTGTTTGGATTTATTTGTACATTTGATATTGCGGGACGAGCGTCCAACATGTGGACTGCCGTCACTGCCTGTTTGTATAATATTCTTTTGGGGCACGACCGGGATGAGGTCGATGTACCCGTTGTATATTTTTCATTTCTGTACTAGGTTTATCCCGCGACGGAGTGCACGGATAGCCGGGTTCTGGAGGGCAACAGGTCCATATCTCATGGCTTTGAGAGGCAAAGGGACCTCACTCTAGAATTGGCAGACTATTCGCCGCACTCGTAGGGGGTACAGGTTGACCCAAGGAGGGGTGCTCAATTTACCGGATTCCGTGAAGTGCCGGGTGTTCCATTCACTATGTTGTGGGGACTACCTCGCTTCAGGTTTTGGCGGGTAACTTGCCGCACCCATAGGGGTCTAGGTTTCATTGCACAGGCTATCCACACGACCAGGGGAACGTCGTGTTTCAGTAGCGGCTCTGTGAAACCCGGGAATCCCAGATTATCTGTATTGTTCTATGATGCTTATTACTTTTCTGTAATGTTGCATATTATCACGCTTGGAGCGATTATTGTATATTGGTATATATACTATTAGATGTTGTATATGTTTTACACCCGCGCTAGTCCAGCCTCCGCTCTGTCGTTAGTTAAGTAAGCTAACGGGTGATGACGGGACCCAGAGGCGAATGCGGATGGCATATACATACATTATATTTTCGTTCTTTTCTGGTGTGATTGATTGATGGGACTGCATTTATTCTTATCAATGCAAAGATAAAACAAACCTATATTTAATGTTGTTGGAACAAATTTTAAAAAGGTATTATTACAAATACGTTTCCTTTTGTTTTGCATAGTGATATTCAGTTAGAATATTCTGCACCTCATTCGACGAGGCAAGGGCTGAGATCCCTTCACCGGGAATGACCCCTTGGGCAGAAGTTTACGTCAGGGTAATAACTTCACTATAGTCGATTAAAAGTTGCTTTGCATCGCGGTATTCAGTTAGAATATCCTGCACCTCATTCCACGAGGAAAGAGCCGAGATCCCTTCACCAGTAGTGACCTCTTTAGCAAAAGGTTTTTCGTCACTATATTTTTATAAAAAGCTATCAGGTTCCTTCAACGAGATCAAGTTCATCACGTTAAAGGTTTTTTCGCTAAAAACCAGCCGTAGCCCTCCGTCATTTCTTATGGATAATCAGTAGTATTCAAGCTATGTTTGTTGGCCCTTAGTCAAGGCATAATGTTTGGTAGCTGCTGGGTATTCATTTGTAGCATAGATAA
This sequence comes from Agapanthus africanus, assembly GCA_030015575.1. Taxonomy (NCBI): domain Eukaryota; kingdom Viridiplantae; phylum Streptophyta; class Magnoliopsida; order Asparagales; family Amaryllidaceae; genus Agapanthus; species Agapanthus africanus. Next base: position 138,717,755 of record JASDDO010000010.1, read on the forward strand.
ATGCGTTGGTTTGGGACAGTCGTATTACTTTGTTGGCCCATAGTCAAGAGTATGTAGGGGTGGGTTCAAATCAACCAGGACAATGACGGGAAGAACTTGACATGTGACTTATGATTTGTTGGCCCTTAGTCAAGGTCATAAGAGCATGGGGCAAAAATCATATCGGGAGTTTCAAACATACAGCAAACTTGTCAGGCATGCGCATACCTTCTGGAGTGTGATAATTTGAGTGGCTTCCATCAAGTTATCATGCGATGATAGTTGGATCCTGATTCCCACTGATGAGTTAGTTTACTCTTCGGGTAATCCCGACTAATTCTTCTTTCATGTTTGGAGGAGAATTTGAGATAACAGTGGGAGGTTTCCTGATTAGATAAAGTGATAACCATTCTGATCTAGGTTAAAGTGCACGCAGAGTGTTTCTTCTCACTCTCTCTCTTTGACAGCGACCCTTGACCGACCCTAGACTATGACTCAGTGACCAAGTTGACCGAACCTTCTTAAAATACTGGCTTTTGGATTGTCTAAAGTTGCATAAGTCATTGCCTCTCCTTCCTTTACCCTTTGTATTTCTCAGAACACCCCGTATTACTACGGACATCCACTTCCATTGGATAGATCCATCGTATGGTTATATACGATCTCGAAGGGACTTCTTAGAGGATGGATCCAGGTTCAGGAGAAATAGAATTGGTTTATTCAGTTGTATTTTATTATCACCTTCTCTCAGGTTGCGAGGGCTCCTTGGTTTAGGAGAGTACACCTATTACGCTTATTGGATAGTCTTATTCCAAACCATAGGCAGGTGCCGAAAGGTAGGGAATGAAGAAAACCAATTAGCCTAAGTAGGGTGTGCAGAAGGTAATAACTAAAGACAAAATAAAGGGATTAGAAAGAGGGAAAATTAAATTGCGATTGTTATCATTCACGACCAAGCCGCATACTTCATCGCCACTCCTTTTTCACCTTTGCTTTTTTCCCCAGTTCGCGAGAAATAGAATAAGGTATTATTCAGTTGTCTTTTTATTCATCACCTTCTCTCAAGTTACGAGTACTCCTTGTTATAGGATGGTACACTTATTATGCTTACTGGATAGTCTTCTTCTAAACCATAGGCTGGTGCCGAACGGTAGGGAAGGAAGAAAACCACTTAGCCTAACAATGGTGTACAGAAGGTAATGAATAAAGAAAAATAAAGGGATTTGGAGAGATGGCAAAGAAATATATGGTTAAAGTCATGAATTGGATTGTGAAAGAGGCATTATTAGGAATACCAGGATACCCCTACGTAACATTTTCATGTTTCAGTGCATTGTTAAAGGAAAACTGATTTCCCGATTAGATACTTACTCCAGGGTATGTATTTACCAGGTTTTATTCTCATATCTGTATGGTTTTACAGATAATGAGTGGGAGTAGGTTATTGGGAATAAGGTGATCATCCTCATTATATCGGAATTCGTTGTAATTGGTGATATTTGAGGAAGTCACTTGAATTTTTGCCAGACGGCATGTATTTGGTTTTGAATATCCGTTGTTGTGCACCAATTTCAAAATGATATATCTGTACGTTTATTTTTATAAAGTGAGATATAACCTTTTGAGATTATGTCCGTGACATTTACCTATATCAGATACGATTGGGTAAGGCGCATTGAACAACGGAGTAATTCTTAACCATAAGTACAGTTTTCAACCTACGATGCACAGGTTATGAGTTATTCAACTCAGCGGACTTATACAGAGTATTGTATGTTGTCCAGTGTCCGTAAGAACAAAGGGGTAGGTCCTCGTACTATGTTCTTTTTACTTATGACTTCTCTAGTTTTTAGACAAGTGTTTCGTAGAAATACAATGTCTAAGTTTTGAGAAGTTGTGGGTATAAGAATAAAGTAGAGAGCCAGGTATCGCAAGTATCGGGATTCTTCAAAGAGATCGAAGATGTAGATTCTTGTGATTGGTATTCAGATGATAGAAATGGTTTTGAGAAAATTGTTTCTCTTTCAGGTTACTCATAATTGGATGGATTCCTAAGTTGAGTAATGCTGAGTAGCCTCTCTCCATTAAGTTGATATGCACTGGAGACAGCTGCATGATTTGAATCTGGTTCCAATTAAATTAGTGCCTCTATTTCTATATTGTATATAGAATGGTTCATATCTTAATGATGTTAAGATACGAGGAGTTGTCCAGCTTATGCTTAAAACCAGAAACTGGATAACTCAAGGCACATTTCTGTAATGGCAGTTTGTGGGTTGACCCTGGCTTTGACGAGGGTTGACTTTCTACCATCTGGAAGATCAATAGTGATATTGTTCATGACTCGCCACAGTTTTAGTAAAATGGATTTTTTTAGAAAACAGTAGTGGGAGTATGGTAGAACTGGAAGTGATTCCAGAACCGCAAATGATTACGGAAAATTTAATAGGACCTATATATTCAATCAGGTTTGACATTCCAATAGCCACTCCGCAGATATGGTGGGTAACCTCAGACACCCGAGAGGTACTTCGGTAGCCTCAAGAACGGTGACAGGGAGGTTCTTGTTTACCCAGACTTGACACTACTGTTGTTCCAGACTGTGAGACCCGACAGGAGGATAAGTATAGCGTCGTTCTAAACTAGCTTTAGAAGTACACGTATATATTATTCTGCCAGAGGGTTATCGTAGTCAGTGGGAGCAGCAGAAGGATAGTGGGAAAGTAGCTTATGTCTATATATAGACTTGAGCGGATATAGCGGAGATAAGATCATCTATTTTTGATGTGACAGTCATGGGTTTGACTTCATCAGAATAGGGGATGGATCTGTTAAGAAGGCAGTAGGGTGTGATGTCCTGGTATTTGGATGACATACACAGAGTAGGAAGTAAAATTCCTATACTACGATCGGTTGTACTTTGGTCGTCACACAGTTGTTTCTCCACAAAGGACATGGATATAATATCAGACATTCTGGTTACTAGATCTATGGTTTTAGATCTAGATTTGGGTAGTTTCCCAATATGGGTACTTTGACAATATTCTAATGGTATTTTAAAATAGATGACTCCTGGCATGGTGGTGTACCTGCAGATGATGGAGTCACCCTCTCTAAAGGTGTCTTACAGACTAAAGGGGAGAGGGATATGCATGATTGGCAGATCACTTGCTTAGGAAATTGAGTCAATCGTGAGATGTCAAGTACCACACCAGATGTTGTTTTTGCACTAGATGCGATAAGTTTATATTAATCCAATCCTGGAGAAACATAAGGAAGCAGTTTTAAAACATGAATGGATTTTCTATAGATTTGATAATGGCAGCCTCCTTGAGGAGACGGTTATCATTCCAGGTTTTCAAGGTAACCTGGATGACAGAGCGATTGTCAGAGTTATAGTTTTCCCTCTGACGAGGGACAGTATTATAGAAAGGTAGTCCAAGAGGATATTGTGGGAGGCATGGTGCTGGATATTGATTAGGTTCAGTGATCACTAAAGTCTAAGAAGTTTGGATTTGGAGTTCATTTATGAACTAGGTCCCATCAGATATTCAGACATATTCTAAGACAGGTATTACTCGATTCGGGATATGGCTTTCTCCGCGAACTTGAGATTAAGAGAGACATAGAAAGAAACATCAGGGCGGATCCACTCACTGAGGCTATTTCTCGAACACAAGAGCTTTACAAACTAGCTTTGTGAAACTGATTAGTGGAGGAGTTGGATGTTCGGTATCACACGGGCTGTGAGTATGCGACATCGCAATAATTAGCCCTAAGTGCAAGTGGGAGATTGTTGGATATAGTGCCCTAAAAGTCAATTATTGGATCGCAGGTACGTGATTGCAATGATTGAGGCAGGACCTATACCGATATGACAGTCTTGCTCGAGATGATAGTATGTTATCTAGTTTGACTTTATCATTGTATACATGCTTTAGTTCACTATTGCATGTTGATAGAGCCCATAGGATTCTTGCTTGACTGCCAGCAGTATGATGGGGATCATATACGTGGGAGCTGGAGTCTATAAGCATATCCTTAAAGTGTCCCTAGTCATGGGAGTTTCAAGACAGGGCATCGATACTCCAGTGTAGACTAGTGTATACAGTCGAGACCCCGACGAGGGGCGGTGGCCGGTATCACAAGCCATTGGTGTCAGTTGGTTCACCTAAGATGTATACAGGTGCTCATTGGGTTATGAGTACACCGGACAGGACTCGCCGGGAACATGCTAGTTGTTATTATACATATCGTCAGATAGCAGTTCCCTGGTGACATGTGTACAGGTTAGTTTGTCGACCTGAGATCGTCATTTGTCTCGTGTGAGTTCCCACTGTGCTTTGATTCCTACCCTACCACGCTCAAAGGAGACGTGCAAACAAGTATTTTTTGGGTACAGTCCTGAGCCACATTGAGGCAGTAAGCGGATCATCGGGGATTTGTCTCTCCCGGTATTGTGGGTTGATGTCGCACAGTGCACGGGTGGCCATCACTAGAAATCCTCGGCCGAGGTAGTGGAGAATTACTGATTTGGATCAGTAGTTTCTCAGGAGGTGATGGGCTTCATGCCGACATGATTTATCGCGTTATTTAGGGTCTGACTTTATCCACCCCCCTGAACTCGATATGCGATACTCTTTAGACGAACGGACCGGACTGTATGTATATTGTCACTGTCAGGCTCAGTAGGGTTTATGGATGAGTTCGCTCGTCAGCTTCCCTTCCAATCAATACATAGGCAACCGTTACGTACAGCTCGTACCTCTGACGTGCTAGTGGTTAAACCCAGTGCCAGTGTGTTGATGAGTCATTAGAGTCCCCCACAGACAGTTTCCCAAGTTCGGGCGAAACGTTGTAGAGGCCGTATGGTTTTATGTCAGGGTTCGGAAAATGCACGTGCGTTTACGCACGTGTCATATTTCGGGCAGATAATGCTGGTGGGCTTTGGTTTAAGCCGGATCCGAGTATTATACTGTGTAGATATAATATCTTTGTCTCAGTTGCATTTGTATTCAGTCATAATAAAAATGCGGGTATGTTTATACTGATACGGGGTTATCCGGAAATTCGTTTCAGGATCACTTTTGGAAGTTGCCAGTTTCCAGTTTTCTATAGCCCGTCTTTAACATTCGGTTAAAGACGAATTTATCTTTTCTTCTCTCGGGTGAGTCATGAAGGTGAGTTGTGGTTCTAGAAGCTTCTAGATTAGTGACTAATCTTGGCATTAATTGTTGTATTAATGATTTTGGAGACTAGGTTAAGGTGACTCATTGATGCATTAAATATTAAAGCTAGGTGTTATTGTGACTCACTCTCTTCATTATGGTTATGGTCACCTTCCCCCTCCTACACTCACACCCCCACCATCTATATGTGGTCGGCCCTATCATTTGAGAGATAGGATTGATTTTTGTAAAAGAAAAGAATAGAGTTTGGTTCATGAAAATTAGAATAGCCGATTTCTCATTTACCCGATTCAAATGGCAACTTCAATAACCGTTCGTCCATAACTTTGGATGTAACGCGACAAAGTGTTTTACTCATTCTCTACATCAATCTTGGTCATCTCTTTTAGCAAACTTGATGATCGAGTTGCCTCGGTTCAGTGGCGGGAGCCCGTTTAAAGATCCGTCGACGTGGTGCGACCTGGACGAGAAAACTGGAGATTCAGGATATCAGAGCAGCCGCAACAAAGCGTGGGATGATGGTTGAAGACCGAAGGACTCGGATCGTTCGGTATAACATTTCTACCCACTTTGTAGTTTGTTAGTTTAGTTTTAATGGAAGATCCGGGTTATAGTACGCGATAGCTCCAGTTGTAAAAAGTTTTTGTTCCGCATTTGGCGTCTGTTAGACGGCCGGGGCGCTACCGTGGACTTACATGTAGCAGTGGCAAGTAGAATCTGGATGGACTTAAGCATAGCTTTGAAAGTCTCAACTTTTCCATGTACACCAAGTAATCTTCTCAAGATATACTTGCTCCTGATGGGGATTTTACCCTTCAGATAAAGCAACCAAAGTCCATAGTTTGTTGGTGTATATGGATTCCATCTCAGATCGCTAAGCATCCAGCCATTCTTACAGAGTCCCCACTCTTGATGGCCAGCTCGAAAAATAGTTGGGTCATTATCTCATGATTCAATCCTCGCTCCCACTATCATAGAGAAACCGAAGTATCTCCCAGGTGGATGAGGAACTCTACCAGATCGGCAGAGAGGCTGAGGTTCGTTGGAAAACTATTGAATCCTCTGGTTCTACCAGATCATCAGCTGCAGTTTGTATAGCTGGAAGTCCTTCCAGTTCTACCTCATGACCGTTAATTTCTTCACAAGAAATTCCCTTTCCCAAAGATGGCATGCTGAGAAAACAAAACACCTTTTGTTCCTCGGTGTGGTAGAAGATATTCCCTTGCTAATGCTTGGGATATTCAACAAACTTCCACAGAACTGACCTTGCCTCGAGCTTGTCCGGATTTTTCTTTTAGACATTGGCCGGACAACCCCAAATCTTAACATCCTTAAGAGATGGACTCTTCCTATACCATATCATAAATGGAGTGGTAGGCTCCTGATTTGGTTAGAACCCTATTCAATAGGTTTGCAGCTTCTCAAGTGCATATCCCTAAAAGGAAATAGGCAACTCAGTAGTACTCATCATAGAGCACACCATATCACATAGGGTGAGATTGCTCCGCCCCGATATACCAACATATTGTGGTGTATATGGAGGAGTAATGCCGAGAGAGAATCTCATTCTCCTTTAGAATAGTCCAGAAATTCCGTGCTCAAGTATTCTCCTCCCTGATCTCATCAAAGAACATAATACTTATACCCGTTTTGGTTCTCTACTTCTGACTTATATTCTTTGAATATCTCAAAAGCTTCAGACTTGTGTTTCAACAGGAACATATGTCCGAATCTTGAGAGATAATCAGTGAATGTAATGAAGTACAAAGAACCGGTCCTAGCATGTGTAGACAGGGGACCTTACATACATCATCATGTATCAATCCCAAGAGTTCACTAACTCTTTCTCTGTTTCTAATAAACGGAGCTATGGTAATCTTATCTTTGTGACATGACTGGAAAGTTTCACAAGATATAAATCCAAACTAATTTAAATATGCATCTTTATGTAACTTCAGCTAGTCGGGTCGCATTGATATGACCTAGTCTACAATGCCTCAAGAAGGATTCGTTTATTTCTGAACTCTTCCTCTTGTGTGTGTTTTGTACGTTAAGAACTGTGGTTTGATTTAGAACGTATATGCTTTTAGATAACGTGCCTGAACCGATCAACTCTTGATATAGGAAATGTTCAAAACATTGTCCAACAATACAAAATTATATCATTCTTTATCTCAATAAAGAGACCAATATGATGTTGTATATCAGGTTCGGTATCTAGTAACATTCGTTCAGAATCAATGTATTTTGGTAATACAGGGTGATAACTGCCAACATACTTGGCTGCAACAATTGCACCATTTTTAACTCTTAAAACTTATCACCCATTCTCGGTTCTCTACCTATCTGTAGCCTATGTAATATATTACATTTGCAGGATCCTGATCCGGTATCTCATACCCAGGACGTAAAGGATACTGATAAATAGTTCTCTGTAATGAACACACCCGAAGAAGTTGCATCATCATGCACTTTCTTCGTTTGGGTGGCACGGGAATCCTGGTAATCTCCTATTTCCTGCTCGATCTTATATAAATTATAAGTTGGAGAGGGACCAACGTTCCCTAGCTCAGTATAACAAGCGGGTTCAGTCAATACATCCGTATTATTATCATGATTAAGGCGTGACATGGTCGCTACCTGGAGAGAGAGAAGAAAACACTCAGCGTATGCTCTTGCAAGATTTGATTGGTTATTAATATATCTAATCAGGGTGGCTACCACTGTTTTAGTCAAATCTTCCTTCAAACCCTAAAAGGAAAGACTAGCCGGGATTAATTACACCCTACAAGTTCGCCAATCTTTCAGCCAGGCCAGTGCCGGTACTTTGAGGGAGGTCCCACGTGCTTTCGCACGGACCTAATTAAAATAAACCTCGTTTTCCCAGAGGCGTAACCCCGTTGACACCTTTCTAGTCACCTACTTGATCGGCTAATTGTAATGTGTAAAACTCTCCCAGGAGTAACTCTTACTCGCAGTAGGTATCGGGATCCAACTATCTCAAAGAAGGTATGCAATCTCATTGCAAATTTCAACACTTGAAATTCCCAATAATATTCTGCCTCTAGCGTCCTATGACCTTGACACAGGCCAACAAACCATAGTCCGCTAGTCAAGTTCAACCCGTACATTTCCCGATTGAATTAAACCCACCCGCACGACCCTTGACGCAGGCCAACAAAGTCGCACGACTACCCTAACTCAATCGCATCATATGCTTTAGCAGATAAGCATAAATAGCTACCGAACACTACGCCTTGACGCAGGCCAACAAACGTAGCACGAATACTATGAAGTACTATGCCTTGACGTAGGCCAACAAACGTAGCACGAGTACTATGAAGTACTTATCTGAAATAACGGAGGGCTATGACAGGTTTTTAAGAAAACCCTTTGCGTAATGAACTTGATATCGTTGTAGAATCAAATGATTTAAATGGATTGTTTTTGAGGCCTTTGCTAGTTTTGCTAAAGAGGTCACTCCCGGTGAAGGGATCTCGGCTCTTTCCTCATCGAATGAGGTGCAGGATATTCACAATACCACTATGCAAAGTAATAACTAGAAAAGCAATCAAAAGACAAACTGATGGTTGTAGCATCTGCCAGTTATTGCTAAAGAGGTCACTCCCGGTGAAGGGATCTCGGCTCTTTCCTTATCGAATAAGGTGCTGGATGTTCTACAAGAAACACCGCTATGCAAAACAACAACTAGAGCTACCTGTTTTTGAAAATTCGATTCCACAACATCTTTAGGTTTCTTTTATTTCATTAATCTCATTAATGAAGTCCCATCATTATAAGTTTTCCTAAACATCACAGATAAATATAACGTATGCTTATGCCATCCGCATTCGCCTCGATTTCCCATCGTGCACCGTTAGGTTAGGTAACTAACGGCAGAGCGGGGCAGTGCTAGCGCGGGTGTAAAACATAAGCAACGTCTATATAATATATCACATATACTATATCCAGTATCTATCTCAACATATCAAATGTGTAAGTCCATATTACCCGTCCCCGGTTCTTTGGGGTTGCGGAAATGGTGAAAAATGATTTTTCGGTGAAGGTAACATGGACTCTAGAAAAGGATCTTTGCTAAACAAACTATCTAACAACCTAACTAAGAGTTTAGCTATTGTGTTAGGGGTTATACCTAATCTTGAACTCCTTCTCTTCAACTCCTTGTAGTGGTCGGATCGGCCTCACCTCGTCGTCTCCTTGTGCCGAAGATGAATCCATCTGAAAGCTTCTACCTTTGGCTCCAACCTCAATCTAGAGGAAACTAAAATCCTTGGCTTGCTAGACCTTGGACTTTAGGATGAGTAGAGAAGTGTTTTAGGGTTTTTATCTCAATGGTTCTTGTTTCTCAACTCATGAGACAAGATAACCATGAGCAAGAGGAAGAGCAAGACGAAGAGGGAGAGCTTGTATGAGAGAGAGAGCAAAATGATAGAATGAGAGAAGACCTTTACAACCATGCTCTCAAAAGCCAAAATAATCATGATAATAATAATAATAATAAAGTATTTTGTGATGGTTCATGTCAATGGCATTATCATTTCAAGCCCTCATTTTGTAAACAACAACAAGCAAGCAAAAGTCATAACCATGAAATGATAGCCATGAAATGATGATGGTCAACAAGTCCAAACTAATCAACCGGTCAACAAAAGTCAACAAGTCAACAAAGTCAAACATTCAACTCAACCATGGCACAATAATACATAATTAATATTATTATTAATCATATTTCCGATTCTCATTAGGGTTTAGAAAAAGTCAACAGTCAGCAACCCTAATTAGAATCCTCTGCCTCTGCCTCTGTCTCTGTCAACAGTGCATACACACCCGCATCCGTGTTCCGAGGAACACGAATACAAAGAGATCCTCTGCCTCTTTCTCTTTCAACTGTGCATACACACCCGCATCCGTGTTCCGAGGAACATGAATACAAAGAGATCCTCTGCCTCTGTCTCTGTCAACTGTGCATACACACCCGCATCAGTGTTCCGAGGAACACGAATACAAAGAGATAAAACCAATCCCAAAACGTATACTAGGATCTTCCTTAAACCAAACCCCGCTAGTAATAACTGCCCAGACACCAAACGTGCACAAGTGCGCGGATGTGACCGAACCCTGTCGCAAAACCATGCGACCTCTACTCTTTTTGTCCAAAGACGAATAGCTCTCTGTGTGGGACTCTAAAGACTCGACACTACGCTGGCAGTGGGTTTAATCACAGGCCGCAAGTGGTACTAGCTGTATGTAACGGTCCCCAGGTAGATGCCGATAAGAAGACTGATGAGGTGAACCCATCCGAACTCCTACTAAGCCTGAATGTGACAATCTCCGTACAGTCCGGTCTGTTCGTCTGATAATATCGCATGGCGGGCCTAGGGGGCGGTAAACGTCAGTCTCCTAATAGCGGTACAAGTCATGTCGGAGTGTAGCCCAGAACACCCTGAGATAACACTGGAAACCTACCAGTATATCTCGCTTGCCCTGGCCAGGGACGACTATGTGTAATGGCTCTCCTTGACACAGCGCAATATCAACTCCCAATACCGGGAGAGACGAATCCTGTCTAACCGCCACTGCCTCCAAGTGCTTCGGGACAGCATCCAACTACTACCTGTTTGCACGACTCCTTTGAGCCGTGGTACGGTAGCAATCAAAGTACAGTGGGAACACACTCGAGGCGAAGTGACGGTGTCAAGTCAGCGGACTAAGCTGTACTCATGTCACCTAGTAACTGATAACTGACGATAAGTATAGTACCAAACAATCAGTTCCCAACGAGTCCTGTCCAGTCTACTCGTAACCTAACGAGCACCCACATACTATCTCAAGTACTACGTACTGACGGCTGTGGGACAGACCGTCTCCCCTGCTGGGATGAGAAGCGCATACGCTAGTCTACTCTGGATTATCGATGCCCTGTCTCGATTGTCCTATGACTAGGGACCTGTATAAGGATGTGCTTGTAGATTACCCAGCCCCCACTAGTGTGACTGCCATCACAACACTGGTAATCAAGCAAAGATCCTTAGGGCTCCACTAATGTGTATAGGCGATATGCTAAAAGAAACACATGTACACATTACAGTAGAAACAAACCAAGTAGCATACTATCATTTCGAGGAAGATTGTCTATACAACTGTAAATATCCCAAACTTCCATCAAGTAATATACAAACTAGTATGATACAGTAATGGCCTCTAGGGCATATACACTAACAATCTCCCACTTTCACTAAGGCCATGTACTGGCGTATCGAAGACCTATCATCTCGTTCAGCCGCTCGAACTGAGTATGGGGTAAGAACTTCGTGATTGGATCTGCAGTGTTATCTTCTGAATTTACTCTCTTCACCTCGATCTCCCGGCGATCTACGATCTCCCTGATCAGGTGGTACCACCTCAAAATGTGCCTGGACTTCTGATGGGCCTGGGTTCCTTCGCTAAAGCTATAGCGCCGTTGTTGTCACAATACAGCGGTATTGGATCAACTATGGTAGGAACCACCTGAAGCTCCGTGAGGAACTTCTTCGTCCAGACAGCTTTCTTTGCGGCATCGCAAGCAGCTATGTACTCCGCTTCCATTGTTGAGTCAGCAACGGTTTCCTGCTTGGAACTCTTCCAGCAAACCGCCCCTCCATTGAGGGTAAAGACATAACCCGACATGGACTTGGAGTCATCCTTGTCACTCTGAAAGCTGGAGTCAGCAAAGGCCTCGATCTGGAGGTCTTTTCCGCCATACACCAAGAACATCTCCTTAGTCCTTCTCAGGTACTTGAGAATGTTCTTTACTGCTATCCAGTGTTTCTCCCCTGGGTCCGACTGATACCGGCTTACAACGCTCAATGCGTATGCTACATCTGGTCTGGTACACAACATCGCATACATAATAGAGCCTACCGGAAATGCGTAGGGTATTGATGACACGCGAGCCCTTTCCAAATCAGTCTTGGGAGACATCTCTTTGGAGAGGGTGATTCCGTGACAAGCCGGTAGGTTACCGCGCTTGGAATCTTCCATACTGAATCGTTTCAGTATGGTGTCGATGTACCTAGACTGTGAAAGTCCTAACATCCTCTTAGATCTATCACGATAGATCTGGATCCCTAAAATGTAGTTGGCATCACCCTGGTCCTTCATGGAGAACCTCTGTGACAAGAATCCTTTGACTGACTGTAACATAGGAATATCATTTCCTATTAGGAGAATGTCATCCACTTACAAGACGAGGAATACCGCAGTTCTCCCTACAATCTTACTGTAAATGCATGGTTCATCTGGGTTTTTGACAATGTCGAATTCTTCGACAGTATCATCAAAGCAGATGTTCCAACTCCGCAATGCCTGCTTCAGTCCATAGATGGACTTGAGCAACTTGCACACTTTACCGCTGCTCCCACTATGAATCCCTCTGGCTGATCCATATAGACGCACTCTTCCAAATTTCCATTTAGGAAAGCCGTCTTTACGTCCATCTGCCAGATCTCATAATCATGGAAGGGAGCAATGGCAAGAAGGATCCGAATGGATTTGAGCATAGCTACTGGAGAAAAGGTCTCGTCATAGTCCAAACCAGGTCTTTGACGAAAACCCTTTGCAACAAGCCTAGCTTTGTAGGTTTCGACCTGCCCATCTACACCAATCTTCTTTCTGAAGATCCATTTGCAGCCTACGGGTTTTACCCCTTATGGAGCAAAGTCCAAAGTCCAAACTTTGTTGGTGTACATGAACTCCATCTCGGTCCGCATTGCATCCAGCCATTTTACTGAGTCACCGCTCTGAATGGCTTGCTGGAAGCTAGTAGGCTCATCATAATCAATAGTGCAATCCTCTCTATCCCCGTCTATGAGAAAACCGTAGTATCTCTCGGGCGGATGAGACTGCCTACTACTCCTGCGGAGCGACGCAGGAATGTCCGGTTCTCCTGAAACTTCTGGTTCTTCCAAGCTTTCAGTAATAGCTTGTGGTTCTGGAATTTCTTCCAGTTCTATTGCGCTCCCACTTATCTGATTTTCCAAAAATTCAGTTTCCAAGAAGTGGGCATGCTGAGAAACAAAAACTTTTTGTTCCTCTACGGAATAGAAAAGATATCCCCTGGAGTTCTTTAGGTATCCCACAAACTTACACAGTACTGAGCGTGCCTCGAGCTTATCCGCATGCTGCTTCTTTACAAAAGCTGGACATCCCCATGTCTTAAGATACTTATGACAGGGTTTCTTCCCACTCCACATTTGATATGGGGTGGTAGGCACAGTCTTGGTTGGAGTCTTGTTCAAGAGATATGCAGCTGTTTCTAGTGCATAACCCCAGAAAGATTGCAGTAACCCAACCTTACTCATTATGGAACGAACCATATCCAATAGGGTTCGATTCCACCTTTCAGATACACCGTTGTGTTGTGGTGTGTATGGAGGAGTATGCTGAGAGAGAATTCCATTCTCTTTTAAGTAGTTCAGAAACTCGGCACTCAAGTATTCACCACCTCGATCAGATCTCAGTGTCTTTATACTTTTGCCTGTTTGTTTTTCAACTTCATTCTTGTACTCCCGAAATTTCTCAAAGGCTTCGGATTTATGCTTCATCAGGAAGACATGTCCATACCTAGAGAAATCATCTGTAAAAGTAATGAAGTATTTATAACCACTTTGCGCATGTGTAGACATTGGACCACACACGTCACTGTGTATGAGTCCCAAGAGCTCGCTTGCTCTTTCTCCGTGTCCAGTGAACGGAGTCTTTGTCATCTTTCCTGTGAGACAAGATTCACAAGTGGCATAAGACTGCTACTCGAACGGATTCAAGTATCCCTCTTTATGTAACTTTGTTAACCGTGTCTCATTAATGTGACCCAGTCTACAATGCCATAAGAAAGCCTGATTTGTTTCCGGAGACTTTCTTTTAAGTGTGTTCTGGACACTGAAAATCTGAGCTTGATTTAATACGTATATCCCGTTTTCTAATGTACTTAACCCAATCAGAACTTGATTTAGGTGGATGTGGACCACATCTCTTACAAAAGTAAAATCATATCGTTCCTTAGAAAGTAAGGATACAGATATGATATTACAAGTCGCACCTGGTACATACAAACAGTTACGCAGAACCAATATCTGCCCAGTTGTCAGTCCAAGATGATATTCCCCTACGGATTCAGCGTCCATGCTCATTCCGTTAGCAACCCTGAGAGTCATATCACCTTTCCTGATAACCCTACGGTTTTTCAGAGCCTGTAACGAATTACAGATGTGAGATCCTGATCCGGTATCCAATACCCAGGAAGTAGGGTTAACTGACATACAGTTCTCTACTACAAACACACCCGAAGCCAAAGCCACAACATGCTTCGAATCCTGGCTATTGGCTTTGCTAGCCCTGCAATCCTTCTGCCAATGTTCATTCTCGTAATAATAGGAACGTCCCTCCTTTACTATATCCAGTCCCGAAACTTTGGCCCTTCCCTTTCCTTCTACTTTCCTAGTTTCCTTCAGGGTATAAGCAGAGGGCAGAGACTGTAGAATCAAGTCAGTATTTGACCCGTTCTCCAATGTGGTCTTCAGGTCTGTGAGCTCAAAATAGCTGGCCTCTGTAAGGACGTTGCCCCCTACAGATGATCCGACAGCTAACCTCGCTTGAAGCAATTCGTTCGAGGTCTCATATCTTGCAATACGAGATTGCTCTCCATATAAATATTTGTTATGGAGGAAGATAGAAACTAAGTCCATCTTCTCGTGCCGCCTCTGGTTTGCACCATCAACTGAGGCTAACACGAGGCGCTTGGCTTTCTTACAGTCTTTTTCCGATTTCATACGAATGTCAATATCTGTGACAGGGGAAATTAGTCCTGAGACAGCAGGGGTTTGATTAGTTAAGAGGTGTCCCAGCTTGTCATGGGTAATGGACATCTGGACAGACCTTTGCCAATCATAACAGTCAGGTTCAGTCATTTTATTATCTAGATGTAACATATGTATGGTCACTGGGTCGCTGCAATTAAGAGAGAGAGAAGAAAACACTCAGCATGATGTTCTTGCAAGTTTAGATTGGTTTTTAATTTATCTAAACAGGATGGCTCCCACTGTTTCTTGAATCCCTCCTCAAACCAAAAAGGAAGAATTAGTCGGGATCAATCTCACCGTACAATACTTGCTTAACCGTTCAGCCATGCCAGTGTCGGTACTTCGAGGGAGGTTTTCCAACGCTTTCGTGAAGTTCCTTAACTTAAGAACCTCTTTTCCCTAGGGGCGTAGCCCCGCTAACACCTTTCTAGACACCTACTTGGTTTATAGCATTGATCGTTAAGTGAGAAATTTCTCGAGGAGTAGCATATACTCACAGTACGATCGGGATCCAAATATCATCGCGTGATAAAACTGAAGGAATCCTACTAGAATCATCACACTCCAAATGGCATGCAGCGCTAGCAAGTTTCATTCTCTTTAGAAACTCCCGCTGTGGATTTTTGCCCCATGCTCTTATGACCTTGACGAAGGTCAACAAATCATAAGTCACATGTCAAGTTCTACCCGTCATTGTCCAGGTTAATTTGAACCCACCCGTATATACCCTTGACGAAGGTCAACAAGGTAATACGACTGTCCCAAACCAACGCATCTATCTATGCTATATATGAACACCCAACAGCTACCAATCACTATGCCTTGACGAAGGTCAACAAACATAGCTTGAATACTATTGAATATTCATATGAAACGACGGAGGGCTACGAATGGTTTTGGCTAAACCGTGAACGTAGTGAACATGATATAATTGAAGGAACCTTGATAGCTTTTAAAAGGAGTAGCTTAAGCTCCGCGTTTAAAAGTTGTTTTTGAAAAGAAACCGCGTGGTTTTGAAATTGTTCCAACGACTTTTACTTTGGTTTATTTTCTTGCATTAATTTAATGCGTCCCATCATTTAATCCTACCATTGCAGAAAACAACGAAAATATGACGTACGCTTATGCCATCCGCATTCGCCACGGGGCCCCGTCATTACCCGTTAGGTTACTTAACTAACGACAGAGCGGGGGCTGGACTAGCGTGGATGCAAAACATAAGCAACGCCTAAATAGATATCATATATAGATATTTAAATTCGTCAGATGCAATGATAGCCATTACAGATCACAGATGAATACATTGGATATGCTAGGAACCCGCGATTCATTCGAGCCTGCAATGAAAAGCGGATTACACGGTCGCGATGAATAGCCAAGACCCCACCCTAGACCCCTACGGGTGCAGCAAACTACCAGCCAAATACCCGAAGTGAAGCAACCTCCCTCAACAACGTGAGTAGGCCACTCGGCACTTCGAGGTACCCGGTAGTTTGTGCACCCCCTCCTTGTGTCTATCATAGGAGAAAAAACAGTAAAAAGAAATTATACAATGGCGGCTACAACCTCATCCGGGATGTGCGGCCATACAAATAATATTACATCAATTTACATATTACATGAATTGAAAGACAAATAAAACTCTCATCTCACAACCCCCCGGCTATTCATCCGCGACAATCCAATGAATTCATATACACAAACCATCAACATTACAGATCACAGATATGAATAACCCCCACTAATCGACGTATAGCGATTAGCAGACGTTCAATACATATATCACATCACAGATATAACCCATTAGCTAAAGTCTTTAGAAGTTCGGTCAAAATACGGATTTTTAACCACCCCAAAAACAAATTTTGTTTTCTGGAAAATCTGGGCAGAAAAAACATATTCCAAAAATCCAAAAATAGCACACAGATCACACTGCAGTAAAAACGATCCACGGCTAAGTCAACTCGGCCGCGGATCCACGGCAAGAAGCATGTTCTTGCCGCGGTTCCGCGGTGAGTTGGCCGACTCGTTGGCTCGTTTTTCTGCTGTGTTCACAGAAAACCCTGAGACGATTTTTCAGATGTGTTAAATTATTTTTAGAGCAGAATAAAAATCGACAGAAAGTTTATATCTCGGGCATGTTTTGTGATTTTTTCTCCGATCGAACTCCTAGTTACTTTGCTAACATGTTAGATAATGTTTAGCTAGGCTCAGATACCACTGTAAGTCCACATTATCCGTCTCCGGTTCTTTGGGGTTGCGGAAATGGTGAAAAACGATTTTTCGGTAAAGGTAACATGGACTCTAGAAAAAGATCTTTGCTAAACAAACTATCTAACAACCTAACTAAGAGTTTAGCTACTGTGTTAGGGGTTATACCTAATCTTGAACTCCTTCTCTTCAACTCCTTATAGTGGTCGGATCGGCCTCACCTCGTCGTCTCCTTGTGCCAAAGATGGATCCACCCGAAAGCTTCTACCTTTGGCTCTAACCTGAGGAAACTAAAATCCTTGGCTTGCTAGACCTTGGACTTTAGGATGAGTAGAGAAGTGTTTTAGGGTTTTTATCTCAATGGTTCTTGTTTCTCAACTCATGAGACAAGAGAACCATGAGCAAGAGGAAGAGCAAGAGGAAGAGGGAGAGCTTGTATAGGAGAGAGAGCAAAATGATAGAATGAGAGAAGACCTTTACAACCATGCTCTCAAAAGCCAAAATAATCATGATAATAATAATAATAATCAAGTATTTTGTGATGGTTCATGTCAATGGCATTATCATTTCATGCACTCATTTTGTAAACAACAACAAGCAAGCAAAAGTCATACCCATGAAATGATAGCCATGAAATGATGATGGTCAACAAGTCCAAACTAGTCAACCGGTCAACAAAAGTCAACAAGTCAACAAAGTCAAACTTTCAACTCAACCATGGCACAATAATACTTAATTAATATTATTATTAATCATATTTCTTATTCTCATTAGGGTTTAGAAAAAGTCAACAGTCAACAACCGTAATGAGAATCCTCTGCCTCTGCCTCTGTCTCTGTCAACTGTGCATACACACCCACATCCGTGTTCCGAGGAACACGAATATAAAGAGATCCTCTGTCTCTGTCTCTGTCAACTGTGCATACACACCCGCATCCATGTTCCGAGGAACACGAATACAAAGAGATAAAAGCAATCCCAAAACGTATACTAGGATCTGGCTTAAACCAAAGCCCGCTAGTAATAACTGCCCGGACACAAAACGTGCATAAGTGCGCGGATGTGACCGAACCCTGTCGCAAAACCTTGCGACCTCTACTCTTTTTGCCCAAAGCCGAATAGCTCTCTGTGTGGGACTCTAAAGACTCGACACTACGCTGGCAGTGGCTTTAACCACAGGCCGCAAGCGGTACTAGCTGTACGTAACGGTCCCCAGGTGGATGCCGATAAGAAGACTGATGAGGTGAACCCATCCGAACTCCTACTGAGCCTGAATGTGACAATCTCCGTACAGTCCGGTCTGTTCGTCTGAGAATATCGCATGGCGGGCCTAGGGGGCGGTAAACGTCAGTCCCCTAATAGCGGTACAAGTCGTGTCGGAGTGTAGCCCAGAACACCCTGAGATAACACTGGAAACCTACCAGTATATCTCGCTTGACCTGGCCAGGGATGACTATGTGTAATGGCTCTCCTTAACACAGCGCGATATCAACTCCCAATACCGGGAGAGACGGATCCTGTCTAACCGTCACTGTCTCCACATGCTTCGGGACTGCACCCAACCACTACCTGTTTGCACGACTCCTTTGAGCCGTGGTAGGGTAGTAATCAAAGTACAGTGGGAACACACTCGAAGCGATGTGACGGTGTCAAGTCAGGGGACTAAGCTGTACTCATGTTACCTGGGAACTGATAACTGACGATAGGTATAGTACCAACCAATCAGTTCCCGACGAGTCCTGTCCAGTGTACTCATAACCTAACGAGCACCAGCATACTATCTCAAGTACGACGTACTGGCGGCTGTGGGACAGACCGTCTCCCCTGCTGGGATGAGAAGCGCATACGCTAGTCTACTTCGGA
This sequence comes from Agapanthus africanus, assembly GCA_030015575.1. Taxonomy (NCBI): domain Eukaryota; kingdom Viridiplantae; phylum Streptophyta; class Magnoliopsida; order Asparagales; family Amaryllidaceae; genus Agapanthus; species Agapanthus africanus. The sequence goes on from JASDDO010000010.1 coordinate 138,736,854, forward strand.
GTATCGATGCCTTGTCTCGATAGTCCTACGACTAGGGACCTGTATAAGGATGTGCTTGTAGATTACCCAGCCCCCACTAGTGTGACTGCCATCACAACGATGGTAATCAAGCAAAGATCCTAAGGGCTCCACTAATGTGTATAGGCGATAAGCTAAAAGAAACACATGTATACATTAAAGTAGAAACAAACCAAGTAGCATACTACCATTTCGAGCAAGATTGTCTATACAACTGTGAATATCCCAAGCTTCCATCAACTAATATACAAACTAGTATGATACAGTAATGGCCTCTAGGGCATATACACTAACAAAATGATCACATCACAGATATCACAGCAGAAGAAACATATGAAATATTGGATATACTAGGAAGTCTGTGTTTTAATACGAGTCTATAAAACACGGATTCCACGGTCGCGATGAATAGCCAATCCCACACCCCTAAACCCCTACGAGAGCGGCAAGCAACCCTACCAATTCTAGAGTTAGGACACCCGGTCTCGACTCCTCGAGATGGTTTCCCACTGGACCCTAGAACCCGGTTACTTGTGCCCCGCCTTGGGTCGATCCTAATGCGGAAAAGAAAATAATATACAATGGTGACATCATCCTCAACCCGGAAGTGCCGCAATAAAAGAATATTACATACAATGAATTTTACATGAATGAAAATAAAAACCCTCATCTCACATAAAACCCCCGGCTATTCAAAACACGACGATCCAATATAACATATCACAGCAATGCATAACATCACATGTCATCAATGTAAGTAAATATCCGTATCCCAATTGTTGTTGATGTATAGCAACGAAACCGGCGATACACTACGTATTACACTTACGGTCGCAGAAAAGAAAGTGAAAAACTACAGCAGTTGGAATCCGCAATCACCTTAGACATCGCATGCCTAACCAAATGAATTCCTTAGACATCGCATGCCTAACAATTATAAACCCCGGATTTTAGTCTCGATCTCGAAAACACTTTTCAATATCAAGTCGGGCAATTCAACAAGATTCCCGACATCCTGATCGAATGCTCGTCGGAAACTTTAGTAGACGGCCGCACCCCCGATGCCGTCGACGAAGTGCATTAAGGCGGAACACCGCTACCGCGAGCACCCGAACGGAAGCTTTTGGCGACGGGGTTCTTCTCCAGTCACTTGGTCGGGGCTATGGGGCGTGGCTATCTATTAAGTTTACCCGCGGGTATCCGCGTACGCTACGTGATTGCGACGGACTTTTGATCACATCAAAATCCCGTGGCAACCGATCATCCAAGACTAAACTGCTAGATTTATAACGTTCAAATTAGTTATCTCATAACCAAATGTGGATTCCAAATATTGAATCACATTACAGAAAAAGTTAGACGATGTTAAACGTTCCGATCGAATCAACAAACACCCAAAATTTTCCTATTTGCTCAACACTTGAACTTAGTTTAAAAGCATCCATCACATGCCACAGTACCAATGGTCCAGCCGTAGTAGGGTCAAACCAACGCCTCACTTATGGTACCGCTAAACCATCACAAACCCTAGGGTTTAGTGACAGTTTTGACGGTCACAAAATCGAGTTAAGGTTTTGTTCTTCTAGAGGGTCCACCGCGTTACTTGCACGACTTTGAATGTTCTTTAACTAAGGAAAAATCCAACACTTGGAAATTTTCCGGCAGGGGAAAAAGTGAGTTATTGATATCCGTTCGAACTTTTTAACATTGTCTAAACAAACTGAAACAAAGCTAGAATTGCAATTACGAAACACTCCGAATATATAATGCAGTAAATTAACATCACATCTAATTTTAGAAAAAATAAACAACATCACAAGTACCAAACCCCAGAACCTGGAGCACACCACAAAACCCAAACCCTAACCCTTGCAGAAACCAGGGTCGCCGGAAATTGGGGCTTGGTCGCCTTCCATTCTCCGAGCAGGGTGGGTGGGTTTTGTGCTATGTTCATATTGCATCAAATACAACATTCTGCAACTGTTAAAATAATTTTTTGACTCCAGAAAAATTTCGACAGAAACTAGGGTTTTTCGTCTGGTGTTTCGGAGTTGTTTCGGTTTCGTAATCCTACACTTATCTGTCTAATTCTCTAGTTAGGCTCTGATACCACTGTTGGGATACCTACAACGGTAGCAAGATTTCGGGTGGCATCTCTCATGCCAATTTCAAAATTTTCCATTATAGATAACCCTAAACATAGGAACTTTAACTGGAGAATCAAACAAAACAAGCGTGTTAACACTTTAACATCTAAGAGTTAGGGATTAGAACCTTTGTAGTTTGTTCCTTCACTTCATAAGCTCCGTGTTGAGGTCCCTTCGCTGCGATCATCAAGTACCCCGGACTCTAGAGAGACTCCATGAAGAGAAAGATGCAACCTTGCTTCCAATCTTCAAAAACTAAGATGATCTACCTTGAAGAAACACTAACCCAAGCTCTTGCTTCACTAATCATGTATTAGTAAAGCAAACAACCTAATCTAAGTGGCTAGAATAGATGAGGATGATGAAGTAAGAATTTTGCTCTCTTTTGTTTTCAATTTCTCACATAATATTCATCATTTATGAAAAGCTAGAAAGCTTTCAAGAAGGGAAGAAGAAGAAGAAGAATTTCTTTTGTGATGAATAATGAATTATTGTTGTGAGGTTAGAATTGCAACCATGGGTTAAGGATGACATCCTTAACCCTTGTAGAGACTTAACCACTTGCTATGATTAGAGTTAGGTCAACAAATATCTTAAGGATGACAAAAAGGGTTGATAAAGTCAAAGAAGCCTACAAGCTTCCATCAACCATGACTAATTCCACAATTTTTGTATTTCCTTAATAATAATCATAAACCTTAATCTAACCCTAGCATGGTTCAAGTCTCATAAGCCCTAGTTGCAATTGTAACCCTAACATGTTACGATATTATATATCACATATACAATATTTTGTAATAAAATAAAATAATACAATTAACATATATCACATATATATCAATGTATTATCAAGTGAGAAAAAGAATCTTTAAGTGAGCTTATATTAGTTAATATAATGTAATATATCAAATATATAATTATACATTAAATTATCGAATCAACACTTGATCCGATAATCCGGCCATATTACATATAACCGACTAATATAATAAGTAACTTTTCTTCGAATCAACACTTGATCCGATGACCCGGTTATATCACATATACCCGGCCGGTATCACATATCGCGAGAATTGAATACAGTATCACATACACGTGTTATTCTCGGTCCTGCACATATCACATATGTGCTCCTACTCCGTTTTGCCTGAGCTAGGAAACCTCTGTGTAGGACTCTAAAGAATCATCAATACGCTTGCAGTAGGTGATGATCATATCAAACACCCACAAGCTGCAAGCGGTCAGCTAAACGTAACAGCTACCCAGGTATTGAGCGATCAGAAGATCAACAAGCAAGCCTGTACATTCTCCTGTGAATTCAATCAGTAACACTCCCGTACAGTCCGGTCTCTTCGTCTGATATGTCGCATATCCAGTCTAGGGGTGGTAAACGTCAAACCCCATTAACCGATAAGTCGTGTCGATATGAGGTCCATAACAGTTCGAGGAACTACTGATAACACTTATCAGCAGATCTTAGAAACCCTGGCCAAGGATTTCCAGTTATAGCCAATCGAACACAGCGCAACATCAACTCCCAATACCGGGAGAGAAGAAACCCCTCCTATCGCTCATTGCCTCCATGTGATTCGGGACTGTACCCAAAAGCCACCGTTTTGCACGTTCTCTTGAACGTGGTAAAGTGGAAATCAAAGCACAGTAGGAATCACACAAGACTCTATGACGATCTCGGGTCTACTGACTAACCTGTACTGGTATCACCAGAGAACTACCATCTGACGTTAGGTATAATACCATCTGGGAGTTCTCGGCGAGTCCGTTCAGTGTACCCAGTCTCCACTGAGCACCCATATACTATCTCTGATGTCAAACACCAATGGATATGGGATCATCCATCGCCCATTTACATAGGTCGAGAAGCATACGCTAGTCTACTCTGGTATATCGATGCCCTGTCTCGATACACCTACGACTAGGAACATTTGAAGGATGTACTTAGCGACTACACTGTCCCCACTAGTATGATCTACATCATAGTCCCGGTAGTCAAGTACTCATCCTAAGGGCTTTATCAACATGTAACATAGAGACAATCAGAGTACATGTTAAGATAAAGAGCAACCAGATAGCATACTATCATGTCGAGCAAGAAAGTCCTCCATATATATGTCCAAGCATCCACTACAATATACATCGTATGTATAGTAATGGCCTCTAGGGCATACATATCACTAACACAGTGCACGAAATACAAATCCAGTGCATCCAGTGCACGAAATACAATTCCAGTGCATCCAGTGCACGAAATACAAATCCAGTACATCCAGTGCACGAAATACCCAATCCGGTGCAACAAATGCACGAGAACTCATCAATAACTCAAATGTGTATAAAAGCAACACCGAGTGTACCAAGGTGTATAAAAATCATAAATGTGTACAACTGCGTGCACAAAACACGTATCAATGCACTGCAAGCATATGTGAGCTATACCGAGTGCATACATCAAATTGAGTGCGTACCACATGCATAAAATCAAATAAACCGTATGAAATCCACAAAATCATAAACATTTGCTACCAAGGCACAAAATCGACATCAAGTGCAATCGACATGCACAAATCATAAACCGATGTAGCGGTGTATAAACATAAATCAAGTGCCATAAATACGCACAAAGTGTAAATACCCAGTAGGTGCAGCCATGGTGCACGAAAACAATATCATGAAACTCAATCATCAAAACTCAAATCCAAGCGATATAAGCGTGATACTCGGATCACAATGCAATTGCAACAATTGACATTGAGGTACACCTCCTACAATGTCGAAGAAAATTGTCGGTGCGCCCAAAACTGGAAGAGCAAGAACATCCGCTTGCCTCCTGCTCACGGTCTGGCGTCCTCTGTCTCTGGGTCCTCATTTCTCTACGGATTACCAATCTCGCAATCCATAGGCTCGTCGACCCAGTCAGGTGTGCTAACGGAAATGATTCCGCTCTGGCACTCCTCTGGTCATCTCTCGGCCAATTAGTATGATCACTCGTAAAGCAGCACGTCACTGGCGTCGCCCTCTGGTCCTCTGAATACCCGCGACACATCTAATCCTCGGTGCAACTCTTATCGCAGCAGTGTCCTGGAAGGCATCTGCTGTAGGTCTCTTCCGATCTCGCCTATGCCGAACTATACGGAGGCTGGTACTCTTACAAATCTTTTCTCGCTTTCTGGACATCTGCGTTCTAAGCACAGCATTTCCTCGAAAACTGGCCGTATTCCAACGCCTCTGTATACATATCAGATCTCGAATCTCGACGAGGAGTAACAACAGCTCATCAACATCACGCACGAACCTCTTGTTCCACTCGTCTTTATTATCGCCCACTTCGACGTCACGTCATGTTATTTGCGTGTTGCAAATGTTCTCGGCTACAGTCATTCCAGAATCTCTCACACGGACTTGAAATCGCGAACTCGGTATCTTCATCACTCTCTATAAGATATCTAGCCGAACACGTCCTCAGGAACCCATCCCAACCATCGGAGGAACACTCTATATTCGTCCATTCTCGATCAACTCACAACGCATCCGGGTGAGGTCCTCTATCTGAAGCTGGTCCACTTTACTGATCTCCTATCGGAGCATCCAAACGAACAACGTCATCTCTGGATCGATCTACTCTAGATCTGAATAAAATTCTCCACACTGGAAATCTTTAACTCAACTGGGCCTGCGTCGGCGCATCAAATCTGACGAATCACTTCGTCTCTCAACTCAAGATAGACTAGCTATCACTTATCGCATCTCTGCCTGGAAGCTCAGCGATCTCAACTGATAAAGTCTGGAGGTGACATCGCATCAATCTCAGCAACAGCTGGGTCATCCGTCTGCACGGTAGACGACATCAAAAACTCTGAGGTAGGCTGTACATCAACAGTCCTCTCACAACAGGCAGCCTCTAACAATAGCCCGATCATCCGGTACAAAACCGCACACTCGTCTCAAACGAGAGGTCATAACACAACACTACATCGATACTTTCCCATGTTACCAGAAAACATGATGGTCATTCCTCGTCCACGACGAGCTCATCCTGACCGCATCACTAGCAGCAGCTCAAACTACGCTCAAACCATGGTGACAGGAACCTCAATCATGTATCGACGAAAATAAATCAAAGGGATGAAATGAATCAACAGATCCAGAATGAATACATGATGATAAGGAGGAACAGAATCAGTGAGAGTATGATCATGGAAACAAATAGAATCAAGGATCTCAAATGGATGTATAATCAATGGGACGAAGAGAATCACAAGTCTCAAGATATGTACATCCTAAGGTCACTTAAGTGGAGTATCGTATCGTAAATATGCCGCGGAACATACGTATGGTACGTCACTCTACTCAAGCTACCTACTCCATCAATCAGGGTCAGTCTATGAAACGAAAGTTCGGGTCTAATACCCCCCTGTTCAAGTCTAAGTTCCGTAAGGTCAAGCCTAGGTTCCGAAATAGATTATGCCCCAGACTCCACATAGTCAAAGCTAAACTCGAACCAAGGTTAAACCTAGCGCTCTGATACCAACTTTGTCATGACCCGAAATATTAGCTCATGACCGGCACTTAGATCACACAACGTCTACAGGCATAACGTAACTTAAGTAAGCCGAAACCCAGAAATCTAAACCTTTCAAAAGAAGTAATGAAAACATTGATACAACATTTGGAACCTTAAGTAAAAGTCTTTAAATCTTTTTTCTTTGAAATTTCGGCAGCACCTCCTTTGTAAAAACTAGCACCGAAACGGGTACAACATAGAATATAAAGAAAGCATCCCCAAACGGGAGTAAATCACGTCCAACGGCGGAAACAACCGCTACAAGCATATATATGTATACGACGCCCAACGGCGAAGATCAACACAAAGTAAAATGAAAAGCAAGACATCAAACCCACCAAGCGAACATATAACCCATCGCTCTGAGTCTCGCAACTACAAGTCTTGCTAAGTCTTCACTTATACAAATTCTAGTTTCTGATTTGATGGAGTTGACTAGATACAATAAGAATAATAATACAAGAGGGGCACGATCCAACATGTACCACCTACCGAAGCAAATCTCTGAATGTAAGCTGTGTGCCAGTGATGCCGCAACTGATCCATGCGGTCAACCTGCAAGAACTGTAGCACAACGAGGGTGAATTTCCAACTCGTGAGTAGAAAACATCATCAGGTAGAAATCGAAATAAACAACGATTCCTAGGTGAACTATATCATAAAGGTAATACTATGATATCTAGGGTGACCATATCTGCATATTTGCCAACAATAATCAATGCCTGTATGCATGTGGATCTCGTCCAACAATATAATTAATGCATGTATGCCCGTGGATCTCGTCCAACAATATAATCAATGCATGTATGCAGGTGGATAACATCCTACGTGTCCATCAATGACACAACAACATCATGCATGTAAATATCATGAAAGCGTATGCATGAAAATATGAGGCAATAAATCAACGTGTGTCCATCAATGACACAACAAAATCATGGAACCTGAGTGTCCAACATCGACACTCGAAGCATCATGAAACCCGTGTCCAGCATCGATACGTAAATCCTCATATCTTGGGCTCCGTCAGTTCGGATCGGCCCTCATCAATATCTCAGGCTCCGTCAGTCCGGATCGGCCCACGGGCTCCGTCAGTCCGGATCGGCCCGTATCATCTCAAGACTCTGGTCGGTATCCTCCGGATAACCGCCGAGTCCAAATTCTATCACCGGTAGGTACTAGCCCTCCTGCCAGGCTCATCGTCTATACCACGAAAATCACCTCTTGCCCCGAGAACCATACCGGGTCCACCATGTACCCGGAGATGGTGCCTACCGCTCCTCGAATCGGGTTTCTAACACAAGTCTCAGAACCGAGAAAACTCATAGTGGACACACGGAAATATCATATCAAGAGAAACCGGGTTTTCAAATAATACATAAATTTCTTGAAATACCCGCACGGTTCTTAAATCCATAAATCATATGAAAACTGATGTATGCAACATAAAACAGCAATATGAGCATATTAAGGGAAAACCACTCTTTTAAATGAATCCAGGTTTAAAATATATCATGCGGTTCCCAATTCCTCCAAAATCAAATGCAACATCATATAAAGGCGTACATGTAACTTTAGCAAGATGTGTTTATATACATTTAAGTATGTAAGCATGATGCATTTCATATGCGCAATAGCACAAGAATCAACGTCTAAATGTCAATAATGATACAATACCACATAGGTGTATGTGCAGCTATAGCAGGGTATGTCATGCAACATAGCAAGTATATCATAGCATGATGTAGCAATTCTATTATGTGAGTGACATAGCAATTATCGATGATGAAGGTGTGTGAGCCGGCCAATCTGTGTAAGTGTAACATACGCATCATCGATAATGGTGTAGGTATACTAGCACAGGTATATGCAATGCAATGCGAATAACATGAGCGTTGCATAAAGTACATCGTAAGCGAAACGCTACAAGGTATACGTGTGTCACGACCCGAATATTTCGACTCGTGACCGGCACTTAACCACGCAACTCTACAGGCGTAACGCGACTAAGTAAGCCGAACCCAGAAATCAAAACCATTTAAAAGTAGCGAGTGTTGAAAACATTTAATTAAAACTTTTAGAAAATCGTGAATAGTCCAACAAAGTTATTTTAAGGTTAAGTTATCATTTAAATAATTTTGGCAGCATTTCCTTTGTAAAGGTAACCCCGAAATCGGGTAAAAAAAACAGGATATAAGTGAAAATGAAATATAATGAAATGAAACATCCCCAAACGGGAGCAATCACGCCCAACGGCGGAAACCAACATCACAAGAGTAATATACGACGCCGTAGCGAAGAATGGGCAATAAGTAAACATCACAGAAATATAAACTGCAAATAAAAACAGTCGGCTCTTACGAGCTCGACACCAGAATACAAAATATACATCATCGTCCTCACACAGTATCTAAGTCCAGTACATAAATGGTAGATGGAGAGTACTAGATACAAAAGGGGTACAATAAAAGTAATCAGATACCACAACCCACCTAAAAGCAAAACAGCTCTCGCACCAACTGTAGTGGTATCTGTAGCCAAAAGATGCAAAAGGCAGCCTGCCGCGGCTACTCTGAAGGGCAACCTGCAAATACTGTGGCACAACGGGGGTGAGTTGCCAACTCGTGAATAGAGATAACATATAAAGGTAATCGCGAGCATGCACGTACTGCGCTACTCTATCAAAGGCCAGCAGATGATATCAATGCGTGATAAGCAGTATGTGCAATAGTCATGCAAGTGCTCTATCAGGTAAAATAACTGCAGGATGAGATACATGATAATCGATGCTGAGCATGGGATAAATAACATCTACACGGAATATCAACGTGGAAAAATAATCGGTGCCCCAAACTGCACCCAAATCCCAAATAAACTCAGGCGCCGGCACTCCCATCGGCCCTCAAATCCTGTAAATCTCTAAGAATCACGAGTGCCCAACATCGGCACTCAAAATATCATAAAATACTCGTGTCCAGTATCGACACGCAAATCCTCATATACCGGGCTCCGTCAGTCCGGATCAGCCCACGGGGTCCGTCTGCGGTATCGGCCCTCGGCCCCGGCAGTACGGATCATCCCGCATCCATCTCTCGACTCTGGTCAGTATCCTCCGGATAATCGCCAGGTCCAACCAATCACCGGTAGGTACTCGCCACCCTGCCAGGCTCATCGTCTACTCCACGAAAAACATTTCTCGCCCCGGGGAACCATACCAGATCCACCACGAACCCGCAAACGGATCATCCAACTCCTCGAATCGGGTTTCAAGCACACATCTCAGCACCGAGAAAACGCGTGGTGGACGCACCAAAATATCATATCATGAGGAACCGGGTTTTCAAATAGTGCATCTTTTCTAAAAAAATCCCACGGTCCTCAAAACCAGAAATCACATGAAAACCCAACACCACGAAGTAAATCCAATGCGATGTGCTATGTACATCAAGCCATAATATACGTATAAGGGGAAAACCGCTTTTAAAAATAGTTTCCGTTTTTAAAGACATCATGCGGCTCCCAATTTCTATGAAAAACATATCGAATCATATGTGAAATGAACTACAACAATAAAATCATGGCAGTTCTACAGTGAGTGTGTCATGGCAATTACTAACGGTGTGTGTGTAACATGCAGATTAGTGCTCGTGCAACATGAACCGTTAGTAATAGTGCGGTGTTCTATCAATTCTAAGTTTACTCAATATAGCAGGGAATGCAGTATGCAATGACAGTCAATGGGGTATATGCGACATATAACTATAAGATCCTATCAGCCCTGACGCATAACGCCATACGGGCGATATCCCCGTAGATGTGAAATCTACTCACCGAAGTCTCGCGCTAAGTGTAGCCGACGACTTGCTTCCCTTTCTTCGCAGCGTCCGTCTCACTCGCCTGCGAATCTAGAATCACACAATATATCACACATAAGCTCAAATCCATAAAAACGTGATATTAAGGTCAAACTAGAAACCCGTGTCGCAAACTAATCGCGCGTGTGCGCGATACGCTAAAACGTGTGATCACGCGCCTGAAACTACCCGGACGCGTCGCGATACGCAGAAATCCCAAACCACATGCGTATCACGCGTGTCGCGAAGGTTCAAAAATACGAGAAATAGGGTAATTAGCTCCAGATTTTTCTTCCGCAAGAATCAAATAAAATTATACATGCCATGAGTCTAAGGGTTGCAGTAGACACCTATAGGACCAAACCCCAACCCAAACCCTCCCCATCTGGCCGCAATTTGCGGCCAGATCGAATTTTCCGGCGGCCTGTACATGAAGTATGGGGGTCGGGTTCTACCTGGGGGATCAACACCTAACAACTATACTGCAGTCTTCTCAAAATTAATCTGAACTCACCAGGTCGATAGCAGATTACAGAAAGTCAAAATTTGCTTAAAAACGATGAATTTGCATCAAAAAGGGATCTGGTGGTATTTTAGTGCAATTGGGGGCTAAGCTGGGTTAATATGGCCCTAACAATACTCCATCAACTTACTAAAACCAATTCATACATCACTTTGTCAAGGTTCCCACTAATCACCACATATCGCACTAAATCACACCAACAAACACTAATCGAAGCTAAGCTACACTAAAAAAGCAAACTAAAGAGTAAGTTCAGGAAGTATACCCTACACTCGACCCTAGGGAGCTGGAGGAAGAAGAAGGAGTGAAGGGAAGGAGCTGCAGTTGAAGTTGTGCTGTTGCTGGTGCTCACTGATGCTGTTGCTGCTCACTGTTGCTGCTGCTGTGATGCTTGCTGTTGCTGCTGAGATGGTTGCTGCTGTGGAGGTAAGTGTGTGTGTGTGTGTGAGTGTGAGAGTGAGGTTGAGAGAAAAGATTACAAGATTCAGAGGGAATTATAACCCCAAATGTCAACCCCTCCACTCTCTCTCTTCATTAAATGCAAGCATGGCTTTTGCCATGATGCATTCTCTCTCTCTCATTCTCACCAAGTCAACACTCAAAAAGGGAAATTCAAATTAAAGCAACCATCAAAACTAATTAAACTTAATTAAAACCTAAAAGACTTAATCCCCATGATTAACCCCACCATGGTTTCTAATCATGGTATTACCTCATTTAAAAACACTAGTTTACATGCACATGTGTGTGCAAGTCTAGGAAAATTCTAGAAAAATATTTATTAAATTTGGAAAAATATTTGAAACTCAATTTGGTAAACTTTTTATTAAAAACCCTTTATTTAAATATAAATAGCCACAAAACACATCCTAAGGTGTTACAATCTCTCCCCCTTAAAGAAATTCGTCCCCGAATTTCAAAATCTAACTACACGTACCTTCGAAAAGACGGGGATACTTCTTCCTCATCTCGCTTTCGGTCTCCCAAGTGACCTCCTCGCTGCTCTGACCACGCCAAAGTACCTTGACTGATGGGATGTCTTTCGATCTCAATTTCTTCACTTGTCGATCCAAGATCATCACCGGCTGCTCTGCATAGGAAAGGTCGCGCTCAAGCTGGATCGTCGGGTGCTGAATCGCATGCGAAGGATCATGAAGATATCTACGGAGCATCGAAACGTGAAATACGGGGTGCACATCTGGAAAACTGGGCGGAAGGGCTATCCGGTATGCAACTGTACCAACACGCTCGAGGATCTCGAAGGGGCCCACATATCTGGGACTGAGCTTCCCCTTCTTCCCAAACCTCATCACACCTTTCATTGGGGAGACCCTCAAGAAAACATGATCACCAACAGAAAACTCAAGTCTGCGCCGCCGATGGTCCGCATAAGATCTCTGCCTACTCTGGGCTGCTCTTATCCTATCGCGAATCAACTGGATCTTCGCGGTCGTCTCCTCCACAATCTGTGGCCCTAAGAAACTGCTTTCACTGAGCTCTGTCCAACAGGCGGGGGATCTGCATCTCCTCCTATAAAGAGCCTCAAATGGTGCCATCTGAATGGTCTCCTGGTAGCTGTTATTGTAGGAGAACTCTACTAAGGGTAAGTGATGATCCCAGCTACCTCCGAAATCTAATACACACGCTCTGAGCATGTCCTCGAGAGTCTGAATAGTCCGCTCTGACTGTCCGTCGGTCTGCGGATGAAATGCTGTGCTGAAACTCAAGCGAGTGCCCAAAGCCTCCTGAAGCCTCTGCCATAGTCGACTTGTAAACTGGGTGCCTCTGTCGGACACGATACATGTCGGGACTCCATGCAGTCGTACAATCTCGTCGATGTAAATCTGGGCATACTGAGCAAATCCGAAAGTCGTCTTCACTGGTAGGAAGTGAGCCGCTTTCGTCAAACGATCTACGATCACCCAAAAGGAGTCGTACCCTCGCCTAGTCCTGGGTAGACCCACAAAAAAATCCATAGAGATCTGCTCCCATTTCCACTCCGGAATGGGTAACGGCTGTAGCTCTCCTGCGGGCCTCTGGTGCTCAGCCTTGACCTGCTGACAAGTCAGGCATCTCGACACAAAATCTGCGATGTCTCTCTTCATTCCATCCCACCAGTAAACACCTCTCATGTCATGGTACGTCTTGGTGGAACCGGGATGAACACTATATACCGATCGATGTGCCTCCTCAAGAATCTCGCGCCGCAGTCCCTCATCATCTGGTACGCACAGTCTGGTCCCAAATCTCTGCAGCCCCTGATCATCGATCACGAACTCTAAAAATCTGCCCTGTCCAATCTGTGCCATGATCTCCGAACATCGGTCATCACTGCGCTGTGCCTCATGTATGCGGTCAAGTAGCTGTGGGCGTGCACGAACATGTGCGATCTGTCCTCCAATCGGCGTGAACTCGAACTGTACTCGGCTGTGGCATAATATCTGCCAATTTGCCGACGACTGCCCCTGTACTGCGCTCAAACAAGATAGACTACCCCCGGGCCTCCTGCTCAAAGCATCCGCCACCACATTCGCCTTGCCTGGGTGATACAAGATCTCGCAGTCGTAATCCTTCACTAACTCCATCCATCGGCGCTGTTTAAGGTTCAGGTCTCGCTGCTGAAATATATACTTTAAACTCTTGTGATCAGTGAATATCTGGCACGACTCGCCGTATAGGTAATGTCGCTAGATCTTAAGTGCAAAGACCACTGCAGCCATCTCCAAATCATGAGTGGGGTAGTTCTGTTCATGTTTCTTCAATTGTCGCGAAGCATACGCGATCACCCTGTCGTGCTGCATCAATACGCACCCTAGCCCCACTCGAGAAGCATCACAATAGACCACAAATCCGTCTGATCCGGAAGGTAATGATAACACCGGTGCCGTAGTCAGCCGAGTCCGTAACTGCTGAAAACTGTGCTCGCACTCCTCCGTCCAATCGAAAGGAACCCCCTTCCGGGTCAACCCGGTCAAAGGTGTAGCAATACTGGAGAAGTCCTGCACAAATCGCCTGTAGTAACCGGCCAACCACAAAAAGCTGCGAATCTCCGTAACCGATATGGGTCTGGGCAAACGCTGAACGACCTCAATCTTCCTCGGGTCTACACATATACCGTCTCGTGAAATCACATGCCCCAAGAAGTCCACGCTGTCCAGCCAGAAAGCACACTTGGAGAATTTCGCGTAAAGCTGGTGCTCCCTCAAGGTCTGCAGTGTAATCCGCAGGTGCTGCTCGTGTTCCTCACTTCTCCGGGAATACACCAAGATATCATCAATGAATACTATGATGAACAGATCCAAATATGGTCGGAAAATACGGTTCATCAAGTCCATGAATGCTGCTGGCGCATTGGTGAGTCCGAACGACATCACCAAAAACTCATAATGGCCATAGCGCGTACGGAAAGCTGTCCTAGGAATGTCCTCCTGTCGAACCCACAGCTGATGATAGCCCGATCGTAAATCGATACTCGAAAAGTATCCTGCCCCTTGAAGCTGGTCGAACAAATCGTCGATATGCGGCAAGGGATATCTGTTCCGCACTGTCACCCTGTTCAGCTGGCGGTAGTCGATACATAGACGCAAACTGCCGTCCTTCTTCTTGACGAACAGGACTGGAGCACCCCAAGGAGAAACACTGGGTCGAATAAGTCCCTTATCCAGCAAATCTTTCAACTGACCCTTCAATTCTCGAAGTTCCGCCGGGGCCATCCAATAAGGCGGTATGGAAATAGGCCCCGAGCCAGGAACTAAATCAATACAGAAAGAAATGCCGCGCTCGGGCGGTAGCCCAGGAAGCTCGTCAGGGAACACATCAGGAAACTCGCTAACAACCGGAACCTGATCTAATGGAACCTCCGTAGCGCTAGCATCGCAAACATAGGCGAGAAATCCCTGACATCCCTTCCTCAACAACTGTCCAGCGCGAAAAGAAGAAATCACACTGTGAGGGGCGGCACCACGGTCCCCCAACACAACAAAAACCGACTCGCCGGGAAAACAGAATCTAACTGTCTTCTCGCGGTAGTCCACAGAAGCATAGCATGTGGCTAACCAATCCATGCCCAAAAGAACGTCGAAGTCCAGCATCTCAAGAAGGATCAAGTCGACAGGCAACTCCCTCTCGCCAATACAGACGGTACAGGATCGGAACACGTGCCTAGCAACAAATGACTCTCCCACAGGAGTGGTCACAACAAGCGGCTGATCAAGCAAACCGGACTCTCTACCCAAACTCGGCACAAAGTATGTGGATACGTACGAGTGCGTGGATCCAGGGTCGAACAACACGTGTGCATCAACAGAACATACTGAAAGGATACCTGAAACCACCGCATTGGACGCCTGTGCATCCTGATGCGTCAAAGCAAAAACCCGCGCCTGTCCTCCATCGGTGACTGACTGCCCTCTGCCTCGGTCATCTCGCCTTCTCTGAGCAACTCCTCCACGCCCACGACCTCTCTGTGTATGAGTCTGACGCGGAGCAACGGTAGGTACAACAAGCAACTCCCTCTGGGGTGGTGATGGTGGTAAAGTAACATGCGGTGCTGCCGCCTCCCTCCGGTGTATCTCAGGACAATCTCTAATGAGGTGAAGTAGACTGCCGCATCTAAAGCAACCCCGCGGCGACTGCTGGCTCTCCCGTGGATATGAGCTAAAAATCTGGCCTCGTCTTGGATCTCTGCCACTCCTCATGCCAGAACGGTACCTGTCGCGGCGTCTGAATGACTGTCTCCGTGCGGATATACTAGTACGAACTCTCTTCGGCTCTGGAATTGCCGAAGTCTCATCAAGGCGCTCCTCGACCAAAAGGGCTGCGTCTACAGCTGCTGCATATGTCTCGTAATGCTGTGCGCTAATCGCAAGGAACAGTGGTGTAAGCAAGCCTCGAACAAATCTCTTGACTCGCAACTCCTCGGTAGCCACTAAATACGGGGCATAAGCTGCTAGCTCTGTAAACAACACGTCATACTCTGCCACTGTTATCTCTGGCGTCTGGCGCAAGGACTCAAATCTGCATGCTCGGGCATCCCTAACACTCTGGGGAAGGAAACGGGCTAGAAATACTGTCACAAACTCCGTCCAGGTCATAGGAGGAAGACCTGCCGCTCTGCCCTTCTCAACTGAATCACACCACTTCTGCGCAAGACCTTCCAGGAGAAAGCTCGCGAACTCGACCCATCTCGCATCTGCGCATCTGAGGGAACGGCATATCCGGGCCATCCTATCAATGAAAGACTGTGGGTCCTCGGCTGTATCGGTGCCTGTGAAGACCGAAGGCTTCAGCCTCATGAACTCTGATAGCGATACTGTAATCACCTCCGTGGCTGCAGGGGCAACTGGCTGTGCGGTAGGTACCATCGCGGTCCCTGTGACGGGTAGAGCTACCTCTGGTCGCTGTGCTCGAAGTGTCTCAACTAGCGATCCTATCATCTGGCGCATCTCCTGCATGCTTGATCCCACCGTCTGGCGCATCTCCTGCATACCAGCCCCTAGCGTGGCGATCTGATCTGTCATAGGAGGAACAGTCTGCTCGGGTACAACGGGTGGACTGCCTGGATCAGTCCTCGTCTTGGACGAGTCAACTCGAATCTCGGCCCCCGCGGCCGCTCTCTGCGCCCTCGTAGTCTTTGGCGGCATAATGGCTGAAAGGAAATTAGGATTCGATAAGAATACGGAAATCGAATCACAAGAATATATATATTCAAGAAGGAATTTAAATCAATAAGTCCTAAGGTCGTCTTGGCGGAGTACCGTGTCTTGAGTATGCCGCGGAACATACACACGCTACGCCACTCTGCTTCAGCTACCTACTCCATCATACCAAGGTCATCCTACACTCCGAAAGGTAAAACCTACGCTCTGATACCAACTTTGTCACGACCCGAATATTTCGACTCGTGACCGGCACTTAACCACGCAATGTCTACAGGCGTAACGCGACTAAGTAAGTCGAACCCAGAAATCAAAACCATTTAAAAGTAGCGAGTGTTGACAACATTTAATTAAAACTTTTAGAAAATCGTGAATAGTCCAACAAAGTTATTTTAAGGTTAAGTTATCATTTAAATAATTTTGGCAGCATTTCCTTTGTAAAGGTAACCCCGAAATCGGGTAAAAAAAACAGGATATAAGTGAAAATGAAATATAATGAAATCAAACATCCCCAAACGGGAGCAATCATGCCCAACGGCAGAAACCAACATCACAAGAGTAATATATGGTGCTGTAGCGAAGAATGGGCAATAAGTAAACATCACAGAAATATAAACTTCTTATAAAAACAGTCGGCTCCCACGAGCTCGACAACAGAATACAAAATATACATCATCGTACTCACACAGTATCTAAGTCCAGTACATAAATGGTAGATGGAGAGTACTAGATACAAAAGGGGTACAATAAAAGTAATCAGATACCACAACCCACATAAAAGCAAAACAGCTCTCGCACCAACTGTAGTGGTATCTGTAGCCAAAAGATTCAAAAGGCAGCCTGCCGCGACTACTCTGAAGGGCAACCTGCAAATACTGTGGCACAATGGGGGTGAGTTTCCAACTCGTAAATAGAGATAACATATAAAGGTAATCACGAGCATGCACGTACTGCGCTACTCTATCAAATGCCAGCAGATGATATCAATGCGTGATAAGCAGTATGTGCAATAGTCATGCAAGTGCTCTATCAGGTAAAATAACTGCAGGATGAGATACATGATAATCAATGCTGAGCATGGGATAAATAACATCTACACGGAATATCAACGTGGAAAAATAATCGGTGCCCCAAACTGCACCCAAATCCCAAATAAACTCAGGCGCCGGCACTCCCATCGGCCCTCAAATCCTGTAAATCTCTGAGAATCACGAGTGCCCAATATCGGCACTCAAAATATCATAAAATACTCGTGTCCAGCATCGACACCCAGATCCTCATATACCGGGCTCCGTCAGTCCGGATCAGCCCAAGGGGTCCGTCTGCGGTATCGGCCCTCGGCCCCGGCAGTACGGATCATCCCGCATCCATCTCTCGACTCTGGTCAGTATCCTCCGGATAACCGCCAGGTCCAACCAATCACCGGTAGGTACTGGCCACCCTGCCAGGCTCATCGTCTACTCCATGAAAAACATTTCTCGCTCCGGGGAACCATACCGGATCCACCACGAACCCGCAAACGGATCATCCAACTCCTCGAATCGTGTTTCAAGCGCACGTCTCAGCACCGAGAAAACGCGTGGTGGACGCACCAAAATATCATATCACGAGGAACCGGGTTTTCAAATAATGCATCTTTTCTAAAAAAATCCCATGGTCCTCAAAACCAGAAATCACATGAAAACCCAACACCACGAAGTAAATCCAATGCGATGTGCTATGTACAACAAGCCATAATATAGGTATAAGGGGAAAACCGCTTTTAAAAATAGTTTCCGTTTTTAAAGACATCATGCGGCTCCCAATTTCTATGAAAACCATATCGAATCATATGTGAAATGAACTACAGCAATAAAATCATGGCAGTTCTACAGTGAGTGTGTCATGGCAATTACTAACGGTGTGTGTGTAACATGCAGATTAGTGCTCGTGCAATATGAACCGTTAGTAATAGTGCGGTGTTCTATCAATTCTAAGTTTACTCAATATAGAAGGGAATGCAGTATGCAATGACAGTCAATGGGGTATATGCGACATATAACTATAAGATCCTATCAGCCCTGACTCATAACGCCATGCGGGCGATATCCCCGTAGATGTGAAATCTACTCACCGAAGTCTCGCGCTAAGTGTAGCCGACGACTTGCTTCCCTTTCTTCCCAGCGTCCGTCTCACTCGCCTGTGAAAGGTTTACCTACCACCTCATGAAGAGTTTGCTAGCATCACATCTACCAAAGGTGGAGTCTTTAGGGTGCTAAGTTAACAAACATCGGATCGTTCCTAGAAAATTAGGGTTTCTAAAACTTGCATATCATCATATGAAAGAAAAGCTAGGGTTTTGAGAGTACAACCTTTGTATCACCCTACGCTAGACTCCTCGGCTACTTGGGGTTTGAAAAAGGACCGCTTGAACTCCTCTACGTCACCGATTATCCACTCGGAGTCCGCTTTGTCCAAGCTAGCGACTTCGTAAGATTAAGAATGAAAATCAAAGCTAACACTCTAAACAAGTGGGCAAGACTTGTGTAGAATGATGTTGTGGTGGCTTTTCTCACTTCAAAATCCTAACTTGATGAGTATTTTGCTCACTTGAAAAATCTAGAGAGCAATGGAAGAATGAGGAAGAAGATGGTGGCCTTTTTTAATAAGAGAAGAAAAACCTCTAGTTGAAAAATAGAAAATATATCTTTATATAATTTTTTTCTCTCATCTCAAACCATGGTTGAATCATTATTGAACTTGAGTTAAAACCCAAAAGGAAAAGTAATCCATGGTTAAATGGTGGGTGAGCATAGTTAGGTCAAGAAGAGTGTAGAAAGCTTCCATGAATTATCCTTTCCTTTCCTTTTGTTTTAAATCAAATGCAATAATAAATCATATATAAATCCAACCGTGGTGTGAGTCTCATATTGCCACCATTTTTATGTATGTACAACCATGAAGGATGTATGTGTGTACGTACATCCATATGTGCATGAATCTAAAAAGAGAACATACATGCATGCATACATCCATTAAATACAAGAAAGGATTTCTAGTGAGAAATTAATGGTTAAATGATAAATCAACACTTGATTTATCAATCCGGTCATATCGCATATGACCCTAACCAAAAGCAAGCCACCCGATCAATATACGGTATCCTGTACGCGCATTTTAATCGGGTCCATGCGCATATCCCATACGCGCACCACAACGTTTCGCCTGGACTAGGTAACTCCATTGTGGGACTCTAAGACTCGTCAATACGCCGGCAGTGGGTGATGATCATATCAAGCACCCCCAAGCCGCAAGCGGTCAGCTAAACGTAACGGCCACCCGGGTATTGAGCGATCAGAAGAGAACAAGCGAACCTGCTACAACTCCCGTCGAGCCAGCCGGCAACACTTCCTGTACAGTCCGGTCTCCTCGTCTGATATGTCGCATATCAAGTCTAGGGATGGTAAACGTCAGACCCCAATAACCGATAAGTCGTGCCGATGTGAGGCTCATAACGGGTCGAGAAACTACTGGTAACACTTACCAGTAAATCTCTTAATCAGCCCTGGCAAGGGACTTCCCTGTTACGGCCAATCGAGCACAGCGCAACATCAACCCCCAATACCGGGAGAGACGAAACCCCTCCTATCGCTCATTGCCTCCATGTGACTCGGGACTGTACCCAAAAACCATCGTTTTGCACGCTCTCATGGACATGGTAAGGTGGAAATCAAAGCACAGTAGGAATCACACAACACTTAATGACGAGCTCGGGTCTACAGACTAACCTGCACAAGTGTCACCTGAGAACTGCCATCTGACGTGAGGTATAATACCATCTGGGAGTTCTCGGCGAGTCCGTCCAGTGTACCCAGTCTCCACTGAGCACCCGTATACCATTTCTGATATCAAACACCAATGGATATAGGATCATCCATCGCCCATTTCATGGGTCGAGAAGCGTATACGCTTGTCTACACTGGTATATCGATGCCCCGTCTCGATACACCCACGACTAGGGACCTTGAAGGATGTACTTATGGACTACCATGTCCCCACTAGTATGATCCGCATCATAGTCCAGGTAGTCAAGTACACATCCTAAGGGCTTTACCAACATGTAACCATAAGACAGTATAAAGAGACAAGTATACATGTTAAGATAAAGAGCAACTGGATAGCATACTATCATATCGAGCAAGAAAGTCATCTCTATATATGTCCAAGCATCCAATAAAATATACATCATCTGTACAATACTAGCTTCTAGGGCATACATACAACTAACAATCTCCCACTTGCACTAGGGCCAGCTGCTGTAGTATCACATACCGAGCATCCCGAAGAGTCTCTCAAACTGTATCTGGGGAATGGCCTTCGTGAGTGGATCCGCTGTGTTGTTCTTCGTGTCAACCCTCTTGACCTCGATCTCCCGGCGATCAACTATCTCCCGGATCAGGTGATACCGCCTCAGAATATGCCAGGATCGCTGATGGGACCTGGGTTCCTTGGCCAAAGCCACTGCTCCATTGTTATCGCAATTCAAAGGTATTGGATGCTCAATGGATGGAACCACTCCAAGTTCAGTAATGAACTTCTTGATCCAGACAGCCTCTTTGGCAGCAACGTTGGCAGCGATGTATTCAGCCTCCATCGTCGAGTCTGCTACGGTTTCCTGCTTGGAACTCTTCCAGCTAACCGCCCCTCCGTAAAGGGTAAAGACAAATCCTGACTGCGACTTAGAGTCGTCCTTATCACTCTGGAAGCTCGAATCAGTAAAGGACTCCACTTGGAGTTCTCCATTACCATACACCAAGAGCATCTCTTTAGTCCTTCGTAAGTACTTGAGAATGCTCTTCACAGCTGTCCAGTGACTCTCTCCAGGATCAGCTTGATACCTACTCACTACACTTAGTGAGTATGCTACATCGGGTCTGGTACATAGCATCGCGTACATGATAGAGCCTACAGCCGAAGCATAGGGTATCCCTTGCATGCGAGCTCTCTCCAAATCAGTCTTGGGAGACATCTCTTTGGAGAGAGTGACTCCAGAGATCGTGGGTAAGTTCCCACGCTTGGATTCTTCCATACTAAACCTCTTTAGTATGGTGTCAATGTACCTGGATTGGGATAATCCCAATATCCGTTTGGATCTATCTCTATAGATCCTAATTCCCAATATGCAGGAGGCATCACCAAGATCTTTCATCGAGAATCTTTGTGATAAGAAGAGCTTGACCGATTGCAGCATAGGAATGTCATTTCCTATCAAGAGTATGTCGTTCACGTATAATACGAGGAAGACAACCTTACTCTCAGCCACCTTCTTTTAGATACAAGGTTCATCTACGTTTTTTACGAAATCAAACTCTTTGATAACGACGTCAAAGCAGATGTTCCAACTCCGCGATGCTTGCTTTAATCCATAAATGGATTTAAGCAGCTTGCACACCTTCCCGCTGCTCCCACTATCTACGAAGCCCTCTGGCTGAGTCTTGTACACGCACTCTTCTAAATCACCGTTTAGAAAGGCGGTCTTAACATCCATTTGGCAGATTTCGTAGTCATGATATGCAGCGATGGCAAGCATGATCCGGATGGATTTAAGCATAGCCACTGGAGAAAAGGTTTCGTCATAGTCCACACCTGTTCTAAACCCTTTACAACAATTCTAGCTTTGAAAGTCTCCACTTTCCCATCTACACCAAGTTTTTTCTTGAAGATCCACTTGCTCCCAATGGATTTTACCCCTTCAGGAGCATCTTCCAAAGTCCATACTTTTTTGGTGTACATGGATTCCATCTCGGACCGCATAGCATCCAGCCATTTCACTGAGTCCCCACACGTGATGGCCTGCTCGAATCCCAATCATCCTCCATGATGCAATCCTCGCTCCCACCGTCAATGAGAAAACCGTAGTATCTCTCAGGTGGACGAGAAGCCCTGCTAGATCGGCGGAGCGGCTGGGGTTCGTCAAGTACTACTGAATCCTCTGGTTCTACCAAGTCTTCTGTTATAGTTTGTGTCGCTGGAACCTCTTCCAGTTCTACTTCAATGCCACTTGTCTGTTTCATAAGAAAACCTTTTTCTAAGAAAGTGGCATGTCGAGAAACAAACACCTTTTGTTCCTCGGGGTGGTAGAAGATATACTCTGTGAATTTTTGGGATATCCTATAAACTTACATAAGACTGATCTTGCCTTGAGTTTGTCCGGATTTTGTCTTTTGACATAGGTTGGACAACCCCATATCTTAATGTAAGTAAGATGTGGTCTCTTCCCTTTCCATATCTCATATGGAGTGGTAGGCACTGATTTGGTAGGAACTCTATTCAATAGGTCCATGGCTGTCTTAAGCGCATTTTCCCAGAAGGAAATAGGTAACTCAGCTGTACTCATCATTGAGCGCACCATATCTAATAGGGTGCGGTTTCTCCGTTCTGATACACCATTGTGTTGTGGTGTATAAGGAGGAGTGAGCTGAGAGAGAATCCCATTCTCTTTTAAATAATCTATAAAATCATTGCTCAAGTATTCTCCTCCTCGATCAGATCGAAGGATCTTAATACTTTTGCCCGTTTGGTTCTCTACTTCGTGCTTATATTCTCTGAATTTGTCAAAAGCTTCAGACTTGTGTTTTATCAGGAACACATGTCCGTATCTAGAGAGATCGTCAGTGAATGTAATAAAGTAGGAAGAACCGTCCCTGGCATGTGTAGACATGGGACCGCATACATCACTATGTATCAGCCCTAAGAGTTCCGTAACTCTTTCTCCGTGTCCCGTAAACGGAGTTTTGGTCATCTTGCCTTTGAGACATGACTGGCAAGTGTCATAAGATGAAAATTCAAACGGATTCAAATATCCATCCTTATGCAACTTAGCTAGTCGTGTCGCATTGATGTGACCAAGTCTACAATGCCACAAGAAGGATTCGTTCATTTCTGAACTTTTCCTCTTGTGTGTGTTTTGTATATTGAGGACTGTATTTTGATTTAGAATGAATATGCCATTATGTAACGAGCCTGACGCAATCAACTTTTGATCTAGGAATATGTTCATAACATTATCCTTTATTACAAAGTTATATCCTTCTTTACTCAGTAAAGAGACTGATATAATATTGCACATCATGTTCGGTATATAATAGCACTCATTCAGAACCAGTGTATTACGACTTGGTAATACAAGGTGATATTCGCCAACTGCTTTGGCTGCAAAACTTGCACCATTCCCTACTTGAACGGAATGATCACCCTTTCCCAGTTCTGTACCTTTCCGTGGCCCATGTAATTGTTTACATACGTGGGATCCTGATCCGGTATCTAATACCCAGGATGTAGGGTGAACTGAAAAACAGTTCTCAATGACAAACACACCCGAAGAAGGTGCATCAACATGCACGTCCTCCGTTTGGGCGGCGTGAGAATCCAGACATTCTCCTGTTTCCTGTTCAGTCTTATAACACTTATAAGATAGAACGGGTCCAACGTTCCCCTGCACAGTATAACATGCGGGTTCGGTCAATACATCCATATTATTATCTTTATTAAGGCATGACATGGTCGCTACCTGGAGAGAGAGAAGAAAACACTTTAGCGTATGCTCTTGCAAGATCAGATTGGTTATTATCTTATCTAATCAGGATGGCTCCCACTGTTTTTATCAAATCTTCCTTCAAACCCTAAAAGGAAAGACTAGCCGGGATTAATTACACCCTACAACTTTGCCGATCTTTCAGCCAGGCCAGTATCGGTACTTTGAGGGAGGTTCCCCGTGCTTTCGCACGGACCTAATTAAAGTAAACGTCGTTTTCCCAGAGGCGTAACCCCGTTGACACCTTTCTAGACACCTACATGATCGGCTAATTGTCCTGTGTAAAACTCTCCCAGGAGTAACAATTACTCGCAGTGGGTATCGGGATCCAACTATCTCATAGAAGGTATGCAATCTCATTGCAAATCTTAACATTTGAAATTCCCGATAATGTTTTGCCCCTAGCGTGCTATGACCTTGACGCATGCCAAACAACCCATAGTCTGCTAGTCAAGTTCAACCCGTACAATTCGTGATTGAATTAAACCCACCCGTACGACCCTTGACGCATGCCAAACAACGCCGTACGAATACCCTAATCCAATCGCATCTCATGCTACAGATAAGTAATAATCAGCTACCGTACACTACGCCTTGACGCATGCCAAACAACCGCAGCATGAATACTGAATATTACTTATCTGAATTGACGGAGGGCTACGCAGGTTTTTCTGAAAACCATGAGCGCAATGAACTTGATATCGTTGTAGAATCAAGTGAAGTTTTTAAATGGAGTGATTTTGAGGATTTTATTAGTTTTGCTAAAGAGGTCACTCCCGGTGAAGGGATCTCGGCTCTTTCCTTATCGAATAAGGTGCAGGATATATCATATATATCACTGTGCAAAGCGAAACTCCAAAAGCAGTCAAAAGTCAAACCGAGTCTTGTAGCATCTGCCAGTTTTGCTAAAGAGGTCACTCCCGGTGAAGCGATCTCGGCTCTTTCCTCATCGAATAAGTTGCAGGACATATCATATATATCACTATGCAAAGCAAAACTGTAGCTACCCCTTTTTATTTTAAAATTTGATTCTACAACATCTTTTAGGTTTCTTTTCTTTCATTAATCACATTAATGAAGTCCCATCATTTAACCCACCTAAACATCACAGATAAATACGACGTACACTTATGCCATCCGTATTCACCTCGATATCCCCTCATGCACCGTTAGGTTAGGTAACTAACGACAGAGCAAGGCAAGGCTAGTGCGGGTGTAAAACATAAGTAACGTCTATATAATATATCATATATACTATATATTGTATCCATCTCAGAACATATCTAATGATCACATCACAGATATCGCAGCAGAAACATAGATATAATGTGGGATATACTAGGACGTCCGTATTTAGTATTTAGCCAACAATAGAAAATACGGATTCCACAGTCGCGATGAATAGCCAAGCCCACACCCTGGACCCCTACGAGAGCGGCAAGCGACCCTACCAATTCTGGAGTTTAGGAGACCCGGTCTCGACTCCTCGAGATGGCCTCCCACTGAACCCCAGAAACCCGGTCACCTGTGCTCCCCTCCTTGGGTCCATCCTAATGCGGAAAAGTAAATAATATACAACACTGGTGGCATCGACCTCAACCCGAAAGTGCCCCAAATAAAAGAATATTACATTTGAATTTACATGAATGAAAATATAAAACTCTCATCTCACATAAAACCCCCCGGCTATTCATTTGCGACAATCCTGCACATCATATCTCAGCAACACATAATATCATATATCATCAACGTAAGTAAGTATGCGTACCCCAATTGTCGTTGATGTATAGCAACGAAACCGGCGATATCGACATACTACACTTACGGTCACAGAAAGAAAGTGTAAAACTGCAATATTTGGAATCCACATTCTCTTTAGACATCGTAAATGCGAAATATCACATACTTCGTATTTCATGTCCAACTATATGAATTCCACATATTGCATCACATTCCAGATAAATAGACGGTATTAAAGTTTTCGAACGAACGATCAAATACCCAAGATTCGCTAAAGCTCAACACTTGAGCGGAGTTCAAAAACCCGAAGTGTAATACAGTGGTAGCGGTCCAGCCGTAGAAGGGTTAAGCCAACGCCTCACATGTGGCATGCCGTACTGCCCCAAACCCTAAGGTTCAAAAGGCAGTTCAAGACGGTCACATAATCGAGTTAAGGTTTGTTGCCTTCTAGATGGTCCACCACAAACAAACTTGCACGTATTTCCGAAAGCTTTTAAACCCCGTGAAAAGTGAGCAAATGATACTCGTTCAAACACTTCAATACTTTCTAATTTATCCGGAAAAGCCACGAAATGAAAATTCCGATCGAATCAACGAGTCCAAAACCATCACCAGAATTTATAGAACTAAATTCAGATTAAAATACCCAAAACCATCTATAAGCAGACAAGAATACACTGTAGCAAAAATGAAACCTTAAGGGCTCTGTACGGCCGCGGAGCCGCGGCCTAAGCAAGCTATGGCCGCGGTTTCGCGGTGGAATTGTCGAATTAGGGTTTCATTTTTCACAGTATATCTTAGAATTCCTTGCTCTATTTTTTACATATTTTTAATTATGAAAATAACCAGATTCGGAAAAATGTCCAGAGAGGGTTCTATAACGTCGTATTTTGGTTCGATCGGTTTTTTTACTTCGTAAAATTGTCGCCTAATGTTCTAGGTCGGCTCTGATACTAACGAAAGGTTTACCTAGCACCTCATGAAGGGTTTGGAAGCATCACATGTACCAAAGGTGGAGTCTTTAGGGTGCTAAGTTAACAAACATCGGATCGTTCCTAGAAAATTAGGGTTTCTAAAACTTGCATATCATCATATGAAAGAAAAGCTAGGGTTTTGAGAGTACAACCTTTGTAGCTCCCTACGCTAGACTCCTCGGCTACTTGGGGTTTGAAAAAGGTCTGCTTGAACTCCTCTAGGTCACCGATGATCCACCCGGAGTCCGCTTTGTCCAAGCTAGCGACTTCGCAAGATCAAGAATGAAAATTGAAGCTAACACTCTAAACAAGTGGGCAAGACTTGTGTAGAATGATGTTGTGGTGGCTTTTCTCACTTCAAAATCCTAACTTGATGAGTATTTTGCTCACTTGAATAATCTAGAGAGCAATGGAAGAAGGAGGAAGAAGATGGTGGCCTTTTTTAATAAGAGAAGAAAAACCTCTAGTTGAAAAATAGAAAATATATCTTTATATAATTTTTATCTCTCATCTCAAACCATGGTTGAATCATTATAGAACTTGAGTTAAAACCCAAAAGGAAAAGTAATCCATGGTTAAATGGTGGGTGAGCATGGTTAGGTCCAGAAGAATGTAGAAAGCTTCCATGAATTATCCTTTCTTTTTCTTTTGTTTTAAATCAAATGCAATAATAAATCATATATAAATCCAACCATGGTGTGAGTCTCATATTGCCACCATTTTCATGTATGTACAACCTGAAGGATGTATGTATGTATGTGTGTGTGTACGTACATCCATATGTGCATGAATCTAAAAAGAGAACATACATGCATGCATACATCCATCAAATACAAGAAAGGATTTATAGTGAGAAACTAATGGTTAAATGATAAATCAACACTTGATTTATCAATCCGGTCATATCACATATGACCCTAACCAAAAGCAAGCCGCCCGATCAATATACGGTATCCTATACGCGCATTTTAATCGGGTCCATGCGCATATCCCATACGCGCACCACAACGTTTCGCCTGGACTAGGTAACTCCATTGTGGGACTCTAAGACTCGTCAATACGCCGGCAGTGGGTGATGATCATAACAAGCACCCCCAAGCCGCAAGCGGTCAGCTAAACGTAACGGCCACCCGGGTATTGAGCGATCAGTAGAGAACAAGCGAACCTGCTACAACTCCCGTCGAGCCAACTGGCAACACTTCCCGTACAGTCCGGTCTCCTCGTCTGATATGTCGCATATCAAGTCTAGGGGTGGTAAACGTCCGACCCCAATAACCGATAAGTCGTGCCGATGTGAGGCTCATAACGGGTCGAGAAACTACTGGTAACACTTACCAGTAAATCTCTGAATCAGCCCTGGCCAGGGACTTCCCTGTTACGGCCAATCGAGCACAGCGCAACATCAACCCCCAACACCGGGAGAGACGAAACCCCTCTTATCGCTCATTGCCTCCATGTGACTCGGGATTGTACCCAAAAACCACCATTTTGCACGCCCTCATGGACGTGGTAAGGTGGAAATCAAAGCACAGTGGGAATCACACAAGACACTTTGATGATCTCGGGTCTACAGACTAACCTGCACAAGTGTCACCTGAGAACTGCCATCTGACGTGAGGTATAATACCATCTGGGAATTCTCGGCGAGTCCGTCCAGTGTACCCAGTCTTCACTGAGCACCCGTATACCATCTCTGATGTCAAACACCAATGGATATGGGATCATCCATCGCCCATCTCATGGGTCGAGAAGTGTATACGCTAGTCTACACTGGTATATCGACGCCCCGTCTCGATACACCCACGACTAGGGACCTTGAAGGATGTACTTATGGACTACCATGTCCCCACTAGTATGATCCGCATCATAGTCCAGGTAGTCAAATACAAATCCTAAGGTCTTTACCAACATGTAACCATAAGACAGTATAAAGAGACAAGTATACATGTTAAGATAAAGAGCAACCGGATAGCATACTATCATATCGAGCAAGAAAGTCATCTCTATATATGTCCAAGCATCCAATAAAATATACATCATCTGTACAATACTGGCCTCTAGGGCATACATACAACTAACAGCCTGCGAACCTAGAATCACACAATATATCACACATAAGCTCAAATCCACAAAAACGTGATATTAAGGTCAAACTAGAAACCCGTGTCGCAAACCGATCGCGCGTGTGCGCGATACGCTAAAACGTGTGATCACGCGCCTGAAACTACCCCGACGCGTCGCGATACGCAGAAATCCCAAACCACATGCGTATCACGCGTGGCGCGAAGGTTCAAAAATACGAGAAATAGGGTAATTAGCTCCAGATTTTTCTGCAGCAAGAATCAAATAAAATTATACATGCCATGAGTCTAAGGGTTGCAGCAGACACCTATAGGACTAAACCCCAACCCAAACCCTCCCCATCTTGCCGCAATTTGAGGCCAGATCGAATTTTCCGGCGGCCTGTACATGAAGTATGGGGGTCGGGTTCTACCTGGGGGATCATCACCTAACAACTATACTGCAATCTTCTCAAAATTAATCTGAACTCACCAGGTCGATAGCAGATTACAGAAAGTCAAAATTTGCTTAAAAACGATGAATTTGCATCAAAAAGGGATCTGGTGGTATTTTAGTGCAATTGGGGGCTAAGCTGGTTTAATATGGCCCTAACAACACTCCATCAACTTACTAAAACCAATTCATACATCACTTGGTCAAGGTTCCCACTAATCACCACATATCGCACTAAAACGCACAAACAAACACTAATCGAAGCTAACCTACACTAAAAAAGCAAACTAGAGAGTAAGTTCAGGAAGTATACCGCACACTCGACCCTAGGGAGATGGAGGAAGAAGAAGGAGTGAAGGGAAGGAGCTGCAGTTGAAGTTGTGCTGTTGCTGCTGCTCACTGATGCTGTTGCTGCTCACTGATGTTGTTGCTGCTCACTGTTGCTGCTGCTGTGATGCTTGCTGTTGCTGCTGAGATGGTTGCTGCTGTGGATGTAAGTGTGTGTGTGTGTGTGAGTGTGAGAGTGAGGTTGAGAGAAAAGATTACAAGAATGAGAGGGAATCATAACCCCAAATGTCAACCCCTCAACTCTCTCTCTTCATTAAATGCAAGCATGGCTTTTGCCCTGATGCATTCTTTCTCTCTCATTCTCACCAAGTCAACACTCAAAAAGGGAAATTCAAATTAAAGCAACCATCAAAACTAATTAAACTTAATTAAAACCCAAAAGACTTAATCCCCATGATTAACCCCACCATGGTTGCTAATCATGGTATTACCTCATTTAAAAACCCTAGTTTGCATGCACATGTATGTGCAAGTCTAGGAAAATTCTAGAAAAATATTTATTAAATTTGGAAAAATATTTGAAACTCAATTTGGTAAACTTTTTATTAAAAACCCTTTATTTAAATATAAATAGCCACTAAACTCATCCTAAGGTGTTGCAACGTGTCTACAATATATCTAAGTCGGTGAACCTATCAATCGGCATCCAGCCTCACAACATCACGTACGGTATAATCTATCGTACGTCATCCTCTAATCAAGGGTATAGATCAATCAACAGGTAAAACTCATCGCGTACGGTAATCCATCGTACAGCGGTATTAAACAATTAAGGATTCTATCAACCTATACAACAACAGGGTACGGATCTAAGTCTCGTACGACATATCACTCATTATGCACATCATTATCCATATATATATACCTATCTCTTAGGTCACATCCATGTCAATCTCATATCAGTAGACCGGCAAGGTATCAACTATCTCTTATCGACTCGCATCCATATAACTACATATCAACCAAGTTATTATATCTCATCGTATACTCTTTTCATCGCATAAATCTCTCACATCAATTCATTTACATATGCATTCTATCATATAAATCTCCAAGAGTTATGTCCCTATAGTTTTCATCTCATATCTCGATATATATAATAAATCTTTAATATCACCTCTAACTATCTTTTTTTTAACCACATCTATAGTTTTCAAAAGTAGGTTTCTCATACTGTATTCTATGTATATATATCGGTCTACATTCATAAATTTGCGGAGGTGCTATACGCCATCCACCCGACTTCCCCCGTAGATATAAATCTACTCACTTGCTAAACTCCTTACTTAGCCGTAGTCGATGCGCTTCGTCGTCTTTGAATCCACACGAAGGTACCTACAATCAACACATATCACCATGTTATGAAAACCAAATCCGGAAAACCGATACGGCATACGGTGCGCGCATAGGTTAGAACCTATAGCCTACGCTTGCAAAAACGATCAAACAATCTTCGTCGTTGACGTACGACTGTAAGTCTACGCCGGCGCTCCGGCCGTCAATCCGTGGCCAAAAGCGGAACAAAAGCTTTTAAACTTGGCGCTAACGTAACCCTAAAAGCTGGATCAAACCATTAACCCTATACTTAGTAAACTGTAAAGTGGTTTATGAGATTATACCGATCGATCCGTGTCCTTCGGTCTTCAATCTCTATCCTTAGCATGTTGCGGCTGCCTCGACGAACATCGCTCTCCGGTCACGCTCCTCAAAGAGGACGCACATCGAGGATTCTTTATACGGGCTCCCGCCTCAAAACCGAGGCAATTCGGACATCCAGTTTGCTAGCCTAGATACCCAAGACGAAATAGAGATAGTGTGTGAATACTTTGTCTCAAGGCACCCAAGGATTTGGGTGGAGGTAAATGAAGTTTCCAAGGATATGAGCATAGAATTTTTGGCTTGGAAAAATGCTTGCTTGAAATTTTCTTTGTCTCGGCCATAAGAAAAGAATAGTGCATGTGTTCTCTGGGGATTTATCAATGTAGTGGTGAGGAGGTGAGTGTGTTAGTTATATGTATGCCCTAGAGGCCATTACTGTACATAGGATGTATATTGTAGTGGATGCTGGGACATATATAGGGAGGACTTTCTTGCTCGACATGATAGTATGCTATCTGGTTGCTCTTTACCTTAACGTGTATACTGGTTGTCTCTCTATTACATGTTGGTAAAGCCCTTAGGATGTGTACTTGACTACCTGGACTGTGATGCAGATCATACTAGTGGGGACATGGTAGTCTATAAGTACATCCTTCAAAGTCCCTAGTCGTGGGTGTATCGAGACAGGGCATCGATATACCAGAGTAGACTAGCGTATACCTTCTCGACCCATACAGATGGGCGATGGATGATCCCATATCCATTGGTGTTTGACATCGGAGATGATATACGGGTGCTCAGTAGAGACTGGGTACACTGGACAGACTCGCCGAGAACTCCCAGATGGTATTATACCTCACGTCAGATGGCAGTTCTCTGGTGACACTGGTACAGAGTAGTCTGTTGACCCGAGATCGTCATAGAGTCTTGTGTGGTTCCCACTATGCTTTGATTTCCATCTTACCACGTCCAAGAGGGCGTGCAAAATGGTGGTTTTTGGGTACAGTCCCGAGTCACATGGAGGCAATGAGCGATAGGAGGGGATTCGTCTCTCCCGGTATAGAGAGTTGATGTTGCGCTGTGTTCGATTGGCTATAACAGGAAATCCCTGGCCAGGGTTGCTGAGATTTACTGGTAAGTGTTACCAGTAGTTTCTAGAATTGTTATAGACCTCATATCGACACGACTTATCGAGCTATTGGGGTCTGACGTTTACTACCCCTAGGCAAGATATGCGACATATCAGACGATCAGACCGGACTGTACGGTAGTGTTACTGGTTGGATTCAATGGAATGTGAGCGGGCTTGCTCGTCGATCTTCTGATCGCTCAATACCCGGGTGGCCGTTACGTTTAGCAGACCGCTTGCGGCTTGTGGGTGTTTGATATGATCATCATCTGTTGCCGGCGTATTGACGAGTCTTTAGAGTCCTACACAGAGGTTTCCTGGCTCAAGCGAAACGAAATAGGAGCGCATATGAGATATGTGCGGGACCGAGAATAATGCGTGTATGTGATACCGTATTTCATTCTCGCGATCAATGTGTCGAATAGTTGTATGCGATATAACCTAGTTATCGATTCAAGCGTTGATTCGATAAGCCGATACATTGTATACTAGTCGGTTGTGTGCGACATGACTGGATCATTGAATCAAGCGTTGATTTAATGATTTAATGCATAATTATATATTTGATATATTACTTTGCATTAACTAGTACTGGTTCACTTTAAATGGATTTTCTCACTTGAATTGTGCAAGTTGTATATGTAATATACTTTTGTGCACATGTTTGTATCATGTTTGATGATACATGCTTACTTGGTTAAGTGTAAAGAATCAAACCATGGTTTAAACTAATGATTAGGGTTTTGTTTAGTCATTTACTTATTTATCTATTTATTTATTTATCTTTTTATTTTGGAAAAGATAAATGATGAAATGGTGGCATTATTTGTTTGCTAGTTGAACATTCTTGAAGGTTTGACTTAGTCTCCTTTTTTGTTCTTTTCCTTAACCCTAACCATTCCATTAACCATGGTCTTTTCTCTACACTTAACTAAGGTTAAAAGTATGATAAGATTTAATTCTATTTGATTTTTTATTATTCAACACTTATCATATATTCTTCTTCTTCTTCATCTTCTTCCTTGAAGAAAAAGCAAGACTCCATCAATGGTGATTGATGAATTATAGTGAGAAATTCAATTCTAAAGTCTACCCACTTCCTATTTCTTCATCCTCTACCTCTTGCCAAGTAGTAGAGTGTGTTCTCTTCACAAGTTTTTGGACTTGGTGAAGTTGGAGCTTGATCTAGCGATGCCTCGACGTAGATCATCTTCGACATGGACATCGACGACATAGCTCGCCATTTCTCCGACGAAGCCGACGCTAGAGCCCGGGAATTTATTTGGACAGCGAGGGGACTTCGTTGCGGAGCTATGGAGGTGGAGCACCGGATCTACAAAGCTTGTATTTCCGTTTCCTTTTTGTTAAGTTGTTAACTAGATTTCCTAAAGCCTAGATTTCTAGCCAACGATCCGTAGTCTAGGGTTTCTCGGCACCATATTTTTGAAATTGGCATGATCGATGCCTTGTGAGACCTCACTAGAGTGCCTAGGAACCTTTCACTGGTATCAGAGCCTAGCTAGAGCCTTAGGCGATGTCTAGACGGAGTTTGAAGTCCGAACGAACCCGAAACCCTAACCCGATAATGCTCTCTGGAATTTTTTCAAATTTGTGGATTTTTGTCAATTAAAAATATGCAGAAAATTCAGCAGGGAATTGTATGAATAACTGTGAAGCCCGTACCCATGATTCTATCAAACGGCGGCGGAACCGCGGGAGAAGCATGGCTTCTGCGGCGGTTCCGCGGTCAAC
Source organism: Agapanthus africanus (assembly GCA_030015575.1). Classification (NCBI taxonomy): domain Eukaryota; kingdom Viridiplantae; phylum Streptophyta; class Magnoliopsida; order Asparagales; family Amaryllidaceae; genus Agapanthus; species Agapanthus africanus. Next base: position 138,771,261 of record JASDDO010000010.1, read on the forward strand.
TGAAGAGTTTAGTCAACCGTTTTTGCACAGTAATTCCTCTTTCATGGTGCTGTATTTTCTGGGAATTTTTAATTTGATTCAAGAGTTGAGTGTTCTGGGGTTGTATTGGGAGTTCGCATATTCGATCGGATTATCAAACTTTGTCTATGTGTGGCTTTCCGGGTAAATTTTAGAATATGTTAAAAAGTTCGACCGGATATAAATACCCAATTTTTCCCCTGTCGGGAAATTTCCAAGTGTTGGATTTTTTCGTGGTTTAAACACGTTCTAAGTAGTGCAAGTAACTCGATGGACCCTCTAGAAGACAACAAACCTTAACTCGATTATGTGACCATTTTGAACTGCCCTTTGAACCTTCGGGTTTGGGGCAATACGGCGTGCCACATGTGAGGCGTTGGCTTGACCCTTCTACGGCTGGACCGTTGGTACTGAGGCACGAACTGAATGTTGTTAGACTTATTTCATGTGTTGATCTGTTTCGGGAAAACTTGGGTGTTCGATTGTTCGATCGGAAAGTTTGACATTTTCTGTTTATCCGGAATGTGATACAATAATTGGAATCCACAAGTAGTTATGTGATAACTGAATGAATATTATAAACACAGCAGTTTAGTCTCACTTGATCGGTTGCCACGGAATTTTGATGTGATCAAAAGTACGTCGTACTCACGTAGCGTACGCGGATACTCGCCGGGTAAACTTAATAGACAGCCTCACTCCATAGCCCCGACCAAGTGACTGTAGGAGAACCCCGTCGCCGAAAGCATCCGTTCGAGTGCTCGCGGTCGGGGGTGCGGCCGCCTACTAAAGTTTGTGACGAGCATTCGATCAGGATGTCGGGAATCCAGTTGAATTCCCCGACTTGATATTGAAAAGTGTTTTCGATAATGAGACTAAAATGCGGGGTTTATAAATGTTAGGCATGCGATGTCTAAAGAATTCATTTGGTCAGGCATGCGATGTCTGAGGAGGTTGCGGATTCCAACTGTTGTAGTTTTACACTTTCTTTTCTGTGACCGTAAGTGTAATATGTGATATCGCCGGTTTCGTTGCTATATGTCAACGACAATTGGGATGCGCATATTTACTTACGTTGATGACATGTGATGTTATGTGTTGCTGGATATGTTATTTTGGATCGTCGTGTTTGAATAGCCGGGGTTTTTTTTTTGTGAGATGAGTGTTTTTCATTTTCATTCATGTAAAAACTTGTATGTAATATTCTTTTATTGGGGCGCTTCCAGGTTGCGGAAGTTGTCACCTTTTGTATATTATTTACTTTTCCGCACTAGGATAGACCCAAGGAGGGGAGCACAAGTAACCGGGTTCTGGAGTCCAGTGGGAGACCAACTCGAGGAGTCGAGTCTGGGTCTGCTAACTCTAGAATTGGTAGGGTTGCTTGCCGCTCTCGTAGGGGTCTAGGGGTGTGGGTTTGGCTATTCATCACGACCGTGGAATCCGTGTTTTATACTGGCTCGTATTGAAAACACGGACGTCCTAGTATATCCAATATTTCATATGATTCTTCTGCTGCGATATCTGTGATGTGATCATGTGATGTTCTGTGATAGATACAGTATATAGTATATATGATATATTATATAGGCGTTACTTATGTTTTACACCCGCGCTAGCCCTCCCCGCTCTGCCGTTAGTTACCTAACCTAACGGTGCACGAGGGGACATCGAGGCGAATGCGGATGGCATAAGTGTACGTCGTATTTATCTGTGATGTTTAGGTACTTAAATGATGGGACTTCATTAATGAGATTAATGAAATAAAAGAAACCTAAGATGTTGTAGAATCGAATTTCAAAATAAACAGGTAGCTACAGTTCTTGCTTTGCACAGCGGTATATGTGATATATCCTGCACCTTATTCGATAAGGAAAGGACCGAGATCCCTTCACCGGGAGTGACTCCTTTAGCAATAGCTGGCAGATGCTACACACTCGGTTTGTCTTTTGATTGCTTTTAAGTATTTTTGCTTTGCACAGTGATATATATGATATATCCCGCACCTCATTCGACGAGGAAAGGACCGACGATCCCTTCACCGGGAGTGACTCCTTTAGCAAAACTAGAAAAGCCTCAAAAGCACTCCATTTTTAAAAATCGTTTGATTCTACGACGATATCAAGTTCATTATGCAATAGGTTTTCAGAAAAACCTGTCGTAGCCCTCCGCCATCTCAGATAAGTTGTATATAGTATTCGTGCTGCATTTGTTGGCTTTCGTCAAGGTGCAGTGTGCGGTAGTTATATGCTGCTTATCTGCTAGCATATGATGCGATTGGATTAGGGTAGTCGTGCGGCTTTGTTGGCTTTCGTCAAGGGTCGTGCGGGTGGGTTTAATTCGATCAAGAAATGTACGGGTTGAACCTGACTAGCGGGCTATGGTTTGTTGGCTTTCGTCAAGGTCATAGCACGCTAGGGGCAAAATATTATCGGGAATTTCAAGTGTTGAAATTTGCAATGAGATTGCATACCTTCTATGAGATAGTTGGATCCCGATACCCGCTGCGAGTAATTGTTACTCCTGGGAGAGTTTTATACATTACAATTAGCCGATCAAGTAGGTGTCTAGAAAGGTGTCAACGGGGTTACGCCTCTGGGAAAACGAGGTTTACATTAATTAGGTTCGTGCGAAAGCACGGGGGACCTCCCTCAAAGTACCGACACTGGCCTGGCTGAAAGATTGGCGAACTTGTAGTGTGTAATTAATCCTGGCTAGTCTTTCCTTTTAGGGTTTGAAGGAAGATTTGATAAAAAGCAGTGGGAGTCATCCTGATTAGATAAAATATAACCAATCTATTCTTGCAAGAGCGCACGCTGAGTGTTTTCTTCTCTCTCTCTCCTGGTAGCGACCATGTCACGCCTTAATCAATATAATAATACGGATTATTGACCGAACCCGCTTGTTATACTGAGCTGGGGAACGTTGGTCCCGCTCCAACTTATAATTGTTATAAGACAGATCAAGAAATTGGGGATTACCAGAATTCCCGTGCCGCCCAAACGAAGAGAGTGCATGTTGATGCATCATCTTCGGGTGTGTTCATTACAAAGAACTGTTTCTCAGTATCCTCCGAATCCTGGGTATATTATACCGGATCAGGATCCCAGATATGTAAGATGTTACATAGGGCTACAAAAGGGTAGAAAAACTGAGAACGAGTGATAAGTTTCATGAGGCAGAAAACGGGGTAAGTGTTGCAGCCAAGTCTGTCGGTCACTGTCACCCTGTATTACCGATACATTGATTCTGAACGAATGTTATTAGATACCGAACCTGATATACAAAATCATATCTGTCTCTTTATTAGTAAAGAAACGATAAAATTTTGTATTGTTGGATAATGTTTTGAACATTTCCTATATCAAAAGTTGATTGGTTCAGGCACGTTATCTAAAAGCATTGATGTTCTAAATCAAACTACAGTTCTTCGTTTACAGAACACACACAAGAGGAAGAGTTCAGAAATGGACGGATCCTTCTTGAGGTATTGTAGACTAGGTCATATCAATACCACCCGACTAGCTGGAGTTACATTTAGATGCATATTTAAATCAGTTTGAATCTACATCTTATGAAACTCGCCAGTCATGTCACAATGATAAGATGACCATAGCTCCGTTTACTGGAAACAGAGAAAGAGTTAGTGAACTCTTGGGATTGATACATGTTGATGTATGTAAGGTCCCCTGTCTACACATACCAGGATTGGTTCTTTTTACTTCATTACATTCTCTGATAATCTTTCGAGATTCAGACCTATGTTCCTGTTGAAACACAAGTCCAAACCTTTTAAGATATTCACAGAATATAAGTTAGAAGTAGAGAACCAAAATACGGGTATAAGTATTATGTCCTATGATGAGATCAGTGAGGAGAATACTTGTGCATGGAATTCCTGGACTATTCTAAAGGAGAATGAGATTCTCTCTCAACATTACTCCTCCGTATACACCATAGCACGATGGTATATCGGGGCGGAGCAATCACACCCTATATGATAAGGTGTGCTCTATGATGAGCTCTACTGAGTTACCTATTTCCTTTTGGGAGTTATGCACTTGAGAAGCTGCATACCTATTGAAAAGGGTTCAAATCAAATCAGTTGCCTACCACTTCATATTTGATATGATATGGGAAGAGCCCATGTCTTAAGCTAGTTAAGATTTAGGGTTGTCCGGCCTATGTCTAAAAGCAAAATCCGGACAAGCTCGAGGCAAGGTCAGTTATGTAGAACTGGAAAGGTTCCAGCTATACAAACTTCAGCTGATGATTTGGTAGAACCGAAAGATTCAATAGTAACCAACGAACCTCAGCCTCTCCGCCGATCTAGTAGGGTTCCTCACCCACCTGAGAGATACTTTGGTTTCTCGATGACAGTGGGAGCGAGGATTGCATCATGAGATGATGACCCAACTAGTTTCGAGCTGGCAATCAGGAGTAAGACTCTGTAAGAATGGCTGGATGCTTAGCAATCTGAGATGGAATCCTTATACACCAACAAAGTATGGACTTTGGTTGCTATATCTGAAGGGTTAAATCCCCATCAGGAGCAAGTATATCTTGAGAAGATTACTTGGTGTACATGGAAAAGTTGAGACTTTCAAAGCTAGACTTGTTAAAGGTTTGCATCATTGACCAGGCGTGGATAATGATGAAACCTTTTCAGTGCCTATGCTTAAGTCCATCCAGATCCTACTTGCCACGGCTACGTACCATGACTACGATATCTGGTGGTTGGGTGTCATGACTGCTTTTCTAAATGATGTTTTAGAAGAGTGCGTCTATAAGTACACAGCCAGAGGGCCTCGTAGACAGTGGGAGCAGCGGAAACGTGTGCAAGATGCTTTATAGGATAAAGCAGGCATCGCGGAGTTGGGACATCTTTTTTGATGGATTAGTCAAAGAAGTTGACATCATCAAAATGGTAGATGAACCTAGTATATACAAAAAGGTAGTAGGGAGTATGGTGGTGATCCTCGTAGAGTACGTGGATGACATACTCTTGATAGGGAAGGAGTTTCCTATTCTACGCACGATCAATCTCCGATTATCACAAAGATTCTCCATATAGGATCAAAGTGATACCTACTAAATCCTGGATTTTGGATCTATGAGATAGATCTAATTGGATGTCAGGAATCTCACAAGTTGTAGTGAGATGGTATCAATCGATCCTGGGGAGAATCACTGGAAGTGTTCCAGGGTGATAAAGACGACTGAATGTCAGTCACAGGCATTGTCTTTACCCTCAGTAAAGGGACGGTATGTTGGAAGAGTTCCAAGCTAGATACCGTGACATACTAGACGATAAAGGCAGGATACATCGCTACTTAAGATGCTACCAAAGAGGCTGTTTGGGTGTATAATGGTTCATAAGAAGAACTATGTTCCTCCCTTTGTGTGACAATGGAGTTGTGGCTTATGCCAAGGAACGCAGGTCCCATCAGTGATCCAGACATATTCTAAGGCAGTATCACCTGATCATGGAGATGGTTGATCTCTAAGGGATCGAGGTTAGGAGAGTAGACTCAGAGGACAACACGGCGGATCCACTCACGAAGGTCTATTCCCTAAGAGAGACTTTTATGGGATGGTTGAGTATGAGATACTACAACCACTGCTACAGATGGCCCTAGTGCAAGTGGGAGATTGTTAGTTATATGTATGCCCTAGAGGCCATTACTGTACATAGGATGTATATTGTAGTGGATGCTGGGACATATATAGGGAGGACTTTCTTGCTCGACATGATAGTATGCTATCTGGTTGCTCTTTACCTTAACGTGTATACTGGTTGTCTCTCTATTACATGTTGGTAAAGCCCTTAGGATGTGTACTTGACTACCTGGACTGTGATGCAGATCATACTAGTGGGGACATGGTAGTCTATAAGTACATCCTTCAAAGTCCCTAGTCGTGGGTGTATCGAGACAGGGCATCGATATACCAGAGTAGACTAGCGTATACCTTCTCGACCCATACAGATGGGCGATGGATGATCCCATATCCATTGGTGTTTGACATCGGAGATGATATACGGGTGCTCAGTAGAGACTGGGTACACTGGACGGACTCGCCGAGAACTCCCAGATGGTATTATACCTCACGTCAGATGGCAGTTCTCTGGTGACACTGGTACAGAGTAGTCTGTTGACCCGAGATCGTCATAGAGTCTTGTGTGGTTCCCACTGTGCTTTGATTTCCATCTTACCACGTCCAAGAGGGCGTGCAAAACGGTGGTTTTTGGGTACAGTCCCGAGTCACATGGAGGCAATGAGCGATAGGAGGGGATTCGTCTCTCCCGGTATAGAGAGTTGATGTTGCGCTGTGTTCGATAGGCTATAACAGGAAATCCCTGGCCAGGGTTGCTGAGATTTACTGGTAAGTGTTACCAGTAGTTTCTAGAATTGTTATAGACCTCATATCGACACGACTTATCGAGCTATTGGGGTCTGACGTTTACTACCCCTAGGCAAGATATGCGACATATCAGACGATCAGACCGGACTGTACGGTAGTGTTACTGGTTGGATTCAATGGAATGTGAGTGGGCTTGCTCGTCGATCTTCTGATCGCTCAATACCCGGGTGGCCGTTACGTTTAGCAGACCGCTTGCGGCTTGTGGGTGTTTGATATGATCATCATCTGCTGCCGGCGTATTGACGAGTCTTTAGAGTCCTACACAGAGGTTTCCTGGCTCAAGCGAAACGAAATAGGAGCGCATATGAGATATGTGCGGGACCGAGAATAATGCGTGTATGTGATACCGTATTTCATTCTCGCGATCAATGTGTCGAATAGTTGTATGCGATATAACCTAGTTATCGATTCAAGTGTTGATTCAATAAGCCGATACATTGTATACTAGTCGGTTGTGTGCGACATGACCGGATCATTGAATCAAGCGTTGATTTAATGATTTACTGTATAATTATATATTTGATATATTACTTTGCATTAACTAGTACTGGTTCACTTTAAGTGGATTTTCTCACTTGAATTGTGCAAGTTGTATATGTGATATACTTTTGTGCACATGTTTGTATCATGTTTGATGATATATGCTTACTTGGTTAAGTGTAAAGAATCAAACCATGGTTTAAACTAATGATTAGGGTTTTGTTTAGTCATTTACTTATTTATCTATTTCTTTATTTATCTTTTTATTTTGGAAAAGATAAATGATGAAATGGTGGCATTATTTGTTTGCTAGTTGAACATTCATGAAGGTTTGACTTAGTCTCCTTTTTTGTTCTTTTCCTTAACCATAACCATTCCATTAACCATGGTCTTTTCTCTACACTTAACTAAGGTTAAAAGAATGATAAGATTTAATTCTATTTGATTTTTTATTATTCAACACTTATCATATATTCTTCTTCTTCTTCATCTTCTTCCTTGAAGAAAAAGCAAGACTCCATCAATGGTGATTGATGAATTATAGTGAGAAATCCAATTCTAAAGTCTACCCACTTCCTATTTCTTCATCCTCTACCTCTTGCCAAGTAGTAGAGTGTGTTCTCTTCACATGTTTTTGGACTTGGTGAAGTTGGAGCTTGATCTAGCGATGCCTCGACGTAGATCATCTTCGACATGGACATCGACGACCTAGCTCGCCATTTCTCCGACGAAGCCGATGCTAGAGCCCGGGAATTTATTTGGACGGCGAGGGGACTTCGTTGCGGAGCTATGGAGGTGGAGCACCGGATCTACAAAGGTTGTATTTCCGTTTCCCTTTTGTTAAGTTGTTAACTAGATTTCCTTTTCGCCTAGATTTCTAGCCAACGATCCGTAGTCTAGGGTTTCTCGGCACCATATTTTTGAAATTGGCATGATCGATGCCTTGTGAGACCTCACTAGAGTGCCTAGGAACCTTTCAGAGTGTACAGGTGAGGATAACAAAATGCAAGTGGTGAGAATAAGGTTTCAATCAACATAATAAATTGTTGGATATGTATGCCCTAGAGGCCATTATTGTATAGTACTAGTTTGTATAATACATTTTGGAAGCTTGGGATATATACGGGTTTACGACAGTCTTGCTCAATATAGTAGTATGCTACTTCGTTTGTTTCTATCTTAATATGTGTATATGTTTCTTTTAACATATCGCTAATACATATTGATGGAGCCCTTAGGATCTTTGCTTGACAACCAGCGTTGTGATGGCGATCACACAAGTGGGGGCTGGGTAGTCTATAAGCACATCCTTATTCTGGTCCCTGGTCGTAGGATTATCGAGACAGGGCATCGATACTCCAGAGTAGACTGGTGCATACGCTTCTCGTCCCAGTAGGGGAGATGGTCTGTCCCACAGCAATCAGTACGTCGTACTGGAGATAGTATGCAGGTGCTCGTTAGGTTACGAGTACACTGGACAGGACTCGACGGGAACTGTTGGTTGGTATTATACTTATCGTCTGTTAATAGTTCCCAGGTGACATGAGTACAACTTAGTCCGTTGACTTGACACTGCCACTTCGCCTCAAGTGTGTTCCCACTGTTCTTTGATTGCTACCCTACCACGGCTCTATTGAGTCGTGCAAACAGTTAGTAGTTAGGTGCAGGTCCGAAGCACTTGGAGGCAGTGACGGTTAGAGAGGATTCGTCTCTCCCGGTATTGGGGGTTGATATCGCGCTGTGTCTAGGAGAGCCATTACACATAGTCGTCCCTGGCCAGGGCAAGCGAGATTTACTGGTAGTGTTTTCCAGTAGTTTGTCATGGTGTTCTGGGCTACACTTCGACACGACTTGTACCGCAATTAGGGGTCTGACGTTTACCGCTTCCTAGGCCCGACATGCGACTCATAGACGAACAAACCGGACTGTACAGAGATTGTCACATTCAGGCTCAGTAGGAGTTCGGATGGGGTTTACCTCGTCGACCTTCTTGTCGACATCTACTTGGGGACCGTTACGTACAGCTAGTGCCGCTTGGGGTCTGTGGCTAAACCCACTGCCAGCGTAGTGTCGAGTCTTTAGAGTCCCACACAGAGAGTTTCCCTGCACTGGGCAAAAGGTGTAGAGGCTGTATGGTTTTACGGCAGGGCTGCGATCACTTACGTGCACTTGTGTGCGTATGATGTTCGGGCAGACAATACTAGTGGGCTTTGGTTTAAGCCGGATCCTAGTATTGTGTGGATGGATTAGTTTTGTCTTCTGTGCATTCATATTCTACGGAATGCGGGTGTGTATGCACGGTTGTGAGGAGCGAAGAACAAGGTGTCTCGTTAGGGTTTTGACCTTTGACTTGGTCAAAACCATTATGAGGTGGAGGAAAATGTTTACTAATCTTTTTAATGATAATTGTGTTATGGCTAATTGCTTTGAACATTTTACCATGTTGACCATTGTTGACTTAAATATTTTTATGAGCACTAGATGCTTGTTTGGCTTGGGATTTAACTTGACATGATAATGGTTAAATCAAGAGTTGCCATCACAATTTATCATGACAAAAGGCTGGTAATTATTTTTCTTATGGATCATTATCTCATTCTCATTCTCTTTCATCAAAAGAGAGCTCCCATGGTTCTTCTTCTTCCTCCTCACTAGAAATTTCTATAGCTATCATGTGTTGAGAAAAATAGAATCTAAATATCCGAACAACTCCATCACAATACTCTACATCACCTAGGACATCAAGCTTAGCATTCTTGTTGCCCTAGTTACCTCGGTTCTTGAGGTGGAGCTTGGACTATAGACTCTCGGGTGGATCATCTTCGACTCAAGGAGGCCGGAGTTCAAGCACGATCCATACTACCATCGAGGAGCTTAAGGAGAGGATCGAAGACCCGAGGGACTTGGTTTCTTTAGGTATAACTTCTATCATAGTAGATAGAACTTTTTTAACTGCTAACTAGGTTTATGGTAAAGATCCGGTTAGGGTTCATGTTAGCGCCAAGTTTGTTATCGCAACGAAATTTTTGTTCCGCTTTTGGCCACGGATGTTGGCCGGGGCGCTTGTGTAACCCTTCATGGTATCAGAGCTAGCCCATAAACCCTAGGTCAGCAAGTTTAAGCAACGTTAAAATAACGAAATCGAAACAACTACACGAAACCAAATCCAAGTTCTGCAGTTTCTGTTGTTTTTGAAAAAGTCTATGAATTTATTTTAAACAAGTGCAGAGTGGTCCTTACCCTATGAGATGTACCCAGAACCAAAACGAGGCAATTCCAACAACCCATGGCAGGCCACAGAGCCTTAAATTCTGGCCACCCCGGTTTTTCTGGAGGTGTGTGCAGTTTTTTTTGGTGCTGGGTGCTTATCTCTGGGAGTTTGGTTTCTTGGTGTTGTTTTTTTTTTTTTGCCCAAACTTGATTCTCTGTAGATTTGAGTTTGAGGCAACTTGTGGTGTTTTGAATTCGTTATATTTAATAGTGTTTAACAGTTTACAGTTCATTCACTTTTATCTGCGACCGGGAATGTCACTCGATCGGTAAAACTCGTCTAATTGCTATATGTTCCTTTAGACGGGTTTTGCGAACGTGACATTCGTGTTGATGTTGTGTGCTTGTTCTGTGATTGTGGTTGGATAGTCGTGATGGATAGCAAGTGTTGCAAGGTTTTTAGTGCAGTTTAAATTCATTTGTACATTTGTTATTGCGGGGTGAGCGTCCGACATGTGGACTGCCGTCTTTGCCGGGTTGTATATTATTTTGGGGCACGACCGGGCTGAGGTCGATGCCACCGTTTGTACATATTATTTTATATTTATGTACTAAGGTTACCCCGCGGTGGAGTGCATGAATAGCCGGGTTCTAGAAAGGCAGCAAGCCCGCATCTCATGGAGTTGAGAGGGAGGGGGCTTCTTTCTCATGGCGTTGAAATGGAGGGGGCTTCTTTCTCATGGTGTTGAGACGGAGGGGGCTTCATTCTAGAATTGGCGGGCTATTCGCCGCACTCGTAGGTGGTACAGGTTTTCATTGCATAGGTTATCCATACGATAGGGAACGTCTGGTTTTATTTGTGGCTCAAATGAAACCCGAGGCTCCAAGATTATCCACCATTCTGTAATGTTGGCTGTGTTTCTGTGATGTTGTTTACTATCATGCCTGGAACGAATGTTGTATATACTTATATATATATATATATATATATATATATATATACACTAGTAGATGTTGTATATGTTTTGCACCCGCGCTAGTCCAGCCCCCGCTCTGTCATTAGTTAAGTAACCTAACGGGCGATGACGGGGCCCAGTGGCGAATGCGGGTGGCATATACGTACATCGTATTTTTGTTCTTTTCTGGTGTGATAGGTTACATTGATGGGACAACATTAATTTTTGTTAATGCATGTAAAACAAACCTAAAAAGATGTTGTTGGAACCAAGTTTTAAACAGACATTACAGACGTCCTTTTTTGCTTTGCACAGTGGTATTCATTTTGGAATATTCAGCACCTTATTCGACGAGGCAAGGGCCGAGATCCCTTTACCGGGAGTGACCCCTTGAGTAAAAGTTTGCGTCAACGTAATAACTTCACTATAGTCGATTATTCTTTCTTTGCATCGTGGTATTCAGTTTGGAATATCCTGCACCTCATTCGACGAGAAAAGAGCCGATATCCCTTCACCGGTAGTAACCTCTTTAGCAAAATTTTTCACCACTATATATTTTAAAAAGATTATCAGGTTCCTTCAACGATATCAAGTTCATTACGTTAACGGGTTTTCGCCAAAACCCAGCCGTAGCCCTCTGTCATTTCGGATTGGTATTGCTTAGTATTCGTACTATGTATTTCGTGCTCAGCCGAGGCGTAGTGTACGGTAGCTATGTAATATTTTTCTGTAGCATATAATGCGATTGGTTGGGACTGTCGTGCGGTCATTTTGGCTCAGTCAAGGACTCATACGGGTGGGTCTAATGCAATTAAGATAATGACGGGTTGAACTTGACTAGGATCCTTTGATTTGTTGGCTCAGTCAAGGTCACTTGGGTCCTAGGGGTAAAAACCACATCGGGAGTTTCAAACATACAGGAAACTTACAGATTTAGCATACCTTCAGAAGTGTGGTTGCTAGAGTGGATTACATCTTGGTCATCACACAATGATAGTTGGATCCTGATCCCACTGATGAGTTGGATTACTCTCGGGAGATTATTTCACTTAACGATCAATGGTATAAACCAAGTAGGTGTCTAGATCGAATTTAACGGGGCTACGCCTTTAGGGAAAAGAGGTTATGTAATTAAGGAACTTCGCGAAAGCGTTGGAAAACCACCCTTAAAGTGTTAGTGTATATGCCCTTGAGGCCATTACTGCATCATACTAGTTTGTATATTACTTAATGGAACCTTGGGATATTCACCATTGTATAGACAATCTTGCTCAAAATGGTAGTATGCTACTTGGCTTGTATCTACTTCAATATGTGCATGTGTTTCTTTTAGCATATCGCTTATACATATTAGTAGAGCTCATAGGATCTTTGCTTGATTACCAGCGTTGTGATGGCAGTCACACTCGTGGGGGCTTGGTAATCCACAAGCACATCCTTATGCAGGTCCCTAGTCATAAGACTATCGAGACAGGGCATCGATACTCCGGAGTAGACTAGCGTATGCGCTTCTCATCCCAGCACGGGAGACGGTCTGTCCCACAGCCATCAGTACGTCGTACTTGAGATAGTATACGGGTGCTCGTTAGGTTACGAGTACACTGGACAGGACTCGTCGGGAACTGTTGGTTGGTATTATACCTATCGTTAGTTATCAGTTCCCAGGTGATATGAGTACAGCTTAGTCCGCTGACTTGGCACTGTCACTTCGCCTCGAGTGTGTTCCCACTGTACGTAGATTACTACCCTACCATGGCTCAAAGGAGTCATGCAAATAGGTAGTAGTTGGGTGCAGTCCCGAAGCACTTGGAGGCAGTGACAGTTAGACAAGATTCGTCTCTCCCGGTATTGGGGGTTGATATCGCACAGTGTCTAGGAGAGCCATTACACAAGTAGTCTCTGGCCAGGGCAAGCGAGATATACTGGTAGGTTTCCAGTGTTACCTCAGGGTGTTCTGGGCTACACTCCGACACGACTTGTACCGCTATTAGGGGACTGACGTTTACCACCCCCTAGGCCCGACATGCGATATTCTCAGACGAACGGACCGGACTGTACGGAGATTGTCACATACAGGCTCAGTAGGAGTTCGGATGGGTTTATCTCATCGGCCTTCTTATCGACATCTACCTGGAGACCATTACGTACATCTAGTGCCGCTTGCGGTCTGTGGTTAAACCCACTGCCAGCGTAGTGTCGAGTCTTTAGAGTCCCACACAGAGAGTTTCCCTGCACTGAGCGAAACGTGTAGAGGCCGTATGGTTTTACGGCAGGGCTGCGATCACTTACGTGCACTTGTGTGCGTATGCTGTTCGGGCAGGCAATACTAGTGGGCTTTGGTTTAAGCCGGATCCTAGTATTGCACGGATGGATTTGTTTCGTCTTCTGTGCATTCGCATTCTACGGAATGTGGATGCGGGTGTGTATGCATAATTTTGAGGAGCGAAGAAGGAGGACGTGCCTTATTAGGGTTTTGGCGGTTGATTCGGTCAAAACCATTTTGAGGCGGACTCATTAGGGTTTTGGAAATTCGTTTGGTCAAAACCATTATGAGCCGGGGATATTATTTACTAATCTTTTCAGTGATAATTATGTGATGGCTAATTGCTTTGACCATTTGACCATACTTGGCCACACTTGACTTTGTTGACCCGTTGACCAATGTTGACTTGAACCTTCATGAGAGGTCTAGAGTATTCTTTGGATTTCTTTTTATTTTTATATGAAAATGGTCAATTCAATTTGTAGCCGTCAACTTTATCATGAAAGGATTGGTAATGATGATGTTTATGTATTATTGAACCATGGTGCTTTTTCTTTAGTTGATAATTTCATTTCTCATTGCTCATTCTCTCTCTTGAAAAAGAAAAAGAGAAAGCTCCATGGTTGCTAGCTCTTTTTCCTCCTCTTGATTCTTCCTTTGATCTCATTTGTTGAGAGAAAAAGGATCCAAATAGACAAACACATCTATATACTACTTCTACACAACCTAGGACATCAAGACTAGCTATCTTGTTGCCCTAGTTGCCTCGGCTCGAGGTGGAGCTCGGAGCACAACTCTCAGGTGGATCGTCTTCGACTCAAGAAGGCCGCGGAGGAGACCAAGATCCGGATCGATCCTCGGAGCGTGGATGGATGAGCAGGACAGCGGAATGAAGACCCGAAGGACCGGTATCGTGTGGTATAACCTCTATGGCATAGTAGATAGCACCTCAAGTAGTTTGCTAGTTTGTAGTTGAGCAAAGACCCTTCTTTTAGTCCATGTTGTCTTTGCGCCAAAAATCGTTTCTCGCCATTTCCGCCTCCCCGTAAGAACCGGGGTGAGCAACGTGGACTTACAGTGGTATCAGAGCCTAGCTAAACACAAACTAGCTTATTAGCAAAGTATTTAGAATATCGATCGAAAAAAAATCGCAAAACACGTCTGTAAAAACCATGTTTCTGCCGATTTTTTATACTGCTCTAAAAATGATTTAACCTACATGAAAAATTGGCTCAGGGTTTTGTAAAAACACAGAACAAAAACGATCCAGTGACTCGGTCAAAGCGCCGCAGATCCGCGGCACGAACATGCTTCCTGCCGCGGATCCACGGACGAGTTGACTCTGCCGTGGACCGGGTTTTGTGCAGTGTTCTTATTTGGATGTTTTTGGATTTTTAGTATATTTTGTTTCTTCCCAGAATTTCCAGAAAATAAATTTGTGTTTGGGGTGGTTACAAATCCGTATTTTGATCGAAATTCCGTAGACTTTGGCTAATGGATATTATCTGTGCTGTGATATATGTATTGAACGTCTGCTAATCGCTATATGTTGATTAGTGGGGGTTATACATATCTGTGATCTGTAATGTTGATGGTTTGTGTATATGAATTCGTTTGATTGTCGCGGATGAATAGCCCGGGTGGGGGGGGGGTGTTGTGAGATGAGAGTTTTTTTTATCTTTCAATTCATGTAATATGTAAATTTGATGTAATATTATTTGTTTGGCCACACATCCGGGATGAGGTTGTAGCCGCCATTGTATAATTTCTTTTTACTGTTTTTGCTCCTAGGAAAGACCTAAGGTGGGGTGCATAAACTACCGGGTATCTCGAAGTGCCGAGTGGCCTACTCACGTCGTTGAGGGAGGTTGCTTCGCTTCCGGTACTTGGCGGGTAGTTTGCCACACCCGTAGGAGTCTAGGGTGGGGTATTGGCTATTCATCGCGACCATGTAATCCGCTTTTCGTTACAGCCTCGAACGGAATGCGGATTCCTAGTATATCCAATGTATTCAACTGTGATCTGGAATGGCTATCATTTCTATATATCTATATATGATATCTATTTAGGCGTTGCTTATGTTTTGCATCCGCGCTAGTCCAGCCCCCGCTCTGTCGTTAGTTAAGCAACCTAACGGGTGATGACGGGGCCCCGTGGCGAATGAGGATGGCATAAGTGTACGTCATATTTTCTTTTTTTTCTGCAATGGTAGGATTAAATGATGGGACGCATTAAAATTAATGCAAGAAAATAAACCAAGTAAAAGTTGTTGGAACACTTTCAAAACCACTCGGTTTTTTTCAAAAACCAACTTTTAAATGCGGAGCTTGAACCACTCCTTTTAAAAGCTATCTCGTTCCATCGATTATATCAAGTTCACTACGTTCACGGTTTCGCCAAAACCATTCGTAGCCCTCCGTCATTTCATATGGATAGTTAATAGTATTCAAGTTGTGTTTGTTGGCCAAAGTCAAGGCACAGTGTTTGGTAGCTATTGGGTATTCATATGCAGCATAGATAGATGCGTTGGTTTGGGACAGTCGTACTTCCTTGTTGGCCAAAGTCAAGGGTAGTTACGGGTGGGTTCAAATTAACCTGGAGGGTTCAAATTAACCTGGAGAATGACGGGTAGAACTTGACATGTGACTTATGATTTGTTGGCCAAATTCAAGGTCATAAGAGCATGGGGCAAAAATCCACATCGGGAGTTTCTAAAGAAACTGAATCTTGCTAGCGCTGCATACCATTTGGAGTGTGTTGATTCTGGTAGGATTCCTTCAGTTTTGTCACGCGACGATATTTGGATCCCGATCCTACTGTGAATATATGCTACTCCTCGGGAACTTTCTTACTTAACGATCAATGCAATAAACCAAGTAGGTATCTAGAAAGGTGTTAGCGGGGCTACGTCCCCAGGGAAAAGAGGTTCTCAAATTAAGGAACTTCGCGAAAGCGTTGGAAAACCTCCCTCGAAGTACCAACACTGGCCTGGCTGAACGTTTAAGCAAGTATTGTACGGTGAGATTGATCCCGACTAATTCTTCCTTTATGGTTTGAGGAGGGATTCGAGAGACAGTGGGAGCCATCCTGTTTAGATAAACTAAAAACCAATCTAAACTTGCAAGTGCATCATGCTGAGTGTTTTCTTCTCTCTCTCTTAATTGCAGTGACCCAGTGACCACACCTAGGTTACATCTAGATAATAAAATGACTGAATCTGACTGTTATGACTGGTAAAGGACTGTCCAGATGTCCATTGCCCATGACAAGCTGGGACACGTCTTAACTAATCCAACCCCTGCCGTCTCAGGACCAGTTTCCCCTGTCACGGATATTGATATCCGTAAGACATCGGAAAAAGACTGTGCGAAAGCCAAGTGACTCATGTTAGCCTTAGTTGATGGTGGATACCAGAGGCAGCACGAGAAGATGGACTTATTTTCTATCTTCCTCCATAACAAAGATTTATATGGAGAGCAATCTCGTATCGCAAGATATGAGACCTCGAACGAATTGCTTCAAGCGAGGTTGGCTATCAAGTCATCTGTAGGGGGCGACGTCCTTACAGAGACTAGCTATTTTGAGCTCACGGACCTGAAGACCACGTTGAAGAACGGTTCAGATGCTGACTTAGTTCTACAGTCTCTACCTTCTACCCTGAAGGAAACCAGGGAAGTTGAAGGAAAGGGAAGGGCAGAAGTTTCCGCACTGGATGTAGTAAAACAAGGACGTTCCTATTGTTATGAGAATGAACATTGGCAGAAGGATTGCAGGGCTAGCAAAGCTAGTAGCAAGAATTCGAAGCATGTTGTGGCTTCGGCTTCGGGTGTGTTTTTAATAGAGAACTGTTTGTCAGTTAACCCTACTTCCTGGGTATTGGATACCAGATCAGGATCTCATATCTATAATTCGTTACAAGCTCTGAGAAACCATAGGGTTATCAAGATAGGTGATATGACTCTCAGGGTTGCTAACGGAATGAGCATGTACGCTGAATCCGTAGGGGAATATCATCTTGGACTGACAACTGGGCAGATATTGATTCTGCGTGACCGTTTTTATGTACCAGGTGCGACTTGTAATATCATATCTGTATCCTTACTTTCTAAGGAAGGATATGATTTTACTTTTGTAAGCGATGTAGTCAACATCCACCTAAATCAAGTTCTGATTGGGTTAGGTACATTGAAAAATGGGATATACGTATTGAATCAAGCTCAGGTTTTCAGTGTCCAGAACACACTTAAAAGAAAGTCTCCGGAATTAAATCAGGCTTTCTTATGGCATTGTAGACTGGGTCACATTAATGAGACACGGTTGACAAAGTTACATAAAGAAGGATACTTGGATCCGTTCGAGTACCAGTCTTATGCCACTTGTGAATCTTGTCTCATGGGAAAGATGACAAAGACTCCGTTCACTGGACACGGAGAAAGAGCAAGCGAGCTCTTGGGACTCATACACAGTGACGTGTGTGGTCCAATGTCTACACATGCGCGAAGTGGTTATTCATACTCCATTACTTTCACAGATGATTTCTCTAGGTATGGATATGTCTTCCTGATGAAGCATAAATCCGAGGCCTTTGAGAAATTTCGGGAATACAAGAATGAAGTTGAAAAACAAACAGGCAAAAGTATCAAGACACTGAGATCTGATCGAGGTGGTGAATACTTGAGTGCCGAGTTTCTGGGCTACTTGAAAGAGAATGGAATTCTCTCTCAGCTTACTCCTCCATACACACCACAACACAACGGTGTATCGGAAAGGCGGAATCGAACCCTATTGGATATGGTTCGTTCCATGATGAGTAAGGCTGAGTTACCGCGATCTTTCTGGAGTTATGCGCTAGAATCAGCTGCATACCTTTTGAACCGAGTTCCAACTAAGACTGTGCCTACTACACCATATCAGATGTGGTGTGGGAAGAAACCGTATCTTAAGCACATTAAGATATGGGGATGTCCAGCTTTTGTCAAAAAGCAGCATGCGGACAAACTCGAGGCACGCTCAATACAGTGTAAGTTTGTGGGATACCCAAAGAACTCCAAGGGGTATCTTTTCTATTACGCAGAGGAATAAAAGGTTTTTGTTTCTCGTCATGCCCGCTTCTTGGAAACTGAGATTTTGGAAAATCAGATAAGTGGGAGCGCAATAGAACTGGAAGAAATTCCAGAACCACGAGCTATTACTGAAACCTTAGTGCAACCAGAAGGTTCAGGAGAACCGGACATCCCAGCGCCACTCCGCAGGAGTAGTAGGCAGTCTCATCCGCCCGAGAGATACTACGGTTTTCTCATAGACGGGGATAGAGAGGATTGCACTATGGATTATAGTGATCCTACTGGCTTCCAGCAAGCCATTCAGAGCGGTGACTCGGTAAAATGGCTGGATGCAATGCGGACCGAGATGGAGTCCATGTACACCAACAAAGTTTGGACTTTGGACTTTGCTCCAAAAGGGGTAAAACCCGTAGGCTGCAAATGGATCTTCAGAAAGAAGATTGGTGTAGATGGGCAGGTTGAAACCTATAAAGCTAGACTTGTTGCAAAGGGTTTTCGTCAAAGACCTGGTTTTGACTATGATGAGACCTTTTCTCCAGTGGCTATGCTCAAATCCATTCGGATCCTTCTTGCCATTGCTGCCTTCCACGATTATGAAATCTGGCAGATGGACGTAAAAACGGCTTTTCTAAATGGAAATATAGAAGAGTGCGTCTATATGGATCAGCCGGAGGGATTCATTCAGAGTGGGAGCAGAGGTAAAGTGTGCAAGTTGCTTAAGTCCATCTATGGACTGTAGCAGGCATCACGGAGTTGGAACATCTGCTTTGATGATACTGTTAAGGAATTCGACTTTATGAAAACCCCAGATGAACCATGCATTTACAGTAAGATTGTAGGGAGAACTGTGGTATTCCTCGTCTTATACGTGGATGACATTCTCCTAATAGGAAATAATATTCCGATGCTACAGCCAGTCAAAGGATTCTTGTCACAGAGGTTCTCCATGAAGGACCTGGGCGATGCCAACTACATTCTGGGGATCCAGATCTATCGTGATAGATCTAAAAGGATGTTAGGAATTTCACAGTCCAGGTACATCGACACCATACTGAAAAGATTCATTATGGAAGATTCCAAGCGCGGTATTTTACCGGCTTGTCACGGGATCACCCTCTCCAAAGAGATGTCTCCGAAGACTGATTTGGAAAGGGATCGCATGTCTATTATACCCTACGCTTCTGCGGTAGGCTCTATAATGTATGCGATGTTATGTACCAGACCAGATGTAGCATATGCAATGAGCGTTGTAAGCCGGTATCAGTCGGACCCAGGGGAGAAACACTGGATAGCGGTAAAGAACATTCTCAAGTACCTGAGAAGGACTAAGGAGATGTTCTTGGTGTATGGCGGAAAAGACCTCCAGATCGAGGCCTTTGCTGACTCCAGCTTCCAGAGTGACAAGGATGACTCCAAGTCCATGTCGGGTTATGTCTTTACCCTCAATGGAGGGCGGTTTGCTGGAAGAGTTCCAAGCAAGAAACTGTTGCTGACTCAACTATGGAAGCGGAGTACATAGCTGCTTGTGATGCCGCAAAGGAAGCTGTCTGGATGATGAAGTTCCTCACGGAGCTTCAGGTGGTTCCTACCATTGTTGGTCCAATACCGCTGTATTGCGACAACAACGGCGCTATAGCTTTAGCGAAGGAACCCAGGTCCCATCAGAAGTCCAGGCACATTTTGAGGCGGTACCACCTGATCAGGGAGATCATAGATCGCCGGGAGATCGAGGTGAAGAGAGTAGATTCGGAGAATAACACTGCAGATCCACTCACGAAGGCCCTACCCCAGACTCAGTTCGAGCGGCTGATCGAGATGATAGGTCTTCGATACGCCAGTACATGGCCTTAGTACAAGTGGGAAATTGTTAGTGTATATGCCCTAGAGGCCATTACTGTATCATACTAGTTTGTATATTACTTAATGGAAGCTTGGGATATTCACCATTGTATAGACAATCTTGCTCAAAATGGTAGTATGCTACTTGGTTTGTATCTACTTCAATATGTGCATGTGTTTCTTTTAGCATATCGCTTATACATATTAGTAGAGCCCTTATGATCTTTGCTTGATTACCAGCGTTGTGATAGCAGTCACACTCGTGGGGGCTGGGTAATCCACAAGCACATCCTTTTGCAGGTCCCTAGTCATAGGACTATCGAGACAGGGAATCGATACTCCGGAGTAGACTAGCGTATGCGCTTCTCATCCCAGCACGGGAGACGGTCTGTCCCACAGCCATCAGTACGTCGTACTTGAGAAAGTATGCGGGTGCTCGTTAGGTTACGAGTACACTGGACAGGACTCGTCGGGAACTGTTGGTTGGTATTATACCTATCGTTAGTTATCAGTTCCCAGGTGACATGAGTACAGCTTAGTCCACTGACTTGGCACTGTCACTTCGCCTCGAGTGTGTTCCCACTGTACTTAGATTACTACCCTACCACGGCTCAAAGGAGTCGTGCAAACAGGTAGTAGTTGGGTGTAGTCCCGAAGCACTTAGAGGCAGTGACGGTTAGACAGGATTCGTCTCTCCCGGTATTGGGGGTTGATATCGCGCTGTGTCTAGGAGAGCCGTTACACAAGTAGTCCCTGGCCAGGGCAAGCAAGATATACTGGTAGGTTTCCAGTGTTATCTCAGGGTGTTCTGGGCTACACTCCGACACGACTTGTTCCGCTATTAGGGGACTGACGTTTACCACCACTCTAGGCCCGCCATGCGATATTCTCAGACGAACGGACCGGACTGTACGGAGATTGTCACATACAGGCTCAGTAGGAGTTCGGATGGGTTTATCTCATCGGCCTTCTTATCGACATCTACCTGGGGACCGTTACGTACAGCTAGTGCCGCTTGCGGTCTGTGGTTCAACCCACTGCCAGCGTAGTGTCGAGTCATTAGAGTCCCACACAGAGAGTTTCCATGCACTGAGCGAAACGTGTAGTGGCCGTATGGTTTTACGGCAGGGTTGCGATCACTTACGTGCACTTGTGTGCGTATGCTGTTCGGGCAGGCAATACTAGTGGGCTTTGGTTTAAGCCGGATCCTAGTATTGCACGAATGGATTTGTTTTGTCTTCTGTGCATTCGCATTCTACGGAATGCGGATGCTGGTGTGTATGCACAGTTTTGAGGAGCGAAGAAGGAGGAGGTGCCTTATTAGGGTTTTGGCAGTTGATTCGGCCAAAACCGTTATGTGGCAGGCTCATTAGGGTTTTGAAAGTTGATTCGGTCAAAACCATTTTAAGGCGGACTCATTAGTGTTTTGGCAATTCATTCGGTCAAAACCATTATGACCCGGGGACATTATTTACTAATCTTTTCAGTGATAATTATGTGATGGCTAATTGCTTTGACCATTTGACCATACTTGACCACACTTGACTTTGTTGACCCGTTGACCAATGTTGACATGGACCTTCATGAGTGGTCTAGAGTATTCTTTGGATTTCATTTTATTTTTGATATGAAAATGGTCAATTCAATTTGTAGCCATCAACTTTATCATGAAAGGATTGGTAATGATGATGTTTATGTATTATTGAACCATGGTGCTTTTTCTTTAGTTGATAATTTAATTTCTCATTGCTCATTCTCTCTCTTGAAAAAGAAAAAGAGAAAGCTCCATGGTTGCTAGCTCTTCCTCCTCCTCTTGATTCTTCCTTTGATCTCATATGTTGAGAGAAAAAGGATCCAAATAGACAAACGCATCCATCTACTACTTCTACACAACCTAGGACATCAAGACTAGAGATCTTGTTTCCGTAGTTGCCTCGGCTCTGTTAGTGTATATGCCCTAGAGGCCATTACTGTATCATACTAGTATGTATATTACTTAATGGAAGCTTGGGATATTCACCTTGTATATACAATCTTGCTCAAAATAGTAGTATGCTACTTGGTTTATTTCTACTTCAATGTGTACATGTGTTTATCTTTGTATATTGCTTATACACATTAGTGGAGCCCTTAGGATCTTTTCTTGATTACCAGCGATGTGATGGCCGTCACACTAGTGGGGCTGGGTAATCTAGAAGCACATCCTTATGCAGGTCCCTGGTCGCAGGACCATCGAGACAGGGCATCGATACTCCGGAGTAGACCAGCGCATGCGCTTCTCATCCCAGTGTAGGAGACGGTCTGTCCCACAGCCGTCAGTACGTCGTACTTGAGATAGTATGCGGGTGCCCGTTAGGTTACGGGTACACTGGACAGGACTCGTCGGGAACTGACCAGTTGGTATTATACCTATCATCAGTTATCAGTTCCCAGGTGACATGAGTACAGCTTAGTCCGCTGACTTGACACTGTCACTTCGCCTCGGGTGTGTTCCCACTGTACTTTGATCACTACCCTACCACGGCTCAAAGGAGTCGTGCAAACAGGTGGTGGTTGGGTGCAGTCCCGAAGCACTTGGAGGCAGGGATGGTTAGACAGGATTCGTCTCTCCCGGTATTGGGGGTTGACATCGCGCTGTGTCTAGGAGAGCCATTACACGAGTAGTCCCTGGCCAGGGCAAACGAGATATACTGGTAGGTTTCCAGTGTTATCTCAGGGTGTTTTGGGCTTCGCTCCGGCACGACTTGTACCGCTATTGGGGGACTGACGTTTACCGCCCCCTAGGCCCGCCATGCGATGTATCAGACGAACAGACCG
This sequence comes from Agapanthus africanus, assembly GCA_030015575.1. Taxonomy (NCBI): domain Eukaryota; kingdom Viridiplantae; phylum Streptophyta; class Magnoliopsida; order Asparagales; family Amaryllidaceae; genus Agapanthus; species Agapanthus africanus. The sequence goes on from JASDDO010000010.1 coordinate 138,794,327, forward strand.
GACTGTACGGAGAATGTCACACTCAGGCTCAGTAGGAGTTCAGATGGGTTTCTTCTCGTCGGTCTTCTTGTCGGCATTACCTGGGGACCGTTACGCACAGCTAGTGCCGCTTGCGGTCTGTGGTTAAACCCACTGCCAGCGTAGTGTCGAGTCTTTAGAGTCCCATACAGAAAGCTTTTCGCCTTTAGGCAAAAGAGTAGAGGTCGCATGGTATTGCGACAGGTCGCATGGTTTTGCGACAGGGTTCGGTCACATCCGTGCACTTGTGCACGTACAGTGTCCGGACAGTTTACACTAGCGGGCTTTGGTTTAAGCCAGATCCTAGTGTACCTTATGGGATTGGATTTATCCAGTTTGCATTCGTGTTCTTCGGAACGCGGATGCGGGTGTGTATGCACAGTTGACAGGGAGGCAGAGGCAGCGGATTCTCATTAGGGTTGTTGACAGTTGACCGTTGACTTTTTGACTTTTTGCTCAACCCTAATGAGAATATGATATGTGATTAACTATTATATTAATTAAGTATTATGGTGACTTGGTTGTTGACTTTTGTTGACTTTGTTGACTTTTTGACTTTTGTTGACTTGTTGACTTTGTTGACCGGTTGACTAGGCTTGACTAGTTGACCATCATGATAACCATGGCTATCATTTCATGCCAAAGACTTTTACTTGCTTGTTCTCTTGTGTAAAATGAGTGCATGATATGATATGGTTATGGTTGCTTCAACCATCACATAAGACTTTTTTGATATGATGAGTTATCATTGCTTTGGATTATGAGAGGGTGAGAGACAAAAGAGAGCCTCATTCTTTCTTGCTCATTCTCTCTCTTGTTCTTGAGCTCTTCACTTTGCTCTCACTCTCATCCTCTTGCTCCCTCTCTTGACTCTATGGTTCATATCTCTCATGTGTTGAGAATCAAGAACCATAGATAAAATCCCATTCTATTTCTTCTCTACTCATTCTAGTTCACTAGGTTTAGCAAACCAAGTGAACTAGTTTCTTCAAAGAACGAAGAAGGAGCTAAAGGTTGGAGCTTTCAAGTGGATCTATCTTCGGCGTACGGAGACGACGAGAAGGAGCCATCGGACCACCACCGGAGCTTGAAGAGAAGGAGTTCAAGACAAGCTAGGTATAACCATCTTCATCCGAGTAGCTAAATCTCTTTAGCAAGTTTGATAGTTTAGTTTAGACACGATCCCGACCTTGTTTAGTCCATGTTGCCTCTTGCGATAAAAATTTGTTTTTTATACCGTTTCCGCCTCCCCGTAATCACCGGGGGTCGCAACGTGGACTTACAGTGGTATCAGAGCCTAACTAAACTTAAACTAGCTTGGTAGTGAAGTGTAACGAAGTTCGGAATCGGAAAAATCCAAAAACCAAACTTTTTCAAAATCCTAGTTTCTGTTGAAATTTTTTCTGGTCAAAACAAGTTTTGTTATACACCTAAATTCGGCTCAGGGTTTTGTTAGAACACCCATGAAAAACGATCCACTGTTTCGTTCAAACCGCCGCTCTTCCGCGGCACGAGGTAGGCATGTGCCGCGGAAGCGCCGCCGTTTGTTGTCTTCTCTGCATCGTTTTTCGTGCAGTGTTGTTCTGGTAGGGTTTTGGGATTTTTAAGATATATTATATGTGCCCAGATTTTCCAGAACAGAAATTCACTTTTGGGGTCCTATAATTTCGTATTTTTCCGAACTTCACTACACTTTGACTATGATGGTTATATCTGTGATGTTTGCATGTATTGAACGTCGGCTAATCGCTATAAGTCGATTAGTCGGGGTTATACATGATCTGTAATGTGATGGAATGTGTATATAAATATGTTGGATTGTCGCGGGTGAATAGCCGGGGTGGATGTGAGATGAGCTTTTGTTTTTCTTTCATTCATTGTAAATTTGTAAATTGATGTAATAATTATTTGTATGGCCGCACAACCGGGTCGGAGTTGTAGCCGTCATTGTATAATTTCTTTTTACTGTTTTTTCTCCTAGGATAGACCCATGGAGGGGTGCACAAACTACCGGGTATGCCGAAGTGTCGAGTGGCCTACTCATGGAGATGAGGGAGGTTGCTACGCTTCGGGTACTTGGCGGGTAGTTTGCCGCACCCGTAGGGGTCTTGGGTGGGGTATTGGCTATTCACCGCGACCGTGCAATCTGTTTTTGTTACAGGCTCGTACAAATTACAGATTCCTAGTATATCCAATGTATTTATCTGTGATCTGAAATGTTTATCATTGCAGTATATCTATATATGATATTATTTAGGCGTTGCTTATGTTTTACAGACGCGCTAGCCCAGCCCCCGCTCTGTCATTAGTTAAGTAACCTAACGGGTAATGACGGGGCCCAGTGGCGAATGCGAATGGCATAAGCGTACGTCATATTTTGGTTGTTTTCTGCAATGGTAGGATTAAATGATGGGACGCATTAAAAGAACTAATGCAAGAATATCACGCATTAAAAGAACTAATGCAAGATAATAAACCAAGTTAAAGTCGTTGGAACACTTTCGAAAAACCACTCGGTTCTTTTCAAAACAAACTTTTAAAATACGGAGTTTGAGCCACTCCTTTTAAAAGCTATCTCGTTCCATCGACCAAATCAAGTTCACTACGTTCACGGTTTTGCCAAAACCATTCGTAGCCCTCCGTCGTTTCGCATGAATAGTCAATAGTATTCAAGCTGTGTATGTTGGCCAAAGTCAAGGCACAGTGATTGGTAGCTATTGGGTGTTCATGTGTAGCATAGATAGATGCGTTGGTTTGGGACAGTCGTACTGCCATTTTGGCCAAAGTCAAGGGTAGGTACGGATGGATCCAAATTAACCTGGATAATGACGGGTAGAACTTGACATGTGACTTATGATATTTTGGCCAAAGTCAAGGTCATAAGAGCATGGGGCAAAAAAATCCACATCGGGAGTTTCATAAGTACTGAAACTTGCTAGATTTGCATACCATTTGGAGTGTGATGATTCTGGTAGGATTCCTTCAGTTTCGTCACGCGATGATATTTGGATCCCGATCCTACTGTGAGTATATGCTACTCCTCGGGAAATTTCTCACTTAACGATCAATGCTATAAACCTAGTAGGTGCCTAGAAAGGTGTTAGCGGGGCTACGCCCCCAGGGAAAAGAGGTTCTCTAATTAAGGAACTTCGCGAAAGCGTTGGAAAACCTCCCTCGAAGTACCGACACCAGCCTGGCCGAACGGTTAAGCAAGATTTGTACGGTGGGATTGATCCTGACTAATTCTTCCTTTATGGTTTGAGGAGGGATTCGAGAAACAGTGGGAGCCATCCTGTTTAGACAAACTAAAAACCACTCTAAACTTGCAAGAGCATCATGCTGAGTGTTTTCCTCTTCTCTCCAAATTGCAGCGACCAATCAACATGACTGGACTTAAGTTACTCCTAGATAAAAACAAACTGACAGGGCCAAACTACAAAGATTGGCTCAGGAATGTCAAGATAGCAATCACTTATGACAAGCTGGGGTATCTTCTTACCACCAAAGCTCCCCCTGTCCCTTGTCCAACTTCCAGCGTCGCGGATAAGGAAATCCGCAAGACTTGGGAGATTGATAGCGCGAAGGCCAAGTGCCTCCTGCTTGCCTCGATGGACAACGAACATCAGAGGAGGCATGAGAATATGGACATGGAATCCATATTGCTCCATACAAAAGAACTGTATGGATAGCAATCTCGTATCGCAAGATACGAAGCGTCGAAAAAGTTATTCTCGACAAGAATGGCCGTCGGATCATCAGTAGCCGAGCACGTGCTAAAGATGATCGGCTACATTGAGGAGCTCGCTGACCTAGGGATCACATTGGAGAGTGAACTATATACGGATATAGTTCTCCAGTCCCTTCCTTCCACTTACGCCCAGTTTATACTGAACTTCAACCTACAAGAAAAAGAGGTTGAACTTTCAGAGCTCCTCAACATGCTGAGGAGCGCAGAGGGCACCCTACAGAAAGGTAGGGATACATCCACTTTGTTTGTAGGAGGATCATCTTCTTCTAGGTCCAAGGCGAAAGCCAAGGGAAAGAAGAAGAAGGCCCCCGCCAAACCAAGGGGCGGTGTAAGTAAAGTGGATACGAAGGGAAAAGGTAAAGCAACAAAGATAGCGGGGAAGCTTGTGGATAAGGAAGAATGCTTCTATTGTCATAAGAAAGGACACTGGAAGAATGATTGCAGGGCCTGGAAGGCCAGAACACAGGAATTGAAGCAGGTTGCAGCTTCAGCTTCAGGTGTGTATGTTATTGAAAACTGTCTTTCAATAAACTCTACTTCCTGGGTATTGGATACCGGATCAGGATCTCATATCTGTAATTCTTTGCAGGCGTTGAGAAACCGTAGGGTTTTGAAGGAAGGTGACATGACCCTCAGAGTTGCGAACGGAGCTAGCATGGATGCTAAAGCCGTGGGGGACTATCACCTGGGAATGTCAGATGGACATCTTTTGGTTTTGCGTAATTGCTTTTTTGTACCCAACGCAACTTGTAATATCATTTCTGTATCTTTAGTTTCTAAAGAAGCTTATGAATTTGCGTTTGTAAGTAATGTTGTAAACATTCACCTTAATCAAGTTCAGATTGGGTCAGGTACATTGAGTAATGGTATATACGTATTGAACCAACCACAGATTTTTAATGTCCAGAATACACACAAAAGAAAGTCTCCAGAAATAAATCAGACTTTTTTATGGCATTGTAAATTGGGTCACATCAATGAGAGAAGGTTGACGAAGTTACATACAGAAGGGTATTTGAATGCGTTCGAATATCAGTCGTATGCCACTTGTCAATCCTGTCTCAAAGGAAAGATGACAAAGACTCCGTTTACTGGACATGGAGTAAGAGCGAGCGAGCTCTTGGGACTCGTACACAGTGACGTGTGCGGTCCAATGTCTACACATACCCGAAGCGGACATTCTTACTTCATTACTTTTACGGATGACTTCTCAAGGTACGGTTATGTCTTCTTAATGAAACATAAGTCCGAGGCCTTTGGAAAATTCCAGGAGTATAAGAATGAAGTAGAGAAACAGACCGGCAAAAGTGTTAAGATTCTAAGATCGGATCGAGGTGGAGAATACTTAAGTGCCGAATTCCTGAATTACTTAAAAGAGAATGGTATTCTCTCTCAGCTTACTCCTCCATACACTCCGCAACATAACGGTGTATCGGAGAGACGGAACCGAACCCTATTGGATATGGTTCAGTCCATGATGAGTAACGCTGAGTTACCGCGATCATTCTGGGGGTATGCGCTAGAATCAGCTGCGTACCTTTTGAACCGAGTTCCCACTAAGACTGTGCCTACTACGCCATTTGAGATGTGGTGTGGGAAAAGACCCCATCTTAATCACATTAAGATATGGGGAAGTCCAGCTTTTGTCAAAAAGCAGCATGCGGAAAAGCTCGAGGCACGCTCAGTACTGTGCAAGTTTGTGGGATATCCAAAGAATTCCAAGGGATATTTCTTCTACTGCGAAGAGGAACAAAAGGTTCTTGTTTCTCGTCATGCCCACTTTCTAGAACACCAGTTCATAGAAAAGGAAATAAGTGGGAGCGCAGTAGAACTGGAAGAGATTCCAGAACCACGGACTAATACTGAAAGTTTAGTGGAACCAGAGTGTTCGGAAGAACATGACATTCCTACGCCGCTCCGCAGAAGTAGTAGGCAGTCTCATCCGCCCGAGAGATACTACGGTTTTCTCATAGACGGGGATAGAGAGGATTGCATCATAGATTATGATGAGCCTACTAGCTTCCAGCGGGCCGTTCAGAGCGTTGACTCAGTAAAATGGCTGGATGCAATGCGGACCGAAATGGAGTACATGTACACCAACAAGGTATGGACGTTGGACATTGCTCCAGACGGGGTAAAACCCGTAGGATGCAAGTGGATCTTCAAAAGGAAGATTGGTGTAGATGGACAGGTTGAGACCTATAAAGCAAGGCTGGTAGCAAAGGGTTTTCGTCAGAGACCTGGCTTGGACTATGACGAAACCTTCTCTCCAGTAGCCATGCTGAAATCCATTCGGATCCTTCTTGCCATTGCCGCCTTCCACGATTATGAGATCTGGCAGATGGACGTAAAGACAGCCTTTCTAAATGGAAATTTAGAAGAGTGTGTCTATATGGACCAGCCAGAGGGTTTCATTCAGAGTGGGAGCAGCGGAAAGGTGTGCAAGTTGCTTAAGTCCATCTATGGACTAAAGCAGGCATCGCGGAGTTGGAACGTCTGCTTTGATGAGACGGTCAAAGAATTTGGCTTTATCAAAAATCCAGATGAACCATTCATCTATAGTAGATTTGTAGCTAGAACTGTAGTATTCCTCGTTTTATACGTGGATGACATTCTCTTAATAGGAAATGACATTCCTATGCTACAATCTGTCAAGGGGTTCTTGTCACACAGGTTCTCCATGAAAGACCTGGGTGATGCCTCGTACATTCTGGGTATCCGGATCTACCGTGACAGATCCAAGAGGATATTAGGACTTTCACAGTCCAGGTACACCGACACCATACTGAAGAGATTCAGTATGGAAGATTCCAAGCGCGGTAACCTACCGGCTTGTCACGGGATCACCCTCTCTAAAGAGATGTCTCCCAAGACTGATTTGGAGAGGGATCGCATGTCTATTATACCCTACGTTTCTGCGGTAGGCTCTATAATGTATGCGATGTTGTGTACCAGACCGGATGTAGCTTATGCACTGAGTGTGGTAAGCCGGTATCAGTCAAACCCTGGGGAGAAACACTGGATAGCGTTAAAGAACATTCTCAAGTACCTGAGAAGGACTAAGGAGATGTTCTTGGTGTATGGCGGAAAAGACCTCCAGATGAGGCCTTTGCTGACTCCAGCTTCCAGAGTGACAAGGATGATTCCAAGTCCATGTCGGGTTTTGTCTTTACCCTCAATGGAGGGGCGGTGTGTTGGAAGAGTTCCAAACAGGAAACCGTTGTAGACTCGACGATGGAAGCGGAATACATCGCTGCATCTGATGCCGCAAAAGAAGCTGTCTGGATGAGGAAGTTCTTGAAAGAACTTCAGGTGGTTCCGTCCATTGTTGATCCAATACCTCTGTATTGCGACAACAACGGGGCTATAGCTTTAGCGAAGGAACCCAGGTCCCATCAGAGATCCAGGCACATCTTGAGGCGGTATCACCTGATCAGGGAGATCGTGGATCGCCAGGAGATCGAGGTTCGGAGAGTCGCTTCAGAAGACAACACTGCGGATCCATTCACCAAGGCCCTACCCCAGACTCAGTTCGAGCGGCTGATCGAGATGATAGGTCTTCGATACGCCAGTACATGGCCTTAGTGCAAGTGGGAGATTGTTAGTGTATATGCCCTAGAGGCCATTACTGTATCATACTAGTATGTATATTACTTAATGGAAGCTTGGGATATTCACCTTGTATATACAATCTTGCTCAAAATAGTAGTATGCTACTTGGTTTATTTCTACTTCAATGTGTACATGTGTTTATCTTTGTATATTGCTTATACACATTAGTGGAGCCCTTAGGATCTTTGCTTGATTACAAGCGATGTGATGGCCGTCACACTAGTGGGGCTGGGTAATCTAGAAGCACATCCTTATGCAGGTCCCTGGTCGCAGGACCATCGAGACAGGGCATCGATACTCCGGAGTAGACCAGCGCATCCGCTTCTCATCCCAGTGTGGGAGACGGTCTGTCCCACAGCCGTCAGTACGTCGTACTTGAGATAGTATGCGGGTGCCCGTTAGGTTACGGGTACACTGGACAGGACTCGTCGGGAACTGACCAGTTGGTATTATACCTATCGTCAGTTATCAGTTCCCAGGTGACATGAGTACAGCTTAGTCCGCTGACTTGACACTGTCACTTCGCCTCGGGTGTGTTCCCACTGTACTTTGATCACTACCCTACCACGGCTCAAAGGAGTCGTGCAAACAGGTGGTGGTTGGGTGCAGTCCCGAAGCACTTGGAGGCAGTGACGGTTAGACAGGATTCGTCTCTCCCGGTATTGGGGGTTGACATCGCGCTGTGTCTAGGAGAGCCATTACACGAGTAGTCCCTGGCCAGGGCAAACGAGATATACTGGTAGGTTTCCAGTGTTATCTCAGGGTGTTTTGGGCTTCGCTCCGGCACGACTTGTACCGCTATTGGGGGACTGACGTTTACCGCCCCCTAGGCCCGCCATGCGATGTATCAGACGAACAGACCGGACTGTACGGAGAATATCACACTCAGGCTCAGTAGGAGTTCAGATGGGTTTCGTCTCGTCGGTCTTCTTGTCGGCATTACCTGGGGACCGTTACGCACAGCTAGTGCCGCTTGCGGTCTGTGGTTAAACCCACTGCCAGCGTAGTGTCGAGTCTTTAGAGTCCCACACAGAAAGCTTTTCGCCTTTAGGCAAAAGAGTAGAGGTCGCATGGTATTGCGACAGGTCGCATGGTTTTGCGACAGGGTTCGGTCACATCCGTGCACTTGTGCACGTACAGTGTCCGGACAGTTTACACCAGCGGGCTTTGGTTTAAGCCAGATCCTAGTGTACCTTATGGGATTGGATTTATCCAGTTTGCATTCGTGTTCCTCGAAACGCGGATGCGGGTGTGTATGCACAGTTGACAGGGAGGCAGAGGCAGCGGATTCTCATTTGGGTTGTTGACAGTTGACCGTTGACTTTTTGACTTTTTGCTCAACCCTAATGAGAATATGATATGTGATTAACTATTATATTAATTAAGTATTATGGTGACTTGGTTGTTGACTTTTGTTGACTTTGTTGACATGTTGACTTTTGTTGACCTGTTGACTTTGTTGACCGGTTGACTAGGCTTGACTAGTTGACCATCATGATAACCATGGCTATCATTTCATGCCAAAGACTTTTACTTGCTTGTTCTCATGTGTAAAATGAGTGCATGATATGATATGGTTATGGTTGCTTCAACCATCACATAAGACTTTTTTGATATGATGAGTTATCATTGCTTTGGATTATGAGAGGGTGAGAGACAAAAGAGAGCCTCATTCTTTCTTTCTCATTCTCTCTCTTGTTCTTGAGCTCCTCACTTTTCTCTCACTCTCATCCTCTTGCTCCCTCTCTTGACTCTATGGTTCATATCTCTCATGTGTTGAGAATCAAGAACCATAGATAAAATCCCATTCTATTTCTTCTCTACTCATTCTAGTTCACTAGGTTTAGCAAACCAAGTGAACTAGTTTCTTCAAAGAACGAAGAAGGAGCTAAAGGTTGGAGCTTTCAAGTGGATCTATCTTCGGCGTACGGAGACGACGAGAAGGAGCCATCGGACCACCACCGGAGCTTGAAGAGAAGGAGTTCAAGACAAGCTAGGTATAACCATCTTCATCCGAGTAGCTAAATCTCTTTAGCAAGTTTGCTAGTTTAGTTTAGACACGATCCCGACCTTGTTTAGTCCATGTTGCCTCTTGCGATAATTTTTTTTTTTATTCCGTTTCCGCCTCCCCGTAAGCACCGAGGGTTGCAACGTGGACTTACAGGCTCGAGGTGGAGCTCGGAGCACAACTCTCGGGTGGATCGTCTTCGACTCAAAAAGGCCGCGGAGGTGACCAAGATCCGGATCGATCCTCGGAGCGTGGATGGACTTGCAGGACAGCGGAATGAAGACCCGAAGGACCGGTATCGTGAGGTATAATCTCTATGGCATAGTAGATAGCACCTCAAGTAGTTTGCTAGTTTGTAGTTTAACAAAGATCCTTTTTTTAGTCCATGCTGCCTTTGCGCCAAAAATCGTTTTTCGCCATTTCCGCCTCCCCGTAAGAACCGGGGTGAGCAACGCGGACTTACACGAAGTACCAACACTAGCCTGGCTGAAAGGTTAAGCAAGTATTATGACGTGCGATTAATCCTGACTAGTTCTTTTTTAAGGTTTAAAGAAGAATTTGAGGAAACGGTGGGAGCCATCCTAATTAGATAAATTAATAAACCAATCTAATCTTGCAAGTGCGCACGGTGAGTTGTTTCTTTTCTTTCTCTCCAGGTAGCAACCATTTCACGCCCTAATCAAGATAATAAAATGTATCGCTTGGCCGATCTGAATTCTTATTCGGGGCTGAGGTACGTCAGTTCGGCTCTAACTTACGACAACAGTCATAAGTATGAGCGAGGGAAAGAGGATTGTATGAATTCCAAGGAGACCCAGTTGAAGAAGAAGCATAGTGTTGTATCTACTTCTGGTGTTCTTGTAATCGAGAACTGCTTTTCGATCAGTCCGACTTCCTCGGTACCTGATACCGGATCAGGATCTCATATCTGTAATTTATTGCTTGGACTGAGAAAAAGTAGGAAAGCTGCACCTGGTGATATGTCCCTCAGGGTAGGGAACGGAGCACAAGTTAATGCTGCAGCCGTCGGTGAATATCACCTAGTGTTGCCAAATGGGAATACTAAGATTTTGAACAATTGCTACAATGTACCTTCCATGGTTTGCAACATAATATCAGTGTCTTTACTCGATAAAGTGTCACGACCCAAAGTTTGGCCCTTGACCGACACTTAACCACGTAACATCTACAGGCGTAACGCGACTAAGTGAACCGAAAACCCAGATATTAAACCAGTAAAACTATAGAGTGTTTAAGTTTTAAATGGAAGAATTTACAAAGGTGCTAAGAAATCTTAAGTAAACAATCCCCAAGATAGCAATATACGACGCCGTAGCGAAGATCAAGAGCAACAAGTGGGAACATCACAGATAGAAAAAACTGCATAAGTAAAATCGGCTCACAACGAGCTCGACACCAGAATACCAATAATATACATCATCATCCTCACACTGTCTCTAAGTCAAATACATATATGGTAGATGGAGAATACTAGATACTACAGTGTGTACAAAAGAAGTAACCAGATACCACAACCCACCTATCAGCAAAACAGCTCTCGCACCAACTGTAGTGGTATCTGTAGACAAAAGATGTAAGAAAGCAGCCTGCCGCGATTAATTCGAGAGGCAACTTGCAAATACTGTGGCACAACGGGGGTGAGTTACCAACTCGTGAATAGAAATAACATATAAAGGTAATCGCGAGCATGCGCGTACTGTGCTACTCTATCATATGCCAGCAGATGATATCAATGCGTGATAAGAAGTATGTGCAATAACCATGCAAGTGCTCTATCAGGTAATATAGCTACAGGATGAAATACAATAATGAATGCTGAGCATGGGAAATATAACATCTACACGAAATTCAACGTGGAGTATATAATCGGTGTCCATCAATGCACCCAGATCCCCCCAATAGCTCAGGCGCCGGCACTCTCATCGGCCCTCTAATCCTGTACATCTCTGAGAATCACGAATGCCCAACATCGGCACCCAAATATCATAAGTACTCGTGTCCAATACCGACACGCAAATCCTCATCCATCGGGCCCCGTCAGTCCGGGTCAGCCCACGGGCTCCGTTTGCGGTATCGACCCTTGGCCCCGGCAATACGGATCATCCCGCATCCATCTATCGACTCTGGTCAGTATCCTCCGGATAACTGCCAGGTCCAACCAATCACCGGTAGGTAGTAGTCCCTCTGCCTGGCTCACCGTCTACTAAACAGCGAAACCGTTCTCGCCACGGGGTACCATACTGGGTCCACCATGTACCCGCAATCGGCCCCATCCGCCTCCTCGAATCGGGTTTCACATGTCGCTCTCAGCACCGAGAAAACACATGGTGGACGCACTGAAATATCATATCAAGGGTAACCGGGTTTTTAAAACAATTACATATTCTCTTTTTGAAATACCCACGGTTCCCAAATCAAGAAATATCATGGAAACAACATATCTCGATGCGTATAATCAAAATATGATGTATGCGACATGTAAAGAAAGGTAAGCATATCAGTAAGTCATGCAACATGGAATAGTAATGTGCACATGTCGAGGGAAACCGCTCTTTTTAAAATGAATCAGTTTTAAAGAATATCTTGTGTTCCCCAAATCTCTAATCAAGTCAGAATCATCTATGTATGTGTACAGATATAAGTGTACAATATGCCATGCAATAATCATATCAGGATTGCAACAGTACTACAGTGTAGTGGCATGGCAAGTATCGATGATGATGTGTGTGAGCCGGCAAATAGTGTACGTTGAACATACGCATCATCGATAATGGTGCTGGTGTCCTAACAGCATGATGGTAATATAGCAATAAGCACAAGTAATGCGATGCAAATAATATGAATATACGCAATATTGAAGAATCTACTATGCAAACTACAGATCTAAGTATCAAGTATGAATATCATGTAATCCGAATCAATATGCAAGTCAAAGCAATGTGATATATGCATCAAGTATGAATATCATGTAATCCGAATCAATATGCAAGTCAAAGCAATGTGATATATGCATCAAGTATGAATATCATGTAATCCGAATCAATATGCAAGTCAAAGCAATGTGATATATGCATCAAGTATGAATATTATGTCCAGTCACATAAAAGATGAGCTACAACATAATGATCGTGGAAATTCTACATAGTGAGTGTCATGGAAATTACTAACGGTGGGTGTGTAACATGCAGGATAGTGCTCGTGAAACATGAACCGTTAGTAATGGTGCGGTGTTCTATCAATTCTAGTTTATATACATATAGCAGGGAATGTGGTATGCACAAAATAGTAGCCATGAACAGTCAATGTAGGTAAATGTAATATGCTGCTACAGGATCCTATCAGCCCTGACGCATAACGCCATGCGGGCGATTTCCCCGTAGATGTTAAATCTACTCGCCGTAGTTTCTCGCTAGGTATAACCGACGATTTGCTTCCCCTTCTTCGCGGTGTCCGTCGCACTCGCCTGCGAACCTAGAATTTCATAATATATCACACATAAGCTCAAAACCATACAAACACGACATTTAATGTCAACTAGAAACCCGTGTCGCAAACCAAGTGCGCGTGTGCACGATACGCTAACACGTGTGATTACGCGCCTGAAGTCACTCCGACGCGTCGCGATACGCAGAAACCCCAAACCCACACACACGTATCACGCATGTCGCGAAAGATTAAAAAATACGGGAAATAGGGTATTCAATTCCAGATTTTGATACAGAACAGATATTATGAAAATATATACACCAAAATACTCCACATAGTAGCAGACTCCATTGGCCCAAACCCCAACCCCCAACTCATCCATCTGGCCGCAAATTGCGGCCAGAATGAATATTCCGGCGGCCTGTCTTAGGAATTGGGCTCCCAGGTTTTATGTGTGCACTCTATACCCCCTATACATGCTACAGTAAATCCAATTTCATTCTGAAATAACTCGGTTAGCAGCAGATCCTACATAGCCATATTTCTAGTTAAAACCACACTTTTGCACTAAAAATGTACTTTAAGGTATTTTTGTGCAAACCTGAAGCAAAACCTGGTTTAAATAGCTCTAATAACACTTAAAGGAGTTAACTAAACTAACAAAACCCCAATCTAACATATGTATCACAAATATCCCTTAATATCACTAAAATGCACAAAAAATGAGATTTTTAGCAACCAAACACACAAGTTATGGAAATAGGGTGCTAGACATGAGTTGTTACCTTCTAAAGACCTTATAAAACACCAAAAGTTCCAGCTCCCTCCTCAAGTATGCAGATTTGCCTCCAAACACTTCAAAAAGCCCCTTTTCCCAAGGTTTTGTGATGAAAATGTGTTGATTTGTGTAGGGTTTTATGTAGGGATCAAAGGGACATGAAAAGAAGAAGAGGAGATGAAGAAAATGCTATGGTTTTTGTTGTTTTCTGCAGGAAATTCAGAATGAGGGAAAAAGAGAGAAGAAAGAAAGAAAAGGGGTCAAAAGTCAAGTTCCTTACCTAACCACCATGCCTCATTTGTTTATTTGGATTTTGATATTCAAAAAGGGTTATGACTTGATTAAAATGGTGGGGATAAATTCTCAACCATGCAACAAAAGGAATGGTTAACATGTTACACTAAAAGACCTAAGTCACAAAATTGGCTAAGTGTGCAAGTGTACACTACAAAGGAAAATTTTCCAATTAGGGTAAACCCGACTAAAATAATTAAAAATCCTATATACACATATAATAACACGCACAATTACTAATTAACACGAAAAACATTCTAAACGAATTTCAAAGTGTTACAATCTATCCCCCTTAAAGAAATTCGGTCCCCGAATTTCAAAATCTAACTACACGTACCTTCAAAAAGGTGGGGATACCTCTTCTTCATCTCGCTCTCGGTCTCCCAAGTGACCTCCTCGCTGCTCTGACCACGCCAAAGTACCTTGACGGACGGTATCTCCTTTGACCTCAATTTCTTCACTTGTCGATCCAAGATCATCACCGGCTGCTCTTCATAGGAAAGGTCACGATCAAGCTGGATCGTCGGGTGCTGAATCATCTGCGAAGGATCAAGAAGATATCTGCGGAGCATCGAAACGTGAAATACGGGGTGCACATCTGGAAAACTGGGCGGAAGGGCTAACCGATACGCAATTGCACCAACACGCTCAAGGATCTCGAAGGGGCCCACATATTTGGGACTAAGCTTCCCCTTCTTTCCAAATATCATTACACCTTTCATTGGGGAGACCCTCAAGAAAACATGGTCACCAACAGAAAACTCAAGTCTGCGCCGACGATGGTCTGCATAAGATCTCTTCCTACTCTGGGCTACTCCCATCCTATCACGAATCAACTGGATCTTCACGGTCGTCTCCTCAACAATCTGTGGCCCTAAGATACTGCTCTCACTGAGCTCTGTCCAACAGGTGGGCGATCTGCATCTCCTCCCATAAAGAGCCTCAAACGGTGCCATCTGAATGGTCCCCTGGGAGCTGTTGTTGTAGGAGAACTCTACTAGGGGTAAATGATGATCCCAGCTACCTCCAAAGTCTAAGACGCACGCTCTGAGCATGTCCTCGAGAGTCTAAATAGTCCGCTTTGACTGTCCGTTAGTCTGCGGATGAAATGCTGTGCTGAAACTCAAGCGAGTGCCCAAAGCCTCCTGAAGCCTCTGCCATAGTCGGCTGGTAAACTGGGTGCCTCTGTCGGACACGATACATGTCGGAACTCCGTGCAGTCGTACGATCTCGTCGATGTATATCTGGGCATACTGAGCAAATCTGAAAGTCGTCTTCACCGGTAGGAAGTGAGCCGCTTTCGTCAAACGATCCACGATCACCCAGATAGAGTCATACTCTCGACTAGTCCTTGGTAGACCCATAATGAAGTCCATAGAAATCTGCTCCCATTTCCACTCCGGAATGGGTAATGGCAGTAGCTCTCCCGCGGGCCTCTGGTGCTCAGCCTTGACTTGCTGACAAGTCAGGCATCTCGACACAAAATCTGCGATGTCTCTCTTCATTCCGTCCCACCAGTAAACACATCTCATGTCATGGTACATCTTGGTGGAACCGGGATGAACACTATATACCGATCGATGTGCCTCCTCAAGAATCTCTTGCCGCAGTCCCTCAGCATCTGGTACGCACAGTCTAACCCTAAACCGTAGTATCCCCTGATCATCGATCACGAACTCGGGAAATCTGCCCTGTCCAATTTGTGTCCTAATCTCTGAACATCGGTCATCACTGTGCTGTGCCTCATGTATGCGGCCGAGCAACTGTGGGCGTGCACGAACATGCGCAATCTATCCTCCGATCGTCGTAAACTCGAACTGTACCCGGCTGTCGCATAAAATCTGCCAATCTGCCGACGAATGCCTCTGTACTGCACTCAAACAAGATAGACTACCCCCCGGTCCTCCTGCTCAAGGCATCCGCCACCACATTAGCCCTGCCCGGATGATACAAAATCTCACAATCGTAGTCCTTCACTAACTCCATTTATCGGCTATGTCTAAGGTTCAGGTCTCGATGCTGAAATATATACTTTAAGCTTTTGTGATCAGTGAATATCTGGCACGATTCTCCATATAGGTAATGTCGTCAGATCTTAAGTGCAAAGACCACTGCAGCTATCTCCAAATCGTGAGTGGGGTAGTTCTATTCATGTTTCTTTAATTGCCGTGAAGCATACGCGATCACCCTGTCATGCTGCATCAATACGCACCCTAGCCCCACTCGTGAAGCATCACAATAGACCACAAATCCGCCTGATCCTTAAGGCAATGATAGCACTGGTGTCATAGTCAGTAGAGCCCGTAGCTGCTGAAAACTGTGCTCACACTCCTCTGTCCAATCGAAACGAACTCCCTTCCGGGTCAACCCAGTCAAAGGTGTAGCAATGCGAGAGAAGTCCTGCATGAATCGCCTGTAATAGCCTGCCAGCCCTAGAAAGCTGCGAACCTCTGTCACTGACGTGGGTTTAGGCCAACTCTGAACGGCCTCAATCTTCCTCGGGTCCACACATATGCCATCTCGTGTAATCACATGCCCCAAGAAGTCTACGCTGTCCAGCCAGAAAGCACATTTGGAGAATTTGGCGAAAAGCTGATGCTCCCTCAAAGTCTGCAGTGTAATCCGCAGGTGCTGCTCGTGCTCCTCTCTACTCTAAGAATACACCAGAATATCATCAATGAACACTATGATGAACAGATCAAGATACGGCCGGAAAATAAGGTTCATCAAGTCCATAAATGCTGCTGGCGCGTTAGTGAATCCGAACGACATCACCAAAAATTCATAATGGCCGTAACGCGTGCGGAAAGCCGTCCTAGGAATATCCTCCTGTCGAACCGGCAGCTGATGGTAGCCTGATCGCAAATAAATCCTCGAGAAGTATCCTGCCCCCTGAAGCTGGTCAATCAAATCGTCGATGCGTGGCAAAGGATACCTGTTCCGCACTATAACCCTATTCATCTGGCGGTAGTCGATACACAAACGCATACTGCCGTCCTTCTTCTTGACAAACAGGACTGGAGCACCCCAAGGAGAAACACTAGGTCGAATAAGTCCCTTATCCAGCAAATCTTGCAACTTACCCTTCAATTCTCTAAGCTCCGCCGTGGCCATCCGATAAGGCGGTATGGAAATAGGCCCCGCGCCAGGAACTAAATCAATACAGAAAGAAATATTACGCTCGGGCGGTAGCCCAGGAAGCTCGTCAGGGAACACATCAGGGAACTCGCTAACAACCGGAACCTGATCCAACGGAACCTCTGTATCTCTAGTATCACAAACATAGGCAAGTAATCCCTGACATCCCTTCCTCAAAAGCTGTCTAGCACGAAAAGAAGAAATCACACTGTGAGGGGTGGCACCACGGTCCCCCAACACTACAAAAACCGACTCGCCGGGAAAACAAAATCTAACAGTCTTCTCGCGGTAGTCAACATAAGCATAGCACGTGGGTAACCAATCCACGCCCAAAAGAACGTCGAAGTCCAACATCTCAAGAAGGATCAAATCGACCGGCAACTCTCTCTCGCCAATGCGGACGGTACAGGATCGGAACACGTGCCTAGCGACAAACGACTCTCCTACAGGAGTAGTCACAACAAGCGGCTAATTAAGCAAACCGGACTCTCTACCCAAACTCGGCACAAAGTGTGTGGATACGTACGAGTGCGTGGATCCGGGATCGAATAACACGTGTGCATCAACAGAACATACTGGAAGGATACCTGAGACCACCGCATTGGACGTCAGCACGTCCTGATGCGTCAAACAAAAACTCGCGCCTGTCCTCCACCTGCGACTGACTGTCCCCTGCCGGCAGCTGGCGGTCCTCTGCCTCGATCACCTCGTCCTCTATGAACAAATCCTCCATGACCACGACCTCTCTGTGCATGAGTCTGACGTGGAGTAACAGTAGGTACAATAGGCAACGCCCTCTGGGGTGGTGAAGGTGCCAATGTGACATGCGGTGCTGCCGCCTCCTTCCGTAGTATCTCAGGACAATCTCGCATACGATGATAAGAACTCCTGCAATGGAAACATCCCGATGATGGTCGCTGACCCTCCTAGGGATAGGAGCTAAACAACTGGCCTCGCCTCGAATCTCTGCCACCTGCAAGGTGCCTGTCATGGTGCCGAAAAGGCCATCTCTGCACTGATGTATTTGCACGAACTCTCTTCGGCTCTGGGACTGCCGAAGTCTCAGCAAGGCGCTCCTTAACCAATAATGCTGCATCTACAGCTACTGCGTATGTCTCGTAATGCTGCGCACTGATCGCAAGGAACAGTGATGTAAGCAAGCCTCGGACAAACCTCTTAACTCGCATCTCCTCGGTAGCCACTAAGTACGGAGCATAAAATGATAGCTCGGTGAACAGCACATCGTACTCTGCCACTGACATCTCCGGAGTCTGGCGTAAGGACTCGAACCTGCGTGCTCAAGCATCTCTGACACTCAGGGGAAGAAAGCAGGCAAGGAATAGCGCCACGAACTCTGTCCAGATCATAGGAGGAAGACCTGCTGCTCTACCCTTCTCGACTGATTCGCACCATTTCTGCGCAAGTCCTTCCAGGAGAAAGCTCGCGAACTCAACCCATCTCGCATCTGCGCATCTGAGGGAACGGCATATCCGAGCCATCCTATCAATGAAAGACCGTGGGTCCTCGGCTGCATCGGTGCCTGTGAAGACCGAAGGCTTCAGCCTCATAACTCTGACAGCGATACTGTTATAACCTCTGTAGCTGTAGGGGCAACTGCCTGTACTGTGGGTACCACCGCGGTCTCTGCAACGGGTGGAGCTACCTCTGGACGCTGCGCTCGAAGTGTCTCAACTAGAGATCCCATCATCTGGTGCATCTCCTGCATACTGGATCCTACCGTCTGGCGCATCTCCTGCACACCAGCCCTTAGCATAGCAATCTAATCTGTCACGGCAGGAACAGCCTGCTAGGGCAAAATCAGTGTACTACCCGGATCAGTCCTCCTCTCGGACGAGTCAACTCGAATCTCGGCCCTCGCGGCCGCTCTCTGCGCCCTCGTAGTCTTTGGCGGTATAATGGCTGAAAGGAAATGTAAGATTCGATAAGGGTACGGAAATCGAATCACAAAAATGTATATACTCGAGAAGGAATTTAAATCAACAAGTCCGAAGGTCGCTTATGCGGAGTACCATGTCGTGAGTATGCCGCGGAACATACACACGCTACGCCACTCTGCTTCAGCTACCTACTCCATCATACCAGGGTCATCCTACACTCCGAAAGGTAAAACCTACACTCTGATACCAACTTTGTCACGACCCAAAGTTTGGCCCATGACTAGCACTTAACCACGTAACGTCTACAGGCATAACGCGACTAAGTGAACCGAAAACCCAGAAATCAAACCAGTAAAAGTATAGAGTGTTTAAGTTTTAAATGGAAGCATTTACAAAGGTGCTAAGAAATCTTATGTAAACAATCACCAAGATAGCAATATACGACGCCGTAGCGAAGATCATGAGCAACAAGTGGGAACATCACAGATAGAATAAACTGCATAAGTAAAGTCGGCTCACAACGAGCTCGACACCAGAATACCAATAATATACATCATCATCCTTACACTGTCTCTAAGTCAAATACATATATGGTAGATGGAGAATACTAGATACTACAGTGTGTACAAAAGAAGTAACCAGATACTACAACCCACCTATCAGCAAAACAGCTCTCGCACCAACTCTAGTGGTATCTGTAGCCAAAAGATGTAAGAAAGCAGCCTGCCGCGACTACTCCGAGGGGCAACCTGCAAATATTGTGGCACAACGGGGGTGAGTTGCCAACTCGTGAATAGAAATAACATATAAAGGTAATCGCGAGCATGCACGTACTGCGCTACTCTATCATATGCCAGCAGATGATATCAATGCGTGATAAGCAGTATGTGCAATAACCATGCAAGTGCTCTATCAGGTAATATAGCTACAGGATGAGATACAATAATGAATGTTGAGCATTGGAAATATAACATCTACACGAAATGTCAACGTGGAGTATATAATCGGTGTCCATCAACGCACCCAGATCCTCCCCAATAGCTCAGGCGCCGGCACTCCCATCGGCCCTTAATCATGTACATCTCTGAGAATCACGAGTGCCCAACATCAGCACCGAAATATCATAAGTACTCATGTCCAACATCGACACGTAAATCCTCATCTATCGGGCCCCGTCAGTCCGGGTCAGCCCACGGGCTCCGTCTGCGGTATCGGCCCTCGGCCCTGGCAGTACGGATCATCCCGCATCCATCTATCGACTCTGGTCAGTATCCTCCGGATAACTGCCAGGTCCAACCAATCACCGGTAGGTAGTAGTCTCTCAGCCAGGCTCACCGTCTACTACACAGCGAAACCGTTCTCGCCCCGGGGTACCATACCGGGTCCACCATGTACCCGCAATCGGCCTCATCCGCCTCCTCGAATCGGGTTTCACATGTCGCTCTCAGCATCGAGAAAACACATGGTGGACGCACTGAAATATCATATCAAGGGTAACCGGGTTTTTAAAACAATTACATATTCTCTTTTTGAAATACCCATGATTCCCAAATCCAGAAATCTCATGGAAACAACATATCTCGATGCGTATAATCAAAATATGATGTATGCGACATGTAAAGAAAGGTAAGCATATCAGTAAGTCATGCAACATGGAATAGTAATGTGCACATGTCGATGGAAACCGCTCTTTTTAAAATGAATCAGTTTTAGAGAATATCATGCGGTCCCCAAATCTCTAATCAAGTCAGAATCATCTATGTATGTGTACAGATATAAGTGTACAATATGCCATGCAAGAATCATATCAGGAATGCAACAGTACTACAGTGTAGTGGCATGGCAATTATCGATGATGATGTGTGTGAGCCGGCAAATAGTGTACTTGGAACATACGCATCATCGATAATGGTGCTGGTGTCCTAACAACATGATGGTAATATAGCAATAAGCATAAGTAATGCGATGCAAATAATATGAATATGCGCAATATTGAAGAATCTACTTTGCAAACTACAGATCTAAGTATCAAGTATGAATATCATGTAATCCGAATCAATATGCAAGTCAAAGCAATGTGATATATGCATCAAGTATGAATATCATGTAATCCGAATGAATATGCAAGTCAAAGCAATGTGATATATGCATCAAGTATGAATATCATGTCCAGTCACATAAAAGATGAGCTACAACATAATGATCGCGGAAATTCTACAGTGTGAGTGTCATGACAATTACTAACGGTGGGTGTGTAACATGCAGGATAGTGCTCATGCAACATGAACCGTTAGTAATGGTGCGGTGTTCTATCAATTCTAGTTTATATACATATAGCAGAGAATGCGGTATGCACAAAATAGTAGCCATGAACAGTTAATGTAGGTAAATGTAATATGCTGCTACAAGGTCCTATCAGCCCTGACGCATAACGCCATGCGGGCGATTTTCCCGTAGATGTTAAATCTACTCTCCGTAGTCTCTCGCTAGTTATATCCGACGATTTGTTTCCCCTTCTTCGCGGCGTCCGTCGCACTCGCCTGCGAACCTAGAATTTCTCAATATATCACACATAAGCTCAAAACCATACAAACACGAAATTTAAGGTCAACTAGAAACCCGTGTCGCAAACCAAGCGCGTGTGTGCGCGATACGCTAACACGTGTGATTACGCGCCTGAAGTCACTCCGACGCGTCGCGATACGCAGAAACCCCAAACCCACACACACATATCACGCGTGTCGCGAAAGATTAAAAAATACGGGAAATAGGGTATTCAATTCCAGATTTTGATACAGAACAGATATTATGAAAATATATATACCAAAATACTCCACATAGCAGCAGAGACCATTGGCCAAAACCCCAACCACCAACTCACCCATCTGGCCGCAAATTGCGGCTAGAATGAATATTCCGGCGGCCTGTCTTGGGAATTGGGCTCCCAGGTTTTGTGTGTGCACTCTATACCCCCTATACATGCTACAGTAAATACAATTTATTCTGAAATAACTCGGGTAGCAGCAGATCCTACAGAGCCCTATTTCTAGTTAAAAACCACACTTTTGCACTAAAAAGGTACTTTATGGTATTTTTGTGCAAACCTGAAGCAAAACCTGGTTTAAATAGCTCTAATAACACTTAAAGTAGTTAACTAAACTAACAAAATCCCAATCTAACATTTGTATCACAAATATCCTTTAATATCACTAAAATGCACAAAAAATTAGATTTTTAGCAACCAAACACACAAGTTATGGAAATAGGGTGCTAGACATGAGTTGTTACCTTCTAAAGACCTTATAAAACACCAAAAGTTCCAGCTCCCTCCTCAAGTATGCAGATTTGCCTCCAAACACCTCAAAAAGCCCCTTTTCCCAAGGTTTTGTGATGAAAATGTGTTGATTTGTGTAGGGTTTTGTGTAAGGATCAAAGGGACATGAAAAGAAGAAGAGGAGATGAAGAAAATGTCATGGTTTTTGCTGTTTTTCTGTAGGAAATTCAGAATGAGGGAAAGAGAGAGAAGAGAGAAAGAAAAGGGGTCAAAAGTCAAGTTCCTTACCTAGCCCCCATGCCTCATTTGTTTATTTGGATTTTGATATTCAAAAAGGGTTATGACATGATTAAAATGGTGGGGATAAATTATCAAGCATGCAACAAAAGGAATGTTTAACACGTTACACTAAAAGACCTAAGTCATAAAATTGGCTAAGTGTGCAAGTGTACACTACAAAGGAAAATTTTCCAATTACGGTAAACCCGACTAAAATAACTAATAATCCTATGTACACATATAATAACACGCACAATTACTAATTAACACGAAAAACATTCTAAATGAATTTCAAAGTTTTACATAAAGATGGATATAACTTTTTTCTTGATAGAAATATCATGAACATTTACCTTGATAAGGTACTGGTTGCAGAAGGTACACTGTGTAATGGTATCTATGTTCTAAATCAGAATACAGTTCTCAATATACAAGACACACGTAAGAGGAAGAGTTCAGATACGAACGAATCCTACTTGTGGCATTGTAGACTTGGTCATATCGGAGAGAGAAGACTATGTAAGTTGCATAAAGATGGACTCTTAAACACGTTCAAGTTTTCATCGTATGAAACTTGTCAGTCTTGTCTCAAAGAAAAGATGATCAAATCTCCATTCACCGGACATGGAGAAAGGGCAGTAGAGCTCTTAGAACTCATACACAGTGATGTATATGGTCCAATGTCTATACATGGACGGGGTGGGTTCTCGTACTTCATCACATTCACTGACGATCTCTCTAGGTTTGGATATGTGTATCTGATGAAACACAAATCTGAAGCTTTTGAGAAATTCAGAGAATTCAGAAACGAAGTGGAGAACCAAATAGGCAAAAATATCAAGATCCTCCGGTATGATAGAGGAGGGGAGTACTTAAGCACGAAATTCCTGTATTACTTAAAAGAGAATGGAATTCTCTCTCAGCTTACTCCTCCGTGCACACCACAGCATAATGGTGTATCGGAGCGGAGGAACCGTACCTTGTTGGATATGGTTCGCTCCATGATGAGTAGTGCTGAGTTACCTCTTTCTTTTTGGGGACACGCGCTTTTGACAGCGGCATATCTATTGAATAATGTTTCGTTTAAATTAGTGCCTAAGACACCATTCGAGATATGGAATGGTAAAAGGCCGTATCTTAAGCGCATTAAGATATAGGGTTGTCCGACCTATGTAAAAGTACAAAATCCGGACAAACTTCAGGCACGTTTTGTTCTATGTAAATTTGTGGGATATCATAAAAATTCTATAGGATATCTGTTCTGCCACACCGAGGAACAGAAGGTGTCAGTATTTCGCCACGCCACCTTTTTAGAGTGGCAATTTCTTTCAAAAGAAAGAAGTGGGAGTTTGGTAGAACTGGAAGAAATTCAGCGACCACAAAATGAAACTGAAGATTTGACAGAACCTCAGGATTCAATAACCCCAGACGAACCTCAGCCACTCCGCAGATCTGGTAGGATTTCTCATCCGCCGGAGAGATACTACGGTTTTCTCATAGACGGGGATCGAGAGGATTGCATCTTGGAAGAAGATGACCCTACCAGTTTCAGTCAGGCCATTATCAGTAGGGACTATGGTAAGTGGCTGGATGCTATGCGATCTGAAATGGAGTCCATGTACACCAATAAAGTGTGGACCTTGGATATTGCTCCACCTGGGGTAAAACCCGTTGGATGCAAATGGATCTACAAAAGCAAACTTGGTGTAGATAGGCAGGTGGAAACCTATAAGGCTAGACTCGTTGCAAAAGGTTTCCATCAAAGACCTGGTTTGGACTATGACGAAACTTTTTCTCCAGTGGCTATGCTCAAATCCATCTGGATCCTACTTGCCATTGCTGCCTTCCATGACTATGAAATCTGGCAGATGGACGTAAAAATGGCTTTTCTAAACGGCAGTTTGGAAGAGTGTGTTTACATGGATCAGGCAGAAGGTTTTGTAGACAGTGGGAGAAGCGGAAAAGTGTGCAAGTTGCTTAAATCCATTTATGGATTAAAGCAGGCATCGCGGAGCTGGGACATCTGTTTTGATGAAGCAATCAAGGAATTTGATTTCATCAAGAACGAAGATGAACCATGTATCTATAAGAAGATTGTAAGACAAACTGTCGTGTTCCTAGTCTTGTACGTGGACTACATTCTCTTGATAGGAAATGATACTCCTATGCTACAATCGGTCAAGCTATTCCTGTCACAACGGTTCTCCATGAAGGACCTGGGTGATGCCACATGCATACTGGGGATCAAGATCTACAAAGATAGATCCAAGGGATAACTGGGACTTTCGCAGTCCAGGTACATAGAGACCGTACTAAAGAGATTTAGTATGGAAGATTCCAAACACGGTAATATACCAGCTGTAGGGTTCCTAGGCCCACTAACAAGGTTCTACAAGGCATCTACCATGCCAAAATCAAATTTTTATATGCCGAATAACCCTATGCAAGATTGTATACTAGAGATTAGGCGAAACTAAAAGCAAGCAAACTACTTTACTACTAAGTGAAAGGGATTACAACCTTCGTAGAGCCGGTCCTTCACTTCTAAAGCTCCGTGCTGACGTCCCTTCGCTGCGATCATCGGGATCCCGGACTCTAGCGATGGTTTCTTCGGAGAAATGAGCGGGCTAGGTCGTTGACTTCGAGGCCGAAGATGATCTACGTCGAGGAGACTCAAACTCAAGCTCCATCTTCACTAGGTCAAGAACTTTGTGAAGAGAACACCCTAAACTAAATGGCAAGTAGTAGAGGATGATGAAATAGGAAATGGGTTCACTTTGGATTTGGATTTCTCACTTTGTTTCTTCACTTTAAAATTTTTCTAGCAAGCTTCCTTCTTCTTGAAGAAGAAGAAGAAGAAAGAAAAGAAAATGAATTATATAAAATGAATAATCAAGTGAAGTCTAACATAATGCAATCATGGGTGACTTAACCTTTGTAGAGACTAAACCCTAGTTTGAGTTAATGGTTAGGTTAATGAAAATCTCATGCAAAACAAAATGGTTGGACTTTGTCAAAGATGCTTGAAAGCTTCATAAAGCTTCAAGCAAAGACATAGAAAGCCACCATTTTGTTTTACCAAAATAATTGAAAAACTAAACCATTAACTTAAATATGTTGTAAGTCATAGACAGACCCAAGTTTGCATGTATCATCAATCATGATACAAACTAGTGCACAAACATATATCATATATAAAACTTGTGCACATCAAGTGAGAAAATCAATCTTAAGTGAACAAATACCTGTTAATGTAAAGTAATATATCAAATATATAATTATACATTAAACCATTAAATCAATACTTGATTTAATGATCCAGTCATATCGCATATAACCGACTAATATCTAGTGTATCAATATATCGAATCAACACTTGATTCGGTAACCCGGCTATATCACATATAACCGACCGATTATACAAATCGCGAGAATAGAACACAGTATCACATACTGGTATTATTCTCGGTCCCGCACATATCTCGTATGCGCTCCTATTTCGTTTCGCCTGAGCCAGGAAACCTCTGTGTAGGACTCTAAAGACTCGTCAATACGCCGGCAGTAGGTGGTGATCATATCAATCACCCACAAGCCGCAAGCGGTATGCTAAACGTAACAGCCACCCGGGTATTGAGCGATCAGAAGATCAACGAGCAAGCTTGCTCACACTCCTGTGAATCCAATCAGTAACACTTACCGCACAGTCCGGTCTATTCGTCTGATATGTCGCATATCTCGCCTAGGGGTGGTAAACGTCAGACCCCAGCAGCTTGATAAGTCAAGCCGATGTAAGGTCCATAACAAGCGTGAAACTACTGATAAATCTTACCAGTAAATCACTGCAACCCTGGCCAGGGATTTCCAGTTATGGCCAGTCGAGCATAGCGCAACATCAACTACCAATACCGGGAGAGACGAATCCCCTCCTATCGCTTATTGCCTCCATGTGAATCGGGACTGTACCCAAAAACCACCTGTTTGCATGACTCAGTAAAGCCGTGGTAGGGTGGAAATCAAAGCACAGTGGGAGACACACAAGACTCTATGACGATCTCGGGTCAACAGACTAAGCTGTACCAGTGTCACCAGAGAACTGCCATCTGATGTGAAGTATAATACCATCTGGGAGTTCTCGGCGAGTCCGTTCAGTGTACCCAGTCTCCATTGAGCACCCGCATACCATCTCTGATGTCAAACACCAATGGATATGGGATCATCCAACGCCCATCTCATGGGTCGAGAAGATATACGCTAGTCTACTCTGGAATATTGATGCCCCTTCTCGATATTCCCACGACTAGGAACATTGAAGGATGTACTCATGGACTACCCAGGCCCCACTAGTATGATCTGCATCATAGTCCTGCAAGTCGAGCAAACATCCTTAGGGCTTTATCAACATGTAACACAGAGAGACAGAAAGTATACATGTTAAGATAAAGAGCAGCCAGAAAGTGTACTAACATGTCGAGCAAGAAAGTCCTACCTATATATGTCCCAGCATCCACTACAATATACATCTCATGTACAGTAATGGCCTCTAGGGCTTACATATGACTAACAATCTCCCACTTGCACTAGGGCCATCTGTAGCTGTGGTTGCAGTATCTCATACTCAACCATCCCATATACGTCTCTCTTTGGGAAAATGCCTTTGTGAGTGGATCCGCCGTGTTGTCCTCTGAGTCTACTCTCCTAACCTCGATCACCCTGGAGATCAACTATCTCCGTGATCAAGTGATACTGCCTTGGAATATGTCTGGGTCACTGATGGGACCGTGGTTCCTGGGCCAAAGCCTCACCTCCATTGTCATACAATGGTAGGAACCTAGTTCATCTCATGAACTAATATACACCCAAACTGCCTCTTTGGTAGTATCTTTGATAGTGATGTCACCAGCCTTTATCGTCTAGTTTGCCACGGTATCTTAGCTTGGAACTCTTCGAACATACCGTCCCTCCACTGAGGGTAAAAACAATGCCTGTGACTGACATTCAGTCGTCCTTTTCACCCTGGAACCTTTCCAGTGATTCTCCCCAGGATCCATTGATACCATCTTACTATACCTAGTGAGAATCCTAATATCCATTTAGATCTATCCCATAGATCCATAACCCAGGATTTAGGAGGTATCACTTTGATCCTATTTGGAGAATCCTTGTGATAAGTGGAGATTGTCCGAGCCTAGCATAGGAAACTCCTTCCATATCAAAGGTATGTCATCCACGTACTCTACGAGGATCACCACCTTACTCTCTACTATCTTTTTGTATATACAAGGTTCATCTACCATTTTGATGATGTCAAACTCTTTGACTAACTCATTAAAACAGATGTTCCAACTCCGCGTTGCCTGCTTTATCACACAAAGCATCTTGCACACGTTTCCGTTGCTCCCACTGTTTACGAAGCCCTCTGACTGTGTTCTTATAGACGCTCTTTTCTAAATCAATATTTAGAAAAGTAGTCATGACACCCAACCACCAGATATCGCGGTCATGGTATGCAGCAATGGCAAGTAGGATCCGGAAGGACTTAAGCACAGCCATTGGAAAAGTTTTCATCATTATCCACGCCTGGTCGATGACGAAAACCTTTAACAAGTCTAGTTTTGAAAGTCTCAACTTTTCCATCTACACCAAGTAATCTTCTCAAGATATACTTGCTCCTGATGGGAATTTAACCCTCCAGATATAGCAACCAAAGTTCATACTTTGTTGGTGTACATGGATTCCATCTAAGATCGCTAAGCATCCAGCCATTCTTACAGAGCCCCCACTCCTGATGGCCTGCTCGAAACTAGTTGGGTCATCATCTCATGATGAAATCCTCGCTCCTACTGTCATCGAGAAACCGAAGTATCTCTCAGGTGGATGAGGAACCCTGCTAGATCGGCGGAGAGGCTGAGCTTCGTCGGAATCATTGAATCCTTTGGTTCTACCAAATCATCAGCTGTAGATGGAACTCTTTCCAGTTCTACCTCATGACCACTAATTTCTTCATAAGAAATTCCTTTTCACAAAGGTGGTATGTTGAGAAACAAAACATATTTTGTTCCTCTGTTAGGTAGAAGATATTCCCTTGCGAATGCTTGGGATATCCAACAAACTTCTGCAGAACTGACTTTTCCTTGACCTTGTCCGGATTTTGGTTTTAGACATAGGCTGGACAACCCCAAATCTTAACAAACTTAAGATATAGGCTCTTCCTATTCCATATCACATATGAAGTGGTAGGCAATGGATTTGATTGGAACCCTATTCAATAGGTATGCAGCTTCTCAAGTGCATAACTCCCAAAAGGAAATAGGAAACTCAGTAGTACTCATCATAGAGCGCACCATATCAAATAGGGTGTGATTTCTCCGCCCCGATACACCGACGTGCTGTGGTGTATACGGAGGAGTAATGCTGAGAGAGAATCTCATTCTCTTTTAGAATAGTCCAGGAATCCCGTGCTCAAGTATTCTCCTCCTTGATCTCATCATAGGACATAATACTTCTACCCGGTTTTGGTTCTCTACTTCTAACTTATATTCGGTGATTATCTCAAAAGTTTCGGACTTGTGTTTCAACAGGAACATATGTCTGAATCTAAAGAGATCATCAGTGAATGTAATGAAGTACAAAGAACCGGTCCTGGCATGTATAGACTGGGGACCTTCATACATCACTATGTATCAGTCCCAGGAGTTCACTAACTCTTTCTCTGTTTCCAGTAAACGGAGCTATGGTCATCTTATCTTTGTGACATGACTGGAAAGTTTCATAAGATGTAAATTTAAACTGATTTAAATATGCATCTAAATGTAACTTAGCTAGTCGGGTCGCATTGATATGACCTAGTCTACAATGCCTCAAGAAGGAATCGTTTATTTTTGAACTGCTCCTCTTGTGCGTGTTCTGTACGTTAAGAACTGCGGTTTGATTTAGAACATCTATGCTTTTAGATAACGTGCCTGAACCGATCAACTCTTGATATAGGAAATGTTCAAAACATTATCCAACAATACAAAATTATATCCTTTCTTTACTAATAAAGATACTGATATGATGTTGTATATCAGGTTCGGTATCTAATAACATTCGTTCAGAATCAGTGTATTCTGGAAATACAGGGTGACAACTGCCAACACTTTGGCTGCAACAATTGCACTGTTTCCAATTCTTGAAATTTATCACCCGTTCTCAGTTCTCTACCTATCTGTAACCCATGTAACATATTACATATGCGGGATCCTGATCCGGTATCTAATACCCAGGACGTAGAGGATACAGAGAAACAGTTCTTTGTAATGAACACACCCGAAAAAGATGCATCATCATGCACTTTCTTCGTTTGGGAGGCATAGGAATCTTGGTATTCCCCTAATTCCTGCTCTGTCTTATTATAAGTTGGAGCGGGACCAACGTTCTCCAGCTCAGTATAACAAGTGGGTTCTGTCAATACATCTATATTATTATCTTGATTAAGGCGTGACATGGTTGCTACCTGGAGAGAGAGAGAGAGAAGACAACACTTTGCGTGCGCTCTTGCAAGATTAGATTGGTTATATATTTTATCTAATCAGGATGGCTCCCACTGTTTCTATCAAATCTTCCTTCAAACCCTAAAAGAAAGACTAGCCGGGATTAATTACACTCTACAAGTTCGCCAATCTTTCAGCCAGGCCAGTGTCGTTACTTTGAGGGAGGTTCCCCGTGCTTTCGCACGGACCTAATTAAAATAAACCTTGTTTTCCCAGGGGCGTAACCCCGTTGACACCTTTCTAGACACCTACTTGATCGGCTAATTATAAAGTGCAAAACTCTCCCAGGAGTAGCAATTACTCGCAGTGGGTATCGGGATCCAACTATCTCATAGAAGGTATGCAACCTCATTGCAAATTTCAACACTTGAAACTCCCGATAAAGGTTTTTACCCCTAGCACCTATGACCTTGGCTATGGTCAACAAATCATAAGCACTAGTCAAGTTCTACCCGTCATTTTGTGATTAATTAGACCCACCCACATGACCCTTGGCTAAGGTCAACAAAGTCACGCGACTGTCCTAACTAATCGCATCATATGCTGTGTAGGAAGACACCACTTAGCTACCGTACACTGTGCCTTGACTATGGTCAACAAACACAGCACGAATACTAAGTACTCTACTGCCTAAAATGACGGAGGGTTGCGAATGGTTTTTAAGAAAACCTTTAATGCTTTGAACTTGATCTCGTTGCAGAATCAAATGGTTTTAAATGGAGTGTTTTTGAGGCTTTTGTTAGTTTCGCTGAAGAGGTCACTCCCGGTGAAGGGATCTCGGGTCTTTCCTCGTCGAATGAGGTGCAGGATATTCACAATACCACTATGCAAAGCAAGAACTAGAAAAGCAATCAAAAGACAAACCGAAGGTTGTAGCATCTGCTAGTTATTGCTAAAGAGGTCACTCCCGGTGAAGGGATCTCGGCTCTTTCCTTATCGAATAAGGTGCTGGATGTTCTACAAGGAACACCGCTATGCAAAGCAACAACTAGAGCTACCTAATTTTTGAAATTCGATTCCACAACATCATTTAGGTTTATTTTCTTTCATTAATTTCATTAATGAATGTCCCATCATTTAAGTCCACCTAAAACATCACAGATAAATACAACGTACACTTATGCCATCCGCATTCGCCTCGATGTCCCGTCTGCACCGTTAGGTTAGGTAACTAACGGCAGAGCGGGGCAGGGCTAGTGCGGGTGTAAAACATAAGCAACGTCTATATAATATATCATATATACTATATACAATATCTATCTGAACATATCACATGATCACATCACAGATAACGCAGCAGAAAACATCATATGAAATATTAGATATACTAGGACGTCCGTGTTTTATTTTGAGCCTGTATAAAACACGGATTCCACGGTCGTGATGAATAGCCAATCCCATACCCTTAGACCCCTACGAGAGCAGCAAGCAACCCTACCAATTCTAGAGTTAGGAGACCCGATATCGACTCCTCGAGATGGTCTCCCACTGGACCCTAGAACCCGGTTACTTGTGCTCCCCGCCTTGGGTCTATCCTAATGCGGAAAAGTAAATAATATACAATGGTGACATCATCCTCAACCCGGAAGTGCCCCAATAAAAGAATATTACATACAATGAATTTTACATGAATGAAAATGAAAAACTCTCATCTCACATAAAAAAAACCCGGCTATTCATACACGACGATCCAATATAACATATCCAGCAACACATAACATCACATGTCATCAACGTAAGTAAGTATGCATACACCAATTGTCGCCGACGTATAGCAACGAAAACCGGCGATACAACTACATACTACACTTACGGTCACAGAAAAGAAAGTGTAAGACTACAACAGTTGGAATCCGCAACCTCCTTAGACATCACATTCCAAACAATTATAAACCCCGCATTTTAGTCACATTATCGAAAACTCTTTTCAATATCAAGTCGGGCAATTCAACAAGATTCCCGACATCCTGAACGAATGCTCGCCGCAAACATTAGTAGACGGCTGCACCCCCGATACCGTCGACGAAGTGCACTAAGGCGGAACACCGCTGCCGCGAGCAACCGAACGGATGCTTTTGGCGACGGGGTTCTTCTACAGTCACTTGGTCGGGGCTATGGGGAGTGGCTATCTATTAAGTTTACCTGGCGAGTATCCGCGTACGCAACGTGATTGCGACGAACTTTTGATCACATCAAAATCCCGTGGCAACCGATCATCTGAGACTAAATTGCTAGATTTATAACATTGAAATGAGTTATCTCATAACTATTTGTGGATTCCAAATACTGTATCACATTCCAGATAACTAGACAATGTTAAACTTTCCAATCGAATAATCAAACACCCAAGTTTTCCCAAATAGTTCTCAACACTTGAAATAAATTTAAAAACATCCATTTCATGCCACAGTACCAACGGTCCAGCCGTAGAAGGGTCAAGCCAACGCCTCACATGTGGCACGCCGTACTGCCCCAAACCCTAAGGTTCAAAAGGCAGTTCAAGACGGTCAGTTAAGGTTTGTTGTCTTTTAGAGGGTCCATCGCGTTACTTGCATGACTTACAACGTTCTTAAACTACGGAAAAATCCAACACTTGGAAATTTTCCGGCAGGGGAAAAGTGAGACATTGATATCCGGTCGAACTTTTTAACACGTTCTAAATTACCCGGAAAAAACACATAGACGAAGTTAAACTTTCCGATCGAATCAACGAACTCCCAATACAACCCAGAAAACTCAACATTTAAGTACAAATTAAAAAATTCCCAGAAGAATCAGGAAGCAACTACGGTTATTACTGTGCAAAGCACTGTCCTTGATGCTACAGCTTGGTCGCGGAATCGCCGCGCATACCCTGGTACGGCCGCGGTTTTTGCGGCGTATTGATTGAATTGGGGGCACGTGCTGCACAGTAATTCCTAGAAAACCCTGCTGATTTTTTTGAGCATTTTTAATTTGGAAAAATCCACAGTTTTAAAAAATGTACAGAGAAGGGTATAGATTAGGGTTTCGGGGTTCGATCGGATTTCTAACTTCGTCTACACTTCGCCTAAAGCTCTAGCTAGGCTCTGATACCACTGTAGGGTTCCTAGGCACACTAACAAGGTTCTACAAGGCATCTTCCATGCCAAAATCAAATTTTTATGTGCCGAATAACCCTATGCAAGATCATCGGGATCCCGGCTTCTAGCGATGGTTTCTTCGGAGAAATGAGTGGGCTAGGTCGTTGATTTCGAGGCCGAAGATGATCTATGTCGAGGAGACTCAAACTCAAGCTCCATCTTCACTAGGTCAAGAAAATTGTGAAGAGAACACCCTAAACTAAATCATAAGTAGTACAGGATGATGAAATAGGAAGTGGGTTCACTTCTCACGTTGTTTCTTAACTTGAAAATTTTTCTAGCAAGCTTTCTTCTTCTTGAAGAAGAAGAAGAAGAAGAAAGAAAAGAAAATGAATTATATAAAATGAATAATCAAGTGATGTCTATCATAATGCAACCATGGGTGACTTAACCTTTGTAGAGACTAAACCCTAGTTTGAGTTAATGGTTAGGTTAATGAAAATCTCATGCAAAACAAAATGGTTGGACTTTGTCAAAGATGCTTGAAAGCTTCATGAAGCTTCAAGCAAAGACAAAGAAAGCTACCATTTTGTTTTACCAAAATAATTAAAAACCTAAACCATTAACTTAAATATGGTGTAAGTCATAGACACACCCAAGTTTGCATGTATCATCAATCATGATACAAACTAGTGCACAAACATATATCATATATACAACTTGTGCACATCAAGTGAGAAAATCAATCTTAAGTGAACAAATACTAGTTAATGTAAAGTAATATATCAAATATATAATTATACATTAAACCATTAAATCAATACTTGATTTAATGATCCGGTCATATCGCATATAACCGACTAATATCTAGTGTATCAATATATCGAATCAACACTTGATTCGGTAACCCGGCTATATCACATATAACCGACCGATGATACAAATCACGAGAATAGAACACAGTATCACATACTGGTATTATTCTCGGTCCCGCACATATCTCATATGCGCTCCTATTTCGTTTCGCTTGAGCTAGGAAACCTTTGTGTAGGACTCTAAAGACTCGTCATTACGCCGGCAGTAGGTGGCGATCATATCAATCACCCATAAGCCGCAAGCGGTCTGCTAAACGTAACGGCCACCCGGGTATTGACCGATCAGAAGATCAACGAGCAAGCCTTCTCACACTCCTGCGAATCCAATCAGTAACACTTACCGCACAGTCTGGTCTGTTCGTCTGGAATGTCGCATATCTCGCCTAGGGGTGGTAAACGTCAGACCCCAGCAGCTTGATAAGTCATGCCAATGTAAGGTCTATAACAAGCGTGAAACTTCTGATAACTCTTACCAGTAAATCACTGCAACCCTGGCCAGGGATTTCCAGTTATGTCCAGTCGAACATAGCGCAACATCAACCCCCAATACCGGGAGAGACGAATCCCTTCTTATCGCTCATTGCCTCCATGTGAATCGGGACTGTACCCGAAAACCACCTGTTTGCACGACTCAGAAGAGCCATGGTAGGGTGGAAATCAAACCACAGTGGGAGACACACAAGACTCTATGACGATCTCGGGTCAACAGACTAAGCTGTACCTGTGTTACCAGAGAACTGCCATCTAACGTGAGGTATAATACTATCTGGGAGTTCTCGGCGAGTCCGTTCAGTATACCCAGTCTCCACTGAGCACCCGCATACCGTATCTGATGTCAAACACCAATGGATATGGGATCATCCATCGCCCATCTCATGGGTCGAGAAGATATACGCATGTCTACTCAGGAATATCGATGCCCCGTCTCGATATTCCCACGACTAGGAACATTGAAGGATGTACTCATGGAATACCCAGGCCCCACTAGTATGATCTGCATCATAGTCCTGCAAGTCGAGTACACATCCCAAGGGCTTTATCAACATGTAACACAGAGAGACAGAAAGTATACATGTTAAGATAAAGAGCAACCAGGTAGCGTACTATCATGTCGAGCAAGAAAGTCCTACCTATATATGTCCCAGCATCCTCTACAATATACATCTCATGTACAGTAATGGCCTCTAGGGCATACATATAACTAACACCAGCATTGCACGGAATCACCCTCTCCAAGAAGATGTCTCCCAAGACTGACGAGGAGAGGGTTCGTTTGAGCATTATACCCTATACTTCGGTAGTAGGATCTATAATGTATGTGATGCTATGTACAAGACCAGATGTAGATTACGCGCTAAGCGTGGTGAGCCGGTATCAGTCAGACCCAGGTGAGAACCACTGGACGACAGTGAAGAACATTCTCAAGTACCTGAGAAGGACTAAGGAGATGTTCCTGGTTTACGGTAATGGAGACCTCAGGGTCACGTCCTTTACCGATTCAAGCTTCCAGAGTGACAAGGATGACAGCAAGTCTGTCTCGGGTTTTGTATTTACCCTCAATGGAGGGGCGGTGTGTTGGAGGAGTTCCAAAAAGGATACCGTCGCAGACTCGACGATGGAGGCTGAATACATTGCTGCAAGTGATGCCGCAAAAGAGGCGGTTTGGATGAGGAAGTTCATTAGTGAACTTCAGGTGGTTCCATCCATTGTTTTCCCAATAACTTTGTATTGCGATAACAATGGGGCTATAGCTTTAGCGAAGGAACCCAGGTCCCATCAAAAGTCCAGACACATCTTAAGGCGGTATCACCTGATCAGGGAGTTCATTGATCGCCAGGAGATCGAGGTACGGATAGTGGACACAAAAGACAACACGGCGGATCCATTCACAAAGGCCCTCTCTTAAACACAGTTTGAGCAACTTTTTGAGCTATTGGGTATGTGGTACGCCAGCAGCTAGCTTTAGTGTAGACGTTGGGTATGCGGTACACCAATTACTGACCTTTAGTGCAAGTGGGAGATTGTTGGATATGTATGCCCTGGAGGCCGTTATTGTATAGTACTAGTTTGTATAATACATTTTGGAAGCTTGGGATATATACGGGTTTACGACAGTCTTGCTCAATATAGTAGTATGCTACTTGGTTTGTTTCTATCTTAATATGTGTATATGTTTCTTTTAACATATTGCTAATACATATTGATGGAGCCCTTAGGATCTTTGCTTGACTACCAGCGTTGTGATGGCGATCACACTAGTGGGGGCTGGGTAGTCTATAAGCACATCCTTATTCCGGTCCCTAGTCGTAGGATTATCGAGACAGGGCATCGATACTCCAGAGTAGACTGGTGCATACGCTTCTCGTCCCAGTAGGGGAGATGGTCTATCCCACAGTCATCAGTACGTCGTACTGGAGATAGTATGTAGGTACTCGTTAGGTTATGAGTACACTGGACAGGACTCGTCGGGAACTGTTGGTTGGTATTATACCTATCGTTAGTTAACAGTTCGCAGGTGATATGAGTACAGCTTAGTCCGTTAACTTGACACTGCCACTTCGCCTCAAGTGCGTTCCCACCATTCTTTGATTGCTACCCTACCATAGCTATATTGAGTCGTGCAAACAGGTAGTAGTTGGGTGCAGTTCCGAAGCACTTGGAGGCAGTGACGGTTAGACAGGATTCTTCTCTCCCGGTATTGGGGGTTGATATCGCGCTGTGTCTAGGAGAGCCATTACACATAGTCGTCCCTGGCCAAGGCAAGCGAGATTTACTGGTAGTGTTTTCCAGTAGTTTCTCAGGGTGTTCTGGGCTACACTCCGACATGACTTGTACTGCCATTAGGGGTCTAACGTTTACCGCCCCCTAGGCCCGACATGCAATACCCATAGACGAACAGATCGGACTGTACGGAGATTGTCACATTCAGGCTCAGTAGGAGTTCGGATGGGGTTTACCTCGTCGGCCTTCGTGTCGACATCTACCTGGGACCGTTACGTACAGCTAGTGCCGCTTTCGGTCTGTGGTTAAACCCACTGCCAGCGTAGTGTCGAGTCTTTAGAGTCCCACAAAGAGAGTTTCCCTGCACTGGGCAAAAGGTGTAGTGGCCGTATGGTTTTACGGCAGGGCTGCGATCACTTACGTGCACTTGTATGCGTATGGTGTTCGGGCAGACAATACTAGTGGGCTTTGGTTTAAGCCGGATCCTAGTATTGTATGGATGGATTAGTTTTGTCTTCTGTGCATTCGTATTCTACGGAATGCGGATGCGGGTGTGTATGCACGGTTGTGAGGAGCGAAGGAGTTGCCTCATTTGGGTTTGACCATTGACTTGGTCAAAACCATTATGAGATGGAGGAAAATATTTACTAACTTTTTTAATGATAATTGTGTTATGGCTAATTTCTTTGACCATTTGACCATGTTGACCATTTGACCAAGTTGACCATTGTTGACTTAGATATTTTTGTGAGCACTAGATGCTTCTTTGGCTTTGGATTTAACTTGACATGATAATGGTCAAATCAAGGGTTGCCATCACAATTTATCATGACAAAAGGTTGGTAATTATTTTGTTTATGGATCATTATCTCATTCTCATTCTCTCTCATCAAAAGAGAGCTCCCATGGTTCTTCTTTTTCCTCCTCACTAGAAATTTCTATAGCTCTCATGTGTTGAGAAAAATAGAATCTAAATAGACAAACAACTTCATCACAATACTCTACATCACCTAGGACATCAAGCTTAGCATTCTTGTTGCCCTAGTTACCTCGGTTCTTGAGGTGGAGCTTGGACTATTGACTCTCGAGTGGATCATCTTCGAATCAAGAAGGCCGGAGTTCAAGCACGATCCATACTACCATCGAGGAGCTTAAGGAGAGGATCGAAGACCCGAAGGACTTGGTTTCTTTAGGTATAACTTCTATCATAGTAGATAGAACTCTTTTAAGTGCTAACTAGGTTTATGGTAAAGATCCAGTTAGGGTTCATGTTAGCGCCAAGTTCGTTATCGCTACGAAATTTTTGTTCCGCTTTTGGCCACGGAAGTTGGCCGGGGCGCTAGTGTAACCCTTCATAAATTAATCACATTCCTACAAAATCCCACAGCACACTCTCATCTCACAAAAACCTTCACAAATATCCTCAACAAATACAAAATCATTTAATGCAAAGGACACCGCACAAGAAAACCCATTCCTATAAAATGGTTCACTGCCCAATAATGCCAGCTGATTGTTGATATTTTCCGATTGTGTGTGTATATCAAATGGTCCCCGGCAACGACGCCATTTGATTGTTATGAAATTCTTGTTTGTGTAAATCAAATCAAATGATCCCCGGCAACGGCGCCATTTGATTGAATTGAATTCTTATTTGTGTGTATCAAATCAAATGATCTCCGGCAATGACACCATTTGATTGAATGATTTCTTTGTGTGTCGGTTTAGAAAATGTATAAAATTCACAATCAAAGAATTATTTGACCGCAATCAATAACGGTGTCGAATGTAGCGCGTTAGTAAGTGGGGATCGTCCACAGGGAAAGTGTAATCGTTCGTCTTTCGAATTAGATGAATTGAAAATTTAAAGAAAAGAAAACAAACAATTCATGATTTATATTTGAAGTTCAAGAATTAGAAAATCTAGATCTAATAAAAGTAAAAGACAGAATCATGAATTTAGAGTTTGTTTCTTTTTCCAACCAAATATCAAGAATCGAAATAAGGCTCGTAGGAATCAATCGGATCTATAGACGTGATGCAATCTCAAGATGACGTATTTTTATCCTTCGATGAATTGATACTAGATCGATGATGATTGACGAGAATTAGGGATTCTTGTGAAACTAGGGTTTCATCTTATCTCTTGTTCCTTTGTCGATATCATTCACATTCTAGCCTCTAGTAAATTCAAGAAACGATCGTAGAACCCTAATTTCGAGCGATAACAATCAAGAAAGCATCACAACGAAACTAGGTCATCGATTCTTGAACTTGCTAGGGTTTACAAAACTCATAGGACTCAAGAATCGTATTAAGATTTGTTATATCATCTTTCTATTGATTGTCTCTACTCCTTGACGAGCGGAGTTTTACTCAAACATCACAACAAAAACTACAATTACAAATTGAGATCGAATCATAATGCAAGAATTTAAAGAAAGTAAGATTAAAGAATTTCACCATTCATTTATATCAACAATTTCATTACATTCGCTCAAGAACTACAAGAGGAAGAACTCGATCGTCGATTTGGATTTGCTCGGCTCCGTGAGTCGCGGATCGGCTTGGATCACTTGCTCGATTGGAGATCGGCTCCGCTCCTAAAAGGTTGAAGGGCTTCTTGCTTGATTGGTACTCGGGATCTTAAATTTGGATTGGAATTAGGGTTAGGGTTTCGCACAAGTTTTGTCACTAGACTTGTGGAAGAAGATGATGAATTGAAGAAGACTAAAGATTATTGAAAAAATGAATTAATGAACAACCTTTAACCCTAGGTCTAGGCTTCTATTTATAGACTTCCCCAAACCCTAGATCTAGGATTAGACTTTGAATTTCCCTCCAAAAGTTAGTTAGAGGAGATTTGAATTTCCCTCCAAAAGTTTGTTGAGGAGAAGCTTCTAGATGAAGTTAGTTAGGAGCTTAATTAGGATTAGCTTAATTAATCTTCTTTGCTGATCTGGAAGAAACTTCGAGGGTTTTCTGGAATTTGCCATAGATTTCTGAGCTTTAGGCACTGAAATAGGAATAATGCAGCAAAATTGGATGGATGATGTGGCAGAACCGCCGCAGAACCGCGGCTCAAGCCGGCTCCCGCCGCGGTTCCGCGGCGCTTTGGAGGAGTTGGGGCTCGGGCTCTCTGGTACTTGTTGGATTTGATATGTGGGCCTTTTTCTGATATGTTGATTTGTATTATTCCCTTTGGATTGCTACCAGATCTCAGGTCTTTGAGTTGGCGTAATGTTTGATCAGCAAAATGACAATTTTAGCTTTTCTTCCGGATTTTCCTGCATAATTTCTCAAGACAAGTGTTGCGCAATATTGGGATGATGCGATGCCATAAAATACAGTCAATTTCCCTAGAAATGCCGGTTTTAAGGTCTAACACATGTAATCTGATATTTTACGACTGTTTTGTTAATATGTGAAATATGAATGTCGAACACTTCTATATGAATGCAAATGATAGGGAAATTGCTGGTTAAAAGATGCAATATTTTCGACCGATCAAATTCCCCCAAACTTATTTTCGATCGTCACGAGCGAACTGTTTTATTAAAAAGAGAAGGAGAAAATAAAGAAAGAGAAAAACTAACTAGCATACTTTCGTAGGCAACACGATTGCACTGAGCACGTGCAACAATCCTTTAAACCTCTAGGTGTCCCTAGTAGGAGGAGTGTTGTCTCCTGAGGGTTTTCAGCGGATTGCACCCACAAAATCCAATAATAAAAGGAAGATTATGAATATTACATTTAAAGACAAGAATTGTAAAAGAAAAGCTTTGAAAATTAGGGTTTCCAACTAAGCTAGCTTTTCGGTTGTCATGAGCCCTATCTTAATGGTCATGAAAAGATGTCAGAAATCACGTCCTCCCTCAATAAAACATCGTCTTATTCTTCATTCCTATCTTTCATTCAAACATCGATCATACAACCTTGCGTGTGTGTAAAGGACATCCCTACACCCGGAGAATTCAATTCAAGCTATCATACTCTTGCCCATCAGCCTCAGTACTTTTTAATTAATGAATATTTAGACGAATTTGCTCACACACTTTCATGCGACCGTTAATACTTCATGAGGTACTAACCGACCGATTACTCATGTGCTTGCTTATTTGGTGTATTTCCTCGTCTTGCACCACCTAAGGCATAGCAGTGACTCCCAGTCCAGTTGGCCTTAGGGCACTAGGTGAAGAGGCACCCTCGCTATATATTTTTTTATTGCCCTTGGTGATAACAAAACCAGTGTCCATTTTTCTTACCATTTTATATTTTCTTCATTTTTTTATTTCCTTCATACTTTTGGCTTAAAGACAAGAGCATTTCAAGGTATCCTCTACTATCCCAGGCTTCAAGACGTGTGTTAGTGCAAATAGCAGGGTATCAACGTTCAAAATGTTTGGCTTCCAGAATAGAAACTATTTTTCAGACTTATTTTTATCATCAGATTAGTGACGTCTTTCATTTTACTAACTCTTGGGACAACGGCTCATAACTACTTATTACTAGTTCGTATAAGAAAACTTCTAATTTTCTTGGTTTTCTTAAATTTTTCTAATCTCATGGATGTAATTTTTCATTATCTAAACATTCATTATCTTATTTATGTACAAAAAATATTTATATATTTTGAATTTTTTAAAAAAAAATTATAGGTTTTCAAAAATGTTTTGTGCTTATGCAAAGTATGGTACTAATGATGCGAAAATAAGCACAAACCTCCCCAAAACTTGTTTTCAACTGTGTCCTCACTGTTGCCATCTGCTAAATCCCGAAAAACCTGTAAGCTTAGGAGGAATTTATTAGTGGGGGCAAAATATTTAAGTGAAGATCCTCCCCAAAACTTATTTTGGCTCAAAATTTTGTAAAGATTTTCTTTCCAAGAGCCAGAAAAAATGCCCCCCCCCAAACTTGAGTTATGCAATGTTAATCTTTGAAAGTCACATGAGGGTGTCAAAAATCAATGGTCGATGCCAAGCTTTGCAAAGACCGAATGTCAACACCAACCATTCAAAAATTTTGTCAATGCAGTGCTCTGGTTGGTGGAAGAAAAAGTGGGGAAAGGGTAAGGGTTGGAATAGAATGTGTGTGCGTCTCATTTTGGGGAGACGATGCAGTGTATGCGATGGATTACTCGCATTCTTTTTACAATTCAGAAAAAGGGGTGGAGGTTCAATTTCATTGATTGGGAGATGATTCATCTCAACACCCGTGTCATTCAAAAATGCGAGTTCATCAGCGAAGATTTCCTCAAAAGTTCCATCAATACCCCGATGAATAATGTCATCACAAAGTGCGGGGTGATCTTCAGACTCTAAAAGCAGTTCATAATCAGTGTTAGTTGTTGACCCGGACATCTCGATGGAAGAGTCCGTATGTATATGATACATAGTTGGGTCAAACAATAACGTATGAAAAGAGTCAAGATCGATATCAGGAGGATCATCAAATTCGCTGCTGTCGACATCCATTAAGTCGACAGAACAGACATGAGCAGTAGGTTCGGAGGGTACACTTCCCAACTTGTAAATGTTCAGCTCTATTGACCTATTCCCGAAAGATAGGGTCATAGAACCGTTACGACAGTTGATAATAGCATTGGAAGTGGCCAAAAAGGGGCGACCTAAAATCACCGGAATTTGATTCCGTGGGTTCGCTACAGGCTGTGTATCAATTACAATAAAATCCACAGGGAATATAAATTCCCCTATTTTTATTAACACATCCTCCAGTTCACCCCTGGGTTTGGTGATTGATCGGTCAGCCATCTGGAGAGTTATGCTCGAAGGCTTCAACTCTCCGATCCCTAGTTGCTCATAGACTGAGTATGGAAGCAAGTTAACACTAGCGCCAAGGTCTAGTAGAGCACGATTGATGTGTTTTCCCCCGATAGAAATGGAAATAGTAGGATATCCAGGATCCTTACGTTTCCTCGGTAATTGCTGGGGAAAGGCTGTGTCTACTGTTTTTGCCATGAATATCTTCTTGGGCACTTGAGTCTTCCTCTTCCTAGTGCACAAGTTCTTAAAAGTTTTCGCATAGGACAGAACTTGTTGGATAGCATCTAGGAGAGGGATGTTGATGTTAACTTGCTTAAAAATGTTCATAATCTTCTCCATATGTGGACTTGGTGTGTTAGCCCTTAACCGATTAGGATAAGGTGCTTTAGCAATAAGCGCTGGGTCCATCATAGGAGAAGGAAGTGTGTGTGGACCCGATCCCAAAATAAAAGTGGGGATCGTCCGTGGAGGGGTAAAAGAGGTGGGCTGAAGTGGCGAGCCTTTTGGAAAACGAAGAATAGG
The DNA here is from genome assembly GCA_030015575.1 of Agapanthus africanus. NCBI lineage: Eukaryota > Viridiplantae > Streptophyta > Magnoliopsida > Asparagales > Amaryllidaceae > Agapanthus > Agapanthus africanus. The sequence goes on from JASDDO010000010.1 coordinate 138,837,313, forward strand.
CTCGGAAGAAGGTGGTGGGGTAGAAGAACTAGGATCAGAACTAGAAGTGTGTGTGTGAGGAAAGGTCTCAGCCGGGGTGTTATTGATTGATTTTTCTGTATCATCAAACTCTTCCCCAACGTGGTTGTCAAGCACTTTTCCAGATCTCAACGTGAGTGCATCCACATGATGTGAATAGCCAGGATTGGGTAAAGGTTGAGCTGGAAGTTTCCTTTTCTCTCTTGCACGCATTTCGGCTTTTAGTTATGCAATTTGTTCTTCCATCGATTTGATATTCTCATTTTGAGAGACAATGATCTTCATTACATTCTCGACGGAAGATTGCAAAATTGTCGTCCCTTGGATGGATTGTTTCATGAAAGTATCCAAGGTTTGTGCTAGTGCAGAGGTATTATCTGTACCGGTGAATTGCAAAGGACTAGAGGTGCAAAAGTGTTGGCCGGATTTTGGAAGTTTTGTGCTTGGAAGGGGTGCTGACTTAATTGAAGTGGTGGCTGCTGTTGTGGTGGAGGGACCCTTTGGAAATTATGTTGGGTTGGAACCGTGTTTTGAGATTGTGATTGGTTCCAAGCAAAATTTTCCTCCAACCCTGATTATGTGTGGAAGAAAATGGGTCGTTTCTATGTCCTTGTTGTTAAGCAGAACTGCTATGCTCATGACCTTGAAACGGAGAATTTATTGGACATTCTTCCGTGAGGTGTGATGGATCAGAACAGCAGCCACATATAGTTTTGGAGAGTGACATTTGATTTAGGGCGGCAGCTAAAAATTTGTTTTCCATAGCGTCAAATTTCTTGTGTAAAGCTGAAATTTCAGCTCTAACTCCTATGGAAAAATCATTGCCATCCCTAGACGATTGACTCACACCCTCCACTATAAAGATTTTTCAGCGAAATCTTCTAGAAAATTCCAGGATTCCCTATCATCTTTGGTCATGAAGTTGCCTTGACACATGGATTCAAGGGTCTGTCTTGTGTTAGGATTAATGCCCTCATAAATAATTCGGCACAATTCCCATCTCGGGATGCCGTGATGTGGACATTGGACTAACAGATCCTTGAAGCGTTCAAGACATTGCGAAAATGTTTCATTTGGAAGCTGGGTGAATTGATAGATTTCGCTACGGACTCGAGCTGTCTTTTGATGTGGGTAGAATTTCTTAAGGAATGCTTTAACGAATTCATCCCAATTTGAAATGGAGTGTGCGGTAGTCTTATATAGCCACTTTTCGGCTAAATCGCACAAGGTAAATGGGAGAAGATGAAGACGTAAAGCATCCACAGAAAGCTGTGAAGTACCCATCATTGCGCATACATTTTCAAATTTCGTGATAAATGCATATGCGTCTTCAGACTCGAGACCGTGAAATTTTGGTAGAAGGTTGATGTTTTGGGGTTTTATTTGAAAATTTTCCCCGTTGGCTGGTGGAATGGAAAGACAGGTGGAAAGTGGACCTCATGTTGGATAGCACCTCTCTTGGAGAGAGATGCGAGGTGGATTCTGCGCACCAACGGACGGCGGCAGGGTAGTGGAAAAGAAATTCGATGGAGGTGGATCTATCGATGTGTGCGTGGTGGTGGGTAAAAGAAAGGGTAAATGTAGAAATACCGACTTTTGGGTCGATCAGGGAAACACGGACTTAACGGGCACTAGAATCCCGTGTCCAGCCTATCTTGCACTAAAAAGTGTTAGTACAAGTGGCAGCGTGAATTTATAATTAGGGGAAATGATGTGAATGCGGTGTTTGTTTTGAAAATTGACACGGATTTTGAAAATATGATGCAACACAACAAATGCAACACGCAAAACCCTAATTCTAGGGGTCACCTAGGTCAAAGCTCTAGACCGCTCCTAACTGCCAAAAGACAAGTCGCGGGATAAATCCTCCACTGCCTCTTTGTCCCCCTGTGGCCAGGTAAGTGCCAGGTAAGTGGGAAGGTACTCCACTACGTAAGTAGTGGGCCTAATTAATAACCACTAGCCTTCGACACACTTGTCTTAGACACCACAAGAAAACGCGGATAAGCAATGAATTACCCACGGCCTTCTCTTGTCCTAAGTGAGCGCGATGGTCCTTAGAGTCATCTCTAGATATTTTTTAGTTAATTAGGGTAAATGCGGATGCAAGTTTTGCGATTTTCGGGGCTTAGGAAGGGTAATGAACTCCCCACCTAATCTGGATTTGGTCGTGCCCCTTAATATCCGTATTAATATGCAAACAACCAAAAATCAAAACACGCACAATTTTAATTTTTGCTCTTGCGGCGCTACGATTATTTGCAAAAAAACCTGCACAAAATTGTTAATGGAGCAGATTAAGAGAGAGATAAGAAAGTCAGGGGGTTACAGAGAAATTTTGGCGCTGCGTTGACGTCAGCACGCGGCGGAACCGCGGTGGGAGATGCTAGATGCCGCGGAAACGCGGTGAGGTAGTGGGATCACTGCACAAAATTTTGTGCACAAGCTCCTGTTCACTTACACAGCTCTCTGGAGTTTGCAGAAATTTTTTTCCACAGCTCCACAAGTTCCAGATTTCCTCGCAACAAATCACAACAACTCGTATTAGTGTTTGCGCGAATTTTGATCTAAAGATTATAATAGAATAAATCTTTCAACTCAAATTTCAAAATACGAACAATTAGCGCACTATCCCTGGCAACGGCGCCATTTGATTGTTGATATTTTCCGATTGTGTGTGTATATCAAATGGTCCCCGGCAACGGCGCCATTTGATTATTGAGAAATTCTTGTTTGTGTAAATCAAATCAAATGATCCCCGGCAACGGCGCCATTTGATTGAATTGAATTCTTGTTTGTGTGTATCAAATCAAATGATCTCCGGCAACGGCACCATTTGATTGAATGATTTCTTTGTGTGTCGGTTTAGAAAATGTATAAAATTCACAATCAAAGAATTATTTGACCGCAATCAATAACGGTGTCGAATGTAGCGCGTTAGTAAGTGTGGATCGTCTACAGAGAAAGTGTAATCGTTCGTCTTTCGAATTAGATGAATTGAAAATTTAAAGAAAAGAAAACAAACAATTCATGATTTATATTTGAAGTTCAAGAATTAGAAAATCTAGATCTAATAAAAGTAAAAGACAGAATCAAGAATTTAGAGTTTGTTGATTTTTCCAACCAAATATCAAGAATCGAAATGAGGCTCGTAGGAATCAATCGGATCTATAGACGTGATGCAATCTCAAGATGACGTATTCTTATCCTTCGATGAATTGATACTAGATCGATGATGATCGACGAGAATTAGGGATTTCTTATGAAACTAGGGTTTCATCTTATCCCTTGTTCCTTCGTCGATATCATTCACATTCTAGCCTCTAGTAAATTCAAGAAACGATCGTAGAACCCTAATTTCGAGCGATAACAATCAAGAAAGCATCGCAACGAAACTAGGTCATCGATTCTTGAACTTGCTAGGGTTTACAAAACTCATAGGACTCAAGAATCGAATTAAGATTTGTTACATCATCTTTCTATTGATCGTCTCTACTCCTTGACGATCGGAGTTTTACTCAAACATCACAACAAGAACTACAATTACAAATTGAGATCGAATCATGATGCAAGAATTTAAAGAAAGCAAGATTAAATAATTTCACCTTTTATTTATATCAACAATTTCATTACATTCGCTCAAAAACTACAAGAGGAAGAACTCGATCGTCGATTTGGCTTTGCTCGGCTCCGTGAGTCGCGGATCGGCTTGGATCACTTGCTCGATTGGAGATCGGCTCCGCTCCAAAGAGGTTGAAGGGTTTCTTGCTTGATTCGTACTCGGGATCTTAAATTTGGATTGGAATTAGGGTTAGGGTTTCGCACAAGTCTTGTCACTAGACTTGTGGAAGAAGATGAAGAATTGAAGAAGACTAAAGATTATTGAAAAAATGAATTAATGAACAACCTTTAACCCTAGGTCTAGGCTTCTATTTATAGACTTCCCCAAACCCTAGATCTAGGATTAGAATTTGAATTTCCCTCCAAAAGTTAGTTAGAGGAGATTTGAATTTCCCTCCAAAAGTTTGTTGAGGAGAAGCTTCTAGATGAAGTTAGTTAGGAGATTAATTAGGATTAGCTTAATTAATCTTCTTTGCTGGTCTGGAAGAAGCTTCGAGGGTTTTCTGGAATTTGCCATAGATTTCTGAGCTTTAGGCACTGAAATAGGAATAATGCAGCAAAATTGGATGGATGACGTAGCAGAACCGCCGCGGAACCTCGGCTCAAGCCGGCTCCCGCCGCGGTTCCGCGGCGCTTTGGAGGAGTTGGGGCTTGGGCTCTCTGGTACTTGTTGGATTTGATATGTGGGCCTTTTTCTGATATGTTGATTTGTATTATTCCCTTTGGATTGCTACCAGATCTCAGGTCTTTGAGTTGGCGTAATGTTTGATCAGCAAAATGACAATTTTAGCTTTTCTTCCGGATTTTCCTGCACAATTTCTCAAGACAAGTGTTGCGCAATATTGGGATGATGCGATGCCATAAAATACAGTCAATTTCCCTAGAAATGCCGGTTTTAAGGTCTAACACATGTAATCTGATATTTTACTACTGTTTTGTTAATATGTGAAATATGAATGCCGAACACTTCTATATGAATGCAAATGATAGGAAAATTGCTGGTTAAAAGATGCAATATTTTCGACTGATCACCAGCACATGAAGAATGCTCACGAAATTTCCACCAAAGGAAATGGGCCAAAAAATCAAAGAAGGAGTTTGGCCAAAAATCAAAGAAGGAGTTTGGCCAAAAATCAAAGCTCACAAATTTCTATTAATTATATTTTTAAATGAATAAATCATTTTAATCTCCTAATTATTTCATAAATATATATATATACACACACACCATTTTACGAAAACCCCAAATTCGTAAATCGGTAGTTTTCGCGAAATATATTATTTTAATATTAAATTCCAAAAATAATATTTTTATATTTTCTGAAATGTTACTGGTTGTTTCTACCTTTGGGTATGATTTGCTCCCGTTTGGGGATGCTTTATTTATAACATATGTTGCTTTATTCATAACTTATGTTTGTACCCGTTTCGGGGCAAGTTTTTACAAAGGCGGTGCTGCCGAAATTTATAAGAAAAATAAATTTAATCTTTAAAGATTTTTATTTGAGATTTCCAAATGTTTTTAACAATGTTTTATCACTTACTACTTTTGATTGTTTAGATTTATGGGTTTTCGGCTTACTTAAATTGCGTTACGCCTGTAGACGTTACGTGGTTTAAGTGTCGGTCACATGCCAAATCTTGGGTCGTGACAAAGTTGGTATCAAAGTGCTAGGTTTTACCTTTCGGAGTGTAGGATGACCTTGGTAGCTTAAGCAGAGTAACGTAGCGTGTGTATGTTCCGCGGCATACTTACGACACGGTTCTTTGCCTAAGTGACCTTAGGACTTGTTGGTTGAAATTTCTTCCGTGATTATATACATCCTTGTGATTCGATTTCCGTGTTCTTATCTGTCATGACCTGAAATATTAGCTCATGACCGGCACTTGAATCATGCGACGTCTAGAGGCATAACGTAACTCAAGTAAGCCGAAACCCAGAAATCTAAACCTTTTAAGAAAATAAAATAGGTGCAGTTTTGAAATAAAGGTATAATGAAATCAAAAGTTTTCTTAAATATATAGATAATGGAATATGAAAATGCAAGTGGATTTTATTAGTTGGAAAATATGTTTCGTCTTTTACAAATTTAGGCAGCACCTCCCTTGTACATTTTAATCTAAAACCACAAACATATGATAATATAAAAGGCATCCCCAAGCGGGGGCTAGCTCTTCGCCAATCGGCGGATCACAACCAAGCAAGACAGAATATATATATACGACGCCCAGCGGCGAAGATCAACACAAAAGATAAAGAATAAAGCAAGACAACAACCCACAAGCGAATATATAACCCATCGCTCAAGTCTCGCAACTACAAGTCTCACTAAGTCTTACTACTTATACAAATACTAATTTTGATTGAAGGAGTTGACTAGATTCAATATGAAAAATAAATACAATAGTGGTACGATCCAACATGTACCACCTACCAAAGCATGTCACCCGAAAGCAAGCTGTGTGCCAACGATGCCGCTACTGATCCATGCGGTCAACCTGCAAGAACTGTGGAACAACGGGGGTGAGTTGCCAACTCGTGAGTAGAAAACATCATCAGGTAGAAATCGAATAAACAACGACTTCCTAGGTCAACAATATCATAAAATTAATACTATGATATCTAGGGTGACCGTATGTATATATGTGCCAACAATATAATCAATGCCTGTATACATATGGATAACATCCAACAATATAAGCAATGCCTGTATGCAGGTAAATATATAAGAATATCAAAGAATGTGTGTCCATCAATGACACATCAAATCATGGAACCTGAGTGTCCAACACCGACACTCGAAACATCATGAAACCCGTGTCCAGCATCGACACGTAAATCCTCATATCTCGGGCACCGCATCCTCAGATCGGCCATCATATACATACAATCACCGGTCGGTAGTGCTCCCCTGCCGGGATCAACGCCTTTCTATACGATCTTCTTGCCCCGGGGTACCGCACCGGGTCCACCATGCACCCACAGACAGTCCCTCCCCCTACCTCGAATCGGGTGTCATATGCCAATCTCAGAACCGATAAAACACATGGTGGATGCACTGAAATATCATATCAAGAGAAACCGGGTTTTTAAAACAATACATACTTTCCTTTGAAATAACCACTATTCTCAAATCCAGAAATCTCATGAAAACAGCATATCTCAATACGTAAAATCGTAAAGCATGATGTATGCGACATATAACAGAATGTATGCATATCCATAAATCATGCAACATGGAACAGTGATGTGAACATAACAAGTAAATCATGCAAGGAGTCATATCATGATGCAGCAATTCTACTGTGTACTAGCATAGCAATTATCGATGATGAAGTGTGTGAGCCGGCCAATCTGTGTAAGTGTAACATACGCATCATCGATAATGGTGTAGGTGTACTAGCACAGGTATATGTAATGCAATGAAAATGACGTAAACGTAGCATAAAGTACATCGTCAGCTAAATGCTATAAGATATACGTATCTAACATGACCGAGTCGGTGAATCTATCAATCGGCATCCTCTAGTCAAGGGAATGGATCAATCATCAATTAAACTTATCACGTACGGTAATTCATCGTACGGCGTTATTAAACAATTGGGATCCTAACAACCTCTATGACAAAGAGGGTATGGACCTAACGTCTCGTACGGCTTAACATTCATAATTCACCACATTCTATATATATACATAAATCCCAGGTCCCATCTATAACAATCTCATCTCAGGGGACCGACAAAGGTATCAATCATCTCAATCGACTCGCATCCGTATACCGACATATCAATCAAGTCATCATATTACCTCGTATATTCTTTTCATCGCATTAAGTCATCTTACATCAAGTCAATTTATATGTACATTCTACCTTATACATCAAATGTTATGCTACTCTAAAACTCATACCTATTCTAGTGCAACTACATATTTATAAGTCGTGATTCACATTCACTTTTCATATCCCTAAGTTTCCATCTCATATCTCAATATATATATATATTTATATATTCAACCACTCATATCATCTCTAATTATCCTTTTTAACCATATTCCTAGTTTTCTAATCTAGGCTTCTACGACTGTATCCAATAGATCGGTTTCCATTTATAATTTTCGGGGGTGCTATACGCCATCCACCCGACTTCCCCCATAGATATAAATCTACTCACCTGCGGAACTCCTTGTTGAGTCGTAGTCGATGTACTTCGTCATCTCGGAATCCACGCGGAGGTACCTACAATAAATACACAATCGCAAATGCTATTAAAATCAAGTTCGAAAAACCAATACAGCACACGGTGCGCTCATTGGTTAGAACCTATAGCCTATGCATGCAAAAACAACCAAACAACTCTCGTCGTTGACGTACAAACATCCAACGACCAAACACAATATCAAATACTAAAACCCAAGAATTCAGAATCGCAAAACACGAAAACAGCAACTTAGGTAAACCACTCCCAGATTTCACCGTAGGCTAAACTAGAACATTTTGCATATTGGGTTGCTCTAGATATCAGATAAGGAAGCTATAGTCCAAAAATCACACGAAACCACCACAACTTGGCCGCAATTTGCGGCCAAACCCATTAAATCTGCGGCCAGAAATGATCATTAGGGGCTCAGGTTTCTAGGGTTGCTTCTATGTGGCATGCACGTCTTACTATGAAGGGAACTTACTTAGTGGTGCTCTCGGGTCATAGAAGATATCATATAAACCTCGCAAACTGTCAAAACCCGATATCAGAAAACTTCTAAATTCAAGTGTTGGGTTTCAAGTCTCTAATTTAACCGGAATTCTAACTCTAAGGTCTAATAACAGCCACTACACATCTCCACAACACAACTCAAACCCTAATCCTTCTCTTGAAATTTCCAACATCACTAATCATCACTAAACCAATTCTAAACTAGAATAGAAACTAAAACAACTAAATTACTAAGCTAAAGGTGTAGGATATACCTCATTTGGGCAACTCAAGAAAAACCATATCTTGCCAAAGTCTTCAAAATTTAACTTTGAAAGGTCCAATGTGTAGAGGATGAAGTGGGGATCACTTTTAATGAAAAGAGTTTAGGGTTTGATGAAGGTTAGGAGATGGTTTCATGGGGTATAGGTGGAGGGAGATGAGGAGGAAGTAGATGAGGAACAAATGGAGAAAACAATGGGGGGTGAGGATAGATAGCAGCCCTCTCTCTCTCACTCTCTTATTCTCACCCTCTCTCAATTATTTACTCTTTAACCCTTTTCTCATTTTCTTTTCTTTTTATTTTTAAAATCAAATCACATAATACTCCAAAAACAACACAACAACACAACATGTAACCAAAATGTAACATAACATGGTGCACTAGCCATGGAAAACTGTAGAAACACGGATTTGGCTTAATCGCGATTAGTAGTTCACCAATCGGGTTCTTAATTAAACTGCATATAATTAATTATGAAAATGCCAAATCCAATAAATATATTTTTAAAAGAATAAATCATTTTAAATCTCTAATTATTTCACAATTATTGGTATATATTTATACCATTTTACGAAAACCCCAATTTCGCAAATCGGGTAGTTTTCACGAAATATATTATTTTAATATTAAATTCCAAAAATAATATTTTATATTTTCTGAAATGTTACAATTTTCCCCCCTTAATGAAATCCGGTCCCCGAATTTAAATTTAAACCCCCAAAATACTAAAACATTTCAATAATCAACTCGAATCGACGGGGCTCCGAAATCATGGAAGTTATAGAAAAGCCACAGCTCATCGCGTGCGCCTGAAAACAAATACAAAACTCAAATCGAACTCCGTCAAGCGTCACGCAAATTATCGGATTTGCACGCATATCATCGGAGTTACAATGGATACACAGATCCCGAAATCCACTACTGAAATCCAATATACACTAGTTAAATAATATAATACATATATAGTACGAATCCTTGGAAAAATCTTAAAACTGAATAAAACAAATCCAAAATCTTTTCCGAATTTCCGTGCGATGCGTAACTCACGGCACAAAGGGCGGACGCTCATTGTAAAGTAGTAAATATACCTATATATGTGTTTGCTCAAATTATACGTTCCGCCGTTTTTAATACATCCCAAAAGGTTTTGTTTTGTAACGTTCGTGTCACTCGTGGACACGTAGAAAATAGAGAGACTATAGCTCCTTTTTGAAAACCTCTTGGTAAACTCTTTATGCATGCAAAATGCTCAGGTACTGTTCTTAGATCAGACCTGCTCGGCTACTACATAGCATAGTGCTCATCATGAAAACAAGGTGCTCAAGAGCAAAATCAGCCTCAAAAGGCGTATCTAACAATCACGTGTGTTTGGTGCGCACGGAAACCAAATCCAAATACAAGTGCTACGAATGTGCATAAAAGCAAAACTGAGTGCAACGGGTGCACACGAAAGCATCTGTCCAGTGCAACGGGTGTGCACGACAACAATATCAAGTGCATCTAGAGTGCACGAAAATCTCAATCGAGTGAATCCGGTGTGCACAAAATCCCATCTCATATCATGCGCCCAACAAGCGCGAAATCTAAATGAAGTGCATCCGACATGCACGAATAAAATCTAAGTCAAGGGCATTCGACATGCACGAATAAGATCTCACTCAAGTGCATTCGATGCGTACGAAATCCAATACCAAAAGCCTAATAGGCGCAAAAATACAACCCAAATGCGTCAGGTTCATATGAAACATCTAGTGCAGTTGCATGCACGAAAACGAACATCAAGTACAAACGCGCACGAAAATACAAATATGATAAAACGAATGCTCAAAGACATAAATTGGGTGCAACCAAGGTACGGAGTATAAATCCGGTACAACCAATGCACAAAATACCAAGCTGGAGCAACAATGCACGAATTAAAAATCTAGTGCAACAAATGCACGAAATACGAATCTGGTGCAACAAATGCACAAAATACAAATCGGGTGCATCCAGTGCACGAAATAACAATCTAGTGCAACAAACGCACGAAAACTCATCAATAACTCAAATGTGCAACAAAAAAAAAAACCGAGTGGACCAAGGTGTATAAATCATAAACGTGTGCCACTATGTGCACATAACACGTATCAATGCACTGCAAGCACATATAAGCTATATCGAGTGCAAAAACCAAATCGAGTGCGTACCACATGCATAAAATCAAATACCCAGTAGGTGTAGCCATGGTGCACGAAAATAATACAATGAAACTCAAATCCAAGCGATATAAGCGTGATACTCGGATCACAAACGCAAATCGTAATAAATGACATTGAGGTACACCTCCTACAATATCGAAAAATATCGGTGCGCCCAAAACTGGCAGAGCAAGAACATCCGCTTACCTCGTACACACGGTCTTGCGTCCTCTGTCTTTAGGTCTTCATTTTCTCTATGGATTACCAATCTCGCAATCCGTCGGCTCGTCGGCCCGGTCCGGTGTACTAACGGAAACGATCTGCTCTAGTACTCCTCTGGCCATCTCTCGGCCAATTAGTATGATCACTCATAAAGCAACACGTCACTGGCGTTGGGCTCTGGCCCTCTGAATACACGTGACACAACTGATCTGTTTGGTTACCCTTGCACCTAGTATAGGGTTTGGTAGCATCACTCATGCCATTTTAAAATTTAGAGAGGTGCAAAGCTAACTAACCATGAATCTTGCTAGAATTTCTAGGGTAACAAATTTGTATCACATACAAATAAGAAAAGAGATAGGGATTACAACCTTTGTAGTCCGTTCCTTCTCTTCATAAGCTCCGTGTTGAGGTCCCTTCGCTGCGATCAACATGAACTCTGAATCTCGAGTGGCTCCATGAGGTAATGAGACACCTTGCATGTAGTCTTCATGATCCAAGATGATCTACCTTGAAGAATCTCTAACCCAAGCTTATACTTCACTAAAAAACTTATTAGAGAAGTGAACACCCTAATCTAAGTGGCTAGAATAGATGAGGATGATGAAGTAGGAATTTTGTTCTGTTTTGTTTTTCTATTTCTCACACTTATTCATCACAAATCAAAAACCAAGTGAAGCTTTTTCACAAAGGAAGAAGATGAAGAAGAATAATGAGCTAAACCTTTTGTGATGAATAATGAATTATTGTAGTGGTTAGTGGTTACAAATCCAACCATCAGTTAAGCATGAAGGAATTAACTCATGTAGAGAATAAACTAGAGTTAATGGTTTGGATTGGGTTAACAAATATCTACACAAAAGATCATAGCTAAAGACAAAGTCAAAGTTTCATGAAGCTTCATGCAAAAGCCAACCCTAATCCAAATCCTAACCAAGTTTAAACCCTAAACCTTTGTTAAATTTGTAACCCTAACATATTACAATATTATATATCTCATATACAATATATTTTGTAACAAAAGAAAATAATACAATTAACATATATCACATATATATCAATGTATTATCCCGTAAGAAAATGAATCAATAAAGCGAGCTTATATTAGTTAACGTAACGTAATATATCACATATATAATTATACATTAAATTATCGAATCAACACTTGATTCGATAGCCCGGCTATATTACATATAACCGACTAATATAACTTGTACCAATTCATCGAATCAATACTTGATCCGATGACCCGGCTATATCACATATACCCGGCCGATATCTCATATCACGAGAATAGAATACGGTATCTCATGTCATATTATTCTCGGTCCCGCACATATCACATATGTTCTCCTACTCCGTTTTGCCTGAGCCAGGAAACTTCTGTGTAGGACTCTAAAGAATCGTCAATACGTCGGCAGTAGGTGATGATCATATCAAACACCCACAAGCTGCAAGCGGTCAACTAAACGTAACAGCCACCCAGGTATTGAGTGATCAGAAGATCAACAAGCAAGCCTGTACATTCTCCTGTGAATCCAATTAGTATCACTACCGTACAGTCCGGTCTCTTCGTCTGATATGTCGCATATCCAGTCTAGGGGTGGTAAACATCAGACCCCAGTAACCGATAAGTCGTGTTGATGTGAAGCTCATAACAGGTAGAGAAACTACCGATAACTCTTACCAGTAGTACGCCATATCAGCCCTGCCCAGAGACTTCCAGTTATAGCCAATCGAACACATCACAACATCAACTCTCTATACCGGGAGAGACGAAACCCCTCCTATCGCTCATTGCCTCCATGTGATTCGGGACTATACCCAAAAGCCACCGTTTTGCATGCCCTCTTGGACGTGGTAAGGTGGAAATCAAAGCACAGTGGGAATCACACAAGTCTCTATGACGATCTCGGGTCTACAGACTAACCTGTACTAGTGTCACCGGAGAACTGCTATCTGACGATAGGTATAATACCATCTTGGAGTTCTCGGCGAGTCCGTTCAGTGTACCCAGTCTCCACTGAGCACCCGTACACCATCTTTGTGTTAGTTATATGCATGCCCTAGAGGCCATTACTGTACATAGGATGTATATTGTAGTGGATGCTGGGACATATATAGGTAGGACTTTCTTGCTCGACATGATAGTACGCTATCTGGTTGCTCTTTATCTTAACATGTATACTTTCTGTCTCTCTGTTACATGTTGATAAATCTCTTAGGATGTGTACTTGACTTCCAGGACTGTGATGTAGATCATACTAGTGGGGCCTGGGTAGTCGATGAGTACATCCTTCAATGTTCCTAGTCGTGGGAATATCGAGACGGGGCATCGATATTCCAGCATAGACTAGCGTATACCTTCTCGACCCATGTGATGGGAGATGGATGATCCCATATCCATTGGTGTTTGACATCAAAGATGGTGTGCGGGTGCTCAGTGGAGACTGGATACACTGAACGGACTTGCCGAGAACTCCCAGATGGTATTATACATCACGTCAGATGGCGGTTCTCTGGTGACACTGGTACAGCTTAGTCTGTTGACCCGAGAACGTCATAGAGTCTTGTGTGTCTCCCACTGTGCTTTGATTTCCACCCTACCACGGCTCTACTGAGGCGTGCAAATAGGTGGTTTTTGGGTACAGTCCCGATTCACATGGAGGCAATGAGCGATAGGAGGGGATTCGTCTCTCCCGGTATTGGGGGTTGATGTTGCGCTATGCTCGACTGGCCATAACTGGAAATCCCTGGCCAGGGTTGCAGTGATTTGCTGGTAAGAGTTATCAGTAGTTTCACGCTTGTTATGGCCCTTACATCGGCATGACTTATCAAGCTACTAGGGTCTGACGTTTACCACCCCTAGGCGAGATATGCGACATATCAAACGAACAGACCGGACTGTACGGTAAGTGTTACTGGTTGGATTCACAGGAGTGTGAGCGGGCTTGCTCGTTGATCTTCTGATCGCTAAATACCCGGGTGGCCGTTACGTTTAGCAGACCGCTTGCGGCTTGTGGGTGTTTGATATGATCATCACCTACTGCCGGCGTATTGACGAGTCTTTAGAGTCCTACACAGAGGTTTCCTGGCTCAAGCGAAATGAAATAGGAGCGCATATGAGATATGTGCGGGACCGAGAATAATACCAGTATGTGATACTGAATTCTATTCTCGCGATTTATATCATCAGACGGTTATATAAGATATAGCCGGGTTACCGAATCAAATGTTGATTCGATATATTGATACACTTGATATTAGTCGGTTATATGCAGTATGACCGGATCATTAAATCAAGTGTTGATTTAATGATTTAATGTATAATTATATATTTGCTATATTGCTTTACATTAACTAGTATTTGTTCACTTAAGATTGATTTTCTCACTTGAAGTGCACAAGTTGTATATGTGATATATTTTTGTGCACTAGTTTGTATCATGATTGATGATACATGCAAACTTGGGTATGTGTATGATTTACACCATGTTTAGTTAATGGTTAGGGTTTTATTTTCTTTATTTATTTTGTAAAAACAAAATGGTGGCTTTCTTTGTTATTTGCTAGAAGCTTCATGATGTTTTCATGCATCTTTGAAAAGTCTAAACCATTTTTGTTTTGTTCTTAAACCTAACCATTACGTAAACTATGGTTTGCTCTCTATATGAGTTAACTTACCCATGGTCGCATTATGATAAGTCTTCATTTGAATTTTCTTTTCATATAATTCATTTTCTTTCTTCTTCTTCTTCTTCTTCATGAAGAAAAGAAAACCTTGCTAGAAAATTCCAAGTGAAGAAATCAAGTGAGAAATCCAAATCCAAAGTGAACCCACTTCCTATTTCTTCATCCTCTACCACTTGCCATGTAGTAGAGTGTGTTATCTTCATAAATTTCATGACCTAGTGAAGATGGAGCTTGAGTTTGAGTCGCCTCGACGTAGATCATCTTCGGCATCGAAGTCAACGACCTTGCCCGCTTATTTCTCCGACGAAACCATCGCTAGAGTCCGGGATTCCGATGATCGCAGCGAAGGGACGTCGTTACGGAGCTTTGGAAGTGGAGGACCGAATCTTCAAAGGTTGTAGTCCCTTTCACTTGTAGTTAAAGTAGTTAACTTGCATGTATTTCGCCTTACCTCTAATAACGATCTTGCATTAGGGTTTCTCGGCACATGTAAAAATTTGATTTTGGCATGGTTGATCAGTTGTAAAACCTCATGAGTGTGCCTAGAAACCCTACAGTGGTATCAGAGCCTAGCTAGAGCATTAGGCGAAGTGTAGACGATGTTTGAAACCCGATCGAACCCCGAAACCCTAAACTACACCCCTCTCTGTACAATTTTTAAAACAGTGGATTTTTCCAAATTAAAAATATCCAAAAAATACAGCAGGGTTTTATAGGAGTTACTGTGTAGCACGTGACCCCAAGTCGACTAATGAGCCGCGGAACCGCGACGCCACCCTGGCTTTCGCGGCGGTTCCTCGGCCATAAAGGTGACTCTTGTCACGTGCTCTGCACAGTAATGTCTAACTGAATTTCCTGTGCTTTCTGGGAATTTTTAAATTACACTCAAGAGTTGAGTTATCTGGGATGTATTGGGGACTCGATGTTTCGATCGGAAAATTTAACTTTGTCTATGTGTTTTTCCGGGTATTTTAGAACATGTTAAAAAGTTTGACCGGATATAAATACCCACTTTTTCCCCTGCCGGGAAATTTCCACGTGTTGGATTTTTCCGTAGTTTAAGAACGTTTTAAGTAGTGCAAGTAACATGATGGACCATCTAGAAGCCAACAAAGCTTAACTCGATTATGTGACCGTCTTGAACTGCCCTTTGAACCTTAGGGTTTGGGGCAGTACGGCGTGCCACATGTGAGGCGTTGGCTTGACCCTTCTACGGCTGGACCGTTGGTACTATGGCATGAAGTGAATGTTTTTAAACTTATTTCATGTGTTGAGCTGTTTCGGGAAAACTTGGGTGTTTGATTGTTCGATCGGAAAGTTTAACATTTTCTATTTATCTGAAATGTGATACAATATTTGGAATCCACAAGTAGTTATGAGATAACTGATTTGGATGTTATAAATCTAGAAGTTTAGTCTCACTTGATCGGTTGCCACGGGATTTTGATGTGATCAAAAGTCCGTCGCAATCACGTTGCGTACGCGGATACCCGCCGGGTAAACTTAATAGACAGCCACACCCTATAGCTCCGACCAAGTGACTGTAGGAGAACCCCGTTACCGAAAGCATCCTTTGGGGTGCTCGCGAGAGCGGTGTTCCGCCTCAGTGCACTTCGTCGACGGCATCGGGGGTGCGGCCGCCTACTAAAGTTTGCGACGAGCATTTGATCAGGATGTCGGGAATCTTGTTGAATTGCCCGACTTGATATTGAAAAGAGTTTTCGATAATGAGACTAACATACGGGGTTTATAATTGGTTAGGCATGCGATGTCTAAAGAGTTTGCGGATTCCAACTGTTGTAATTTTACACTTTCTTTTCTGTGACCGTAAGTGTAGTATGTAGTTGTATCACCGGTTTCGTTGCTATACGTCGACGACAATCGGTATATGCATAGTTACTTACGTTGATGACATGTGATATTATGTGTTGCTGGATATGTTATATTAGATCGTCGTGTTTGAATAGCTGGGGGATTTTTATATGAGATGAGTGTTTTTCATTTTCATTCATGTAAAAAACTTGTATGTAATATTCTTTTATTGGGGCACTTCCGGGTTGAGGATGATGTCACCATTGTATATTATTTACTTTTCAGCATTAGGACAGACCCAAGGAGGGGAGCACAAGTAACCGGGTTCTAGGGTCCAGTGGGAGACCATCTCGAGGAGTCGAGTCCGGGTCTCCTAACTCTAGAATTGGTAGGGTTGCTTGCCGCTCTCGTAGGGGTCTAAGGGTGTGGGATTGGCTATTCATCACGACCGTGGAATCCGTGTTTTATACAGGCTCAAAATAAAACACGGACGTCCTAGTATATCCAATATTTCATATGATATTTTCTGCTGCGTTAGCTGTGATGTGATCATGTGATATGTTCAGATGGATATTGTATATAGTATATATGATATATTATATAGACGTTGCTTATGTTTTACACCCGCGCTAGCCCTGCCTCGCTCTGCCGTTAGTTACCTAACCTAACGGTGCAGACGAGACATCGAGGCGAATGCGGATGGCATAAGCGTACGTTATATTTATCTGTGATGTTTAGGTGGACTTATATGATGGAACATTCATTAATGAGATTAATGAAAGAAAATAAACCTAAAAGATGTTGTGGAATCGAATTTCAAAAAAAACAGGTAGCTACAGTTCTTGCTTTGCATCGCGGTGTTCCTTGTAGAACATCCTGCACCTTATTCGACAAGGAAAGGACCGAGATCCCTTCACCGGGAGTGACCCCTTTAGCAATAACTGGCAGATGCTACAACCCTCGGTTTGTCTTTTGATTGCTTCTATAGTTTTTGCTTTGCACAGCGGTATATATGATATATCATGCACCTTATTCGATGAGGAAAGGGCCGACGATCCCTTCACCGGGAGTGACCCCTTTAGCAAAACTGGAAACGCTTCAAAAACACTCCATTTAAAAACCATTTGATTCTGCAACGAGATCAAGTTCAAAGCGTTAAAGGTTTTCTTAAAAAGCATCCGCAACCCTCCGTCATTTTAGGAAGTAGAGTACTTAGTATTCGTGCTGTGTTTGTTGACCATAGTCAAGGCACAGTGTACGGTAGCTAAGTGATGTCTTCCTACACCGCATATGATGCGATTAGTTAGGACAGTCGCGTGACTTTGTTGACCTTAGTTAAGGGTCATGTGGGTGGGTCTAATTAATCACGAAATGACGGGTAGAACTTGACTAGTGCTTATGATTTGTTGACCATAGTTAAGGCCATAAGTGCTAGGGGTAAAAACCATTATCAGGAGTTTCAAGTGTTGAAATTTGCAATGAGATTGCATACCTTCTATGAGATAGTTAGATCCCGATATCCACCGCGAGTAATTGTTACTCCTGGGAGAGTTTTGCACTTTACAATTAGCCGATCAAGTAGGTGTCTAGAAAAGTGTCAACGGGGTTACGCCCCTGGGAAAACGAGGTTTACTTTAATTAGGTCTGTGCGAAAGCACGGGGAACCTCCCTCAAAGTACCGGCACTGGCCTGGCTGAAAGATTGGCGAACTTGTAGAGTGTAATTAATCCCGGCTAGTCTTTCCTTTTAGGGTTTGAAGGAAGATTTGATAAAAACAGTGGGAGCCATCCTGATTAGATAAAATATATAACCAATCTAATCTTGCAAGAGCGCACGCAGAGTGTTTTCTTCTCTCTCTCTCCAGGTAGCGACCATCTCACGCCTTAATCAAGATAATAATATGGATGTACTGACCGAACCCGCTTGTTTTACTGTGCTGGGAAACGTTAGTCCCGCTCCAACTTATAATTGTTATAAGACCGAGCAGGAAATAGGGGAATAACAGGATTCCCATGCCGCCCAAACGAAGAAAGTGCATGAGATGCATCTCCTTCGGGTGTATTCATTACAAAGAACTGTTTCTCTATGTCCACTTCGTCCTGGGTATTTGATACCGGATCAGGATCCCAGATATGTAATCTGTTACATGGGCTACAGAAAGGTAGAGAACTGAGAACGGGTGATAAGTTTCATAAGACAGAAAACGGTGCAAGTGTTGTAACCATGTCTGTTGGTCACTGTCACCCTGTATTACCAATACATTGATTCTGAACAAATGCTATTAGATATCGAACCTGATATACAAAATCATATCAATCTCTTTATTAGTAAAGAAAGGATATAATGTTGTATTGTTGGATAATGTTTTGAACATTTCCTATATCAAGAGTTGATCGGTTCAGGCACGTTATCTAAAAGCATTGACGTTCTAAATCAAACTACAGTTCCTAGTATACAGAACACACACAAGAGGAAGAGTTCAGAAATGAACGGATTCTTCTTGAGGCATTGTAGACTAGGTCATATCAATACGACCCGACTGGCTGAAGTTACATTTAGATGCATATTTAAATCAGTTTGAAGTTACATCTTGTGAAACTTGCCATTCATGTCACAAAGATTAGATGACCATAGCTCTGTTTATTGGAAATAGAGAAAGAGTTTGTGAACTCTTGGGACTGATACATAGTGATGTATGAAGGTCCACAGTCTACATATACCAGGACTGGTTCTTTGTACTTCCTTACATTCACTGATGATCTCTTAAGATTCGGATACATGTTCCTATTGAAACACATGTCTGAAGCTTTTGAGATATTCATAGAATATATGTTAGAAGTAGAGAACCAAAATACAGGTATAAGTATTATGTCCTATGATGAGATCAGGGAGGAAAATACTTGTGCATGGAATTCTTGGACTATTCTAAAGGAGAATGAGATTCTCTCTCGGTGTTACTCCTCTGAATATACCACAGCACAACGGTGTATCGGGGCGGAGCAATCGCATCATATTAGATATGGTGTGCTCTATGATGAGTACTACTGAGTTACCTATTTCCATTTGGGGTTGTGCACTTGAGAAGTTGCATACCTATTGAATTGGGTTCGAATCAAATCTGTGCCCACCACTCCATATGAGATATGGTATGGGAAGAGCCTATCTCTTAAGTAAGTTATGATTTGGGATTGTCCGGCCTATGTCAAAAGCAAAATCCGGACAAGATCGAGGCAAGGTCAGTTTTGTAGAACTGAAAAGGTTCCATCTATACAAACTACAGCTGATGATTTGATAGAACCAAAGGATTCAATAGTCCCCGACGAACCTCAGCCTCTCCGCCGATCTGGTAGGGTTCCTCGTCCGCCTGAGAGACACTTCGGTTTCTCGATGACAGTGGGAGCGAGGAATGCATCATAAGATGATGACCAAGCTAGTTTCAAGCAGGCCATCGAGAGTAGGGACTCTGTAAGAATGGCTGGATACTTAGCGATCTGAGATGGAATCCATGTACACCAACAAAGTATGGACTTTGGATGCTATATCTGAAAGGTTAAATCACCATCAGGAGCAAGTATATCTTGAGAAGATTACTTGGTGTAGATGGAAATGTTGAGACTTTGAAAGCTAGACTTGTTAAAGGTTTTAGTCATTGACCAGGCGTGGATAATGATGAAACCTTTTTCCAGTGCCTATGCTTAAGTCCATCCGGATCCTACTTTCCATTTCTACATACCATGACTACGATATCTGGTAGTTGGGTGTCATGACAGCTTTTCTAGATATAGATTTAGAAGAGAACGTCTATAAGTACACAGCCAGAGGGCTTCGTAAACAGTGGGAGCAGCGGAAACGTGTGTAAGCTGCTTTACAGAATAAAGCAAGTATCGCGGAGTTTGAACATCTGTTTTGATGTGGTAGTCAAAGAGTTTGACTTCATCAAAATGGTAGATGAACCTTGTATAAACAAAAAGGTAGTAGATAGTAAGGTGGTGATCCTTGTAAAGTACGTGAACAACATACTCTTGATAGGAAAAGAGTTTCCTATACTACGCTCGGTCAATCTCCTCTTATCACATGGATTCTCCATATAGGATCAAAATGATACCTCCTAGATCCTGGGTTTTGGATCTATGAGATAGATCTAAATGGATGTTAGGACTCTCACTAGTTGTAGTAAGATGATATCAATAGATCCTGGGGAGAATCACTGGAAAGGTTTCAGGGTGATAAGGACGACTGAATGTCTGTCGCAGGCATTGTCTTTACCCTCAGTGGAGGGACGGTATGTTGGAAAAGTTCCAAGCTAGATACCGTGGCAGACTAGACGATAAAGGATGGTAACATCGCTATCAAAGATACTACCAAAGAGGCAGTTTGGGTGTATATTGGTTCATGAGATGAACTAAGTTCCTACCATTGTGTGACAATGGAAGAGTGGCTCTGGCCCAGGAACCCCGGTCCCTGTTAGTTATGTATATGCCCTAAAGGCCATTGTTGTACATATGATGTATATTATAATGGATGCTTGGTTATATATAGAGATGACTTTCTTGCTCGTCATGATAGTATGCTATTTGGTTTCACTTTATCTTAACATGTTGACTTGTATTGGTTTACTGTTTTACTCTCACATGTTGATAAAGCCCTTAGGACTTGTACTCGACTACTGGGACTATGATGAGATCATACTAGTGGGGCCACGGTAGTCGATGAGTACATCCTATAACTGTTCCTAGTCGAGGGTATATCGAGATAGGGCATCGATACACCAGAGTAGACTAGCGTATACGCATCTTGACCCATATGATGGGCGATGGATGATCCCATATCCATCGGTGTTTGACATCAGAGATGGTGTACGGGTGCTCAGTGAAGACTGGGTACACTGGGCGGACTCGCCGAGAACTCCCAGATGGTGATATACCACACGTCAGATGGCAGTTCTCCGGTGACACAGGTACAGGGTAGTCTGAAGACCCGAGATCGTCATAGAGTCTTGTGTGATTCCCACTGTGCTTTGATTTCCACCTTACCACGTCCAAGAGGGCGTGCAAAACGGTGGCTTTTGGGTACAGTCCCGAATCACATGAAGGCAATGAGCGATAGGAGGGGACTCGTCTCTCCCGGTATAGGGAGTTGATGTTGTGCTATGTTCGATTGGCTATAACTGGAAGTCTCTGGCCAGGGCTGATATGGAGATTTACTGGTAAGTGTTGCTAGTAGTTTCTCGACCCGTTATATACCACACATCGACACGACTTATCGGTTACTGGGGTCTGACATATACCACCCCTAGACTTGATATGCGACATATCAGACGAACAGACCGGACTGTACGAGAGTGTTACTGATCGGATTCACAGGAGAACGCACAGGATAGCTTGTTGATCTTCTGATCGCTCAATACCTGGGTGGCTGTTACGTTTAGCTGACCGCTTGCAGCTTGTGGGTGTTTGATATGATCATCACCTGCTACCGGCGTATTGACGATTCTTTAGAGTCCTACACAGAGGTTTCTTGGCTCAGGCGAAACGGAGTAGAGGCACATATGTGATATGTGCAGGACCGAGAATAATGCGATATGGGATACCGTATTATATTCTCGCGATATTTAGATATGAACCGGGACATCGGATCAAATGTTGATTCGATAAATCGGTACATGATATATTAGTCGGTTATATTCGATATAGCCGGATCGTCGGATCAAGTGTTGATTCGATGATTTAATATATAATAATATATATGATATATTATTATATTAAGTAATATTGGCTTGCTTTATTATTTCATTTTCTCAGTGGATGATACATTGATATATATGCGATATATGGTAATTGTATTATTTTCTTTTATTGCAAATATATAATATATATGTGATATATATTATTGTGACATGATATGATTAATTGTTAAACATGTTTAAGGATGATTAATTGAGGTTAGGGTTTGATTAGGGTTAGTAGCTTCAAGTTCCTTCTAGAAGCTTTTTCTTTTGTCATTCTTAAGATCTTTATGGATGACATATTCATTTAACTTAACCAAACCCTAACCCTAGTTGTTTCTCTACACATTCTCATCCATTCATCCTTGACCATGGTTATATATCAATCATATGATTTATATTTCTATTCATCACAAAAGGAAAAGATTAATCATTATCTTTTTGATTATCCATTATCTTCTTCATCTCTCTTGAAGAAGCTCTCTTGAAAATCCTTAAGTGATGATAAAATATGAGAAAATGATATAAAAAGAAAGCAAAAT
Source organism: Agapanthus africanus (assembly GCA_030015575.1). Lineage (NCBI taxonomy): Eukaryota > Viridiplantae > Streptophyta > Magnoliopsida > Asparagales > Amaryllidaceae > Agapanthus > Agapanthus africanus. The sequence continues at coordinate 138,860,101 of JASDDO010000010.1, forward strand.
CACTACTCTCTCATCCTCATCTCATCTAACCCTTGGGATTAGGGTGTTCTTCTCTTTTGAGTGAGAAAGCTTGAGTCGAAGCAACTTCAAGGTAGATCATCGGAGATTTGGATTACGACAAGCTAGAATGGATCGTTCGAGTCGTGGAGCCTCTCATGAGTCCGGGAGATCGTGGATGGCGGCAAAGGGACTTCTACTCGGAGCTTGTGAAGTGAAGGAGGGGACTACAAAGGTTGTAATCCCTCACACTTAGATAAAAGTTATCATCTTGCATATTAAACCCTAATAATCTAGCAAAGATCCCGGCTTTGGGTTGTTCGGCACGTCTAAAATTTAATCCGGGCATGTTTGATGCCTTAAGAACCTTCACAAGAGTGCCTAGGAACCCTACAGTGGTATCAGAGCCTAGCTAGAGCATTAGGCGATGTGTTTACGAAGTTAAAACTACGATCGAACCCGAAACGAACAAAATGGACCCCTCTCTGGAAATTTTTTAAATTTTGGGAATTTTCAGAATTAAAAATATGTAAAAAAATCAGCAGGTAATTCTAAGAATTACCATGAAACTCGTGCTCACAATTCAACCAACGGAGCGCGGATCCGCGGCAGGAACATGGATCTCGCGGCGGTTCCGCGGCGGCACTGTAGGATTGGGACACGTGGCTTCATGGTTTTAACCGTAGGTACTTGCTGAATATTCTGGGTATTTTTAATCTGTTCCAGGTGTTTAAAATTCTAGGGTTTGTTTTGTAATAGTAGACTCGATCGGAAATTTTAAATTCGTATTTCTTTCCGGATATTTAGAAACTGTTAAACTATTTGAACGGATATCATTAACTTACTGTTTCCCGGTACGGCAAACTTTCAAGTGTTGAAATTTATTCGGGTTTAAATCTTTCGGGAAAATTGTACAAGTTAAGCGGTGGACCCTCTAGAAGACAACAAACCTTAACTCGATTATGTGACCGTCTTGAACTGCCTTTTGAACCTTCGGGTTTGGGGCAGTACGGTGTGCCACATGTGAGGCGTTGGCTTGACCCTTCTACGGCTGGATCACCGGTACTGTGACATATTCTGGGATTATTTGAACCCCGCTCAAGTGTTGAGCACTTTGGGAAATTTTGGGTGTTTGATTATCTGTTCGGAAAGTTTAATACTGTATATTTATCTGGAATGTGATACAATATGTGGAATTCTTAGAGTTAGGCATGAAATGCGGAGTATGTGATATTTCGGATTTACGATGTCTAAAGTGATTGTGGATTCCAAATATTGTAGTTTTACACTTTCTTTTCTGTGACCGTAAGTGTAATATGTGATATCGCCGGTTTCGTTGCTATATGTGAACGACAATTGGGATGCGCATATTTACTTACGTTGATGATATGAGATATTATGTGTTGCTGTGATATGTTATATTGGATCGTCGCGTTCTGAATAGCCGGGGGTTTTATGTGAGATGAGGGTTTTTATTTTCATTCATGTAAAATTCATTTGTAATGTAATATTCTTTAATTTGGGGCACTTCCAGGATGCGGTTGCTGTCACCAGTGTATATTATTTACTTTTCCGCATTAGGTAGACCCAAGGTGGGGAGCACAAGTAACCGGGTTCTAGGGTCCAGTGGGAGGCCATCTCGAGGAGTCGAGACCGGGTCTCCTAACCCTAGAATTGGCAGTGTTACTTGCCGCTCTCGTAGGGGTCTTGGGATGTGGGTTTGGCTATTCGTCGCGACCGTGGAATCCGTGTTTTATACAGGCTCGTATTGAAAACACGGACGTCCTAGTATATCCAATATTTCATATATGTTCTTCTGCTGCAATGTTCTGTGATGAGATCATGTTACTGCCTGAGACGAATGCTTATACTATATATATATGCTGATATATAAATATTACTGCTTTCGTTTCTTCTGTGATGCTTAGGAAGCATAAGCTGATGGGATATTTATTAATGAGATTAATAAAAGAAAAGAAACCTAAAGATGTTATAGAATCAAAATCTTTATAAAAAGGGTAGCTACAGTTTTACTTTGCACAGCGATATATACGATATATCCTGCACCTTATTCGATGAGGAAATGACCGAGATCCCTTCACCGGGAGTGACTCCTTTAGCAAAACTGGCAGATGCTACAAAACGCGGTTTGTCTTTTGATTGCTTTTAGTGTTTTGCTTTGCACAGCGGTATATATGATATATCCTGCATCTTATTCGATGAGGAAAGGGCCGACGATCCCTTCACCGGGAGTGACCCCTTTAGCGAAACTAAGAAAAGCCAAAAAAACACTCCTTTTCAAAAACACTCGATTCTACAACGATATCAAGTTCATTACGCTCAGGTTTTTCTGAAAAACCTGCGTAGCCCTCCGTCATTTCAGATAGATATTATTTAGTATTCGTGCTATGTTTGTTGACTTAGTTAAGGCATAGTGTACGGTAGCTAAGTAATGTTTATCTGCTAAAACATGAGATGTGATTGGATTAGGGTATTCGTACGGCTTTGTTGACTTAGTTAAGGGTCGTGCGGGTGGGTTTAATTCAATCGGGAAATGTACGGGTTGAACTTGACTTGCGATTTATGGTTTGTTGACTTAGTTAAGGTCATAGATCGCTAGGGGCAAAAATATTATCGGGAATTTCAAATGTTGAAATTTGCAATGAGATTGCATACCTCCTATGAGATAGTTGGATCCCGATACCCACTGCGAGTAAGAGTTACTCCTAGGAGAGTTTTACACAGGACAATTAGTCATTCAAGTAGGTGTCTAGAAAAGTGTTAAAAAGGTTACGCCTCTGGGAAAACGAGGTTTACTTTAATTAGGTCCGTGCGAAAGCACGGGGAACCTCCCTCAAAGTACCGACACTGATCTGGCTGAAAGAAATTGTAGGGTGTAATTAATCCCGGCTAATCTTACCTTTTAGGGTTTTAAGGTAGATTTGATAAAAACAGTGGGAGACATCCTGATTAGATAAGATAATAACCAATCTAATCTTGCAAGAGCATACGCTAAAGTGTTTTCTTCTCCCTCTCTCTCCAGGTAGCGACCATTTCAGGCCATAATCAAGATAATAATATGGATGTATTGACTAAACCTGATTATTGTACTGAGCAAGGGAACGTTGGACCTGTTTTTTCTTATAAGAGTTATAAGACTGAACAGGAAACAGGAGAATATCTAGATTCTCACGCCGCCCAAAAGAACATGCATGTTGATGCATCTTCTTCGGGTGTGTTAGTTATTGAGAACTGTTTCTCAGTTCACCCTACGTCCTGGGTATTAGATACCGGATCAGGATCCCATATATGTAAACAGTTACATGGGCTACGTAAAGGTAGAGAACTGGGAAAAGGTGATCATTCCGTTCAAGTAGGGAACGGTACAAGTATTGTAGCCAAAGCAGTTGGCGAATATCACCTTGTATTACCAAGTCGTAATACACTGATTCTAAATGAATGCTATTATATACCGAACATGATGTGCAACATTATATCAGTTTCTTTATTGAGTAAAGTGGGATATAATTTTGTAGTACAGGATAATGTTATGAACATATTCCTAGATCAAAAGTTGATTGCATCAGGCTCGTTACATAATGGCATATTCATTCTAAATCAGAATACAGTCCTCAATATACAAAACACACACAAGAGGAAAAGTTCAGATATGAACGAATCCTACTTGTGGCATTGTAGACTTGGTCATATCAATGCGACACGACTGGCTAAGTTGCATAGAGATGGTTATTTGAATTCGTTCGAATTATCATCTTATGATACTTGCCATTCATGTCTCAAAGGAAAAATGACCAAAGCTCCGTTTAGTGGACACGGAGAAAGAGTTACTGAACTCTTAGGACTAGTACATAGTGATGTATGCGGTCCCATGTCTACGCATGCCAGGAACGGTTCTTCCTACTTCATTACATTCACTGACGATCTCTCTAAATTCGGACATATGTTCCTGATGAAACACAAGTCTGAAGCCTTTGAGAAATTCAGAGAATATAAGCACAAAGTAGAGAACCAAACGGGCAAAAGTATTAAGATTCTTCGATCTGATCGAGGAGGTGAATACTTAAGCGGTGAGTTTTTAGATTATCTAAAAGAGAATGGGATTCTCTCTCAGCTTACTCCTCCTTATACACCACAGCACAACGGTGTATCGGAGCGGAGGAATCGCACCCTATTAGATATGGTGCGATCTATGATGAGTGAAGCTGAGTTACCTATTTCCTTCTGGGGTATGCGCTTGAGACAGCCATATACATATTCAATCTAGTTCCATCTAAATCTGTACCTACCACACCATATGAGATATGGAGTGGGAAGAGACCATATTTTAAACGAGTTAAGATATGGGGTTGTCCGGCCTATGTCAAAAGACAAAATCCAGACAAACTCGAGGCACGGTCAGTTCTTTGCAAATTTGTGAGATATCCTAAGAATTCTCAAGGATATATTTTCTATCACGCTGAGGAACAAAAGGTGTTTGTTTCTCAATATGCCACCTTTTTAGAAAAGGAATTTCTTGCAAAAGAAATTAGTGGCAAAGAGGTAGAGCAGGAAGAGGTTCCAGAAACACAAATTGCAACTGAAGATTTAGTGGAACCAGAAGATTCAATAGAATCCGACGAACCCCAGCCTCTCCGCAGATCTAGTAGGGTTTCTCGTCCACCTGAGAGATACTATGGTTTTCTCATTGATGGTGGAAGCGAGGATTGCATCATGGATGATGATGAACCGACTAGTTTCGAGCAGGCCATCACGAGTGGTGACTCTGTGAAATGGCTGGATGCAATGCGATCTGAGATGGAATCCATGTACACCAACAAAGTATGGACTTTGGAAAATGCTCCTGAAGGGGTAAAACCCATTGGGAGCAAGTGGATCTTTAAAAAGAAATTTGGTGTAGATGGAAAAGTTGAGACTTTCAAAGCTAGACTTGTAGCAAAGGGTTTTCGTCAACGACCAGGTGTGGATTATGACGAAACCTTTTCTCCAGTGGCTATGCTTAAGTCCATCCGGATCTTACTTGCCATTGCTGCATACCATGACTACGAAATCTGGCAAATGGATGTTAAGACCGCCTTTCTAAACGGTGATTTAGAAGAGTGCGTGTACATGACTCAGCCAGAGGGCTTCGTAGATAGTGGGAGCAGCGGAAAGGTATGCAAGCTGCTTAAATCCATTTATGGGTTAAAGCAAGCATCGCGGAGTTGGAACATCTGTTTTGATGTTGTAGTCAAAGAGTTTGACTTCATCAAAAATATAGATGAACCTTGTATCTATAAGAAGGTAGCAGAGGGTAAGGTTGTCTTCCTCGTATTGTACGTGGATGACATACTCTTGATAGGAAATGATATTCCTATGCTGCAATCAGTCAAGCTCTTCTTATCACAGAGATTCTCAATGAAAGATCTAGGTGATGCCTCCTGCATATTGGGAATCATGATCTATAGAGATAGATCTAAACGGATACTGGGATTGTCCCAATCCAGGTACATTGACACCATACTAAAGAGGTTTAGTATGGAAGAATCCAAGCGTGGGAACCAACCCACGATCTCTGGACTCACTCTCTCCAAAGAGACGTCTCCCAAGACTGATTTGGAGAGAGCTCGCATGCAAGGGATACCCTATGCTTCGGCAGTAGGCTCTATCATGTATGCGATGCTGTGTACCAGACCCGATGTAGCATACTCACTAAGTGTAGTGAGTCGGTATCAAGCAGATCTTGGAGAGAGTCATTGGACAGCAGTGAAGAACATTCTCAAGTACTTATGAAGGACTAAGGAGATGTTCTTGGTGTATGGTAACGGAGAACACCAGGTGGAGTCCTTTACCGATTCCAGCTTCCAAAGTGATAAGGACGACTCTAAGTCGCATTCGGGTTTTGTCTTTACCATCAATGGAGGGGCGGTATGTTGGAAGAGTTCCAAACAGGATACCGTTGCAGACTCAACGATGGAGGCTGAATACATCGCTGCCAACGATGCTGCCAAAGAGGCTGTCTGGATCAAGAAGTTCATTAGTGAACTTGGTGTGGTTCCATCCATTGAGCATCTAATACCTCTGTATTGCGATAACAATGGAGCTGTGGCTTTGGCCAAGGAACCCAGGTCCCATCAAAAGTCCAGACATATTCTGAGGCGGTATCACCTGATCAGGGAGATAGTTGATCGCCGGGAGATCGAGGTCAGGAGAGTAGATACGAAGGACAACACTGCGGATCCATTCACGAAGGCTATTCCCCAGATACAGTTTGAGAGATTATTCGGGATGCTAGGTATGAGATACTACAGCAGCTGGCCTTAGTGCAAGTGGGAGATTGTTAGTTATGTATATGTCCTAGAGGCCATTGTTGTACATATGATGTATATTATAATGGATGCTTGGTTATATATAGAGATGACTTTCTTGCTCGTAATGATAGTATGCTATTTGGTTTCACTTTATCTTAACATGTTGACTTGTATTGGTTTACTGTTTTACTCTCACATGTTGATAAAGCCCTTAGGACTTGTACTCGACTACTGGGACTATGATGAGATCATACTAGTGGGGCCACGGTAGTCGATGAGTACATCCTATAACTGTTCCTAATCGAGGGTATATCGAGACAGGGCATCGATACACCAGAGTAGACTAGCGTATACGCATCTTGACCCATATGATGGGCGATGGATGATCCCATATCCATCGGTGTTTGACATCAGAGATGGTGTACGGGTGCTCAGTGAAGACTGGGTACACTGGACGGACTCGCCGAGAACTCCCAGATGGTGATATACCACACGTCAGATGGCAGTTCTCCGGTGACACAGGTACAGGGTAGTCTGAAGACCCGAGATCGTCATAGAGTCTTGTGTGATTCCCACTGTGCTTTGATTTCCACCTTACCACGTCCAAGAGGGCATGCAAAACGGTGGCTTTTGGGTACAGTCCCGAATCACATGAAGGCAATGACCGATAGGAGGGGATTCGTCTCTCCCGGTATAGGGAGTTGATGTTGTGCTGTGTTCGATTGGCTATAACTGGAAGTCCCTGGCCAGGGCTGATATGGAGATTTACTGGTAAGTGTTACTAGTAGTTTCTCGACCCGTTATATACCACACATCGACACGACTTATCGGTTACTGGGGTCTGACGTATACCACCCCTAGACTTGATATGCGACATATCAGACGAACAGACCGGACTGTACGGGAGTGTTACTGATCGGATTCACAGGAGAACGCACAGGCTAGCTTGTTGATCTTCTGATCGCTCAATACCTGGGTGGCTGTTATGTTTAGCTGACCGCTTGCAGCTTGTGGGTGTTTGATATGATCATCACCTGCTACCGGCGTATTGACGATTCTTTAGAGTCCTACACAGAGGTTTCTTGGCTCAGGCGAAACGGAGTAGAGGCACATATGTGATATGTGCAGGACCGAGAATAATGCGATATAGGATACCGTATTATATTCTCGCGATATTTAGATATGAACCGGGACATCGGATCAAGTGTTGATTCGATAAATCGGTACATGATATATTAGTCGGTTATATTCGATATAGCCGGATCGTTGGATCAAGTGTTGATTCGATGATTTAATATATAATAATATATATGATATATTATTATATTAAGTAATATTGGCTTGCTTTATTATTTCATTTTCTCAGTGGATGATACATTGATATATATGCGATATATGGTAATTGTATTATTTTCTTTTGTTGCAAATATATAATATATATGTGATATATATTATTGTGACATGATATGATTAATTGTTAAACATGTTTAAGGATGATTAATTGAGGTTAGGGTTTGATTAGGATTAGTAGCTTCAAGTTCCTTCTAGAAGCTTTTTCTTTTGTCATTCTTAAGATCTTTATGGATGACACATTCATTTAACTTAACCAAACCCTAACCCTAGTTGTTTCTCTACACATTCTCATACATTCATCCTTGACCATGGTTATATATCAATCATATGATTTATATTTCTATTCATCACAAAAGGAAAAGATTAATCATTATCTTTTTGATTATCCATTATCTTCTTCTTCTCTCTTGAAAAAGCTCTCTTGAAAATCCTTAAGTGATGATAAAATATGAGAAAATGATATAAAAAGAAAGCAAAATCACTACTCTCTCATCCTCATCTCATCTAGCCCTTGGGATTAGGGTGTTCTTCTCTTTTGAGTGAGAAAGCTTGAGTCGAAGCAACTTCAAGGTAGATCATCGGAGATTTGGATTACGACAAGCTAGAATGGATCGTTCGAGTCGTGGAGCCTCTCATGAGTCCGGGAGATCGTGGATCGCGGCAAAGGGACTTCTACTCGGAGCTTGTGAAGTGAAGGAGCGGACTACAAAGGTTGTAATCCCTCACACTTAGATAAAAGTTATCATCTTGCATATTAAACCCTAATAATCTAGCAAAGATCCCGGCTTTGGGTTGTTCGGCACGTTTAAAATTTAATCCGGGCATGTTTGATGCCTTAAGAACCTTCACAAGAGTGCCTAGGAACCCTACAGTCCCATCAGTGACCCAGACATATTCTGAGGCAGCATCACCTGATCATGGAGATAGTTGATCTCCAGGGTGATCGAGGTTAGGAGAGTAGACTCAGAGGACAACACGGCAGATCCACTCACAAAGGCCTTTTCCCAGAGAGAGACCTATATGGGATGGTTTAGTATGAGATACTGCAACCACAGCTACAGATGGCCTAGTGCAAGTGAGAGATTGTTAGTTATATGCATGCCCTAGAGGCCATTACTGTACATAGGATGTATATTGTAGTGGATGCAGGGACATATATAGGTAAGTCTTTCTTGCTCGACATGATAGTACGCTATCTGGTTGCTTTTTATCTTAACATGTATACTTTCTGTCTCTCTGTTACATGTTGATAAAGCCCTTAGGATGTGTACTTGACTTCCAGGACTGTGATGTAGATCATACTAGTGGGGCCTGGGTAGTCCATGAGTACATCCTTCAATGTTCCTAGTCGTGGGAATATCGAGACGGGGCATCGATATTCCAGCGTAGACTAGCGTATACCTTCTCGACCCATGTGATGGGCGATGGATGTGTAAGTCGATGTAGTACACCCCAGTACTTGTGGGGAGGCGGAATTTTCAAAAACGATCATGTTTAAAGAACGAACATCGACTAACCGCTTGAATCGAAGCTAAACTATAAATAACCGTACACAAAGAGTTTCTTATCAATTGTGTTTAGGGATTATACCTAATGAAACCGGTCCTTCGTCTTGTGTCCTCCTTTGTTCTCCTCGACCTTCTCTAGGTAGTAGACGATCCACCCGAGAGCAAAACACCAAGCTACACCTCTAACTTGAGGTAACTAATCTACTTTGATTGCCAATCAAAGAAGAAATGATGATATAGAGTGAAGGTAATGGATGTTTAAGTCTAACTAATCCTTTGATCTCAACACATGAGGATTAAGGATTAGGGTTTGAAGATGAGAGCTTGAGGAGAGAGAATGTGAGATGAGTGAATGAGATGAGATTGAGTGTATCATAATATATTATGAAGCATTCTTATTTTAGAATAATGAATAATAGAAATGAATAAGCATGCTTCATAAATGAAAAGAGGTGATTCATTAACATGAGTCATTAAGCATTTATGGTGCATTAATGACCATGATGAATCACCCTCATGACTCACTAATCTTATCCAAAGCTTATGTCACCTTAACCTCCTTAGTCACATCTTCTAGAAGCTTCTGGTACAATTACGAGAACGCCCCTCCAATCCGCAAAAATACGGAAAAACTTTTAGACTGTAAAATCCAATAACCGGATACCAGTAACTGGCTTAAACCAAAGCCGACTAGTAAAAACTGTCCGAAAGTCGTACGTGCGTAAACGCACGTATGCGTCCAAACCCTTTGTCGCAAAACCATGCGACCTCTATATCGTTTCGCCTGGAGTAGGAAACTCTCTGTGTGGGACTCTAGAGACTCGACTACTACGCTGGCAGTGGGTTTAACCACAGACCGCAAGCGGCACTAGCTGTACGTAACGGTCCCCAGGTAGTTGTCGATAAGAAGGCCGATGAGAAAACCCATCCGAACTCCTACTGAGTCTGATGTGACAATCTCCATACAGTCCGGTCCGTTCGTCCAAGACTATCGCATATCGGGCCTAGGGGGGCGGCAAGCGTCAATCCCCTAATAGCGGTATAAGTCGTGTCGGAGGGAAGCCCATTACACCCTGAGAAACTACTGGAACCTACCAGCAAATCTCGCTTGCCCTGGCCAGGGACTTTGCGTAATGGCTCTCTGACACAGCACGATATCTACTCCCAATACCGGGAGGGACGAATCCTGTCTAACCGCCACTGCCTCCAAGTGCTCGGGACTGCACCCAACTGCTACCTGTTTGCACGACTCCTTTGAGCCGTGGTAGGGTAGCAATCTAAGAACAGTGGGACACAATCGAGGCGAAGTAGCAGTGTTAAGTCTGCGGACTATGCTGTACTCATGTCACCTGGGAACTGCTCACTGACGACTGGTATCAAACCAACCAACAGTTCCCTGTGAGTCCTGTCCGGTGTACCCGTAACCTAACGAGCACCTGCATACTATCTCCAGTACGACGTACTGACGGCTGTGGGACAGACCATCTCCCCAACTGGGATGAGAAGCGTACACACTAGTCTACTCCGGAGTATCGATGCTCTGTCTCGACAATCCACGACCAGGGACCTGAATAAGGATGTGCTTGTAGACTACCCAGCCCCCACTAGTGTGACTGCCATCACAACGCTGGTAGACAAGCAAGATCCCAAGAGCTCTATCAATACGTACACTCACATATTAAGATAGAAAAACCAAGTAGCATACTACCATGTTTAGCAAGACTGTTATATACATGTGAATATCCCAAGCTTCCATTAAGTAATATACAAACTAGTATGATACAGTAATGGCCTTCTAGGGCATAAACACTAACAATCTCCCACTTGCACTAGAGCCATGTACTGGCATATCGTAGACCAATGATCTCGAGTAGCCTCTCGAACTGAATCTGAGGAAGGGACTTCGTGAATGGATCAGCAATGTTCTCTTCTGAAGCAACTCTCCGAACCTCGATCTCCTGACGATCAATGATCTCCCTGATCAGGTGATACCGCCTCAAGATGTGTCTGGACTTCTGATGGGACCTTGGTTCCTTCGCTAAAGCTATAGCTCCGTTGTTGTCGCAATACAGAGGTATTGGATCAACTATGGTAGGAACCACCTGAAGTTCTGTTAGGAACTTCTTCATTCAGACTGCTTCTTTTGCGGCATCGCAAGCAGCTATATACTCCGCTTCCATCGTCGAGTCAGCAACGGTGTCCTGCTTGGAGCTCCTCCAGCACACCGCCCCTCCATTGAGGGTAAAGACATAACCCGACATGGACTTGGAATCGTCCTTATCACTCTGGAAGCCGGAATCAGCAAAGGCCTCCAACCTGAGGTCTTTTCCGCCGTAAACCAAGAACATCTCCTTAGTCCTCCTCAGGTACTTGAGAATGTTCTTTACTGCTATCCAGTGTTTCTCCCCTGGGTCTGACTGATACCGGCTTACCACGCTCAGTGCGTAAGCTACATCTGGTCTGGTACACAACATCGCATACATTATAGAGCCTACCGCAGAAGCGTAGGGTATAATAGACATGCGTTCCCTTTCCAAATCAGTCTTGGGAGACATCTCTTTGGAGAGGGTGATTCCGTGACAAGCCGGTAGATTACCGCGCTTAGAATCATCCATACTGAATCTTTTCAGTACAGTGTCGATATACCTGGACTGTGAAAGTCCCAACATCCTCTTGGATCTATCACGATAGATCCGGATCCCCAGAATGTAAGAGGCATCACCCAGGTCTTTCATGGAGAACCTGTGTGACAAGAATCCTTTGACAGATTGTAGCATAGGAATATCATTTCCTATCAATAGAATGTCATCCACGTACAAGACGAGGAATACGAAACTTCTGGCCACAACTTTACTATATATGCACGGTTCATCTGGATTTTTGATAAAGTCATATTCTTTGACTGTCTCATCAAAACAGATGTTCCAACTCCGCGATGCCTGCTTTAGTCCATAAATGGACTTAAGCAGCTTGCAAACTTTCCCGCTGCTCCCACTCTGATTGAAACCCTCTGGCTGATCCACATAGACCTCTTTTCTAAATTTCCATTCAGAAAAGCCGTCTTTACGTCCATCTGCCAGATTTCATAATCATGGAAGGCAGCAATAGCAAGAAGGACCCGAATGGATTTGAGCATAGCCACTGGTGAAAAAGTTTCGTCATAGTCCAAACCAGGTCTGTGACGAAAACCCTTTGCAACAAGTCTAGCCTTATAGGTTTCTACCTGTCCATCTACACCAATCTTTTTCTTGAAGATCCATTTGCATCCTATGGGTTTTACCCCATCTGGAGCAAAGTCCAAAGTCCATACTTTGTTGGTGTACATGGACTCCATTTCGGTTCGCATTGCATCTAGCCATCGTACCGAGTCGCCGCTCTGGATGGCCTGCTGGAAGTCAGTAGGTTCATCATCTTCTATGATGCAATCCTCTCTATCCCCGTCTATGAGAAAACCGTAGTATCTCTCAGGCGGATGAGACGGCCTACTACTCCTGCGGAGGGGTGCGGGAATGTTCTGTTCTTCTTGAACCTCTGGTTCTACCAAACTTTCAGTAGCAGTTTGTGGTTCTGGAATTTCTTCCAGTTCTATTTCGCTCCCACTTATTTCCTTTTCTAAAAACTGATATTCTAGAAAATGGGCATTACGAGAAACAAACACCTTTTGTTCCTTTGCGTAATAGAATAGATATCCCTTGGAGTTCTTTGGATATCCCACAAACTGACACTTTACTGATCGTGCCTCGAGCTTGTCCACATGCTGCTTCTTAACAAAAGATGGACATCCCCAAATCTTTAGATACTGAAGATAGGGTTTCTTCCCACTCCACATCTGATATGGTGTGGTAGGCACAGTCTTGGTAGGAACCATGTTCAAAAGATATGCCGCTGATTCTAGCGCATAACCCCAGAAAGATCGCGGTAACTCAGCATTACTCATCATGGATCGTACCATATCCAATAGGGTTCGATCCCGTCTCTCCGATACACCGTTATGCTGTGGAGTGTATGGAGGAGTAAGCTGAGAGAGAATTCCTTTCTCTTTTAGGTAACCAAGGAACTCGGCACTCAAGTATTCACCACCTCGATCAGATCTCAGTGTCTTAATACTTTTGCCGGTTTGGTTTTCTACTTCATTCTTATACTCTTGGAATTTCTCAAAAGCCTTGGATTTATGTTTCATCAGATAAATGAATCCGTATCTTGAGTAATCATCCATGAAAGTAATGAAATAGGAAAAACCACCTCTCGCATGTGTAGACATTGGACCGCATACATCGCTGTGTATGAGTCCTAAGAGCTCGCTCGCTCTTACTCCTTGTCCAGTAAATGGAGTCTTTGTCATCTTTTCTTTGAGACAGGATTGACAAGTGTCATAAGTTTGATATTCGAACGAGTCCAAATATCCTTCTCTATGCAACTTAGTCAACCTTCTCTCATTGATGTGACCCAGTCTACAATGCCATAAGAAAGCTTTATTTAAATCTGGAGACTTTCTTTTTAGTGTGTTCTGGACATTGAAAATTTGGAGTTGGTTTAAAACATATATGCCGTTATTTAGAGTACCGGACCCAATCAAACCATGATTAAGGTGGATGTTGAGAACATCTCTTACAAAAGTGAAATCATAACCTTTATTTGATAACAAGGAAACTGATATGATATTACACGTTAAGCTTGGTACAAAATAACAGTTATGTAAAACCAAAATGTGTCCACTCGTCAATCCTAGGTGATAGTCCCCGACGGACGCAGCTCCCACGCTAGCTCCGTTAGCAACCTTTAGGGTCATATCACCTTCCTTCAGCACTCTACGGTTTCTCAGTGCCTGCAATGAATTGCAAATATGAGATCCTGATCCGGTATCCAATACCCAGGAAGTAGAGTTGATCGACAGACAATTCTCAATTACAAACACACCTGAAGTCGAAGCCACAGCTTGCTTCGGTTCCTGGTTCTTGGCGTTCCACGCCTTGCAATCCTTCTTCCAGTGCCCTTTCCTGTGACAATGGAAGCACTCATCCAGGCCAACTACCGGTGCTGCAAACTTTTTCTTTCCCTTCTTTCCCACCTTACTAACACCTCCTCTAGGTTTGGGTGCGGCCTTCTTCTTCCTTCCTTTGGCCCTAGCCTTGCACCCGGAAGAAGATGCACCGCCAACAAACATAGCGGGTGTTTCCCTTGCCTTCTGCAAGGTGCCCTTTGCACTCCTTAACATGTTCAGGAGTTCCGCAAGTTCAACTTCTTTTCCTTGAATGTTGAAGTTGAGGATAAACTGGGCGTAGGTGGGAGGAAGGGACTGGAGAATAAGGTCTGTATAGAGCTCATTATCCAAAGTCGTCCCAAGGTCTGCGAGCTCTTCAATATAGCCGATCATCTATAGGACATGTTCACCTACCGATGACCCGACAGCCAACCTCGCTCGAAACAATTTCTTAGAGGTCTCGTATCTTGCTATACGAGATTGCTCTCCATAAAGTTCCTTTGTATGGAGAAATATGCCATCTAGGGACATATCCTCGTGCCTCCTCTGATGTTCATTGTTCATCGAGGCAAGCACGATGCACTTGGCTCTCGCGCAATCTAAATCCCAGGTTTTGCGGATTTCCTTATCCGCATTGCTGGATTTGGGACCAAGGACAGCAAGTGCTGTAGCGGTGAGGACGTACCCCAGTTTGTCATAGGTCAAAGCCATCTTGACATTCCGCAGCCAATCTTTATAGTTTGGCCCCGTCAGTATATTTTTCTCTAAAAGTAACTTAAGTCCAGTCATTTTCAGGGTCGCTGCAATTAGGAGAGAGAGAAGAAAAACTCTTTAGCATGATGCTCTTGCAAGTTTAGAGTGGTTTTTAGTTTATCTAAACTGGATGGCTCCCACTGTTTTTCGAATCCTTCCTCAAACCATAAAAGAAGAATTAGCCAGGACTATTCTCACCGTACAATACTTGCTTAACCGTTCAGCCAGGCCAGTGTCGATACTTCGAGGGAGGTTTTCCAACGCTTTCGCGAAGTTCCTTAATTAAATAACCTCTTTTCTCTAGGGGCGTAACCCCGCTGACACCTTTCTGGACACCTACTAGGTTTATAGTATTGATCGTTAAGCGACGAATATCCTGATAAGTAGCATATACTCACAGTAGGATCGGGATCCAAATATCATTGTCTGATAATGTTGTAGGAATGCTACCAACATTCATCAAACTCAAAATGGTATGCATCTCTTTGCAAATTTCAGTTTCTTTAGAAATTCCCGATATATATTTTTGCCCCATGCTCTTATGACCTTGGCGTTGGTCAAAATATCATAAGTCACATGTCAAGTTCTGCCCATCATTATCTTGTTAATTTGAACCCATCCGTACATATCCTTGACGTTGGCCAAAATGATCATACGACTGTCCCAAACTAACTCATCTATCTATGCAACAAATGAATACCCAGCAGCTACCAAACACTATGCCTTGGCGTTGGTCAAAATACATAGCTTGAATACTACTGAATACCCAAATGAAATGACGGAGGGCTACGACTGGTTTTGGCGAAACCGTGAACGTAGTGAACTTGATATAACCGAAGGAACCTGATAGCTTTTAAAAGGAGTGGTTAAATCTCCGCATTTAAAAATATCTGTTTTAAAAATAACCGAGTGGTTTCTTATAAATTGTTCCAACGATTAAAACTTTGGTTTATTTTCTTTGCATTATAGATAATGCGTCCCCATCATTAACCTATCATTGCAGAAAACAACGAAAATACAACGTCCTCTTATGCCATCCGCATTCGCCACAGGGTCCCGTCATCACCCGTTAGGTTACTTAACTAACGACAGAGCGGGGGCTGGGCTAGCGCGGGTGTAAAACATAAGTGACGTCTAAATAGCTATCATATATATAGATATTTTTACATTCGTCTGACGCAATGATATACATTCCAGAACACAGATAAACAATATTGGATTTGCAAGCAATCTGTATTTCTTTTGAGCCTGCAAGAAAAGACAGATTACACAGTTGTGATGAATAGCCGTTACCCCACCCTCGACCCCTACGGGTACGGCAAACTACCCGCACGGCAGTTTGTGTACCCCACCTTGGGTCAGTCCTAGGAGCAAAAACAGTAAAATGAAATAATACAACGGTGGCTACAACCGCAACCTGGATGTGCCCCGCAAAATAATATTACAACAAATTACATTTACAACAAATGAATTAAACAATAACCCATTCCTAAACCCCGGCTAAACACCACAACAGTCCAATACAGTTTATATGCACAAACAGATATAACCATTTCAGAAATGTGCAACCCCCTGCCAACCGACATACTAGCAGTTAGGGGAGGTTTACGAACACATTAAACAATCACAGATATAATCCAATATACAAATACTGTACAATTTTGATCGATTAAACATCTTTAATATTGCTCCAAAATCTGCTCTGTATACTGGAAACCTGAGCAAAATTAAAATATTCCAGAAAACCCCTAATTACACAGAGAAGCAACAGAAGAAAATTGGGTTCCTGACTCGCCAACTCGGCGGCGGAAGCGCGGCGACTCAGTAGGCTGAGGCCGCGGTTCCGCGGCGAGTTAGGCGATTCAGGGGCCTATTTTTCTTGGGTGTTCTTCTGTGGTCTTGTCAAGCTCTCTGAACACACCTGAAAAATTTTTGGACTTCATTTTAAGTTCGACAGAAACTGAACAGATTTAGGGTTTTCCGGCTTCGTTTTTCCGTTCGAAATTCGTTCAAATTTGCAATTAAGTTATTTATTGTTTAGCGAGGCTCTGATACCACTGTAAGTCGATGTAGTACACCCCAGTACTTGTGGGGAGGCGGAATTTTCAAAAACGATCATGTTTAAAGAACGAACATCGACTAACCGCTTGAATCGAAGCTAAACTATAAATAACCGTACACAAAGAGTTTCTTATCAATTGTGTTTAGGGATTATACCTAATGAAACCGGTCCTTCGTCTTGTGTCCTCCTTTGTTCTCCTCGACCTTCTCTAGGTAGTAGACGATCCACCCGAGAGCAAAACACCAAGCTACACCTCTAACTTGAGGTAACTAATCTACTTTGATTGCCAATCAAATAAGAAAGGATGATATAGAGTGAAGGTAATGGATGTTTAAGTCTAACTAATCCTTTGATCTCAACACATGAGGATTAAGGATTAGGGTTTGAAGATGAGAGCTTGAGGAGAGAGAATGTGAGATGAGTGAATGAGATGAGATTGAGTGTATCATAATATATTATGAAGCATTCTTATTTTAGAATAATGAATAATAGAAATGAATAAGCATGCTTCATAAATGAAAAAAGGTGATTCATTAACATGAGTCATTAAGCATTTATGGTGCATTAATGACCATGATGAATCACCCTCATGACTCACTAATCTTATCCAAAGCTTATGTCACCTTAACCTCCTTAGTCACATCTTCTAGAAGCTTCTGGTACAATTACGAGAACGCCCCTCCAATCCGCAAAAATACGGAAAAACTTTTAGACTGTAAAATCCAATAACCGGATACCGGTAACTGGCTTAAACCAAAGCCGACTGGTAAAAACTGTCCGAAAGTCGTACGTGCGTAAACGCACGTATGCGTCCAAACCCTTTGTCGCAAAACCATGCGACCTCTATATCGTTTCGCCTGTAGTAGGAAACTCTCTGTGTGGGACTCTAGAGACTCGACTACTACGCTGGTAGTGGGTTTAACCACAGACCGCAAGCGGCACTAGCTGTACGTAACGGTCCCCAGGTAGTTGTCGATAAGAAGGCCGATGAGAAAACCCATCCGAACTCCTACTGAGTCTGATGTGACAATCTCCATACAGTCCGGTCCGTTCGTCCAAGACTATCGCATATCGGGCCTAGGGGGGCGGCAAGCGTCAGTCCCCTAATAGCGGTATAAGTCGTGTCGGAGGGAAGCCCATTACACCCTGAGAAACTACTGGAACCTACCAGCAAATCTCGCTTGCCCTGGCCAGGGACTTTGCGTAATGGCTCTCTGACACAGCACGATATCTACTCCCAATACCGGGAGGGACGAATCCTGTCTAACCGCCACTGCCTCCAAGTGCTCGGGACTGCACCCAACTGCTACCTGTTTCCACGACTCCTTTGAGCCGTGGTAGGGTAGCAATCTAAGAACAGTGGGACACACTCGAGGCGAAGTAGCAGTGTCAAGTCTGCGGACTATGCTGTACTCTTGTCACCTAGGAACTGCTCACTGACGACTGGTATCAAACCAACCAACAGTTCCCTGTGAGTCCTGTCCGGTGTACCCGTAACCTAACGAGCACCTGCATACTATCTCCAGTACGACGTACTGACGGCTGTGGGACAGACCATCTCCCCAACTGGGATGAGAAGCGTACACACTAGTCTACTCCGGAGTATCGATGCTCTGTCTCGACAATCCACGACCAGGGACCTGAATAAGGATGTGCTTGTAGACTACCCAGCCCCCACTAGTGTGACTGCCATCACAACGCTGGTAGACAAGCAAGATCCCAAGAGCTCTATCAATACGTACACTCACATATTAAGATAGAAAAACCAAGTAGCATACTACCATGTTTAGCAAGACTGTTATATACATGTGAATATCCCAAGCTTCCATTAAGTAATATACAAACTAGTATGATACAGTAATGGCCTTCTAGGGCATAAACACTAACAGGATGATCCCATATCCATTAGTGTTTGACATCAGAGATGGTGTGCGGGTGCTCAGTGGAGACTGGGTACACTGAACGGACTCGCCGAGAACTCCCAGATGGTATTATACCTCACGTCAGATGGCAGTTCTCTGGTGACACTGGTACAGCTTAGTCTGTTGACCCGAGATCGTCATAGAGTCTTGTGTGTCTACCACTGTGCTTTGATTTCCACCCAACCACGGCTCTACTGAATCATGCAAACAGGTGGTTTTTGGGTACAGTCCCGATTCACATGGAGGCAATGAGCGATAGGAGGGGATTCGTCTCTCCCGGTATTGGGGGTTGATGTTGCGCTATGCTCGACTGGCCATAACTGGAAATCCCTGGCCAGGGTTGCAGTGATTTGCTGGTAAGAGTTATCAGTAGTTTCACGCTTGTTATGGACCTTACATCGGCATGACTTTTCAAGCTACTGGGGTCTGACGTTTACCACCCCTAGGCGAGATATGCGACATATCAGACGAACAGACCGGACTGTATGGTAAGTGTTACTGGTTGGATTCATAGGAGTGTGAGCGGGCTTGCTCGTTGATCTTCTAATCGCTCAATACCCGGGTGGCCGTTACGTTTAGCAGACCGCTTGCGTCTTGTGGGTGTTTGATATGATTATCACCTACTGCCGGCATATTAACGAGTCTTTAGAGTCCTACACAGAGGTTTCTTGGCTCAAGCGAAACGAAATAGGAGCGCATATGTGATATGTGCGGGACCGAGAATAATACCAGTATGTGATACTGAATTGTATTCTCGCGATATGTATCATCGGACGGTTATATAAGATATAGCCGGGTTACCGAATCAAATGTTGATTCGATATATTGATACACTTGATATTAGTCGGTTATATGCAGTATGACCGGATCATTAAATCAAATGTTGATTTAATGATTTAATGTATAATTATATATTTGCTATATTGCTTTACATTAACTAGTATTTTTTCACTTAAGATTGATTTTCTCACTTGAAGTGCACAAGTTGTATATGTGATATATTTTTGTGCACTAGTTTGTATCATGATTGATGACACATGCAAACTTGGGTATGTGTATGATTTACACCATGTTTAGTTAATGGTTAGGGTTTTATTTTCTTTATTTATTTTGTAAAAACAAAATGGTGGCTTTCTTTGTTATTTGCAAGAAGCTTCATGATGTTTTCATGCATCTTTGAAAAGTCTAAACCATTTTTGTTTTGTTCTTAAACCTAACCATTACCTAAACTATGGTTTGCTCTCTATATGAGTTAACTTACCCATGGTTGCATTATGATAAGTCTTCACTTGAATTTTCTTTTCATATAATTCATTTTCTTTCTTCTTCTTCTTCTTCTTCATGAAGAAAAGAAAACCTTGCTAGAAAATTCCAAGTGAAGAAATCAAGTGAGAAATCCAAATCCAAAGTGAACCCACTTCCTATTTCTTCATCCTCTACCACTTGCCATGTAGTAGAGTGTGTTATCTTCACAAATTTCATGACCTAGTGAAGAAGGAGCTTGAGTTTGAGTCGCCTCGACGTAGATCATCTTCGGTATCGAAGTCAACGACCTAGCACGCTTATTTCTCCGACGAAACCATCGCTAGAGTCTAGGATTCCGATGATCGCAGCGAAGGGACGTCGTCACGGAGCTTTGGAAGTGGAGGACCGGATCTACAAAGGTTGTAGTCCCTTTCACTTGTAGTTAAAGTAGTTAACTTGCATGTATTTCGCCTTACCTCTAGTAACGATCTTGCATTAGGGTTTCTCGGCACATGTAAAAATTTGATTTTGGCAAGGTTGATCAGTTATAGAACCTCATGAGTGTGCCTAGGAACCCTACAATTTGATGTCAAACACCGATGGATATGGGATCATCCATCGCCCATCATATAGGTCAAGATGAGTATACGCTAGTCTACTCAGGAGTATCGATGCCCTGTCTCGATACACCATCGACTAGGAACAGTGATAGGATGTTCTCGTTGACTACCCTGGCCCTATTAGTATGATTTTATCATAGTCTTACTAGTCGAGTACATATCCTAAGGGCTTCATCAACATGTGAGTGTAAGACAGTAAACTAGTACCAATCAACATGTTAAGACAAAGTGAAACCAAATAGCATACTATCATGTTGAGCAAGAAAGTCCTCTCTATATATATCCAAGCATCCACTATAATATACATCATATGTACAACAAAGGCCTCTAGGGCATATATATAACTAACAATCTCCCACTTGCACTAAGGCTAGCTGTTGTAGTATCCCATACCCAACATCCCGAAGAGTCTCTCAAATTGTATCTGTGGTATGGCCTTCGTGAGTGGATCCGCAGTGTTTTCCTTCGTGTCAACTCTCCTGACCTCGATCTCGCGGCGATCAACTATCTCCCGGATCAGGTGATACCGCCTCAGAATATGTCTGGACTTCTGATAGGACCTGGGTTCCTTGGCTAAAGCCACAGCTCCATTGTTATCACAATACGAAGGTATTGGATGCTTAATGGATGGAACTACACCAAGTTCAGTGATGAACTTCTTCATCTAGACAACATCTTTGGCAGCATCGTTGGCAGCGATGTATTCAGCCTCCATCGTCGAGTCTGCCACGGTTTCTTGCTTGGAACTCTTCCAACAAACCGCCCCTCCATTTAGGGTAAAAACAAATCCCGAGTGCGACTTAGAGTCGTCCTTATCACTTTGGAAGTTTGAATCGGTAAAGGACTCCACCTGGAGTTCTCCGTTACCATTTACCAAGAACATCTCTTTAGTCCTTCTCAAGTACTTGAGAATGTTCTTCACAGCTGTCCAATGACTCTCTCCAGGATCTGCTTGATACCTACTCACTACATTTAGTGAGTATGCTACATCGGGTCTGGTACATAGCATCGCATACATGATAGAGCCTACTGCCGAAGCATAGGGTATCCCTTGCATGCGAGCTCTTTCCAAATCAGTCTTGGGAGACATCTCTTTGGAGAGAGTGAGTCCAGAGAACGTGGATTGGTTCCTACGCTTGGATTCTTCCATACTAAATCTCTTTAGTATGGTGTCAATGTACCTAGATTAGGACAATCCCAGTATCCTTTTAGATCTATCTCTATAGATCTTAATTCCCAAAATGCAGGAGGCATCACCTAGATCTTTCATTGAGAATCTATGTGATAAGAAGAGCTTGACCGAATGCAGCATAAGAACATCATTTCCTATCAAGAGTATGCCATCCACGTACAATACGAGGAAGACAACCTTACTCTCTGCAACCTTCTTATAGATACAAGGTTGATCTACGTTTTTGATGAAGTCAAACTCTTTGACTACAACATCAAAGCAGATGTTCCAACTCCGTGATACTTGCTTTAACCCATAGATTGATTTAAGCAGCTTGCACACCTTTCCGCTGCTCTAACTATCTACGAAGCCCTCTGGCTGAGTCATGTACACGCACTCCTCTAAATCACCATTTAGAAAGGCGGTCATAACATCCATCTGCCAGATTTCATAGTCATGGTATGCTGCAATGGCAAGTAAGATCCGGATGGATTTAAGCATAGCCACTGGAGAAAAGGTTTCGTCATAATCCACACCTGGTCGTTGACGAAAAGCCTTTGCAGTAAGTCTAGCTTTAAATGTCTCAACTTTTCCATCTACACCAAGTTTCTTCTTAAAGATCCACTTGCTCCTAATGGGTTTTACCCCTTCAGGAGCAACTTCCAAAGTCCATACTTTGTTGGTGTACATGGATTCCATCTCAGATCGCATTGCATCCAGCCACTTCACAGAGTCACCACTCGTGATGGCCTGTTCGAAGCTAGTTGGGTCATCATCTTCCATGATGCAATCCTCGCTTCCACCGTCAATGAGAAAACCGTAGTATCTCTCAAGTGGATGAGGAACCCTACTAGATCGGCGGAGAGGCTAGGGTTCGTCGGGTACTACTGAATCCTCTGGTTCTACTAAATCTTCAGTTGTAGTTTGTGGTGCTGGAACTTCTTCCAGCTGTACCTCTTCGCCACTAATTTCTTTTGCAAGAAATTCCTTTTATAAAAAGGTGGCCTATTGAGAAACAAACACCTTTTGTTCCTCAGTATGGTAGAAAATATACCCTTGGGAATTTTTAGGATATCCCACAAACTTGCAAAGAACTGATCGTGCCTCGAGTTTGTCTGGATTTTGCCTTTTAACATAAGCCGGACAACCCCATATCTTAACTCGTTTAAGATATGGTCTCTTCCCACTCCATATCTCATATGGTGTGGTAGGTACAGATTTTGATGGAACTTGATTCAATAGATATGCTGCTGTCTCAAGCGCATAACCCCAAAAGGAAATAGGTAACTCAACGGTGCTCATCATAGAGCGCACCATATCTAATAGGGTGTGATTCATCCACTCCGATACACCGTTGTGCTGTGGTGTATATGGAGGAGTAAGCTGAGAGAGAATCCCATTCTCTTTTAGATAATCCAGGAACTCATTGCTCAAGTATTTTCCTCCTCGATCAGATCGAAGGATTTTAATACTTTTGCCCGTTTGGTTCTCTACTTCGTTCTTATATTCTCTGAATTTCTCAAATGCTTCAGACTTGTGTTTCAACAGGAACACATGTCCGTATCTTGAGAGATCGTCAATGAATGTAATGAAGTACGAGGAACTGTTCCTGGCATGTGTAGACATGGGTCCACATACATCACTATGTATCAGCCCCAAGAGTTCTGTAACTCTTTCTCCGTGTCCACTAAACGGAGTTTTGGTCGTCTTGCCTTTGAGACATGACTGGCAAGAGTTATAACATGAAAATTCGAACGCATTCAGATATCCATCCTTATGTAACTTAGCTAGCCGTGTCGCATTGATATGACCTAGTCTACAATGCCACAAGAAGGATTCGTTCATTTCTGAACTCTTCCTCTTATGTGTGTTTTGTACATTAAGAACTGTAGTTTGATTGAGAACGTATATGCCATTATTTAACGAGCCTGATCCAATCAACTTTTGATTCAGGAAGACGTTCATAACATTATCCTGTACTATAAAATTATATACCTCTTTACTCAATAAAGAAACTGATATAAGATTGCATATCAGGGTCGGAATGTAATAGCATTCATTCAGAACCAATGTATTACCATTTGGTAACACAAGGTGATATTCGCCAACTGCTTTGGCTGCAACATTTGCACCATTCCCTACTCTTATGGAATGATCACCCTCTCCCAGTTCCCTACCTTTACGTAGCCCATGTAACATATTACATATATGGGATCCCGATCCGGTATCTAATACCCAGGACGTAGAGTGAACTGAGAAACAGTTCTCGATAACTAACACACCTGAAAAAGATGCATCAACATGCTTATTCTTCATTTGGGTGGCTTGAGAATCTGAATATTCTCCTAATTCCTGCTCGGACTTATAACTATTATAAGTGGGAGCAGGACCAACGTTCCCCTGCTCAGTATAAAAAGCGGGTTCAGTCAATACATCCATATTATTATCTTGATTAAGGCCTGACAAGGTCGCTACCTGGAGAGAGAGAGAGAAGAAAACACTTTAGCATATGCTCTTGCAAGATTAGATTTGTTATTATCTTATCTAATCAGGATGGCTCCCACTGCTTTTTATCAAATCTTCCTTCAAACCCTGAAAGGAAAGATTAGCCGGGATTAATTACACTTTACAAGTTCGCCAATCTTTCAGCCAGGCCAGTGTTGGTACTTTGAGGGAGGTTTCCCGTGCTTTGGCACAGACCTAATTAAAGTAAATCTCATTTTCCCAGAGGCATAACCCTATTAACACCTTTCTAGACACCTACTTGATCGGCTAATTGTCCTGTGTAAAACACTCCAAGGAGTAACTCTTACTCGCAGTGGGTATCGGGATCCAACTATCTCATAGGTGGTATGCAATCTCATTGCAAATTTCAACACTTGAAATTCTCGATAATACTTTTGCCCCTAGCAACTTATGACCTTAACATAGTCAACAAATTATAATTGCTAGCCAAGTTCAACCCGTCATTTCCCGATTGAATTAAACCCACCTGCACGACCCTTAACATAGTCAACAAAGTCGTACAACTACCCTAATCCAATCACATCTCATGTTTTAACACATAAGCACTGATTAGCTACCGCACACTACGCCTTAACATAGTCAACAAAAGTAGCATGAATACTAAGTAATACTTATCTGAAATGACGGAGGGCTACGCAGGTTTTTCTGAAAACCATGAGCGTAATGAACTTGATATCGTTGTAGAAACAAGTGATTTTGAAAAAGAGTGTTTTTGAGGCTTTTCTAGTTTCGCTAAAGAGGTCACTCCCGGTGAAGGGATCTCAGCTCTTTCCTTATCGAATAAGGTGCAGGGTATTTCATAAATACCGCTGTGTTAGTTATGTATATGCCCTAGAGGCCATTGTTGTACATATGATGTATATTATAATGGATGCTTGGATATATATAGAGATGACTTTCTTGCTCGTCATGATAGTATGGTAATTGGTTTCACTTTATCTTAACATGTTGACTTGTATTGGTTTACTGTCTTTCTCTCACATGTTGATAAAGCCCTTAGGATCTGTACTCGACTACTGGGACTATGATGAGATCATACTAGTGGGGCCACGGTGGTCGAAGAGTACATCTTATAACTGTTCCTAGTCGAGGGTGTGTCGAGAGAGGGCATCGATACACCAGAGTAGACTAGCGTATACGCATCTTGACCCATATGATGGGCGATGGATGATCCCATATACATCGGTGTTTAACATCAGAGATGGTGTACGGGTGCTCAGTGGAGACTGGGTACACTGGACGGACTCGCCGAGAACTCCCAGATGATGATATACCACACGTCAGATGGCAGTTCTCCGGTGACACTGGTACAAGGTAGTCTGTAGACCCGAGATCGTCATAGAGTCTTGTGTGATTCCCACTGTGCTTTGATTTCCACCTTACCACGTCCAAGAGGGCGTGCAAAACGGTGGCTTTTGGGTACAGTCCCGAATCACATGGAGGCAATGAGCGATAGGAGAGGATTCGTCTCTCCCGGTATAGGGAGTTGATGTTGTGCTGTGTTCGATTGCCTATAACTGGAAGTCCCTGGCCAGGGATGATATAGAGATATACTGGTAAGTGTTACCAGTAGTTTCTCGACCAGTTATGAGCCTCACATCGACACGACTTATCGGTTACTGGGGTCTGACGTATACCATCCCAAGACATGATATGCGACATATCAGACGAACAGACCGTACTGTACGGGAGTGTTACTGATTGGATTCACAGGAGAATGTACAGGCTAGCTTGTTGATCTTCTGATGGCTCAATACCTGGGTGGCTGTTACGTTTAGCTGATCGCTTGCAGCTTGTGGGTGTTTGATATGATCATCACCTGCTACCGGCGTATTGACGATTCTTTAGAGTCCTACACAGAGGTTTCTTGGCTCAGGCAAAACGGAGCAGAGGCACATATGTGATATGCGCAGGACCGAGGATAATGTGATATGAGATACCGTATTATATTCTCGCGATATTTAGATATGAACCGGGACATCGAATCAAGTGTTGATTCGATGAATCGGTACATGATATATTAGTCGGTTATATTCGATATAGCCGGATTGTCGGATCAAGTGTTGATTCGATGATTTAATGTATAATAATATATATGATATATTGTATTACATTATCTAATATTGGCTCGCTTTATTATTTCATTTTCTTACCGGATAATACATTGATATATATGCGATATATGTTAATTGTATTATTTTCTATTGTTGCAAATATATAATATATGTGTGATATATGTAAGTGCACGGCGGTGCCCCGGCCGTCAATCCGACGGCCAAATGCGGAAGCGGTGATAAACTTTAAATTTTCTTGAACTGGCACCACCGCGCACTAATACCCGGATCGAACCATTAACTAGTCCTAGCTAACTACAAGATGGGGAAGAGAGATATACCGACTGATCCGTGTCCTTCGGTCTTCTCGTCGTCGTCCCGATCTCCTGCGGAATGTCCTGTCTCCACCTCATCGCCGGAAGTGCACCACATCGCCTACTTCTTTTACGGGCTCCCACCTCAATGCCGAGGCAACTCGGGCACGAAGCTGGCTAGTCGATGTGCCCAAGATGTGCTGTAGAATGTAGTGTGGATTACTATGTCTCATTTTGGGGTTGTAGGAATTGCCTTTGGTGGAGGGATTGAACTTGGAGCTTTTGAGATTGATCTTGTGGGAATTTTGCAACATGAAATGAGCTAAAAACCCACCCTCAAGATTTTGGACAGCCCCCATGCATAGTGGCCGGCCATCTTGGTGAGGGGGAGAGTGAGAATGAGGGAGTAGTATGATAGAATGAGAGAGCCATCCAATAATACAATGGAGAGAGAGAGAAGGCTATCATGCAAAAAGAATCATCACCAAATCAAACCCACACTCAACCACAAACATCATCAACCATCATGTCCTACAAAAGTCAAGGCATGATGAAGCTAGAAGTCAAGGTCAAGGAAAAGCTATCATGATACAAATATATGCAAAGAACCCCTCCAAAAATATTTATTTGCAACAATGCAAATAAGCCCTCCTCCACCAAACTTCGGCCAATGAACGATACAAAGGAAATCGGCCGAAACGGAAAGCAAACTGGCAACTCCAGAAAACTGGTCCGTAATAAATTACAGGAAAACCCCGATAATGTGCATACACACCCGCATTTGTATTCCGACCGAAATACAAATGCAATGAGACAAAATTCACACTGTACTATACTAGGATCCGGCTTATACCAAAAGCCGGCTAGTAATATCCGTTCGATCCTGATCCGTGCAATACCGCACGTATCTGATCGAACCCTGCCATATATCCATACGGCCTATAGTACAAACTGTCCGATCCTGATCCATGCAATGCCGCACGTATTTGATCGTATCTTGCCATATCTCCATACGGCCTCTACAACCTTTCGCCCGAAAGCTGAGTAACTGAATATGGGGGACTCTAAAGACTCGTCAACACCTTGGTTGTGGATTTAACCACTAGCACGTCAGAGGTATAAGCCAATACGTAACGGGCTACCAGGTATTGACTAAAAGGGACGTCTGTGAGCGAACTCAGCCCGACAACCCTACTGAGCCTGTCAGTGACAATATCCGTACAGTCTGGTCCGTTCGTCTATGAGCATCGCATGGCGGGCCTAGGGGGTTGGTAAAAGTCAGACCCCCAAAAGCGGTACAAGTCGTGTCGGAGTGTAGCCCAGAACACCCTGAGATACTACTGGAATACCTACCAGTAAATATCCTTGCCTCGGCCGAGGGCTTCGTGTAATGGCTCTCCTAGACACAGCGCGACCTCACCCCCAATACCGGGAGAGACGAACCCCTGAAGATGCGCTCACTGCCTTCATGTGGCTCGGGACTGTACCCAACTAAAACCTGTTTGCACGACTCATTTGAGCCATGGTAGGGTAGTAATCAAAGTACAGTAGGAACTCACATAAGACAAATGACGATCCCCAGGTCGATGAACTAACCTGTACACATGTCACCAGGGAACTGCCATCTGACGTCTGGTATATGACCAACTGCCATGTTCCCGGCGAGTCCTGTCCGGTGTACTCATAACCCAATGAGCACCTGTATACATCTTAGGTGATCCAACTGACACCAGTGGCTTGTGAGACCGGCCACCGCCCCTCGTCGGGGTCTCGACTGTATACACTAGTCTACTCTGGAGTATCGATGCCCTATCTCGAAACTCTCACGACTAGGGACCATTTAAGGATATGCTTATAGACCCCAGCTCCCACTTATATGATCGCCCTCATACTGCTGGTGGTCAAGCAAGAATCCTAGGGGCTCTATCAACGTGTAATAGCAACTTGTCAGGTCACCTAAAGCAGTACACGATGATAAAGGTAAACCAGATAGCATACTATCATCTCAAGTAAGACTGTCCTATCGGGATAGGTCCACCATCAATCATTGTAATCACGTGCCTGTGATCGAATAATTGAATCTGAGGGCACTATCTCCAACAATCTCCCACTTGCACTCAAGGCTAATTATTGCGATGTCGCATACTCACAGCACGTGTGATACCGAACACCCAACTCCTCTACTAGTCAGTCTCACAAAGCTCGCTTGCGAAACTATTACGTTCGAGGAATAGCCTTAGTGAGTGGATCCGCCTTGATGTCTCTATCTATGTCTCTCTATATCTCAAGTTCGCGGAGAAAGCCATCTCCCGAAATGAGCAATACTTGTCTTAGAATGTGTCTGGATGTCTGATGGGACCTAGCTCATAAATGAACTCCAAATCTAAACTTCTTAGACTGTATCGTCAACTGAACTTAATCAGTATCATGTGCCATGCCACCCTCAGTAGTGCCTTGGACCACCTGTCCAAAATACTGCCCCTCATCAGAAAGAAAACTATAACTCTGACAACCTCCTTGTCGTCCATGTCACCTTGGAAGCCTGGAATGATAATTGTCTCCCGAATGAGGCTGTCGTTATCATATCCCTAGAACATCCAGTTATGTTCTAAAACTGCTTCCGACTGTTTCTCCAGGATTGGATCAATGTCAACTTATTGCAGCTAGTGCAAGAACAGCATCTGGTGTGGTACTTGACATCTCATGATTGACTCAATTGCCTGAGCAAGTGATCTGCCAACCATGCACATCCCTCTCCCCTTTAGTCTATAAGACACCTTTAGAGAGGGTGACTCCATCACCTGCAGGTACACCACCGTGCCAGGAGTCGTTCATTCTAAATTCTCTTAGAATGCTGTCTAAGTACCCTGATTGGGAAACCACCCAAATCTAGATCTAAAACCATAGATCTAGTAACCAGTATGTCTGATATAATGTCCAAGTCCCATGTGGAGAAACCACTGTGTGACGACCAAAGTATAACCGATTGTAGTATAGGAGTTTCTTTCCTACTCTGTGTATGTCATCCAAATACCAGGATATCACACCCTACTACCTTCTCAACAGATCCATCCCCTATTCTGATGAAGTCAAACCTATGACTGTCACATCAGAAATTGATGATCTATCTCCGCTATAACTGCTTTAGTCTATAAATAGACATAAGCTACCTGTCCACCAATGCTTCCGCTGCTCCCACTGACTACGACAACCCTCTGGCAGAGTCATATACACGTACACTTCTGAAGCCGGTTCAGAACGACGCTATACTCATCCTCCTGCCGGGTCTCGCAGCCTGGAACAGCAGCAATGGCAAGTGTGGGTAAACAAGAACTTCCCTGTCACCGTCCTTGAGGCTACCGGAGTACCTCTCGAGTGCCTGAAGTTACCCACCTTATCTGCGGAGTGGCCAATGGAATGTCAATCCGGATTGAATCTTTAGGTTCCTTATCAAATCTTCAGTAATCGTTTGTGGTTCTGGAATCACTTCCAGTTCTACCATACTCCCACTACTGTTTTCTGAAAAAATTCATTTTTAATAAAACTGTGGCGAGTCTAGAACAATATTGCTATTGTTCATCCAGATGGTAGAAAGTCAACCCTCGTCATAGCCTGGGTCAACCCACAAACAGTCATTATAGAAACGTGCCTTGAGTTGTCCAGTGTCTGGTTTTAGTCATAAGCCAGACAACTCCCCGTACCTTAACACCGTTAAGATATGAACTGTTCTATATTCAATATAGAAACAGAGGCACTGATTTAATTGAACCAGATCCAAATCATGCAGCTGTCTCCAGTGCATGTCAACTAAATGGAAGGAGGCCGATCAGCGTTTACTCAACTTAGGAACACTTCCAATTATGAGTAACCTGAAAGAGAAGCAAGATCTCATAATCACTACTATGAACTGAATACCATACGCAAGTGTCTACATCTTCGATCACTTTGAAGAATCCCGATACTTGCTACACCTGGTTCTCTACTCTATTCAAATACCTATAACTTCTCAAAATTCGGACCCTGTGTTTCCACGAAACACCTGTCTAAAAACTAGAGAAGTCATAAGTAAACCGAATATAGTATGAGGACCAACCCCTCTGTCCTGATGGACCCTGGACAACATACAATACTCTGTATAAGTCCTTTGAGTCTGATGACTCATTCACTGTGTGTCGTAGGTTGAAAACTGTACTTATAGTTAAGAAGAATTACACCGCTGCTTAATGCTCCTTACCTAACCATCCACTGATATAGGTAAATGTCGTAGACATAATTTCAGAAAGGTATATCTCACTCTATGAAAATAGACGTACAGATATATCAATTTGAAATTGGTGCATAATTGCGGATATTCAAAACCAAATATTTGCCGACCGGCAAAAAACCCAGGTGATTTCCTCAAATATCACCGATTACAACGAATCCCGATATAATGAGGATGATCACCCAATTCCCAATAACTTACTCCCACTCATCATCTGTAAAACCATACAGATGTGAGAATCATACCTGGTAAATACATACCCTGGAGCAAGTGTCTAACTGGGAAATCAGTTTTCCTTTAACTGTACACAGTGAAACTGAAACATTGAAATGTTTTGATGGGGTATCCCGGTATTCCTAGTAATGCCTCTTCCAGATTCACGACTGTAACCGTATAATTCTTTGCCACCTCTCCAAATCCCTTTATATGTCTTTAGTCATTACCTTCTGCACACCCCTTTAGGCCAAATGGTTTTCTTCCTTCCCTACCGTTCGGCACCAGCCTATGGTTTGGAAGAAGACTATCCAATAAGCATAATGGGTGTACTGTCCTAATCCTAGGAGAACTCACAATGCGAGAGAAGGTGAAGATAAAAGACAACTGAATAAACCTTATTCCTATTTCTCCTGGACCAGAATCCATCCCCGAACTGGAACAGGTTCCTTTCGAGTTCGTATATAACCATACGATGGGGTATCCAATAAACTGTGGATCTTCGTAGTGATACGGAGTGTCCTGGAGAAATACAATGGTGATTTAGGATTGGCGAAGGAATACTTGGTTTGGTCGTGAATAGCAGTCGCAATTTACTTTGCCCTCTTACTAATCCATTGCTTTGTCTTAACTTAATATCTTCTGTACACCATCGTTAGGCTAATTGGTTTTCTTCATTCCCTACCGGTCGGCACCAGCCTAAGGTTTGGAAGAAGACTATCCAACTTGCGTAATAGGTGTACTACTCCTAAACCAAGGAGTACTCACAACCAGAGAGAAGGTAAAAGGAAAAGACAACTGAATAATCCTATCCGTTTTCTCCAGAACCGGAAACCATCCTCGAATAAATTCCTTCGAGTTCGTATCTAACCATACGATGGTTTTGTCCAATAGAAGTGGACGTTCGTAGTAAAATGGGGTGTCCTGGAGAAAAGGGTAAAAGTAGGAGTGGCAATGAGGTTTGCAAATTTGATAATCCAAAAGCCAGTGTTAAGAAGGTTCGGTTAACTTGGTCACTGAGTCATTGTCTTAGGGTCGGGTCAATGGTCGCTGCCAAAGAGAGAGAGAAAAGAAACACTCAGCGTGCACTCTAACCTAGATCAGAATGGTTACCAATTTATCTAATCTGGAAACCTCCCACTGTACCGTCAAATTCTCCTCCAAACCTGAAATAAGAATTAGTCGGGATCACCCGAGGAGTAAACCAACTCATCAGTGGGAATCGGGATCCAACTATCATCGCATGATAACGTGACGGAATCCGCTCACGCTATCACACTCCAGAAGGTATGCGCATATCTGGCAAGTTTCAGTTCTTTTGAAACTCCCGATGTGATTTCTGCCCCATGCTCTTATGACCTTGGCGAAGGTCAACAAATCATAAGTCACATGTCAAGTTCTACCCGTCATTATCCAGGTTAATTTGAACCCATCCGTACAAGCCCTTGACGAAGGTCAACAAGGCTGTACGACTGTCCCAAACCAACGCATCTATCTATGCAGCAGAAAGGTAACAAGCAGCTACCATACACTATGCCTTGACGAAGGTCAACAAACATAGCATGAATACTACGTGCTACTCGTCTGAAACGACGGAGGGCTACGAATGGTTTCTGGCGAAAACCTTTAACGTAAAGAACTTGATATCGTCGAAGGAACGGATAGCTTTTTTAAAAATATAGTGACGAAAACCGTTGCTAAAGAGGTCACTCCCGGTGAAGGGATCTCGGCTCTTTCCCCGTAGAATGAGGTGCAGGATATTCCAACTGAATACCACGGTGCAAAGCAAAAGTAATCGGCTATAGTGAAGTTAATGCCCTGACGCAAACTTTTGTCCAAGGGGTCACTCCCGGTGAAGGGATTTCGGCCCTTGCCTCGTCGACTGAGGAGCAGGATATTCCAACTGAATACCACGATGCAAAACAAAAGTGAACGTCCTTGCAATAACGGCTTTTTGAAAAGTGTTCCAACAACATCAGATTAGGTTTGTTTTTAACTTGCATTGATCCGAATCAATGCAGTCCCATCAATTGATCACACCACAAAGAACGAAAATATACTGATGTACGTATATGCCATCCGCATTCGCCACTGGGTCCCGTCATTACCCGTTAGGTTAGCTAACTAACGACAGAGCGGGGACTGGACTAGCGCGGATGCAAAACATATACAACGTCTACTAATATATATATACCAATATATAATATTCGCTCATGGCGTGATAAAAAATGCAACATCACAGAAAATGTACAGCATCACAGAAACAATACAGATATCTGGGATCCCCGGGTTTCACAGAGCCACTACTGAAACCCGACGTTCCCCTGGTCGTGTGGATAGCCTGTGCAATGAAATCCTAGACCCCTACGGGCGCGGCAAGTCACCCGCCAAAACCTGAAGCGAGGCAGCCCCCTTCAGTACCGTGAATGGACCACCCAGCACTTCACGGAATCCGGTAACTTGGGCACCCCTCCTAGGTCAACCTGTACCCCCTACGAGTGCGGCGAATAGCCCGCCAATCCTAGAGTGAAGCCCCTTCCGTCTCAATGCCATGAGATGCGGGCTTGTTGCCCTCTAGAACCCGGCTATCCGTGCACCCCTCCTGGGGTAATCCTAGTACAGAAAGTAAAATATACATACAACGGGTGCATCGAACGCAACCTGGCCGTGCCCCAAAATAATAATACAAACAGGCAGTGACGGCAGTCCACATGTCGGACGCTCGCCCCGCAATATCAAATGTACATAATACAACCACAACTGTACTAGCATTGCATCCAGGCTATCCCCCACGACCGATCCGCAACATCACAGCAAAAACAGAACATCAACGTGAAAGTCACGTTCGCAAATCCGTCTAACCGGGCTATAGCAGTTAGACCGGATTTACCGATCGAGAGACATTCACGGTCGCAGATATAATGTAAATACTGTGAAATAATGTGTTTAAAATATCCGATCAATCAAATTTTAACAAGTGGGCCCCAAAGCATTACTGTAGCATATCAAGAAATTCTGGGCCCAATGTTATTATTCCAAAACCCCAATTTTCACCCCAGAAAGATACTGTAGAAATTTGGTGCAGCGACCCCAAAATAGTGCGGCGGAACCGCGGCCTAAAGGGGTGTTTGGCCGCGGTTCCGCGCTCCTACAGTGGAGTTAGCGCATCGAATTTTCACAGAACTCTTATATTTTCTAGTATATCACTTTTCTGTAACCTGCAAAAAATTTCGACACCAAAAATTTTCAACAGAAAACTGATGCAAGCAAAAAATGGGGTTTTGGGATTTTTGTTCGATCGGAATTGTAAAACACATTAAACCAAGCTAGACTAAGTTAATGGCGAGGCTCTGATACCACTGTAAGTGCACGGCGGCGCCCCGGCCGTCAATCCGACGGCCAAATGCGGAAGCGGTGATAAACTTTAAATTTTCTTGAACTGGCACCACCGCGCACTAATACCCGGATCGAACCATTAACTAGTCCTACCTAACTACAAGACGGGGAAGAGAGATATACCGACTGATCCGTGTCCTCCGGTGTTCTCGTCGTCGTCCCGATCTCCTGCGGAATGTCATGTCTCCACCTTATCGCCGGAAGTGCACCACATCGCCTACTTCTTTTACAGGCTCCCACCTCAATGCCGAGGCAACTCGGGCACGAAGCTGGCTAGTCGACGTGCCCAACATGTGCTGTAGAATGTAGTGTGGATTACTATGTCTCATTTTGGGGTTGTAGGAATTGCCTTTGGTGGAGGGATTGAACTTGGAGCTTTTGAGATTGATCTTGTGGGAATTTTGCAACATGAAATGAGCTAAAAACCCACCCTCAAGATTTTGGACAGCCCCCATGCATAGTGGCCGGCCATCTTGGTGAGGGGGAGAGTGAGAATGAGGGAGTAGTATGATAGAATGAGAGAGCCATCCAATAATACAATGGAGAGAGAGAGAAGGCTATCATGCAAAAAGAATCATCACCAAATCAAACCCACACTCAACCACAAACATCATCAACCATCATGTCCTACAAAAGTCAAGGCATGATGAAGCTAGAAGTCAAGGTCAAGGAAAAGCTATCATGATACAAATATATGCAAAGAACCCCTCCAAAAATACTTATTTGCAACAATGCAAATAAGCTCTCCTCCACCAAACTTCAGCCAATGAACGATACAAAGGAAATCGGCCGAAACGGAAAGCAAACTGGCAACTCCAGAAAACTTGTCCCGTAATAAATTACAGGAAAACCCCGATAATGTGCATACACACCCGCATTTGTATTCCGACCGAAATACAAATGCAATGAGACAAAATTCACACTGTACTATACTAGGATCCGGCTTATACCAAAAGCCGGCTAGTAATATCCGTTCGATCCTGATCCATGCAATACCGCACGTATTTGATCGAACCCTGCCATATATCCATACGGCCTATAGTACAAACTGTCTGATCCTGATCCGTGCAATGCCGCACGTATCTGATCGTACCTTGCCATATCTCCATACGGCCACTACAACCTTTCGCCCGAAAGCTGAGTAACTGAATGTGGGGGACTCTAAAGACTCGTCAACACCTTGGTTGTGGATTTAACCACTAGCACGTCAGAGGTATAAGCCAATACGTAACGGGCTACCAGGTATTGACTAAAAGGAACGTCTGTGAGCGAACTCAGCCCGACAACCCTACTG
The DNA here is from genome assembly GCA_030015575.1 of Agapanthus africanus. Classification (NCBI taxonomy): domain Eukaryota; kingdom Viridiplantae; phylum Streptophyta; class Magnoliopsida; order Asparagales; family Amaryllidaceae; genus Agapanthus; species Agapanthus africanus. Next base: position 138,896,082 of record JASDDO010000010.1, read on the forward strand.
AGCCTGTCAGTGACATTATCCGTACAGTCCGGTCCGTTCGTCTATGAGCATCGCATGGCGGGCCTAGGGGGTTCGTAAAAGTCAGACCCCCAAAAGCGGTACAAGTCGTGTCGGAGTGTAGCCCAGAACACCCTGAGATACTAATGGAATACCTTCCAGTAAATATCCTTGCCTCGGCCGAGGGCTTCGTGTAATGGCTCTCCTAGACACAGCGCGACCTCACCCCCAATACCGGGAGAGACGAACCCCTGAAGATGCGCTCACTGCCTCCATGTGGCTCGGGACTGTACCCAACTAAAACCTGTTTGCACGACTCCTTTAAGCCGTGGAAGGGTAGTAATCAAAGTACAGTGGGAACTCACACAAGACAAATGACGATCCCCAGGTCGATGAACTAACCTGTACACATGTCACCAGGGAACTGCCATCTGACGTCTGGTATATGACCAACTGGCATGTTCCCGGCGAGTCATGTCCGGTGTACTCATAACCCAATGAGCACCTGTATACATCTTAGGTGATCCAACTGACACCGGTGGCTTGTGAGACCGGCCACCACCCCTCGTCGGGGTCTCGACTGTATACACTAGTCTACTCTGGAGTATCGATGCCCTGTCTCGAAACTCTAACGTCTAGGGACCATTTAAGGATATGCTTATAGACCCCAGCTCCCACTTATATGATCGCCCTCATACTGCTGGTGGTCAAGCAAGAATCCTAGGGGCTCTATCCACGTGTAATAGCAACTTGTCAGGTCACCTAAAGCAGTACACGATGATAAAGGTAAACCAGATAGCATACTATCATCTCAAGTAAGACTGTCCTATCGGGATAGGTCCACCATCAATCATTGTAATCACGTGCCTGTGATCGAATAATTTAATCTGAGCGCACTATCTCCAACAATATATATTATTGCAACAGGATATGATTAATAATGGAACATGTTTAGTAGAGGTTAAGCAAGGTTAGGGTTTGATTAGGGTTAGCTTTTCTTGCACCATCTAGAAGCTTTCCTTTTGTCAAGTATAAGATATTATGGTTGATATTATCTTATGAGTCATTCTTTAAACCTAACCAAACCCTAGCCCTAGTTTATTCTCTACAAAGGTTAACCATCTCATCCTTGACCATGGTTCCATGATCAATCATATATTCTTTACTACTATTCATCACAAAAGGATTATCTCTTTCACTCATCATCTTCTTCTCTCTTTAGCATTGAGAAAGCTTACTAGAAATTCCTTTTGTGATGATTTCATGTGAGATTATGATATAAAAAGAAAGCATAAATACTACTCCATCATCCTCATCTAATCTAGCCCATTAGATTAGGGTGTTCACCTCATTAGAGTGAGAGAGCTTGAGCTATTGCAACTTCGACGTAGATCATCGGAGAAGCGGAACACTACAAGCTAGCATGGATCGTTCGAGTCGTGGAGCCTCTCTTGAGTCCAAGAGATCATGGATCGCGGCGAAGGGACTTCTACTCAGAGCTTATGAAGCGAAGGAGCGGACTACAAAGGTTGTAATCCCTCACACTTAGTGGTAAAGATGTTTACTTGCATGTTAAACCCTAATAATCTAGCAAAGATCCCGGCTTTGGGTTGTTTGGCATGTCTAAAATTTTATTCGGGCATGTTTGATGCCTTATGAACCCTCACAAGAGTGCCTAGGAACCCTATAGTGGTATCAGAGCCTAGCTATAGCATTAGGCGACGTGTTTAAGAAGTTAAAACTCCGAACGAACCCCGAAACTACGAAATGAACCCTTCTCTGGATAATTTTTAAAAACTGTGATTTTTCTGTATTAAAAATACCTAAAAAATTCAGCTGGGAAATCTAAGAATTACAGTGAAACACGAGCGCATGATCTGTACATTCCACCGCGGAACCGCGGCCGTACCACACTTTGGCCGTGGATCCGCGGCCGTACAGATGATTTATGCACTGGTGTTTGCACTATAATATCTATTTCTGTATGTTCTATTTTATGGGTATTTTTAATATGACTCAAATGTTGAGTGTTCTGGGGTTTATTTTGTAATCGTTGATTCGATCGGAAAATTTAATTTTGTGATATTTTCCGGATATTTAGAAACTGTTAAAATGTTCGAACGGATATCATTAACTCACTTTTTCCCGGAACGAAAAACTTTCAAGTGTTGAATTTTTATCGGGTTTAAATCTTTCAGAAAAATGTGCAAGTAACACGGTGGACCCTCTAGAAGACAACAAAGCTTAACTCGATTATGTGACCGGCTTGAACTGCTTTTAAACCTTAGGGTTTGGGGCAGTACGGTGTGCCATATGTGAGGCGTTGGCTTGACCCTTCTACGGATGGATCACCGGTACTGTGACATATTCTGGGATTATTTGAAATCCGCTCAAGTGTTGAGCAATTTAGGAAATTTTTGGTATTTGATTATCTGTTCGGAAAGTTTAATACTGTCTATTTATCTGGAATGTGATACAATATGTGGAATTCATAGAGTTAGGCATGAAATGAGAAGTATGTGATATTTCGGATTTACGATGTCTAAAGTGATTGTGGATTCCAAATATTGTAGTTTTACAATTTCTTTTCTCTGACCGTAAGTTTAGTATGTAGTTGTATTGCCGGTTTTCGTTGCTATACGTCAACGACGATCGGTGTATACATACTTACTTACGTTGATGATATGTGATATTATGTGTTGCTGTGATATGTTATATTGGATCGTCGTGTTCTGAATAGCCGGGGTTTTTATGTGAGATGAGGGTTTTTATTTTCATTCATGTAAAAATCATTTGTATGTAATATTCGTTTATTGGGGCACTTCCGGGATGAGGTTGATGTCACCAGTGTATATTATTTACTTTTCCGTATTAGGTAGACCCAAGGAGGGGAGCACAAGTAACCGGGTTCTGGGGTCCAGTGGGAGGCCATCTCGAGGAGTCGAGACTGGGTCTCCTAACCCTAGAACTGGCAGTGTTACTTGCCGCTCTCGTAGGGGTCTAGGGATGTGGGTTTGGCTATTCATCGCGACCGTGGAATCCGTGTTTTATACCGGCTCGTATTGAAAACACAGACATCCTAGTATATCCAATATTTCATATATGTTCTTATGCTGCAATGTTCTATGATGAGATCATATTACTGCCTGAGGCGAATGCTTATATTATATATATATGCTGATATATAAATATTACTGCTTTCGTTTCTTCTGTGATGCTTAGGAAGCATAAGCTGATGGGATTTATTAATGAGATTAATAAAAGAAAAGAAACCTAAAAGATGTTGTAGAATCAAAACTTTATAAAAATGGTAGCTACAATTTTGCTTTGCATAGCTGTATATATGATATACCCTGCACCTTATTCGACGAGGAAAGAGCCGAGATCCCTTCACCGGGAGTGACCTCTTTAGCGAAACTGGTAGATACTATAAACTCGCGGTTTAGTTTTTGACAGCTTATATAGTTCTTGCTTTGCACAGCGGTATATATGATATATCATGCACCTTATTCGATGGGGAAGGAGCCGAGATCCCTTCAACGGGAGTGACCTCTTTAGAGAAACTAGAAAAGCCTAAAAAACACTCCTTTTAAAAAACACTCAATTCTACGACGATATCAAGTTCATTACGCTCAGGGTTTTCTGAAAAACCTACGTAGCCCTCCGTCATTTCAGATAAAGACTATTTAGTATTCGTGTTGCGTTTGTTGGCCTTTGTCAAGGCGTAGTGTGCGGTAGCTAACTGGTACTTATCTGCTTAAACATGTGATGTAATTAGATTAGGGTATTTGTACAACCTTGTTGGCCTTTGTCAAGGGTCGTGTGGGTGGGTTTATTTCAATCAAGAAATGACGGGTTGAACTTTACTAGCTTCCTATGGTTTGTTGGCCTTTGTCAAGGTCATAGGGGTTAGGGGCAAAATATTATCGGGAATTTCAAGTGTTGAAATTTGCAATGAGATTTCATACCTCCTATGAGATAGTTGGATCCCGATACCCACTGCGAGTAAGTGTTACTCCTGGGAGAGTTTTACACAGGACAATTAGCCGATCAAGTAGGTGTCTAGAAAAGTGTTAACGGGGTTACGCCTCTTGGAAAACGAGGTTTACTTTAATTAGGTCCGTGCGAAAGCACGGGGAACCTCCCTCAAGTACCGACACTGATCTGGCTGAAAGATTGACGAAATTATAGGGTGTAATTAATCTCGGCTAATCTTACCTTTTAGGGTTTGAAGGAAGATTTGATAAAAACAGTGGGAGACATCCTGATTAGATAAGATAATAACCAATCTAATCTTGCAAGAGCATACGCTAAAGTGTTTTCTTCTCTCTCTCTCCAGGTAGCGACCATGTTAGGCCATAATCAAGATAATAATATGGATGTATTGACTGAACCCGCTTATTATACTGAGCAGGGGAACGTTGGACCCGTTCTTTCTTATAAGAGTTATAAGACTGAACAGGAAACAAGAGAATATCTAGATTCTCACGCTGCCCAAACGAAGAACATGCATGTTGATGCACCTTCTTCGGGTGTGTTAGTTATTGAGAACTGTTTCTCAGTTCACCCTACGTCCTGGGTATTAGATACCGGATCAGGATCCCACATATGTAAATTGTTACATGGGCTGCGGAAAGGTAGAGAACTGGGAAAAGGTGATCATTCCGTTCAAGTAGGGAATGGGGCAAATATTGCAGCCAAAGCAGTTGGCGAATATCACCTTGTATTACCAAGTGGTGATACACTGATTCTGAATGAGTGCTATTATATACCGAACATGATGTGCAACATTATATTAGTTTCTTTATTAAGTAAAGAAGGATATAATTTTGTAGTAAATGATAATGTTATGAACATATTCCTAGATCAAAAGTTGATTGCATCAGGCTCGTTACATAATGGCATATTCATTCTAAATCAAAATACAGTCCTCAATATACAAAGCACACACAAGAGGAAGAGTTCAGAAATGAACGAATCCTTCTTGTGGCATTGTATACTTGGTCATATCAATGCGACACGACTAGCTAAGTTACATAAGGATGGATATTTGAACCCGTTCGAATTATCATCTTATGATACTTGCCATTCATGTCTCAAAGGAAAAATGACCAAAGCTCCGTTTAGTGGACACGGAGAAAGGGTTACGGAACTCTTAGGACTGGTAAATAGTTATGTATGCGGTCCCATGTCTACGCATGCCAGGAATGGTTCTTCCTACTTTATTACTTTCACTGACGATCTCCCAAGATTCGGATATGTGTTCTTGATGAAATACAAGGCTGAAGCTTTTGAGAAATTCAGAGAATAAAAGCACGAAGTAGAGAACCAAACGGGCAAAAGTATTAAGATTCTTCGATCTGATCGAGGAGGAGAATACTTGAGAAATGAGTTCCTAGATTATCTAAAAGAGAATGGGATTCTCTCTCAACTTACTCCTCCTTACACACCACAGCACAACGGCGTATCGGAACGAAGGAATCGCACCCTATTAGATATGGTGCGCTCGATGATGAGTACAGCTGAGTTACCTATTTCCTTTTGGGGATATGCGCTGGAGACAGCAGCATACCTATTGAATCAAGTTCCAACTAAATCTGTACTTACCACACCATATGAGATATGGAGTGGGAAGAGACCACGTCTTAAACGAGTTAAGATATGGGGTTGTCTGGCCTATGTCAAAAGGCAAAATCCAGACAAACTCGAGGCACGGTCAGTTCTATGAAAGTTTGTGGGATATCCCAAACATTCACATGGATATCTTTTCTACCATCGCGAGGAACAAAAGGTGTTTGTTTCTCGACATGCCACCTTTTTAGAATAGGAATTTCTTGCAAAAGAAATTAGTGGCGAAGAGGTAGAACTGGAAGAAATTCCAGCTACACAAACTCAAACTGAAACTGAAGATTTGGTGGAACCAGAGGATTCAATAGTACCCGATGAACCCCAGCCTCTCCGCCGATCTAGTAAGGTTTCTCGTCCACCTGAGAGATACTACGGTTTTCTCATTGATGGTGGAAGCGAGGATTGCATCATGGAAGATGATGGCCCAACTAGTTTCGAGCAGGCCATCACGAGTGGTGATTCTGTGAAATGGCTAGATGCAATGCGATCTGAGATGGAATCCATGTTCACCAATAAAGTATGGACTTTGGAAAATGCTCCTGAAGGGGTAAAACCCATTGGGAGAAAATGGATCTTTAAAAAGAAATTTGGTGTCGATGGAAAAGTTGAGACTTTCAAAGCTAGACTTGTAGCAAAGGGTTTTCGTCAACGACCAGGTGTGGATTATGACGAAACCTTTTCTCCAGTGGCTATGCTTAAGTCCATCCGAATCTTACTTGCCATCGCTGCATACCATGACTACGAAATCTGGAAAATGGATCTTAAGACTGCCTTTCTAAACGGTGATTTAGAAGAGTGCGTGTACATGACTCCGCTAGAGGGCTTCGTAGATAGTGGGAGCAGCGGAATGGTGTGCAAGCTGCTTAAATCCATTTACGGGTTAAAGCAAGCATCACGGAGTTGGAACATCTGTTTTGATGTTGTAGTCAAAGAGTTTGACTTCATAAAAAATATAGATGAACCTTGTATTTATAAGAAGGTAGCAGAGAGTAAGGTTGTCTTCCTCGTATTGTACGCGGATGACATACTCTTGATAGGAAATGATATTCCTATGCTGCAATCAGTCAAGCTCTTCTTATCACAAAGATTCTCATTGAAAGAACTAGGTGATGCCTCCTGCATATTGGGAATCATGTTCTATAGAGATAGATCTAAAAGGATACTGGGATTGTCCCAATCCAGGTACATTGACACCATACTAAAAAGGTTTAGTATGGAAGAATCCAAGCGTGGGAACCAATCCACGATCTCTGGACTCACTCTCTCTAAAGAGATGTCTCGCAAGACTGATTTGGAGAGAGCTCGCATGCAAGGGATACCCTATGCTTCCGCAGTAGGCTCTATCATGTATGCGATGCTATGTACCAGACCTGATGTAGCATACTCACTAAGTGTAGTGAGTCGGTATCAAGCAAATCCTGGAGAGAGTCACTGGACAGCTGTGAAGAACATTCTCAAGTACTTGTGAAAGACTAGGGACATGTTCTTGGTGTATGGTAACGGAGAACTCCGGGTGGAGTCCTGTACCGATTCCAGCTTCCAAAGCGATAAGGACGACTCTAAGTCGCACTCGGGATTTGTCTTTACCCTCAATGGAGGGGCGGTATTTTGGAAGAGTTCCAAACAGGATACCGTTGCAGACTCGACGATGGAGGCTGAATACATCGCTGCCAACGATGCTGCCAAAGAGGCTTTCTGGATAAAGAAGTTCATTAGTGAACTTGGTGTGGTTCCATCCATTGAGCATCCAATACCTCTGTATTGCGATAACAATGGAGCTGTGGCTTTGGATAAGGAACCCAGGTCCCATCAGAAGTCCAGACATATTGTGAGGCGGTATCACCTGATCAGGGAGATATTTGATCGCCGGGAGATCGAGGTCAGGAGAGTAGATACGAAGGAGAACACTGCGGATCCACACACGATGACCATTCCCCAGATACAGTATGAGATATTATTCGGGATGCTAGGTATGAGATACTACAGCAGCTGGCCTTAGTGCAAGTGGGAGATTGTTAGTTATGTATATGCCCTAGAGGCCATTGTTGTACATATGATGTATATTATAATGGATGCTTAGATATATATAGAGATGACTTTCTTGCTCGTCATGATAGTATGCTATTTGGTTTCACTTTATCTTAACATGTTGACTTGTATTGGTTTACTGTCTTTCTCTCACATGTTGATAAAGCCCTTAGGATCTGTACTCGACTACTGGGACTATGATGAGATCATACTAGTGGGGCCACGGTAGTCGATGAGTATATCCAATAACTATTCCTAGTCGAGGGTGTGTCGAGAGAGGGCATCGATACACCAGAGTAGACTAACGTATACGCATCTTGACCCATGTGATGGGCGATGGATGATCCTATATCCATCGGTGTTTGACATCAGAGATGGTGTACGGGTGCTAAGTGGAGACTGGGTACACTGGACGGACTCGCCGAGAACTCCCAGATGGTGATATACCACATGTCAGATGGCAGTTCTCCGGTGACACTGGTACAGGGTAGTCTGTAGACCCGAGATCGTCATAGAGTCTTGTGTGATTCCCACTGTGCTTTGATTTCCATCTTGCCACGTCCAAGAGGGCGTGCAAAACGGTGGCTTTTGGGTAAAGTCCCGAATCACATGGAGGCAATGAGCGATAGGAAGGGATTCGTCTCTCCCGGTATAGGGAGTTGATGTTGTGCTGTGATCGATTGGCTATAACTGGAAGTCCCTGGCCAGGGTTGATATAGAGATATACTGCTAAGTGTTACCAGTAGTTTCTCGACCTGTTATAAGCCTCACATCGACACGACTTATCGGTTACTGGGGTCTGACGTATACCACCCCTAGACTTGATATGCGACATATCAGACGAACAGACCGGACTGTACAGGAGTGTTACTGATTGGATTCACAAGATAACGTACATGCTAGCTTGTTGATCTTCTGATCGGTCAATACCTGGGTGGCTGTTACGTTTAGCTGACCGCTTGCAGTTTGTGGGTGTTTGATATGATCATCACCTGCTACCGGCGTATTGACGATTCTTTAGAGTCCTACACAGAGGTTTCTTGGCTCAGGCAAAACGGAGTAGAGGCACATATGTGATATGCGCAGGACCGAGGATAATGCGATATGAGATACCGTATTATATTCTCGCGATATTTAGATATGAACCGGGACATCGGATCAAGTGATGATTCGATGAATCGGTACATGATATATTAATCGGTTATATTCGATATAGCCGGATTGTCGGATCAAGTGTTGATTCGATGATTTAATCTATAACAATATATATGATATATTGTATTACATTATCTAATATTGGCTCGCTTTATTATTTCATTTTTTCACCGGATAATACATTGATATATATGTGATATATATTATTGCAATATGATATGATTAATAATGGAACATGTTTAGTAGAGGTTAAGCAAGGTTATGGTTTGATTAGGGTTAGCTTCTTCTTGCACAATCTAGAAGCTTTCCTTTTGTCGAGTGTAAGATATTATGGTTGATATTATCTTATGACTCATTCTTTAAACCTAACCAAACCCTAGCCCTAGTTTATTCTCTACAAAGGTTAACCTTCTCATCCTTGACCATGGTTCCATGATCAATCATATATTCTTTACTACTATTCATCACAAAAGGATTATCTCTTTCATTCATCATCTTCTTCTCTCTTTAGCTTTGAGAAAGCTTACTAGAAATTCCTTTTGTGATGATTTCATGTGAGATTATGATATAAAAAGAAAGCATAAATACTACTCCATCATCCTCATCTAATCTAGCCTATTAGAGTAGGGTGTTCACCTCATTAGAATGAGAGAGCTTGAGCTATTGCAACTTCGACGTAGATCATCGGAGAAGCGGAACACTACAAGCTAGCATGGATCGTTCGAGTCGTGGAGCCTCTCTTGAGTCCGGGAGATCATGGATCGCGGCGAAGGGACTTCTACTCGGAGCTTATGAAGCGAAGGAGCGGACTACAAAGGTTGTAATCCCTCACACTTAGTGGTAAAGATGTTTACTTGCATGTTAAACCCTAATAATCTAGCAAAGATCCCGGCTTTGGGTTGTTCAGCACGTCTAAAATTTTATTCAGGCATGTCTGATGCCTTATGAACCCTCACAAGAGGGCCTAGGAACCCTACACGCTGTGCATAGCGAGAACTATATAAGCAGTCAAAAACTAAACCGTGAGTTTGTAGCATCTACCAGTTTTGCTAAAGAGGTCACTCCCGGTGAAGGGATCTCGGCTCTTTCCTCGTCGAATAAGGTGCAGGGTATATCATATATATCGCGATGCAAAGCAAAAACTGTAGCTGCCCTTTTTGAAAATTTGATTCTACAACATCTTTTAGGTTTCTTTTCTTTTATTAATCTCATTAATAAATCCCATCATTTATGCTTCCTAAGCATCACAGAAGAAACGAAAATACAACGTACGCTTATGCCATCCGCATTCGCCACAATGTTCCGTTATGCACCGTCAGGTTACTTAACTAACAGCATACCTGGACGGGACTAGCGCGGGTGTAAAACATAAGCAACGTTTATTATATATCATATATACAATAATAAAGCATTCGTCTCACGCATATATTATGATCACAACACAGTATATCAGCAGAAGAAGAAACATATGAAATATTGGATATACTAGGACATCCGTGTTTTATATCGAGCCTGTATAAAACACGGATTCCACGGTCACGATGAATAGCCAAACCCACATCCCTAGACCCCTACGAGAGCGGCAAGTAATGCTGCTAATTCTAGGGTTAGGAGACCCGGTCTTGACTCCTCGAGATGGCCTCCCACTGGACCCTAGAACCCGGCTACTTGTGCTCTCCGCCTTGGGTCTATCCTAATGCGGAAAAGTAAATAATATACATTGGTGACATCATCCTCAACCCGGAAGTGCCCCAATAAAAGAATATTACATACAAATGAATTTTACATGAATGAAAATAAAAACCCTCATCTCACATAAAACCCCCGGCTATTCAGAACACGACAGTCCAATATAACATATCACAGCAACACATAATATCACATATCATCAACGTAAGCAAGTATGCGTATCCCGATTGTCGTTGATGTATAGCAACGAAACCGGCAATACCCCACATACTACGCTTATGGTCACAGAAAAGAAAGTGTAAAACTACAACATTTGGAATCCACAATCGACTTAGACATCGTAAACCCGAAATATCACATATTACGGATTTCATGCCTAACTATATGAATTCCACATATTGTATCACATTACAGAATATCATGACGATGTTTAACGCTTCGATCGAATCAACATACACGCACAAATTACCCCGTAAGCTCAACACTTGAGCAAAGTTAAAACACTCAAAAACAGTGCCACAGTGTCCATGGACCAGCTGTAGAAGGAATTAACCAACGCCTCACCTATGACACCACGGGACTACGGCAAACCCGAAGGTTCGAACGCGGTTCTGTGGGCATAGAATTAGGTTAAGGTTATTGTGTCTTCTAGGGGGTCCATAGGGGTACTTGCACGATTTAACGAATATAATAAACTTCGGAAAATTACAATGCTTGGAAATTTCAGCGGGGTACAAAATGAGGTGTGCGAGGTTCAATCGAACTGCTAAAAATAGTCAAGGTTACCAATACAGTGTTAAATTATATGACTACGAAGCACTACGAATTAGCCCCAGGTCAAACAGATCATCACATGAAAATTGGGCTAAATAAACAATACTAGGAAACCAAAATTGAACCCAAAAGACCATAGATGGAATACGGAGGCCAGAGGAAGAACAGGGGACGGCCTGGCCGGAATTTGGCCTTAGGTGGCCGGCTCAAAACCGATCCCCCACCCCCGTATTTCACCCATGTTCATATATTTGTCCATACTACATTCTGCAGTCGTTTGAAAAAATTTTAGGGGACTTTTTACAAAATTTTCAAAGAGCAAGAATAGGGTTTCCTAATACCGTATTTCGAAGTGAATTTCATTTTTGTAATTGTTATAACACCGTATCTAGAATTCTAGTTAGGCTCTGATACCACTGTTGGGTTACCCTTGCACCTAGTCTAGGGTTTGGTAGCATCACTCATGCTATTTTAAAATTTAGAGAGGTGCAAAGCTAACTAACCATGAATCTTGCTAGAATTTCTAGGGTAACAAATTTGTATCACATACAAATAAGGAAAGAGATAGGGATTACAACCTTTGTAGTCCGTTCCTTCGCTTCATAAGCTCCGTGTTGAGGTCCTTTCGCTGCGATCAACATGAACTCCGACTCTCGAGTGGCTCCATGAGGTTAATGAGACACCTTGCTTGTAGTCTTCATGATCCAAGATGATCTTCCTTGAAGAATCTCTAACCCAAGCTTACACTTCACTAAACAACTTATTAGAGAAGTGAACACCCTAATCTAAGTGGCTAGAATAGATGAAGATGATGAAGTAGGAATTTTGCTCTCTTTTGTTTTCTATTTCGCACACTTATTCATCACAAATCAAAAACCAAGTGAAGTTTTTTCACAAAGGAATAATAATAATAATAATAATGAGCTAAACCTTTTGTGATGAATAATGAATTATTGTAGTGGTTACAAATCCAACCATGAGTTAAGCATGAAGGAATTAACTCATGTAGAGAATAAACTAAAGTTAATGGTCTGGATTGGGTTAACAAATATCTACACAAAAGATCATAGCTAAAGATAAAGTCAAAGCTTCATGAAGCTTCATGGAAGCTTCATGCAAAAGCTAACCCTAATCCAAACCCTAACCAAATTTAAACCTTAAACCTTTGTTAAATTTGTAACCCTAACATGTTACGATATTATATATCTCATATACAATATATTTTGTAACAAAAGAAAATAATAAAATTAACATATATCGCATATATATATATCAATGTATTATCCCATGAGAAAATGAATCAATAAAGCGAGCTTATATTAGTTAACATAATGTAATATATCACATATATAATTATACATTAAATTATCGAATCAACACTTGATTCGATAACCCGGCTATATTACATATAACCGACTAATATAACATATACCAATTCATCGAATCAACACTTGATCCGATGACCCGGCTATATCATATATACTCGGCCGATATCTCATATCATGAGAATAGAATACGGAATCTCATATCGTATTATTCTCGGTCCCGCACATATCACATATGTGCTCTTACTCCGTTTTGCCTGAGCCAGGAAACCTCTGTGTAGGACTCTAAAGAATCGTCAATACGCCAGCAGTAGGTGATGATCATATCAAACACCCACAAGCTGCAAGCAGTCAGCTAAACATAACAGCCACCCAGGTATTGAGCGATCAGAAGATCAACAAGCAAGCCTGTACATTCTCCTGTGAATCCAATCAGTAACACTACCGTACAGTCCGGTCTCTTCGTCTGATATGTCGCATATCCAGTCTAGGGGTGGTAAACGTCAGACCCCAGTAACCGATAAGTCGTGACGATGTGAGGCTCATAACAGGTCGAGAAATTACTGATAACTCTTACCAGTAGCACCCCATATCATCCCTGGCCAGGGACTTCCAGTTATCGCCAATCGACTACAGCACAACACTCCCTATACTGGGAGAGACGAAACCCCTCTTATCGCTCATTGCCTCCATATGATTCGGGACTGTACCCAGAAGCCACCGTTTTGCACGCCCTCTTGGACGTGGTAAGGTGGAAATCAAAGCACAGTGGGAATCACACAAGACTCTATGACGATCTCGGGTCTACAGACTAACCTGTACTAGTGTCACCGGAGAACTGCTATCTGACAATAGGTATAATACCATCTAGGAGTTCTCGGCGAGTCCGTTTAGTGTACCCAGTCTCCAATGAGCATCCATACACCATCTTTGATGTCAAACACCGATGGATATGGGATCATCCATCACCCATCATATGGGTCAAGATGCGTATACGCTAGTCTACTCTGGAGTATCGATGCCCTGTCTCTATACACCCTCGATTAGGAACAGTTATAGGATGTACTCGTTGACTACCCTGGCCCCACTAGTATGATTTCATCATTGTCCAAGTAGTCGAGTACATATCCTAAGGGCTTCATCAACATGTGAGAGTAAGACAGTAAACTAATACCAGTCAACATGTTAAGACAAAGTGAAACCAAATAGCATACTATCATGTCGAGCAAGAAAGTCCTCTCTATATATATCCAAGCATCCACTATAATATACATCATATGTACAACAATGGCTTCTAGGGCATATATATAACTAACATGATCCTCGGTGCAATTCTCATCGCAGCAGTGTCTTGGAAGGAAACTGCTCAAGGTCTCTTTCGATCTCGCCTATGCCGAACTATATGGAGGCTGGTACTCTTGCATAATCTCTTCTCGTTTTCTGGACATCTGCGTTCTCTGCACAACATTTCCTTGGGAACTGGCCGTATCCCAACGCCTCTGTATACATATCGGATCTCTAATCTCGACGGTGAGTAACAACAGCTCGTCAGCATCTCGTACGAACCTCTGGTTCCACTCGTCTGTATCATCGTCCACTTCGACGTCACGTCATACTATCTGCGTACTGCAATGTTCTCGGCTACAGTCAATCCGGAGTCTCTCACACGGACTCGAAATCACGAACTCGGTATCTTCATCCCTCTGTAGAAGATATCTAGCCGAACACGTCCTCGGAAACTCGTCCCAACCATCGGAGGAATACACTATACCCGTCCGTTCTTGATCAACTCACAATGCATCAGGGTAAGATCCTCTATTTGAAGCTGGTCAACATTCTGATCTCCTATCACATGATATCCGGACAACGTTAAACTTTTCGATCGATTCATCAAAGTCCCATAATTCCCCGAAAGCTCAACACTTGATCACAGTTTAATAATATCCAGTACATGCCACAGTACCTATGGACCAGCTGTAGAAGGGCAAACCTGTAAGTCCACGGTAGCACCACGGCCGTCTAACAGACGCCAAATGCGGAACAAAATTTTTTTACAAACCGGCGCTATCGTGTACCTTAACCCGGATCTTCCATTAAAGCTAAACTAACAAACTACAAAGTCGGTAGAAACGTTATACCGAATGATCCGAGTCCTTTGGTCTTCAACCATCTTCCCATGCTTGTTGCGGCTGCTCCGATCTCCTGAATCTCTAATCTTCTCGTCCAGGTGGCACCACGTCGACGGATCTTTAAATGGGCTCCCGCCTCTGAACCGAGGCAACTCGGTCGTCAAGTTTTCTAAAAGAGACGACCAAGATGAAGTAGAGAATGAGTAGAACACTTTGTCTCATTACGTCCAAGACTATGGACGAAAGGTTATTGAAGTTGCCTTTTGGATCGTATGAAAATGAGAGAATGAACTTATGAAATTTCCATGAGGCAAATTTCATATACATTTTCCAAATTAACAACCATCCAACTCTCACAAGAAGGGCCGGCCAAATAAATAAGGCAAAGGGGGTGAGTGTAGGAAATAGAATGGTGACCATAAGGAAATGAAGCTTATCATAACCTAAAAACAAAGAATGAGTCACACAATACATTAAATGCTAACCAATGAACATTAACCTAGTCACAAAAAGCATTTAATGCAATAATCAATACACTAATGACTCACCAAGATGCATGAACCTAGTCACCACCTTCTAGAAGTTTCTACACTCATCCAAAGAAAAGATAAATCCGTATTCAACCGAATGTTAAATACGGCAGATAGAAAACTGGAAACTGGCAACTTCCGAAAGTGATCCTGAAACGAATCTCAGGATAACCCCGTAATCCGCATTTGTATTACAACCGAATACAAATGCAACTGAGACAAAGATATTACATCTACACAGTACAATACTCGGATCCGGCTTAAACCAAAGCCGACCAGTATTATCTGCCCGAAAAATGACACGTGCGAAAATGCATGTCCATTTTTCGAACCTTTCCATAAAACCATACGGCCTCTACAACGTTTCGCCCAAACTAGGGAAACTGTCTGTGGGGAACTCTAATGACTCATCAACACATTGCCACTGGGTATAACCACTAGCACGTCAGAGGTACGAGCTGTACGTAACGGTTGCCTATGTATCGATTGGAAGGGAAACTGACGAGCGAACTCATCTATAAACCCTACTGAGCCTGACAGTGACAATGTATATACAGTCCGGTCTGTTTGCCTAAAGAGTATCGCATATCGATTCTAGGGGGTGGATAAAGTCAGACCCCTAATAACACGATAAGTCATGTCGGTATGAAGCCCGTCACCATCTGAGAAACTACTGATCGAAATCAGTAATTCTCCACTACCTTGGCCAAGGTTTTCTAGTGATGGACACCCGTGCACTGTGCGACATCAACCCCCAATACCGAGAGGGACGAATCCCCGACGATCCGCTCACTGCCTCCATGTGGCTCGGGACTGTACCCAAAAAATACCTGTTTGCACGACTCCTTTGAGCCGTGGTAGGGTATAAATCAAAGCACAGTAGGAACTCACACGAGACAAATGACGATCTCAGGTCGACAAACTAACCTGTACACATGTCACCAGGGAATTGCTATCTGACGATATGTACAATACCAACTAGCATGTTCCCGGCGAGTCCTGTCCGGTGTACTCATAACCTAATGAGCACATGTATACATCTTAGGTGGTCCAACTGACACCAATGGCATGTGAGACCGGCCACCGCCCTTCGTCGGGGTCTCGACTGTATACACTAGTCTACTCTGGAGTATCGATGCCCTGTCTCGAAACTCCCACGACTAGGGACATTTTTAAGGATGTGCTTACAGACTCCAGCTCCCACGTATATGAGCGCCATCATACTGCTGGCAGTCAAGCAACAATCCTATGGGCTCTATCAACATGCAATAGCGAACTAAAGCATGTAAACGATGATAAAGACAAACCAGATAGCATACTATCATCTTGAGCAAGACTGTCATATCGGTATAGGTCCTGCCTCAATCATTGCAATCACGTACCTGCGATCCAATAATTGACTTTGAGGGCACTATCTCCAACAAAACCCAAGCCTCATTAATGGCACCACGGAACTGCCGCAAACCCTAAGGTTCAACAGCGGTTTCATGGGCATTATGTCGAGTTAGGGTTTCATTCTTCTAGAGGGTCCACAGAATTACTTGTATGTTCCTCCGAATACCATAAACTTGGAAAAATGGGTTTCTGACATTCGTTCGAACTTTTTAACTTCTCCTAGACAACATGTGAATACCCTTGGTCCGCACGCTAAACAATGTCTCAATCCTCAAGGATAGACGATATCACAGTCTCTGAGGTATGTTGTACAGCAACAGTCCTCTCGCAACTGGCAGCCTCTATCAATGGCCCGATCCTTCGGTGCAAAGTCGAACACTCGCCTCAAATAAGAGGTCACAACACAAACACTAACTCGAGACGTTCCCGTGTCACCAGAAAACACGATGGTCGGTCATCGTCCCAGACGAGCTCGCCCTGACCGCAACACTAGCCGCGGCTCAATCTGCGCTCAAACCAAGGTGACAGGAACCTCAATCAAGTATCGACGAGAATAGATCAAAGGGATGGAAAGAATAAGCAGATCCAGAATGGATACATGACCATAAGAAGGAACGGAATCAATGAGAGTGTGATCATGGAAACGAATAGAATCACAGATCTCAAAATATGTACATCCTAAGGTTTCTTAAGTGGAGTATCGTATCGTAAATATGCCGCAGAACATACGTACGGTACATCACTCTACTCAAGCTACCTACTCCATCAATCAGGGTCAACCTATGAAACGAAAGTTCGAGTCTAATACCCCCATGTTCAAGTCTAAGTTCCGTAAGGTCAAGCCTTGGTTCCGAAATAGATTATGCCCCAGACTCCACATAGTCAAACCTAGACTCGAACCAAGGTTAAACCTAGCGCTCTGATACTAACTTTGTCAAGACCCGGAATATTAGCTCGTGACCGGCATTTGAATCACGCGACGTCTAGAGGCGTAACATAACTCAAGTAAGCCGAAACCCAGAAATCTAAACCTTTTAAGAAAATAAAAGAGGTGCGGTTTTGAAATAAAGGTATAATGAAATCAAAAGTTTTCTTAAATACATAGGTAATGGAATATGAAAATGCAAGTGGATTTTATTAGCTAGAAAACATGTTTCTTCTTTTAAAAATTTGGGCAGCACCTCCCTTGTATATTTTGATCCAAAACCACAAACATATGATAATATAAAAGGCATCCTTAAGTGGGAGCTAGCTCTTCTCTAACCGGTGGATCACAACCACGCAAGACCGAATATATGTATACGACGCCCAACGGCGAAGATCAAAACAAAAGATAAAGAATAAAGCAAGACATCAACCCACAAGTGAACATATAACCCATCTCTCAAGTCTCGCAACTACAAGTCTCACTAAGTCTTACTACTTATACAAATACTAATTTTGATTGATGGAGTTGACTAGATACAATATGAAAAATAAATACAATAGTGGTACGATCCAACATGTACCACCTACCAAAGCAAGTCACCTGAAATCAAGTTGTGTGCCAACGATAGCGCTACCGATCCATGCGGTCAACCTGCAAGAACTGTGGCACAACGGGGGTGAGTTGCCAACTCGTGAGTAGAAAACATCATCAGGTAGAAATCGAATAAACAGCGACTTCCTAGGTCAACTATATCATAAAGGTAATATTATGATATCTAGGGTGACCGTATGTAAATATGTGACAACAATATAATCAATGCTTGTATGCATGTGGATAACATCCAACAATATAATCAATGCCTGTATGCAGGTAAATATATAAGTGTCACGACCCAAAATATTAGCTCGCGACCAGCACTTAAATCACGCGACGTCTACAGGCGTAACATAATTCAAGTAAGCTGAAACCCAGAAATCTAAACCTTTTTAAGAAATAAAGAGGTGAAGCTTTGAAATAAAGATATAGTAAATCATGTTTTGTCTTTTGAAAATTTGAGCGGCGCCTCCCTTGTAAAAACTAACCCCGAAAACGGGTACATCACAGAATATAATAAAGCATCCCCAAACTGGAGAAAATCATGCCCAATGGCGGAAAAAACCACCATAAGTAAAAAAAAAAGTATACGACGTCCAACAGCGAAGATCCACATAAGGAAATAAAGTAAAGCAATACATCAACCCTAAAAGCGAACATAAAACCCATCGCTCAAGTCTGGCAACTACAAGTCTTCTAAGTCTGCAACATATACAATAACTAGTTTCTGAATTGATGGAGTGACTAGATACAATATGAATAATGAATACAAGAAGGGTACGATCCAACATGTACCACCTACCACAAGCAAGTCACCCGAAAACAGCTGTGTGCCAGCGATGCCGCAACTGATTCATGCGGTCAACCTGCAAGAACTGTGGCACAACGGGGGTGAGTTGCCAACTCGTGAATAGAAAAACATCACCAGGTAGAAATAGAAATAAACAACGATTCCTAGGTCAACTATATCATAAAGGTAATACTATGATATCTAGGGTGACCGTATCTGCATAAGTGCCAACACATAATAAATGCCTATCAGCAAGTGGATATCATCCAACAATATAATCAATGCATGTATGCAGTGGATCTCGTTCAACAATATATTCAATGCATGTATGCAATGGATCTCGTCCAACAATATAATCAATGTATGTATGCAGTGGATCTCATCCACGTGTCAACCAATGACACAACAACTCCTGCATGTAAATATCATAAAAACATATGTAGGTAAATATGAGGATATCAAAGAATGTGCGTCTATCAATGACACATCAAATCATAGAAACCTGAGTGTCTAACCACGACACTCGAAACATCATGAAACCCGTATCTAGCATCGACACGTAAATCCTCGTACAATAGGCTCCGTCTGCGGAATCGGCCCGCGGGCTCCGGCAGAACGGGTCGGCCTAAATCCATCTCATGACTCAATTCGGTATCCTCTAGATAACCGCCGAGTCCAAATACTGTCACCGGTAGGCAGTGCGCCTCCCCTGCCAGGCTCATCGGCTAATCCTTCGACATAACTTTCTTGCCCCGGGGTACCAAACCGGGTCCACCATGTACCCGCAAATGGCCTCGTCTGCTCCTGGCCTCGGGTCTCACATATCAATCTCAGAACCGAGAAAACACATAGTGGACGCACTGAAATATCATATCAGGAGAAACCGGGTTTTCAAACAACACATAATTTCTTGAAATACCCCCACAGTCCTCAAATCAATAAATCACATGAAATCCTTATCTCAATGCGTAAATCCATGAAAAACTGATATAGGCAACATAAAACAGCAATATGAGCATATCAAGGGAAAACCGCTCTTTTAAATAAATCAAGCTTTCAAAAATATATCATGCGGTACCCAAATCCTCCGAAATCAAGTGCAGCATCATATGAGGTGTACATGTAACTGTAGTAAGGTATAAATATCTACATGTAAGAAAGTATGTATGATGCATTTCATAAGCGCAATAGTACAATAATCAACGTCTCAATATCACATGTCAATACAATACAACTTAGGGGTATATGCGGCTAAGCAAGATATGTGGGTGTACATGTCTTGTATGTATGAAACATTAAACAGGATGCAATCATGTCCATATATCTCATGCAACGTGGAACAATGATATGAACATAACAAATATATCTTGGCATGATGTAGCAATTCTACTGTGTAGTGACATGTCAATTATCGATGATGAATGTGTGTGAACTGACAAATCTGTGTAAGTGTAACATACGCATCATCGATAATGGTGTAGGTGTACTAGCACAGGTATATTTAATGCAATAAGAATTACATGATTGTAGCATAAAGTACAACACCAGCTAAAAGCTATAAGGTATACGTGTCTACAATATGTCCGAGTCGGTGATTCCATCAATCGGCATCCAGCCTCACAACATCACGTACGGTACAATCCATCGTACGGCCTCCTCTAACAAGGGTATGGATAAATCAATAGGTAAAACACATCGCGTACGGTAATCCACGTACGACGGCATTAAACAAATAGGGATTCTATCAACCTATACAACAACAGGATACGGATCTAAGTCTCGTACGGCATATCACTCAAAATGCAAAACATTATCCATATAAATATACCTATCTCTCATGTCACATCCATGTCAAACTCGTATAAGGGGACCTACAAAGCTATCAACAATCTCATATAGACTCGAATCTATAAAATGACATATCATACTAAGTCATCATATCACATCGAATACTCGTTCATCACATTAATATCTCGCATCACATTATATAAACATCACACTTGTTCTCTTTCAATTTGTAGCCATCATGATTCACTTATCATTCCATATCCTCATATGTCAATATGTCCATTAGCATCAACTTCTATCATATTATCGTTTGTAAATCCTACATTCGTGTCCGTCGCATATCATTATCAAGATATAATAATCAAACGATAATCCATATCAATAGTTGCGGGGGTGCTATACGCCATTCACCCGACTTCCGCCGTAGATATAAATCTACTCACCTGCTAAACTCCTCGCTTAGCCGTAGTCGATGCGCTTTGTCATCTTGAAATCCACGCGAAGGTACCTACAATCAATATGAATTCTCAAAACTATTAATATCAAGTTCCGAAATCCAAATACGGCACGCGGTGCGCTCATAGGTTAGAACCTATAGCCTACGCATGCAAAACAACTAAAAAACCCTCTTCGTTGACGTAAAAACGTCCAATTCCCAAATACGATATCCAGTCGCAAATCCAAGAAATCCAAATACCGAAAAATATAGCCAAAACCCTCACTAGGGTCGCTATACATGAAAACTGCCACGTCAAAAATCCAATCGCACCAATACTCATTCACAACACATAATTATCGTAGATAATAATATATACATCATGACCACGTCCAATAAAACCCACGTCTAATTTTTACCAAAAACCTTGTAAGCATTTACGATATCCAGTCGCAAAACCAAGAAATCCAAATACCGGAAAACAAAGCCAAAACCCTCACCAGGGTCGCTATACATGAAAACTGCCACGTCAAAAATCCAATCGCACCAATACTCATTCACAACACATATAATTATCGTAGATAATATTATATACATCATCACCACGTCCAATAAAACCCACGTCTAATTTTTACCAAAAACCTAGTAAGCATTTTATAACATTTTAGCTCAAGTCTAAAAGTTAACACAAATTCTAGCGACCACAAACATCGCCGAGTAGCTTAACTAAGTCACCCAAACTATTTCCACAATTTCAATCTCACCCAAATATGCATTAGTAAAAACTTAGTTTGTAATTAAGCTTAATTAGACATTTAGGAAAATAATAAATAACATTCTCACAATTTGCTTATGTTTTCCAAGTCTACACAATATGATTAACCACTTTAACAAATCAAAACCCTAACTTGATTTTCATAATAATTATCATGAATATTCTAAACATGAAATTGAAGCTATATAAAAACACTTAAATAGCAAGCTTAATGAATTAAGCAACAATAAAGGATTAAGGTTAGGATTATACCTCACAAACTAGGTCACAATTTTAGCAACAAAACCTCAACTTTATCATCCAAAATGAAGTCTTTAGTGAAGATCCAAGCTAGTTTGGAGATGAAGAATTGCGGGTATGGATTAATTTATTAGTTTTTATGAATATTTGTGGATTTGTGATTATTTATTGGAGGTTGGAATGATGAAAATGAGGCAAGAAGAGAGGAAGGGCCGCAAGGGGGTAGGCTCGACCAAACAAAGGATGAGGTTTTTTTTTGGTCAAGTGTGTGGAAATTTCTAGCAAAAGAATGCAATAAAAGCTCAGTAATGCGAAATGCCACCTTTTCTTTTCTTTTTAAATTTTCCATTTAAATATAAAATTGTTAGTTATATGTATGCCCTAGAGGCCATTACTGTACATTGGATGTATATTGTAGTGGATGCTGGGACATATATAGGGAGGACTTTCTTTCTCGACAAGATAGTATGCTATCTGGTTGCTCTTTACCTTAACGTGTACAAAGATTGTCTCTCTATTACATGTTGGTAAAGCCCTTAGGATGTGTACTTGACTACCTGGACTATGATGCAGATCGTATTAGCGGGGACAGGGTAGTCCATAAGTACATCCTTCGAAGTCCCTAGTCGTGGGTGTATCGAGACGGGGCATCGACATACCAGAGTAGACTAGCGTGTACCTTCTCGACCCATACAGATGGGCGATGGATGATCCCATATCCATTGGTGTTTGACATCAGAGGAGATATACGGGTGCTCAGTAGAGACTGGGTACACTGGACGGACTCACCGAGAACTCCCAGATGGTATTATACCTTACGTCAGATGGCAGTTCTCTGGTGACACTGGTACAGAGTAGTCTGTTGACCCGAGATCGTCATAGAGTCTTGTATGGTTCCTACTGTGCTTTGATTTCCATCTTACCACGTCCAAGAGGGCGTGCAAAACGGTGGTTTTTGGGTACAGTCCCGAGTCACATGGAGGCAATGAGCGATAGGAGGGGATTCGTCTCTCCCGGTATAGGGAGTTGATGTTGCGCTGTGTTCGATTGGCTATAAGAGGAAAACCCTGGCCAGGGTTGCTGAGATTTACTGGTAAGTGTTACCAGTAGTTTCTCGAATTGTTATAGACCTCATATCGACACGACTTATCGAGCTATCGGGGTCTGACGTTTACCACCCCTAGGCGAGATATGCGACATATCAGACGATCAGACCGGACTGTACGGTAAGTGTTAGTGGTTGGATTCACCGGAGTGTGAGCGGGCTTGCTCGTCGATCTTCTGATCGCTCAATACCCAGGTGGCCGTTACGTTTAGCAGACCTCTAGCGGCTTGTGGGTGTTTGATATGATCATCACCTGCAGCCGGCGTATTGACGAGTTTTTAGAGTCCTACACAGAGGTTTCCCGGTTCAAGCGAAACGAAATTGGAGCGCATATGAGATATGTGCGGGACCGAGAATAATACGTGTATGTGATACCGTATTCTATTCTCGCGATGAATGTGTCGAATGGTTATATGCGATATAACCTAGTCATCGAATCAAGGTTTGATTGGATATTAGTCAGTTATATGCGATATGACCGGATCGTTAAATCAAGTGTTGATTTAATGGTTTAATGTATAATTATATATATTTGATATATTACTTTGCATTAACTAGTATCGGTTCACTTTAAATGGATTTTCTCGCTCGATATGTGCGCATTGCATATGCGATATGATTTTGTGCACTTGCTTGTATCATGTTTGATGATGCATGCCTTTTGGTTAAGTGTAAAGAATTAAACCTTGGTTAATGAAATGGTTAGGGTTTACTATTTGCTTATTCATATTATTTATTTATTTATTCTTTTGGAAAAAGAAAAGCAAATGAGAAAATGGTGGCATGTTTTGTTTTGCTCATGAAGTTTCATGAACACTTTGACTTTGTAACCATTTTGTCTCATGCTTAACCCTAACCATTCCACTTAACCCTAATCAATTCTCTACACTAAACCATGGTTGAATTATGATAAGTATTCTTTTTACTTTTCATTTTAAAAGAACTTATCATAACACTTTTCATCTTCTTCTTCTTCTTCCTCACAAGAAGAAAGCTTTCTTCATCGATGGTGATTGATGTATTTGAGTGAGAAATCCAATTCTAAAGTGAACCCAACTCCTATTTCTTCATCCTCTACCTCTTTCCAAGTAGTATAGGGTGTTTCCTTCACAAGTTTTCATGGCTTGGTGAAGGTGGAGCTTGATCTAGCGATGCCTCGACGTAGATCATCTTCGGCATGGACATCGACGACCTAGCTCGCCTATTCTCCGATGAAGCCGACGCTAGAGCCCGGGAATTCACTAGGACAGCGAGGGGACTTCGTTGCGGAGCTATGGAGGTGGAGCACCGGATCTACAAAGGTTGTATTTTCGTTTCCTTTTTGTTAAGTTGTTAACTAGATTTCATTTTCGCCTAGACATATAGCTAACGATCCGTAGTCTAGGGTTTCTCGGCAGCGTATTTTTGAAAATGGCATGGTTGATGCCTTGTGAGACCTCTTGAGAGTGCCTAGGAACCCTACAGTGGTATCAGATCCTAGCTAGAGCCTTAGTCGAAGTCCAGACGGAGTTTGAAGTCCGAACAAACCCGAAACCCGATCACAAACATGCTCTCTGGACTTTTTCTAAAATCTGGAGTTTTTCCAAATTAAAAATTGCTAAAAAATTCAGCAGGAATATCTAAGAGTTACTGTGAAATTCGTCGGCCCAATTCGACTATCCCACCGCGGTTCCGCGGCATGAGCAAAGCTCATGCGGCGGTTCCGCGGCCGTACGGCCACCTTATTTGATATATTTTACATAGTAACTCCTAATTGATAGTTCTGGATTTTCTGGGAATTTTTAATTTTTATTCAAGAGTTGAATTTTCTGGGGTTGTTTTGGGGATTCGGTGTTTCGATCGGGATATCAGATTTTGTCTATGTGGCTTTCCGGATAAATTGTAGAATATGTTAAAAAGTTCGACCGGATATAAATACCCAATTTTTCCCCTGTCGGGAAATTTCCAAGTGTTGGATCTTTCCGTTGTTTAACGACGTTCTAAGTAGTGCAAGTAACGCGATGGACCCTCTAGAAGACAACAACCTTAACTCGATTATGTGACCGTCTTGAACTGCCCTTTGAACCTTCGGGTTTGGGGCAGTACGGCGTGCCACATGTGAGGCGTTGGCTTGACCCTTCTACGGCTGGACCGTTGGTACTGAGGCACGAACTGAATGTTTTTAGACTTGTTTCATGTGTTGATCTGTATCGGGAAAACTTGGGTGTTCAATTGTTCGATCGGAAAGTTTGACATTTTCTATTTATCCGGAATGGGATACAATACTTGGAATTCACAATAAGTTATGAGATAACTGAATGAATATTATAAACATAGCAGTTTAGTCTCACTTGATCGGTTGCCACGGAATTTTGATGTGATCAAAAGTCCGTCGCAATCACGTAGCATACGCGGATACTCGCCGGGTAAACTTAATAGACAGCCTCACTCCATAGCCCCGACCAAGTGACTGTAGGAGAACCCCGTCGCCGAAAGCATCCGTTCGGGTGCTCCCGGTAGCGGTGTTCCGCCTTGGTGCACTTCGTCGACGGTATCGGGGGTGCGACTGTCTACTAAAGTTTGCGACGAGCATTCGATCAGGATGTCGGGAATCTTGTTGAATTGCCCGATTTGATATTGAAAAGTGTTTTCGATAATGAGACTAAAATGCGGGGTTTATAATTGTTAGGCATGCGATGTCTAAGTAATTCATTTGGTAAGGCATGCGATGTCTGAGGAGGTTGCGGATTCCAACTGTTGTAGTTTTACACTTTCTTTTCTGTGACCGTAAGTGTAATATGTGATATCGCCGGTTTCGTTGCTATATGTCAACGACAATTGGGATGCGCATATTTACTTACGTTGCTGACATGTGATGTTATGTGTTGCTGGATATGTTATATTGGATCGTCGTGTTTGAATAGCCGGGGGTTTTTATGTGAGATGAGTGTTTTTCATTTTCATTCATGTAAAAACATGTATGTAATATTCTTTTATTGGGGCGCTTCCAGGTTGCGGAAGTTGTCACCTTTTGTATATTATTTACTTTTCCGCACTAGGATAGACCCAAGGAGGAGGGCACAAGTAACCGGCTTCTGGAGTCCAGTGGGAGACCAACTCGAGGAGTCGAGGCCGGGTCTCCTAACTCTAGAATTGGTAGGGTTGCTTGCCGCTCTCGTAGGGGTCTAGGGGTGTGGGTTTGGCTATTCATCGCGACCGTGGAATCCGTGTTTTATACTGGCTCGTATTGAAAGCACGGACGTCCTAGTATATCCAATATTTCATATGTTTCTTCTGCTGCGATATCTGTGATGTGATCATGTGATGTTCTGTGATAGATACAGTATATAGTATATATGATATATTATATAGACGTTACTTATGTTTTACACCCGCGCTAGCCCTTCCCCGCTCTGCTGTTAGTTACCTAACCTAACGGTGCAGGAGGGGACATCGAGGCGAATGCGGATGGCATAAGTGTACGTCGTATTTATCTGTGATGTTTAGGTACTTAAATGATGGGACTTCATTAATGTGATTAATGAAATAAAAGAAACCTAAGATGTTATAGAATTGAATTTCAAAATAAAACAGGTAGCTACAGTTCTTGCTTTGCACAGCGGTATATATGATATATCCTGCACCTTATTCGATAAGGAAAGGACCGAGATCCCTTCACCGGGAGTGACTCCTTTAGCAATAACTGGCAGATGCTACACACTCGGTTTGTCTTTTGATTGCTTTTAAGAGTTTTTGCTTTGCATAGCGATATATGTGATATATCCCGCCCCTCATTCGACGAGGAAAGGACCGACGATCCCTTTACCGGGAGTGACTCCTTTAGCAAAACTAGAAAAGCCTAAAAAACACTCCATTTCAAAATTCATTCGATCCTACAACAATATCAAGTTCATTACGCAATAGGTTTTCAGAAAAACCTGTCGTAGCCCTCCGTCATTTCAGATAAGTAGTAGTTAGTATTCGTGCTACGTTTGTTGGCCTTTGTCAAGGCGTAGTGTGCGGTAGCTGGTGCTTTTCTGCTTATGCATATGATGCAGATTGAGTTAGGGTAGTCGTGCGACCTTGTTGGCCTTTGTCAAGGGCCGTGCGGGTGGGTTTAATTCAATCAGGAAATGACGGGTTGAACTTGACTAGCATCCTATGGTTTGTTGGCCTTTGTCAAGGTCATAGGAGGTTAGGGGCAAAACATTATCGGGAATTTCAAGTGTTGAAATTTGCAATGAGATTGCATACCTTCTATGAGATAGTTGGATCCCGATACCCGCCGCGAGTAAGAGTTACTCCTGGGAGAGTTTTACACATTACAATTAGCCGATCAAGTAGGTTTCTAGAAAGGTGTTAACGAGGTTACGCCTCTGGGAAAACGAGGTTTACATTAATTAGGTTCGTGCGAAAGCACGGGGGACCTCCCTCAAAGTACCGACACTGGCCTGGCTGAAAGATTGGCGAACTTGTAGTGTGTAATTAATCCGGCTAGTCTTTCCTTTTAGGGTTTGAAGGAAGATTTGATAAAAAGCAGTGGGAGCCATCCTGATTAGATAAAATAATAACCAATCTATTCTTGCAAGAGCGCACGCTGAGTGTTTTCTTCTCTCTCTCTCCTGGTAGCGACCATATCACGCCTTAATCAAGATAATAATACGGAATATTGACCGAACCCGCTTGTTATTCTGAGCTGGGGAACGTTGGTCCCTCTCCAACTTATAATTGTTATAAGACAGAGCAGGAAATTGGGGAATACTAGATTTCCCGTGCCGCCCAAACAAAGGGAGTGCATGCCGATGCATCATCTTCGGGTGTGTTCATTATACAGAACTGTTTCTCAGTATCCTCCGCATCCTGGGTATATGATACCAGATTAGGATCCCAGATATGTAATTTGTTACATAGGGCTACAAAAGGGTAGAAAAACTGAGAACGGGTGATAAGTTTCATGAGGCAGAAAACGGGGCAAGTGTTGCAGCCAAGTCTGTTGGTCACTGTCACCCTGTATTACCAATACATTGATTCTGAACGAATGTTATTAGATACCGAACATGATATACAAAATCATATCAGTCTCTTTATTAGTAAAGAAATGATAAAATTTTGTATTGTTGGATAATGTTTTGAATATTTCCTATATCAAAAGTTGATCGGTTCAGGCACGTTATCTAAAAGCATTGATGTTCTAAATCAAACTACAGTTCTTAGTATATGGAACACACACAAGAGGAACAGTTCAGAAATGAACGGATCCTTCTTGAGGTATTGTAGACTAGGTCATATCAATGCGACCCGACTAGCTAAGTTACATTTAGATGCATATTTAAATCAGTTTGAATTTACATCTTGTGAAACTTGCCAGTCATGTCACAGAGATAAGATGACCATAGCTCCGTTTACAGGAAACAGAGAAAGAGTTAGTGAACTCTTGGGATGATACATGTTGATGTATGTAGGTCCCCTGTCTACAAATGCCAAGACTGGTTCTTTATACTTCATTATATTCTCTGATGATCTCTCAAGATTCAGACATATGTTCCTGTTGAAACACAAGTCCGAACCTTTTAAGATATTCACAGAATATAAGTTAGAAGTACAGAACCAAAACGGGTATAAGTATTATGTCCTTTAATGAGATCAGGGAGGAGAATACTTGAGCACGGAAATCCTGGACTATTCTAAAGGTGAATGAGATTCTTTCTCAGCATTACTCCTCCGTATACACCATAGCACGATGGTATATCGGGGAGGAGCAGTTACACCCTATTTGATATGTTGTGCTCTATGATGAGTACTACTGAGTTACCTTTTTCCTTTTGGGTGTTATGCGCTTGAGAAGTTGCATACCTATTGAATAGGGTCACGATCAAATCAGTTGCCTACCACTCCATATGAGATATGGTATGGGAAGAGCCCATATCTTAAGCTAGTTAAGATTTGGGGTTGTCCGGCCTATGTCTAAAAGCAAAATCCGGACAAACTCGAGGCAAAGTCTGTACTGTAGAACTGGAAAGGTTCCAGCTATACAAACTACAGCAGATGATTTGGTAGAACCGAGGGATTCAGTAGATTCCAACGAACCTCAGCCTCTCCGCCGATCTAGTAGGGTTCCTCACCCACCTGAGAGTTACTTCGGTTTCTCTATGACAGTGGGAGCGAGGATTGCATCATGAGATGATGGCCCAACTAGTTTCGAGCAGGCTATCAGGAGTAAGACTCTGTAAGAATGGCTGGATGCTTAGTAATCTGAGATGGAATCCTTATACACCAACAAAGTATGGACTTTAGTTGCTATATCTGAAGGGTTAAATCCCCATCAGGAGCAAGTATATCTTGAGAAGATTACTTGGTGTACATGGAAAAGTTGAGACTTTCAAAGCTAGACTTGTTAAAGGTTTTCGTCATTGACCAGGCGTGGATAATGATGAAACCTTTTCCAGTACCTATGCTTAAGTCCATCCAGATCCTACTTGTCACGGCTACATACCATGACTACGATATCTGGTGGTTGGGTGTCATGACTGCTTTTCTAAATGATGTTTTGGAAGAGTGCGTCTATAAGTACACAGCCGGAGGGCTTCGTAGACAGTGGGAGCAGCGGAAACGTGTGCAAGATGCTTTATAGGATAAAGCAGGTATCGCGGAGTTGGAACGTCTGTTTTGATGTGTTAGTCAAACAGTTTGACATCATCAAAATGGTAGATGAACCTTGTATAAACAAAAAGGTAGTAGGGAGTATGGTGGTGATCCTCGTAGAGTACGTGGATGACATACCCTTGATAAGAAAGGAGTTTCTTATGCTACGCTCGATCAATCTCCGCTCATCACAATGATTCTCCATATAGGATCAAAGTGATACCTCTTAAATTCTGAGTTTTCATCTATGAGATAGATGTTATTTGGGTGTTAGAATACTCACTAGTTGTAGTGAGATGGTATCAGTTGATCCTGGGGAAAATCACTGGAAGTGTTCCAGGGTGATAAAGATGACTGAGTGTCAGTCACAGGCATTGTCTTTACCCTCAGTAAAGAGACGGTATGTTGGAAGAGTTCCAAACTAGATACCGTGACTTACTAGACAATAAAGGCAGGATACATCGCTACTTAAGATGCTACCAAAGAGGCTGTTTGGGTGTATATTGGTTCATGAGATGAACTACGTTCCTCCCATTGTGTGACAATGGAGTTGTGGCTTATGCCAAGGAACGCAGGTCCCATCAGTGATCCAGACATAATCTAAGGCAGTATCACATGATCATGGAGATGGTTGATCTCCAGGGTGATCGAGGTTAGGAGAGTAGACTCAGAGGACAACACGGCGGATCCACTCACGAAGGCCTGTTCCCAGAGAGAGACTTTTATGGGATGGTTGAGTATGAGATACTACAACCACTGCTACAGATGGCCCTAGTGCAAGTGGGAGATTGTTAGTTATATGTATGCCCTAGAGGCCATTACTGTACATTGGATGTATATTGTAGTGGATGCTGGGACATATATAGGGAGGACTTTCTTGCTCGACATGATAGTATGCTATCTGGTTGCTCTTTACCTTAACGTGTACAAAGATTGTCTCTCTATTACATGTTGGTAAAGCCCTTAGGATGTGTACTTGACTACCTGGACAATGATGCGGATCATACTAGTGGGGACAGGGTAGTCCATAAGTACATCCTTCAAAGTCCCTAGTCGTGGGTGTATCGAGACGGGGCATCGATATACCAGAGTAGACTAGCGTGTACCTTCTCGACCCATACAGATGGGTGATGGATGATCCCATATCCATTGGTGTTTGACATCAGAAGAGATATACGGGTGCTCAGTAGAGACTGGGTACACTGGACGGACTCGCCGAGAACTCCCAGATGGTATTATACCTTACGTCAGATGGCAGTTCTCTGGTGACACTGGTACAGAGTAGTCTGTTGACCCGAGATCGTTATAGAGTCTTGTGTGGTTCCCACTGTGCTTTGATTTCCATCTTACCACGTCCAAGAGGGCGTGCAAAATGGTGGTTTTTGGGTACAGTCCCGAGTCACATGGACGCAATGAGCGATAGGAGGGGATTCGTCTCTCCCGGTATAGGGAGTTGATGTTGCGCTGTGTTCGAATGGCTATAAGAGGAAATCCCTGGCCAGGGTTGCTGAGATTTACTGGTAAGTGTTACCAGTAGTTTCTCGAATTGTTATAGACCTCATATCGACACGACTTATCGAGCTATTGGGGTCTGACGTTTACCGCCCCTAGGCGAGATATGCGACATATCAGACGATCAGACCGGACTGTACAGTAAGTGTTACTGGTTGGATTCACTGGAGTGTGAGCGGGCTTGCTCGTCGATCTTCTGATCGCTCAATACCCGGGTGGCCGTTACGTTTAGCAGATCGCTTGCGGCTTGTGGGTGTTTGATATGATCATCACCTGCTGCCGGCGTATTGACGAGTCTTTAGAGTCCTACACAGAGGTTTCCTGGTTCAAGCGAAACGAAATAGGAGCGCATATGAGATATGTGCGGGACCGAGAATAATACGTGTATGTGATACCGTATTCTATTCTCGCGATGAATGTGTCGAATGGTTATATGCGATAAAACCTAGTCATCGAATCAAGGTTTGATTCGATAGCCGATACATTGGATACTAGTCGGTTATATGCGATATGACCGGATCGTTAAATCAAGTGTTGATTTAATGGTTTAATGTATAATTATATATATTTGATATATTACTTTGCATTAACTAGTATCGGTTCACTTTAAATGGATTTTCTCGCTCGATATGTGCGCATTGCATATGCGATATGATTTTGTGCACTTGCTTGTATCATGTTTGATGATGCATGCCTTTTGGTTAAGTGTAAAGAATTAAACCTTGGTTAATGAAATGGTTAGGGTTTACTATTTGCTTATTCATATTATTTATTTATTTATTCTTTTGGAAAAAGAAAAGCAAATGAGAAAATGGTGGCATGTTTTGTTTTGCTCATGAAGTTTCATGAACACTTTGACTTTGTAACCATTTTGTCTCATGCTTAACCCTAACCATTCCACTTAACCCTAATCAATTCTCTACACTAAACCATGGTTCAATTATGATAAGTATTCTTTTTACTTTTCATTTTAAAAGAACTTATCATAACACTTTTCATCTTCTTCTTCTTCTTCCTCACAAGAAGAAAGCTTTCTTCATCAATGGTGATTGATGTATTTGAGTGAGAAATCCAATTCTAAAGTGAACCCAACTCCTATTTCTTCATCCTCTACCTCTTGCCAAGTATTATAGGGTGTTTCCTTCACAAGTTTTCATGGCTTGGTGAAGGTGGAGCTTGATCTAGCGATGCCTCGACGTAGATCATCTTCGGCATGGACATCGACGACCTAGCTCGCCTATTCTCCGATGAAGACGACGCTAGAGCCCGGGAATTCACTAGGACAGCGAGGGGACTTCGTTGCGGAGCTATGGAGGTGGAGCACCGAATCTACAAAGGTTGTATTTCCGTTTCCTTTTTATTAAGTTGTTAACTAGATTTCATTTTCGCCTAGACATCCAGCTAACGATCCGCAGTCTATGGTTTCTCGGCACCGTATTTTTGAAAATGGCATGGTTGATGCCTTGTGAGACCTCTTGAGAGTGCCTAAGAACCCTACAAAAATATCTAGATCTTTTGGCAAGAAAGGTTTAAGCATAATTCTAGTGATTAGTTTAGCATAGATTCACCTTAGAAGCAATTAACCCAAACCAAAATTGTAATTACCACTAATTAAGTGCATAATTAACATATTAAAATAATATTTTAATTAGGGAAAAATTTTATGTGAACCAAAACTTCCAATTGACCCCCAAAGCCCGCGCACTAGCACTATTCTAGTTAAACTAGGCGCAGTCAAGTCTGTACAGAGGTTTGATCACAATCGAGTTAAAACGGAAAACATCGACTATTTTACCTTAAAACGAAAAAATTCATTTAACGATTTCAGAAGCGTTACAATCTTCCCCCCTTAAAGAAATTCGGTCCCCGAATTTAAATTTAAACCCCCAAATGCTAACAGTGCAATAAACAGCTAAATCAACGGGGCTCCGAAATAACGGAAGAAACAGAAATACCCCAGCGCATCCTGTGCGCCGAAAAAATGAGTACGAAACTCAAAACTGATCTCCGTCAAGCGTCACGCAAATTATCGGACTTGCATGCATATCATCGGAGTCACAAAGGAGATACAAATCTCAAAATCCACTACCGAAATCCCATATGCACTAAACAAAAACTATAAATCGTATATAGTACGCATCCTTGAAAAAGCTCTTAATACGGAATAAAACATATGCAAAATCTTTTCTGAATTGCCGCGTAATGCGTAACTCACGGCACAAGTGGCGGACGCTCATTTGTAAAGTAATAATATACTAGCATATATGTTTTGCTCAAATTTACGTTCTGCCCTTTTTTTTAAAAATATCCCAAAAGGTTTTCTTTTGTAAACGTCCGTGTCACTCGCAGATACGTAAGAAATAGCGAGATTATAGGTCCTTTTTGAAAACCTCTTGGTTAACTTTTTATGCATGCAAAGTACATAGGTACTGTCCTCTGATCAGTCCTGCTAGGGTACTACAAGTATAGGGTCTCATCATGAAAACAAAATGCTCAAAAGCAATATCAGCCTCAAAAGGCGTGACCAACCATCACGTGCGTCTGGTGCGCACGGAAATCCAAATCCAATACAAGTTCCACAATATGCACAAAAGTAAGACTAAGTGCAACGGGTGTGCACGAAAACATCTGTCCAATGCAACTGGCGTGCACGACAATAAAAACTAGTGCATCAAAAGTGCCCGAAAATCTCAATCCAATGCAACTAACATGCACGAACGAAAACCCCAAATCTGGTGCATCAGGTGTGCACAAATATCATATCACACGCCCAACGTGCGCGAAATTCCAAATCAAGTGCATCCTTCATGCACAAACGAAATCAAAATCAAGTGCATCCCACATGCACAAATAAAAATCGAAATCAAGTGCATCCCACATGCACGAATAAAATCGCATCTAATATGCACAGATAAAAATCTAAATCAAGGTCATCCAACATGCATGAGTAAAATCTCACTCAAGTGCATTCGATGCCCACAAAATCCAATAACAAGCGCCTAATATGCGCAAAAATCCAACCCAAGCGCGTCGGGTTCGTAAAAAGCATCTAGTGCATGAAATATCAAATCCTGTGCATCCACTGCACGAAATATCAAATCCTGTGCATCGAGTGCACGAAATATCAAATCCTGTGTAGGAAATCCAGGAAATAAAAACATGTGCAGCTAAGGCACAAAATCGACATCAACACCACGGTGTATAAAATATATCAAGTGCAATAACTATGCACAGATATGTAAATACCCAGTAGGTGCAGCCATGGTACACGAAACAATATCTTGAAACCCAATCATCAAAACTCAAATCCAAGCGATTTAAGCGTGATACTCGGATCACAACGCAAATCGTAACAAATGACATTGAGGTACACCTCCTACAATGTCGAAAAAAGTTGGTGCGCCCAAACTGGCAGAGCAAGATCATCCGCTTGCCTCCTGTTCACAGTCTGGCGTCTTCTGTCTCTGGGTCCTTATTTCTCTGTGGATCACAAATCTCGTGCTCTATCGGCTCATCTTCCCGGTCAGGTGTGCTAACAGAAACGATTCCGCTCTGGCACTCCCCGGGTCAACTTTCGGCCAATTAGTATGATCACTCATAAAGCAGCACGTTATCGGCGTCGGCCTCTGGCCCTCTGAATATACGTGACACAACTGATCCTCGGTGCAATCTCATCGCAGCAGTGTCCTGGAAGGAACTGGCTCAAGGTCTCTTCCGATCTCGCCTATACCGAACTGTATGGAGGCTGGTACACTTACATATCTTTTCTCGCTTTCTGGACATCTGCGTTCTCAGCACAACATTTTCTCGGGAACTGACCGTATCCCAACGCCTCTGCACATATATCAGATCTCTAATCTCGACGGGAAGTAACAACAGCTCGTCAGCATCACGCACGGACCTCTTGTTCCACTCGTCCTTATTATCGTCCACTTGACATCATGTCATGCTATCTACGTACTGCAAATGTTCTCGGCGACAATCAATCCGGAATCTCTCGCACGGACTCGAAATCGCAAACTCGGTATCTTCATCACTCTGTAGAAGATCTTTAGCCAAACACGTCCTCGGGAACTCGTCCCAACCATCGGAGGAATACTCAAAACTCATCTGTTTCTCGATCAACTCACAACACATCTAGGTGAGGTCCTCTATCTGAAACTGGTCAGCTTACCGATCTCACATCGGAACGTTCGACGAACAACGTCATCTCTGGATCGATCTACTCTAGATCTGAGTAAGACTCTCCACACTGGAAATCTTCAGCTCAACTGGGCCTGCGTCGGCGCATCAAAACTGACGAATCACCACCGTCTCTCAACTCAAGATAGAATAGCTATCACCTGTCGCATCTCTGCCTAGAAGCTCCAGCGATCTCAGCTCGTAAGCTATGTAAGCGACATCACATCAATCTCAGCAACAGCTGGGTCATCTGTCTGCATGATCGATGACATCACAATCTCTGAGGTATGCTGTACATCAACAGTCCTCTCACAGCAGGCAGCCTCTAACAAGGGCCCGATCATCCGGTACAAAACTGCATACTCGTCTCAAACGAGAGGTCATGACACAACACTACATCGATACGTTCCCATGTCACCAGAAAACACGATGGTCAGTCCTTGTCCACGACGAGCTCACCCTGACAGCATCACCAGCAGCAGCTCAAACTGCGCTCAAACCATGGTTACAGAAACCTCAATCAAGTATCGACGAAAAAGATCAAAAGGATGAAAAGAGTCAACAGATCCCAAAATGGATATATGATCATAAGGAGGAGTCAAATCATTGAGAGTATGATCATGGAAGTGAATAAAATCAAGGATCTCAAATGGATGTAAAATCAGTGAAACAAAGAGAATCACCAGTCTCAAGATATGTACATCCTAAGGTCACTTAAGTGGAGTATCGTATCGTAAATATGCCACGGAACATACATACGGTACATCACTCTACTCAAGCTACCTACTCCATCAATAAGCGGCAACCTATGTAACGAATGTTCAGGTCTAACACCCCCTTGTTCAAGTCTATGTTCCGTAAGGTCAAGCCTAGGTTCCGAAATATATACGCCCTAGACTCCACATAGTCAAACCTAAACTCGAACCAAAGTTAAACCTAGCGCTCTGATACCAACTTTGTCACGACCCAAAATATTAGCTTGTGACCAGCACTTAAATCACGCGACGTCTACAGGCATAACGTAATTCAAGTAAGCTGAAACCCAGAAACCTAAACCTTTTTAAGAAATAAAGATATAGTAAATCATGTTTTGCCTTTTGAAAATTTGGGCAGCACCTCCCTTGTAAAAACTAACCCTGAAAACGGGTACAACACAGAATATAATAAAGCATCCCCAAACGAGAGCAAATCACGCCCAACGGCGAAAACAACCACCACAAGTAAAAGGAAAAATAAGTATACGATGCCCAACGGCGAAGATCCACATAAGGAAATAAAGTAAAGCAAGACATCAACCCTAAAAGCGAACATAAAACCCATCGCTCAAGTCTCGCAACTACAAGTCTTCTAAGTCTGCAACATATACAATAACTAGTTTCTGAATTGATGGAGAGACTAGATACAATATGAATAATGAATACAAGAGGGGCACGATCCAACCTGTACCACCTACCACAAGCAAGTCACCCGAAAACAGATGTGTGCCAGCGATGCCGCAACTGATCCATGCGGTCAACCTGCAAGAACTGTGGCACAACAGGGATGAGTTGCCAACTCGTGAATAGAAAAACATCACCAGGTAGAAATCAAAATAAACAACGATTCCTAGGTCAACTATATCATAAAGGTAATACTATGATATCTAGGGTGACCGTATCTGCATAAGTGCTAACACATAATAAATGCCTATCAGCATGTGGATATCATCCAATAATATAATCAATGCATGTATGCAATGGATCTCGTTCAACAATATAATCAATGCATGTATGCAGTGGATCTCGTCCAACAATATAATCAATGCATGTATGCAGTGGATCTCGTCCACGTGTCAACCACTGACACAACAACTCCTGCATGTAAATATCATAAAAACATATGCATGTAAATAAGAGGATATCAAAGGATGTGTGTCCATCAATGACACATCAAATCATAGAAACCTGAGTGTCTAACCCCGACACTCGAAACATCATGAAACCCGTGTCTAGTATCGACACGTAAATCCTCGTACAATAGGCTCCGTCTGCGGGATGGGCCCGCGGGATCCGGCAGAACAGGTCGGCTTAAATCCATCTCATGACTCCGGTCGGTATCCTCCAGATAACCGCCGAGTCCAAATACTGTCACCGGTAGGCAGTGCACATCCCCTGCCAGGCTCATCGGCTAATCCTTCGAGATACCTTTCTTGCCCCGGGGTACCATACTGGGCCCACCATGTACCCGCAAATGGCCTCGTCCGCTCCTCTCCTTGGGTCTCACATATCAATCTCAGAACCGATAAAACATATGGTGGACGCACTGAAATATCATATCAGGAGAAACCGGGTTTTCAAACAACACATAATTTCTTGAAATACCCATACGGTCCTCAAATCCATAAATCACATGAAATCCATATCCCAATGCGTAAATCCATGAAAAACTGATATATGCAACATAAAACAGCAATATGAGCATATCAAGGAAAAACCGCTCTTTTAAATAATTCCAGCTTTCAAAAATATATCATGCGGTTCCCAAATCCTCCGAAATCAAGTACATCATCATATGAGGTATACATGTAACTGTAGAAAGTTATAAGTATCTACATGTAAGCAAGTATGTATGATGCATTTCATAAACGCAATAGTACAATAATCAACGTCTCAATATCACATGTCAATACAATACCACTTAGGGGTATATGCGGCTAATCAAGATATGTGCGTACACATGTCAGTATGTATGCAACATTAAACAGGAAGCAAGCATGTCCGTATATCTCATGCAACGTGGAACAGTGATATGAACATAGCAAATATATCATGGCATGATGTAGCAATTCTACTGTGTAGAGACATGGCAATTATCGATGATGAAGGTGTGTGAACCGGCAAATCTGTGTAAGTGTAACATACGCATCATCGATAATAGTGTAGGTGTACTAGCACAGATATATTTAATTCAATAAGAATTACATGATCGTAGCATAAAGTACAACATCAGCTAAAAGCTATAAGGTATACGTGTCTACAATATGTCTGAGTCGGTGATTCCATCAATCGGCATCCAGCCTCACAACATTACGTATGGTACAATCCATCGTACGGCCTCCTCTAACAAGGGTATGGATAAATCAACAGGTAAAACTCATCGCGTACGGTAATCCACGTATGGCGGCATTAAACAAATAGGGATTCTATCAACCTATACAACATCAGGGTATGGATCTAAGTCTCGTACGACATATCACTCAAAATGTCCATATAAATATACCTATCTCTCAGGTCACATCCATGTTAAACTCGTATCAGGGGACCTACAAAGGTATCAACAATCTCATATCGACTTGAATCCATAAAATGACATTTCACACTAAGTCATCATATTATATCGTATACTCGTTCATCACATTAATATCTCGCATCACATTATTTAAACGTCACACTTGTTCTCTTTCAATTTGTAGCCATCAAGATTAACTTATCATTCCATATCCTCATATGTCAATATGTCCATTAACATCAACTTCTATCATATTATCGTTTGTAAATCCTACAATCATGTCCGTCACATATCATTATCAAGATATAATAATCAAACGATAATCCATATCAATGGTTGCGGGGGTGCTATACGCCATCCACCCGACTTCCCCCGTAGATATAAATCTACTCACCTGCTAAACTCCTCGCTTAGCCGTAGTCGGTGCGCTTCGTCATCTCGAAATCCACACGAAGGTACCTACAATCAATATGAATTCACAAAGCTGTTAACATCAAATTCCGAAATCCAAATACGGCACGCGGTGCGCTTATAGGTTGGAACTTATAGCCTACGCATACAAAACAACTATACAACCCTCGTCGTTGATGTAAAAACGTCCAACGCCCAAATACAATATTCAGTCGCAAAACCAAAAAATCCAAATACCTGAAAACATAGCTAAAACCCTCACTAAGGTCGCTATACATGAAAGCTGCCACGTCAAAAATCCAATCGCACTAATACTCATTCACAACACATATAATTATCGTAGATAATAATATATATACATCTTCACCACGTCCATTAAAACCCACGTCCAATTTTTACCAAAAACCTGGTAAGCATTTTATAACATTTTAGCTCAAGTCTAAAAGTTAACACAAATTCTAGCGATCACAAACATCGCCGAGTAGCTTAACTAAGTCACCCAAACTATTTCCACAATTTTAATCTCACCCAAATATGCATTAGTAAAAACTTAGTTTGTAATTAAGCTTAATTAGACATTTAGGAAAATAACAAATAACATTCTCACAATTTGCTTATGTTTTCCAAGTCTACACAACATGATTAACCACTTTAACAAATCAAAACCCTAACTTGATTTTCATAATAATTATCATGAATATTCTAAACATGAAATTGAAGCTATATAAAAACACTTAAATAGCAAGCTTAATGAATTAAGCAACAATAAATTATTAGGGTTAGGATTATACCTCACAAACTAGGTCTCAATTTTAGCAACAAAACCTCAACTTTATCATCCAAAATGAATTCTTTAGTGTAGATCCAAGCTAGTTTGGAGATGAAGAATTGTGGGTATGGATTAATTTATGAGTTTGTGTGAATAATTTTTGATTTGTGATGATTTATTTGAGTTTGGAATTATGAAAATGAGGCAAGGAGGGAGGAAGGGCAGCAAGGGATAGGCTCGGCCAAACAAAGGATGCGGTTTTTTTTGGTGAAGTGTGTGGAAATTTCTAGCAAAAGAATGCAATAAAAGCTCAATAATGCTAAATGCCACCTTTTCTTTTCTTTTTAAATTTTCCATTTAAATCTAAAATATCTAGATCTTTTCGCAAGAAAGGTTTAAGAATAATTCTAGTGATTAGTTTAGCATAGATTCACATTAGAAGTAATTAACCCAAACCAAAATTGTAATTACCACTAATTAAGTGCATAATTAACACATTAAAATATTATTTTAAATAGGGAAAAATTCTATGTGAACCAAAACTTCCAATTGACCCCCAAATCCCGCGCACTAGCACTATTCTAGTTAAACTAGGTGCAGTCAAGTCTGTACAGAGGTTTAATCACAATCGGGTTAAAACGGAAAACACCGACTATTTTACCCTTAAACGGAAAAATTCATTTAACGATTTCAGAAACGTTACAATAAGGATATCAAAGAATGTGTGCCCATCAATAACACATCAAATTATGGAACCAGAGTGTCCAACACCGACACTCGAAATATCATGAAACCCGTGTCCAGCATCGACACGTAAATCCTCATATCTCGGACGCCACATCCTCAGATCGGCCCTCATATCCATACAATCACCTGTCGGTAGTGCTCCCATGCCGGTCTCAACGCCTTTCTATACGATCTTCTTGCCCCGGGGTACCGCACCGGGTCCACCATGCACCCGCAGACGGTCCCTCCCCCTACCTCGAATTGGGTGTCACATGCCAATCTCAGAACCAAGAAAACATATGGTGGACGCACCGAAATTTCATATCAAGAGAAACAGGGTTTTTAAAACAATTCATACTTTCCTTTGAAATAACCACGGTTCTCAAATCCAGAAATCTCATGAAAACAGCATATCTCAATGCGTAAAATCGTTAAGCATGATGTATGCGACATATAACAGAATGTAAGCATATCATGGAACAGTGATATGAACATAACAAGTAAATCATGCAAGGAGCCATATCATGATACAACAATTCTACTGTGTAGTGACATAGAAATTATCGATGATGAAGTGTGTGAGCCAGCCAATTTGTGTAAGTGTAACATACGCATCATCGATAATGGTGTAGGTGTACTAGCACAAGTATATGTAATGCAATGAGAATGACGTAAACGTAGTATAAAATACATCGTCAGCTAAATGCTATAAGATATACGTATCTAACATGACCGAGTCGGTGAATCTATCAATCGGCATCCTCTAGTTAAGGGTATGGATCAATCAACAATTAAACTCATCACGTACGGTAATTCATCGTACGGCGTCATTAAACAATTGGGATCCTAACAACCTATATGACAAGGAGGGTACGAACCAAACGTCTCGTATGGCTTAGCATTCATGATTCACCACATTATATATATACACCTAAATCCCAGGTCCTATCCATAACAATCTAATCTCAGGGGACCGACAAGGTATCAATCATCTCAATCGACTCGCATCCGTATACCGACATATCAATCAAGTCATCATATCACCTCGTATATTCTTTTCATCGCATTAAGTCATCTTACATCAGTCAATTTATATGTACATTCTACCTTATACATCAAATGTTATGCT
Organism: Agapanthus africanus; assembly: GCA_030015575.1. Classification (NCBI taxonomy): domain Eukaryota; kingdom Viridiplantae; phylum Streptophyta; class Magnoliopsida; order Asparagales; family Amaryllidaceae; genus Agapanthus; species Agapanthus africanus. Next base: position 138,938,005 of record JASDDO010000010.1, read on the forward strand.
ACTCTAAAACTCATACCTATTCTAATGCAACTACATATTTATAAGTCGTGATTCACATTCACTTTTCATATCCTAAAGTTTTCATCTCATATCTCAATATATATATATATATATTCAATCAATCATATCATCTCTAATTATCCTTTTTAACCATGTCCCTAGTTTTTTAATCTAGGCTTCTACGACTGTATCATATAGATCGGTTTCCATTTATAATTTGCGGGGGTACTATACGCCATCCACCCGACTTCCCCCATAGATATAGATCTAGTCACCTGTGGAACTCCTTGTTGAGCCATAGTCGATGTGCTTCGTCGTCTCGAAATCCACATGGAGGTACCTACAATCAATACACAATAATGCTATTAAAATCAAGTCCGGAAAACCAATACAGCACACGGTACGCTCATAGGTTAGAACCTATAGCCTATGCATGCAAAAACAACCAAACAACCCTCGTCGTTGACGTACAAACATCCAACGACCAAACACAATATCAAATACTAAAACCCAAGAATTCAGAATCACAAAACACGAAAACAGCAACCAAGGAAAACCACTCCCAGATTTCACCCTAAGCCAAACTAGAACATTTTGCATATTTGGTTGCTCTAGATATCAGATAAGGAAGCTATGGTCCAAAAATCACACGAAACCACCACAACTTAGCCACAATTTGCAGCCAAACCCATTAAATTTGCGGCCAGAAATGATAATTAGGGGCTCAGGTTTCTAGGGTTGCTTCTATGTGGCCTGCACGTCTTACTGTGAAGGGAACTTACTTCGTGGTGCTCTCGGGTCATAGCAGATATCATATAAACCTCGCAAACTATCAAAACCTGATATCGGAAAACTTCTAAGTTGAAGTGTTGGGTTTCAAGTCTTTAATTTAACCGGAATTCTAAATCTAAGGTCTAGTAAAAGCCACTACACATCACCACAACACAACTCAATCCCTAATCCTTCTCTTGAAATTTCCAACATCACTAATCATCTCTAAACCAATTCTAAAGTAAAATAGAAACTAAAATAACTAAATTACTAAGCTAAATGTGTAGAATATACCTCATTTGGGTAACTCAAGAAAAACCCTAGCTTCCCAAAGTCTTCAAAATTTAACTTTGAAAGGTCCAATGTGTAGAGGATGAAGTGGGGATCATTTTTAATGAAAGGAGTGTAGGGTTTTGATGAAGGTTTTGAGATGGTTTCATGGGGTAGAGGTGGAGGGAGATGAGGAGGAAGAAGATGAGGAACAAATAGAGAAAACAATGGGGGGTTCAGGATAAATGGCAACCCTCTCTCTCTCTCACTCTCTTATTCTCACCCCCTCTCTCAATTATTTACCCTTTTACACTTTTCTCATTTTCTTTTCTTTTTATTTTTAAATCCGAATCACATAATACTCCAAAAACAACACAAGAACACAACATGTAACCAAAATGTAACATGACATGGTGCACTATCCATGGAAAACTGTAGAAACACGGATTTTTCTTAATCGCGATTAGTAGTCCACCAATTGGGTTTTTATTTAAACTGCATATAATTAATTATAAAAATGCCAAATCCTATAAATATATTTTAAAAAGAATAAATTATTTTGAATCTCCAATTATTTCACAATTATTGGTATATATTTATACCATTTTACGAAAACCCCAATTTTGTAAATCGGGTAGTTTTCGCGAAATATATTATTTTAATATTAAATTCCAAAAATAATATTTTATTTTTTCTGAAATGTTACATTATCGAATCCTGTTTTCATTTCCAGCCTTTATGCCGCCGAACACTACGAGGGCGCAGAGAGCGACCGCGAGAGCCGAGGTCAGAGTTGGCTCGTCTGAGACGAGGACCGAGTAGGGCGGTACGCCCGTTGTTCAGGAGCAGATAGATCCACCTTCGCTTGATCGTATTACTAGGCTAGAGGCCGGTATGTAGGATTTGCGCCAAATGATGGGATCATTAGTGGAGGCCAGTAGAGCGCAGAGATAGGAGGTTGTCCCACCTGCTACGGGGACCGTGATGGTGCCTACTATTCAGGCAGTTGTACCTGCAGCTATGGAGGTTATCACAGTATCGTTATCTGAGTTCATGAAGCTGAAGACTCCGGTTTTCACAGGCACTGATGCAGCTGAGAATCCGCAGTCATTTATCGATCGGATGGCCAGGATATGTCTTTCGCTGAGATGCTCCGATGCGAGATGGGTAGAGTTCGTGAGTTCTCGTCTGGAAGGTCTTGCCCAGAAGTGGTGCGAGTCTTTAGAGAGGGGTCAAAGCCGCGGGTCTTTCTCCTATGACCTGGGCTGAGTTCGTGACGGTGTTTCTTTCCCGTTTTCTTCTGCAGAGCATCAGGGATGCTCGAGCGCGCGGTTTCGAGTCGTTACACCAGACTCCGGGTATGACGGTGGCAGTGTACGATGTGCAGTTTACCGAGCTATCCGTGTATGCTCCGTATTTGGTGGAAACTGAGGAGATGTGGGTCAAGTGGTTTGTTCGAGGCTTGCTTACCCAGTTGTTCCTCGCTATCAGCGCACAACATTGTGATACATATGTAGCAGCAGTGGACGCAGCCCTACTAGTTGAGGAGCTTCTTTCTGAGACGTCGGTCATTCCGAAACCGAAGAGGGTTCGTACTGGTGTATCAGCACGGAGACAGATGTTTATACTGAAAGTCGACCTTAGCACCGTCAAGGGGTTCATGAGGCATCAAGCATGCCAAATTTTAATTTTATTTGGTGCTAAGCAAGACTACCAAGATCACTACTTGAATATTAGGTTATGGCTTTGTGATGTGATTAAACTTAAGAGAAGAAAAAGAGTATACAACCTTTGTAGTTCGTGTCCTTCTCTTCAAAAGCTCTGGGATGAAGTCCATGCGACTCTTCAAGGCTCCTCTCCAAGTTGAACGAACCTCCTTCGTGATCTTCGTGCCAATGACGATCCACCCGAAGTCCACAAGCACAAGCTTTTCACTACACTAAACACTTTTAGTGTAGGAAACACACCACACCAAATTGCTAGTTTGGTATGGGATGATGAAGTAGGGAATAAGTAAAGCTCACTAAGGTCTCACAAGCTCAATGATTCACATCTCATGTGAGGGTTTTGAGCTTGGAGGTGAGGTGAAGAAAATTGTAGAGAGCAAGAGAAGAAAGAGCTCTTGAAAAATGGTTAAGGCATGAACTATGAAGCAAGTGTAGAATCAATAAAATGAATCATCTCTTTCCTCACTCATTCAAGCATGGAATAAAAATGCAATTAAAATTGCAACCATGCTTGAATAGTGAGTCAAGAGTAATATAAAAATATATAAACCCATGCCTTGAACCATACCACAAATATCTCCACAATTTATGTAGGGTTCCTAGGCACACAAATGAGGTCTCACAAGGCATCAACCATGCCAAATTCAAAATTTTCCGGTGCCGAGAAACCCTAAACTAGATCGTTAACTAGAGAATAGGCGAAACAAAAACTAGTAAACAACTTTACTGCAAAGTGATAGGAAAAACAACCTTTGTAGATCCGGTCCTCCACTTCCTTAGCTCCGTGATGATGTCCCTCCGCTGCGATCATCGGATCCCGGACTCTAGCGATGGTTTCGTCGAAGAAATGATCGGGCTAGGTCGTCAACTTCGATGCCGAAGATGATCTACGTCGAGGCAACTCAAGATCAAGCTCCAACTTCACCAAGTCATGAAACTTATGAAGAAAACACCCCATACTACATGGCAAGTGGTAGAGGATGAAGAAATAGGAAGTGGGTTCACTTTGGATTTTGATTTCTCACTTGGAATCATCACTTGACATTTTTGAAGCAAGCTTTTCTTTTCTTTTTCAAGAAGAAGAAGAAGAAGAAGAAGAAGAAAAGAATATCCATTAAATTAAAAATGAAAAATCAAGTGAAGAGTTATCATGATGCAACCATGGGTGAGGCTAACTCTTGTAGAGAATGAACTAGGGTTTAGTTAAAGGGTTAGGGTTTAGGAAAGAAACGAAATGGTTTTGACTTTCAAAGCTTCATGAAGCTTCAAGTGAAATCCAAATAAAGTCACCATTTTATTTCTTACCAAAAAGAATAAATAAATAAATGAATAAGTACATAAAGAAAATGAAATGAAACCGTAACCATTTACTAAACATGGTTTAAATCAAACATACACCCAAGTTTGCATGTATCATCAAACATGATACAAACTAGTACACAATACTATGTCATATATACAATGTGTACATCAAGTGAGAAAATCCATCTTTAAGTGAACAAATACTAGTTAATGTAAAGTGATATATCAAATATATAATTATACATTAAATCATTAAATCAACACTTGATTTAACGATCCGGTCACATCGCATATGACCGACAAATATCCAATGTATCGACTTATCGAATCAATCCTCGATTCGATAACTAGGTTATATCGCATACAACCAATCGATACATTCATCGCGAGAATAGAATACGGTATCACATACACGCATTATTCTCGGTCCCGCACATATCTCATATGCGCTCCTATTTCGTTTCGCTTGAGCCAGGAAACCTCTGTGTAGGACTCTAAAGACTCGTCAATACGCCGGCAGCAGGTGATGATCATATCAAACACCCACAATCCGCAAGCGGTCTGGTAAACGTAACGGCCACCCGGGTATAGAGCGATCAGAAGATCAACGAGCAAGCCCGCTCACACTCCTGTGAATCCAACCAGTAACACTTACCGTACAGTCCGGTCTGTTCGTCTGATATGTCGCATATCTCGCATAGGGGTGGTAAACGTCAGACCCCAGTAGCTCGATAAGTCGTGTCGATATGAGGTCTATAACAGTTCGAGAAACTACTGGTAACACTTACCAGTAAATCTCAGCAACCCTGGCCAGGGATTTCAGGTTATAGCCAATCCAACACAGCACAACATCAACTCCCTATACCGGGAGAGACGAACCCCCTCCTATCGCTCATTGCCTCCATGTGATTCGGGACTGTACCTAAAAACCACCGTTTTGCACGCCCTCTTGGACGTGGTAAGGTGGAAATCAAAGCACAGTGGGAATCACACAAGACTCTATGACGATCTCGGGTCTACAGGCTAACCTGTACCAGTGTCACCAAAGAACTGCCATCTGACGTAAGGTATAATACCATCTGGGAGTTCTCGGCGAGTGCGTCCAGTGTACCCAGTCTCCACTGAGCACCCGTATATCATCACTGATGTCAAACACCAATGGATATGGGATCATCCATCGCCCATCTGTATGGGTCGAGAAGGTATACGCTAGTCTACTCTGGTATATCGATGCCCCGTCTCGATACACCCATGACTAGGGACCTTGAAGGATGTACTTATGGACTACCATGTCCCCACTAGTATGATCCGCATCATAGTTCAGGTAGTCAAGTACACATCCTAAGGGCTTTACCAAGATGTAACAGAGGAAAATCAGTGTACATGTTAAGATAAAGAGTAACCAGATAGCATACGATCATGTCGAGCAAGAAAGTCCTCCCTATATATGTCCCAGCATCCACTACAATATACATCCTATGTACAGTAATGGCCTCTAGGGCATACATATAACTAACAATCTCCCACTTGCACTAGGGCCATCTGTAGCAGTGGTTGTAGTATCTCATACTCAACCATCCCATAAAAGTCTTTCTCAGGGAAAAGGCCTTTGTGAGTGGATCCGCCGTGTTGTCCTCTGAGCCTTCTCTCCTAACCTCGATCACCCTGAAGATCAACTATCTCCATGATCAGGTGAATGCTGCCTCAGAATACGTCTGGGTCACTGATGGGACCGGGGTTCCTTGGCCAAAGCCACACTTCCATTGTCACACAATGGTAGGAACGAAGTTCATCTCATGAACCAATATACACCCAGACTTCCTCTTTTGTAACATCTTAAGTAGCGATGTATCCAGCCTTTATGGTCTAGTATGCCACGGTATCTAGCTTGGAACTCTTCCAACATACCGTCCCATTACTGAGGGTAAAGACAATGCATGTGACTGACATTCAGTCATCTTTATCATCCTGGAACCCTTCCAGTGATTCTCCCCAGGATCGATTGATACTATCTCACTACATGTAGTGAGTATCCTAATATCCAATTACATCTATCACATAGATGAAAACTCAGGATTTAGGAGGTATCACTTTGATCCTATATGGAGAATCAGTGTGATAAGCGGAGATTGACCGAGCGTAGTATAGGAAACTACTTCCCTATCAAGAGTAAGCCATCTACGTACTCTACGAGGATCACCACCATACTCCCTACTACCTTTTTGTTTATACAAGGTTCATCTACCATTTTGATGATGTCAAACTCTTTGACTAACACATCAAAACAGACGTTCCAACTCCGTGATGCCTGCTTTATCACATAAAACATCTTGCTCGCGTTTCCGCTGCTCCCACTGTCTACGAGGCCCTCTGGCTGTGTACTTATAGACGCGCTCTTCTAAAACATCACTTAGAAAAGCAGTCATGGCACCCAACCGCCAGATATCGTAGTCATGGTATGTAGCCATGGCAAGTAGGATATGGATGGACTTAAGCATAGATCCTTAGAAAAGGTTTCAACATAATCCATACCTGGTCAATGATGCAAACCTTTAACAAGTCTAGCTTTGAAAGTTTTAACTTTTCCATATACACCAAGTAATCTTATCAAGATGTACTTGCTCCTGATGGGGATTTAACCCTTCAGATATAGCAGCCAAAGTCCATATTTTGTTGGTGTATAAGGATTCCATCTCAGATCACTAAGCATCCAGCCATTCTTACAGAGTCCCACTCCTGATGGCCAGCTCGAAACCAGTTGGGTCATCATCTCATGATGCCATCTTCACTCCCACTGTCATAGAGAAACCGAAGTATCTCTCAGGTGGGTGAGGAACCCTACTAGATCGGCGGAGAGGCTGAGGTTCGTCGGTTACTATTGAATCTTTTGGTTCTACCAAATCATCATCTGCAGTTCGTATAGCTGGAACCTTTCCAGTTCTACAGAACAGACCTTGCCTCGATCCAGTCCGGATCTTAACTAACATAAGATATGGGCTCTTCCCTTACCATATCACATATGAAACGGTAGGCAACTAATTTGATTGGAACCCTATTCAATAGGTATGCAACTTCATAAGTGCATAATTCCCAAAAGGAAATAGGTAACTCAGTAGTACTCATCATAGAGCACACCTTATCATATAGAGTTTGATTGCTCCGCCCCGATATACCATCGTGCTATGGTGTATACGGAGGAGTAATGCTGAGAGAGAATCTCATTCTCCATTAGAATAATCCAGGATTTCCGTGCTCAAGTATTCTCCTCCCTGATCACATCAAAGGACATAATACTTATACCCGTATTTTGGTTCTATACTTCTAACTTATATTCTGTGAATATCTCAAAAGGTTCGGACTTGTGTTTCAACAGGAACATATGTCTGAATCTTGAGAGATTATCAGAGAATGTAATGAAGTACAAAGGACCGGTCTTGGCATGTGTAGACAGGGGACCTACATACATCAACATGTATCATCCCAAGAGTTCACTAACTCTTTCTCTGTTTCCAGTAAACGGAGCTATGGTCATCTTATCTCTGTAACATGACTGGCAAGTTTCACAAGATGTAAATTCAAACTAATTTAAATATGCATCTAAATGTAACTTCAGCCAGTCGGGTCGCATTGATATGACCTAGTCTATAATGCCTCAAGAAGGATTCGTTCATTTCTGAACTCTTCCTCTTGTGTGTGTTCTATATACTAAGAACCGTAGTTTGATTTAGAACATCAATGCTTTTAGATAACGTGCCTGATCCGATCAACTTTTGATATAGGAAATGTTCAAAACATTATCCAACAATACAAAACTTTATCATTTCTTTACTAAAAAAGAGACTGATATGATTTTGTATATCAGGTTCGGTATCTAATAATATTCATTCAGAATCAATGTATTTGTAATACAGGGTGACAGTGACCAACAGACTTGGCTGTAACACTTGCCCCGTTTTCTGCCTCATGAAACTTATCACCCGTTCTCAGTTCTCTACCTTTCTGTAGCCCTATGTAACAGATTACATATCTGGGATCCTGATCCGGTATCAAACACCCAGGACGTTGAGGTTACTGAGAAACAGTTCTTTGTAATGAACACACCCGAAGGAGATGCATTATATACACTTTCGACGTTTGGGCGGCACGGAAATTCTGGTAATCCCCAATTTCCTGCTCTGTCTTATAATAATTATAAGTTGGAGCGGGACCAACGTTCCCCAGCTCAGTATAACAAGCGGGTTCAGTCAATTTATCCGTTTAATTATCTTGATTAAGGCGTGACATGGTCGCTACCTGGAAAGAGAGAGAAGAAAACACTCTGCGTGCGCTCTTGCAAGATCAGATTGGTTATTATTTTATCTAATCATGATGGCTCCCACTGTTTTTATCAAATCTTCCTTCAAACCCTAAAAGGAAAGACTAGCCGTGATTAATTACATGCTATAAGTTCGCCAATCTTTCAGCCAGGCCAGTGTCGGTACTTTGAGGGAGGTCCCCCGTGCTTTCGCACGAACCTAATTAATGTAAACCTCATTTTCCCAGAGGCGTAACCCCGTTGACACCTTTCTAGACACCTACTTGATCGGCTAATTGTAATGTGTAAAACTCTCCCAGGAGTAACTCTTACTCGCAGCGGGAATCAGGATCCAACTATCTCATAGAAGGTATGCAATCTCATTGCAAATTTCAACACTTGAAATTCCCGATAATATTTTGCCCCTAACGTGCTATGACCTTGACGAAAGCCAACAAACCATAGCCCGCTAGTCAAGTTCATCCCGTCATTTCCTGATTGAATTAAACCCACCCGCACGACCCTTGACGAAAGCCAACAAAGCCGTACTACTACCCTAATCCAATCGCATCATATGCAGCAGATAAGCAGTATATAGCTACCGCACACTACACCTTGACGAAAGCCAACAAATGTAGCACGAATACTATATACAACTTATCCGAAATGACGGAGGGCTACGTTAGGTTTTTATGAAAACCCTTTGCGTAATGAACTTGATATCGTTGTAGAATCGAATGAATTTTGAAATGGAGTGTTTTTGAGGCTTTTCTAGTTTTGCTAAAGGGGTCACTCCGGGTGAAGGGATCGTCGGCCCTTTCCTCGTCGAATGAGGTGCGGGATATATCATATATATCACTGTGCAAAGCAGAAACTATAGAAGCAATCAAAAAACAAACCGAGTATGTAGCATCTTCCAGTTATTGCTAAAGGGGTCACTCCCGGTGAAGGGATCTCGACCCTTTCCTCATCGAATAAGGTGCAAGATGTTATACAAGGAACACCGCGATGCAAAGCAAGAACTGTAGCTACCTGTTTTATTTTTTGAAATTCGATTCCACAACATCTTAGGTTTCTTTTCTTTCATTAATCACATTAATGAAGTCCCATCATTTAAGCACCTAAACATCACAGATAAATACGACGTACACTTATGCCATCCGCATTCGTCTCGATGTCCCCTCGTGCACCATTAGGTTAGGTAACTAACGGCAGAGCAGGGCAGGGCTAGCGCGGGTGTAAAACATAAGTAACATCTATATAATATATCATATATACTATATACAGTATTTATCACAGAACATATCAAATGATCACATCACAGATATCGCAGCAGAAGAAACATATGAAACATTGGATATACTAGGACGTCCGTGTTTTCAATACGAGCCAGTATAAAACACGGATTCCACGGTCGTGATGAATAGCCAAACCCACACCCCTAGACCCCTATGAGAGCGACAAGCAACCCTACCAATTCTAGAGTTAGGAGACCCGGACTCGACTCCTCGAGTTGGTCTCCCACTGGACTCCAGAACCCGGTTACTTGTGCCCTCCTCCATGGGTCTATCCTAGTGCGGAAAAGTAAATAATATACAAATGGTGACATCTTCCGCAACCTGAAAGTGCCCCAATAAAAGAATATTGCATACAAGCTTTTACATGAATGAAAATGAAAAAACCCCGGCTATTCAAACACGACGATCCAATATAACATATCCAGAAACACATAACATCACATGTCATCAACGTAAGTAAAAACATGCGTATCCCAATTGTCGTTGACATATAGCAACGAAACCGGCGATATCACATATTACACTTACGGTCACAGAAAAGAAAGTGTAAAACTACAACAGTTGGAATCCGCAAACTCTTTAGACATCGCATACCTAACCAAATGAATTCCTTAGACATCGCATGCCTAACAATTATAAACCCCGCATTTTAGTCTCATTATCGAAAACTCTTTTCAACATCAAGTCGGGTAATTCAACAAGATTTCCAATATCCTGATCGAATGCTCGTCGCAAACTTCAGTAGACGGCCGCACCCCTGATGCCGTCGACGAAGTGCACCAAGGCGGAACACCGCTGCCGTGAGCACCCGAACGGATACTTTCGGTGACGGGGTTCTCCTACAGTCACTTGGTCGGGGCTATAGGGTGTAGTTGTCTACTAAGTTTACCCGGCGAGTATTCGCGTACGCTACGTGATTGCGACGGACTTTTGATCGTATCAAAATTCCGTGGCAACCGATCAAGTGAGACTAAAGTGCTATGTTTATAACATTGATTTCAGTTATCTCATAACTACTTGTGAATTCCAATTATTGTATCTCATTCCAGATAAATAGAAAATGTTAAAATTTTCGATCGAACATTTAAACACCCAAGTTTTCCGGAAACAGATCAACACATGATATAAGTTTAAAAACATTCACTTCATGCCTCAGTACCAACGGTCCAGCCATAGAAGGGTCAAGCCAACGCCTCACATGTGGCACGACGTACTGCCCCAAACCCTAAGGTTCAAAGGGCAGTTCAAGACGGTCACAAAATCGAGTTAAGGTTTGTTGTCTTCTAGAGGGACCATCACGTTACTTGCACTACTTAGAAAGTCATTAAACTACGGAAAGATCCAATACTTGGAAATTTCCCAACAGGGGAAAAATTGGGTATTTATATCCGGTCGAACTTTTCAAGATTTTCTAAAATTATCCGGAAAAACACAGACGAAGTTAAACTTCCCGATCGAAACACCGAGTCCCTAATACAACCCAGAAAACTCAACTCTTGAGTAGAAGTTAAAATATCCCAGAAAATACAGCACTAAAATATAGGAATTACTGTGCAAAATTAAAAAGCAAATGTCACTACATGGCCGCGGAACCGCCGCACGAGCCATGCCCGTGCCGCGGTTCCGCCGCGCGTTAGATGAATCATGGGCACGTGCTGCATAGTAATCCCTAAATAACCCTGCTGATTTTTCTGCAAATTTTTAATTTGGAAAAAACCCAGGTTTGGAAAAATGTACAGAGAAGGTTTATAAACTAGGGTTTCGGGTTCGATCGGGTTTCTAACTTTGTCTACGCATCGCCTAAGGCTCTAGCTAGGCTCTGATACCACTGTAGGGTTCCTAGGCACACAAATGAGGTCTCACAAGGCATCAACCATGCCAAATTCAAAATTTTCCGGTGCCGAGAAACCCTAAACTAGATCGTTAACTAGAGAATAGGCGAAACAAAAACTAGTAAACAACTTTACTGCAAAGTGATAACCTTTGTAGATCCGGTCCTCCACTTCCTTAGCTCCGTGATGATGTCCCTCCGCTGCGATCATCAGATCCCGGACTCTAGCGATGGTTTCGTCGAAGAAATGATCGGGCTAGATCGTCGACTTCGATACCGAAGATGATCTACGTCGAGGCAACTCAAGATCAAGCTCCAACTTCACCAAGTCATGAAACTTGTGAAGAAAACACCCCATACTACATGGCAAGTGGTAGAGGATGAAGAAATAGGAAGTTGGTTCACTTTGGATTTTGATTTCTCACTTGGAATCATCACTTGACATTTTTGAAGCAAGCTTTTCTTTTCTTTTTCAAGAAGAAGAAGAAGAAGAAAAGAATATCCATTAAATTAAAAATGAAAAATCAAGTGAAGAGTTATCATGATGCAACCATGGGTGAGGCTAACTCATGTAGAGAATGAACTAGGGTTTAGTTAAAGGGTTAGGGTTTAGGAAAGAAACAAAATGGGTTTGACTTTCAAAGCTTCATGAAACTTCTAGTGAAATCCAAATAAAGTCACCATTTTATTTCTTAACAAAAAGAATAAATAAATAAATGATTAAGTAAATAAAGCAAATGAAATGAAACCCTAACCATTTACTAAACATGGTTTAAATCAAACATACACCCAAGTTTGCATGTATCATCAAACATGATACAAACAAGTGCACAATACTATATCATATATACAATGTGCACATCAAGTGAGAAAATCCATCTTTAAGTGAACAAATACTAGTTAATGTAAAGTGATATATCAAATATATAATTATACATTAAATCATTAAATCAACACTTGATTTAACGATCCGGTCACATCGCATATGACCGACTAATATCCAATGTATCGACTTATCGAATCAATCCTCGATTCGATAACTAGGTTATATCGCATACAACCAATCGATACATTCATCGTGAGAATAGAATACGGTATCACATACACGCATTATTCTCGGTCCCGCACATATCTCATATGCGCTCCTATTTCGTTTCGCTTGAGCCAGGAAACCTCTGTGTAGGACTCTAAAGACTCGTCAATACGCCGGCAGCAGGTGATGATCATATCAAACACCCACAAGCCGCAAGCGGTCTGCTAAACGTAACGGCCACCCGGGTATTGAGCGATCAGAAGATCAACGAGCAAGCCCGCTCACACTCCTGTGAATCTTACCAGTAACACTTACCGTACAGTCCGGTCTGTTCGTCTGATATGTCGCATATCTCTCCTAGGGGTGGTAAACATCAGACCCCAGTAGCTCGATAAGTCGTGTCGATATGAGGTCTATAACAATTCGAGAAACTACTGGTAACACTTACCAGTAAATCTCAGCAACCCTGGCCAGGGATTTCAGGTTATAGCCAATCCAACACAGCGCAACATCAACTCACTATACCGGGAGAGACGAATCCCCTCCTATCGCTCATTGCCTCCATGTGATTCGGGACTGTACCCAAAATCCACCGTTTTGCACGCCCTCTTGGACGTGGTAAGGTGGAAATCAAAGCACAGTGGGAATCACACAAGACTCTATGACAATCTCGGGTCTACAGACTAACCTGTACCAGTGTCACCAGAGAACTGCCATCTGACGTAGAACTGCCATCTGACGTAAGGTATAATACCATCTGGGAGTTCTCGGCGAGTCCGTCCAGTGTACCCAGTCTCCACTGAGCACCCGTATATCATCACTGATGTCAAACATAAATGGATATGGGATCATCCATCGCCTATCTGTATAGGTCGAGAAGGTATACGCTAGTCTACTCTATTATATTGATGCCCCGTCTCGATACACCCACGACTAGGGACCTTGAAGTATGTACTTATGGACTACCAAGTCCCCACTAATATGATCCGCATCATAGTCCAGGTAGTCAAGTACACATCCTAAGGGCTTTACCAACATGTAACAGAGAGACATTGAGTGTACATGTTAAGATAAAGAGTAACCAGATAGCATACTATTATGTCCAGCAAGAAAGTCCTCCCTATATATGTCCCAGCATCCACTACAATATACATTCTATGTACAGTAATGGCCTCTAGGGCATACATATAACTAACAATTTACACCTCATTTTTCTATTATCTAAAAAATAGAAAAACATGCCATGCTTCATATAATATATATATATATATATATATATATATATTTATATATATCAAATATACATTAATATATATATATAAAGCAATTAGTGAGCTAATGATATTAGTTAAGATATAATTATATCACATATAATATATATCACATTATTAAATCCACACTTGATCTAATAATCCGGTTATATCACATATATCCGACTAATATCATTAATCTGAATATCACATTATCAAACCAACAATTGATTCGATAATCCGGTTATATCACGTATAACCAGACTGATAACAGATAACTGCCAGATTATAATACGGTATCACATACTCATATTTAATCAGGCCCACACATATATCACATATGTGTTAGTTGTATGTATGCCCTAGAGGCCAGTATTGTACAGATGTTGTATATTATATTGGATGCTTGGACATATATAGAGATGACTTTCTTGCTCGATATGATAGTATGCTATCTGGTTACTCTTTATCTTAACATGTACACTAGTCTCTTTATACTGTCTTGTAGTTACATGTTGGTAAAGCCCTTAGGATGTGTACTAGAGTACCAGGACTATGATGCAGATCATACTAGCGGGGACATGGTAGTCCATAAGTACATCCTTCAAGGTCCCTAGTCGTGGGTGTATCGAGACGGGGCATCGATATACCAGAGTAGACTAGCGTATATGCTTCTCGACCCATGTGATGGGCGATGGATGATCCCATATCCATTGGTGTTTGACATCAGAGATGGTATACGGGTGCTCAGTGGAGACTGGGTACACTGGACGGACTCGCCGAGAACTCCCAGATGGTATTATACCTCACGTCAGATGGCAGTTCTCAGGTGACACTTGTGCAGGTTAGTCTGTAGACCCGAGATCGTCATAGAGTCTTGTGTGATTCCCACTGTGCTTTGATCTCCACCTTACCACGTCCATGAGGGCGTGCAAAACGGTGGCCTTTGGGTACAGTCCCGAGTCACATGGAGGTAATGAGCGATAGGAGGGGTTTCGTCTCTCCCGGTATTGGGGGTTGATGTTGCGCTGTGCTCGATTAGCCGTAACAGGGAAGTCCCTGGCCAGGGCTGATCAGAGATTTGCTGGTAAGTGTTACTAGTAGTTTCTCGACCTGTTATGAGCCTCATATCGGCACGACTTATCGAGTATTGGGGTCTGACGTTTACCACCCCTAGACTTGATATGCGACATATCAGACGAAGAGACCGGACTGTACGGTAAGTGTTACTGGTTGGATTCACAGGAGTGTGAGCGGGCTAGCTCGTCGATCTTCTGATCGCTCAATACCCGGGTGGCCGTTACGTTTAGCAGACCGCTTGCGGCTTGTGGATGCTTGATATGATCATCATCTGCTACCGGAGTATTGACGAGTCTTTAGAGTCCTACACAGAGGTTTCCTGGCTCAAGCGAAACGAAATAGGAGCACATATGAGATATGTGCGGGACCGAGAATAATACCAGTATGTGATACTGTATTCCATTCTCGCGATTTGTAACATTGATCGGTTATATGCATTATAGCCGGGTTATCGGATCAAGTGTTGATTCGATAAGTTGTTACTATTGATATTAGTCGGTTATATGCGATATGACCGGGTCGTTAAATCAAGTGTTGATTTAATGATTTAATGTATAATTATATATTTGATATATTACTTTACATTAACTAATATGGGTTCACTTTAAATGGATTTTCTCACTTGATGTGCATGATGTATATGTGATATACTTTTGTACACTTATTTGTATCATGTTAGATGATGCATGTTTATTTGGTTAAGTGTAAAGAATAAACCCATGGTTAAGAGGATAGTTAGGGTTTGATTTTATGACACATTTATTTATCCATTCCTTTTTATTTAAATTGTTTTATAAAAACAAAATGGTTTTCTTTTGTCATGAAGCTTAATGAAGCTTCATGAAGGTTTGACTCAAAGACCATTTTGTCTTTATGCTAAACCCTAACTATTCCCACTTACCATGGTTTGCTCTCTACACTTAACCCATGTTAGATTATGATAAGTATCAATTTTATTTCATTATTGAAAAAGACTTATCATATTTTCTAGCTCATCTTCTTCTTCATCTTCAAGTTTGAAACCTTGAGGCCATCAATGGCAACTTGAGCTTGAGAGTGAGAAATCCAATTCTAAAGAGAACCCACCTCCTATTTCTTCATCCTCTACCTCTTGCCAAGTAGTTGAGTGTGTTTCCTTCACAAGTTTCATCACTTTGTGAAGTGGGAGCTTGATCTAGCGATGCCTCGACGTAGATCATCTTCGGCATCGTCGTCGACGACCAAGCCCGTTTATTCTCCGATGAAGCCGACGCTAGAGCCCGGGGTTCGACATGGACAGCGAGGAGAATTCGTTGCGGAGCCGTGGAGGTGGATATCCGGATCTACAAAGGTTGTAATTTCCATATCCAAGTAGTTAAGTGTTAACTAGTTTACTTTTCGCCTAGATTTCTAGCAACGATCCGTTAACTAGGGTTTCTCGGCACCATATTTTTGTAAATTGGCATGTTCGATATCTTGTGAGACCTTACTAGAGTGCCTAGGAACCCTACAATGGTATCAGAGCCTAGCTAGAGCCTTAGGCGAAGTCTAGACGGAGTTTGAAACCCGGACGAACCGAAAACCCAACCCCAAAATAGCTCTCTGGAAATTTTTCGAATTTATGGTTTTTTGTCAATTAAAAATGCTTAAAAAAATCAGCAATAAAATCTAAGAATTACTGTGCAAAACGATTCCTGTGAACAGTACAAACTGCGGCGGAACCGCGGCAGAAGCATGGCTTCTGCGGCGCTTCCGCGGCTCCTTGATGACGTAAGCCCCACTTCTTTGCACAGTGATACCTGATTTATTATTCTGAGTTTTCTGGGAATTTTAATTTGACTCCAGGTTTGAGTATTTTGGGGTTGTATTGGGAATCGTCGATTCGATCGGATTATCGAACTTTGTCTAAGTGCTTTCCGGATAATTTTTTGAATATGTTAAAAACTTCGACCGGATATAAATACCCAACTTTTCCCCTGTCGTAAAATATCCAAGTGTTGGATTATTGTGTGGTTTAAGGACGTTCTGAGTAGTGCAAGTAACACGATGGTCCCTCTAGAAGACAACAAACCTTAACTCGATTATGTGACCGTCTTGAACTGCCCTTTGAACCTTCGGGTTTGGGGCAGTACGGCGTGCCACATGTGAGGCGTTGGCTTGACCCTTCTACGGCTGGACCGTTGGTACTGAGGTATGAAACGAATGTCTTTG
Organism: Agapanthus africanus; assembly: GCA_030015575.1. Classification (NCBI taxonomy): domain Eukaryota; kingdom Viridiplantae; phylum Streptophyta; class Magnoliopsida; order Asparagales; family Amaryllidaceae; genus Agapanthus; species Agapanthus africanus. Next base: position 138,955,051 of record JASDDO010000010.1, read on the forward strand.
AACCCATTTCATGTGTTGGACGGTTTCGGGAAAACTTGGGTGTTCGAATGTTCGATCGGAAAGTTTAATATATTCTATTTATCCGGAATGGGATACAATAATTGGAATTCACAAACAGTTATGTGATAACTGAATGAATGATATAAATCTAGCGGTTTAGTTTCATTTGATATTGAAAAGAGTTTTCGATAATGAGACTAAAATGCGGGATTTATAATAATTAGGCATGTAATGTCTAAGATATTCATTGGATTAGGCATGTGATGTCTAAAGTAGTTGCGGATTCCAATTGTTGTAGTTTTACACTTTTTTTTCTGTGACCGTAAGTGTAATATGTGATATCGCCGGTTTCGTTGCTATATGTCAACGACAATTGGGATGCGCATATTTACTTACGTTGATGACATGTGATGTTATGTGTTGCTGGATATGTTATATTGGATCGTCGTGTTCGAATAGCCGGGGTTTTTTATGTGAGATGAGTGTTTTTCATTTTCATTCATGTAAAAACTTCTATGTAATATTCTTTTAATTTGGGGCACTTCCAGGTAGCGGAAGTTGTCACCCTTTGTATATTATTTTCTTTTCCGCATTAGGAGAGACCCAAGGAGGGGAGCACAAGTAACCGGGTTCTGGGGTCCAGTGGGAGACCAACTCGAGGAGTCGAGTCCGGGTCTCCTAACCCTAGAATTGGCAGGGTTGCTTGACGCTCTCGTAGGGGTCCAGGGGTGTGGGATTGGCTATTCGTTACGACCGTGGAATCCGTGTTTTATACTGGCTCGTATTGAAAACACGGACGTCCTAGTATATCCAATATTTCATATGTTGATTCTGCTGCGATATCTGTGTTGTGATTCTGTGATGGATATAGTATATAGTATATATGATATATTATATAGACGTTACTTATGTTTTACACCCGCGCTAGCCTTGCCCTGCTCTGTCGTTAGTTACCTAACCTAACGGTGCACGAGGGGACATCGAGGCGAATGCGGATGGCATAAGTGTACGTCATATCTATCTGTGTTGTTTAGGTATTTAAATGATGGGACTTCATTAATGTGATTAATGAAAGATAAGAAACCTAAGATGTTGTGGAATCGGATTTTAAAATAAAACAGGTAGCTACAGTTCTTGCTTTGCACAGCGGTATATATGATATACCCTGCACCTTATTCGATGAGGAAAGGACCGAGATCCCTTCACCGGGAGTGACTCCTTTAGCAGTAACTGGCAGATGCTACACACTCGGTTTGGTTTTGATTGCTTTTAAGAGTTTTTGCTTTGCACAGTGATATATATGATATATCCCGCACCTCATTCGACGAGGAAAGGACCGAGATCCCTTCACCGGGAGTGACTCCTTTAGCAAAACTGCAAATGCCTCAAAATCGCTCCATTTCAAAACTTCATTTGATTCTACAACGATATCAAGTTCATTACGCAATAGGTTTTCAGAAAAACCTGTCGTAGCCCTCCGTCAGTTCAGATAGAGACTAGTTAGTATTCGTGCTGCGTTTGTTGACCTTAGCCAATGCGTGGTGTACGGTAGCTAATTAGTATTTATCTGCTAAAACATGAGATGTGATTGAGTTAGGGTAGTCGTGCGACTTTGTTGACCTTAGCCAAGGGTCGTACGGGTGGGTTTAATTCAATCAGGAAATGACGGGTTGAACTTGACTAGCGCTTATGATTTGTTGACCTTAGCCAAGGTCATAAGTTGCTAGGGGTAAAAACATTATCGGGAATTTCAAGTGTTGAAATTTGCAATGAGATTGCATACCTTCTATGAGATAGTTGGATCCCGATACCCACTGCGAGTAAGAGTTACTCCTGGGAGAGTTTTACACATTACAATTAGCCGATCAAGTAGGTGTCTAGAAAGGTGTGAACGAGGTTACGCCTCTGGGAAAACGAGGTTTACATTAATTAGGTTCGTGCGAAAGCACGGGGGACCTCCCTCAAAGTACCGACACTGGCCTGGCTGAAAGATTGGCGAACTTGTAGTGTGTAATTAATCCCGGCTAGTCTTTCCTTTTAGGGTTTGAAGGAAGATTTGATAAAAAGCAGTGGGAGCCATCCTGATTAGATAAGATAATAACCAATCTGATCTTGCACGAGCATACGCTAAAGTGTTTTCTTCTCTCTCTCTCCAGGTAGCGACCATTTCATGCCTTAATCAAGATAATAATATGGATGTATTGACCGAACCCGCATGTTATACTGTGCTGGGGAATGTTGGTTCCGTTCTTTCTTATAAGAGTTATAGGAATGAACAGGATATAGGGGAATACCAGGATTCCCATGCCACCCGAATGAAGAAAGTACATGATGATGCATTTTCTTCGGGTGTGTTTGTTACACAGAACTGTCTCTCCATTTGCTCTACGTCCTGGGTATTAGATACCGGGTCAGGATCCCATATATGTAATCAGTTGCATGGGCTAAGGAAAGGTAGAGAACTTGGAGAAGGTGATAAAGACATTAGAGTTGGAAATGGTGCAATTGTTGCAGCTAAGACTGTCGGGGAATATCACCTTGTATTACCAACTGGTAATACATTGGTTCTGAACGAATGCTATTACATGCCGAACCTGATATGCAACATTATATCAGTTTCTTTGTTGACTAAAGAGGGATATAATTTTGTATTGCAGGACAATGTTATGAACATTTTCCGTAACCAAAAGTTGGTTGGATCAGGCACGTTATGCAATGGCATTTATGTTCTAAATCAATCAACAGTTCTGAGCATAACAAACACACACAAGAGGAAGAGTTCTGAACTCAACGAATCCTTCTTGTGGCATTGTAGACTGGGTCACATCAATGCGACACGACTAGCTAAGTTGCATAAAGATGGGTATTTAAATCCGTTTGAATTTTCATCTTATGACACTTGCCAGTCATGTCTCAAAGGCAAGATGACCAAAACTCCGTTTACGGGACACGGAGAAAGAGTTACCGAACTCTTGGGACTGATACATAGTGATGTATGCGGTCCCATGTCTATACATGCCAGGGATGGTTCTTCGTACTTCATTACATTCACTGACGATCTCTCAAGATACGGACATGTGTACTTGATAAGACACAAGTCTGAAGCTTTTGAGAAATTTAGAGAATATAAACAAGAAGTCGAAAACCAAACCGGAAAAAGTATTAAAATCCTTCGATCTGATCAAGGAGGTGAATACTTAAGCAATGAATTCCTGAACTTCCTGAAAAAGAATGGGATTCTCTCTCAGCCGACTCCACCATATACACCACAGCACAACGGTGTATCAGAACGGAGGAACCGCACCCTATTAGATATGGTGCGCTCTATGATGAGCACAGCTGAGCTACCTATTTCCTTCTGGGGATATGCACTGGAGACAGCCATATACCTATTGAATAGAGTTCCAACTAAATCTGTGCCTGCCACTCCATATGAGATATAGAATGGAAAGAGACCATCTCTTAAAAGAGTTAAGATATGGGGTTGTCCGGCTTATGTTAAAAAACAAAACCCGGACAAACTCGAGGCACGATCAGTTTTATGTAAGTTTGTAGGATATCCTAGCAATTCGTATGGATATCTATTCTACCACAGTGAACAACAAAAGGTGTTTGTTGCTCAACATGCCACCTTTTTAGAAAAGGAATTTCTTGCAAAAGAGATTAGTGGCTCTGAGATAGAACTGGAAGAAGTTCCAGAAACACAAACTATAACTGAAGATTTAGTGGAACCAGAAGATTCGGTAGTACCCGACCAACCCCAGCCTCTCCGCCGATCTAGTAGGGTTCCTCGCCAACCTGAGAGATACTACGGTTTTCTCATGGACGGTGGGAGCGAGGATTGCATCATGGAGGATGATGACCCAACTAGCTTCGAGCAGGCCATCAAGAGTGGGGACTCAGTGAAATGGCTGGATGCTATGCGGTCCGAGATGGAATCCATGTACACCAACAAAGTATGGACTTTGGACGTTGCTCCTGAAGGGGTAAAACCCATTGGGAGCAAGTGGATCTTCAAGAAGAAACTTGGTGTAGATGGGAAAGTGGAGACTTTCAAAGCTAGACTTGTAGAAAAAGGTTTTCGCCAAAGACCAGGTGTGGACTATGACGAAACCTTTTCTCCAGTGGCTATGCTTAAATCCATCCGGATCATGCTTGCCATCGCTGCGTATCATGATTACGAAATCTGACAAATGGATGTTAAGACCGCCTTTCTAAACGGTGATTTAGAAGAGTGCGTGTACATGACTCAGCCAGAGGGCTTCGTAGACAGTGGGAGCAGCGGGAAGGTGTGCAAGCTGCTTAAATCCATTTATGGATTAAAGCAAGCATCGCGGAGTTGGAACATCTGCTTTGACGTCGTTATCAAAGAGTTTGATTTCGTCAAAAATCCAGATGAACCTTGTATCTACAAGAAGGTGGCAGAGAGTAAGGTTGTCTTCCTCGTATTGTACGTGGACGACATACTCTTGATAGGAAATGATATTCCTATGCTGCAATCGGTTAAGCTCTTCTTATCACAAAGATTCTCAATGAAAGATCTTGGTGATGCCTCCTGCATATTGGGAATTAGGATTTATAGAGATAGATCCAAACGGATTTTGGGATCGTCCCAATCCAGGTACATTGACACCATACTAAAGAGGTTTAGTATGGAAGAGTCCAAGCGTGGGAACTTGCCCACGATCTCTGGAGTCACTCTCTCCAAAGAGATGTCTCCCAAGACTGATTTGGAGAGAGCTCGCATGCAAGGGATACCCTATGCTTCGGCAGTAGGCTCTATCATGTATGCGATGCTATGTACCAGACCCGATGTAGCATACTCACTAAGTATAGTGAGTAGGTATCAAGCTGATCCTGGAGAGAGTCACTGGACAGCTGTGAAGAGCATTCTCAAGTACTTGCGAAGGACTAGAGATATGTTCTTGGTGTATGGTAATGGGGAGCTCCAAGTGGAGTCCTTTACCGATTCGAGCTTCCAGAGTGATAAGGACGACTCTAAGTCGCGGTCGGGCTTTGGCTTTACCCTTTACGGAGGGGCGGTTAGCTGGAAGAGTTCCAAGCAGGAAACCGTGGCAGACTTGACGATGGAGGCTGAATACATCGCTGCCAACGATGCTGCCAAAGAGGCTGTCTGGATCAAGAAGTTCATTACTGAACTTGGAGTGGTTCCATCCATTGAGCGTCCAATACCTTTGTATTGCGATAACAATGGAGCGGTGGCTTTGGCCAAGGAACCCAGGTCCCATCAGCGATCCAGGCATATTCTTAGGCGGTATCACCTGATCCGGGAGATAGTTGATCGCCGGGAGATCGAGGTCAGGAGGGTTGACACGAAGAACAACACGGCGGATCCACTCACGAAGGCCATTCCCCAGACACAGTTTGAGAGACTCTTCGGGATGCTCGTTATGCGATACTACAGCAGCTGGCCCTAGTGCAAGTGGGGGATTGTTAGTTGTATGTATGCCCTAGAGGCCAGTATTGTACAGATGTTGTATATTATATTGGATGCTTGGACATATATAGAGATGACTTTCTTGCTCGATATGATAGTATGCTATCTGGTTACTCTTTATCTTAACATGTACACTAGTCTCTTTATATTGTCTTATAGTTACATGTTGGTAAAGCCCTTAGGATGTGTACTTGACTACCTTGACTATGATGAAGATCATACTAGCGGGGACATGGTAGTCCATAAGTACATCCTTCAAGGTCCCTAGTCGTGGGTGTATCGAGACGGGGCATCGATATACCAGAGTAGACTAGCGTATATGCTTCTCGACCCATGTGATGGGCGATGGATGATCCCATATCCATTGGTGTTTGACATCAGAGATGGTATACGGGTGCTCAGTGGAGACTGGGTACACTGGACGGACTCGCCGAGAACTCCCAGATGGTATTATACCTCACGTCAGATGGCAGTTCTCAGGTGACACTTGTATAGGTTAGTCTGTAGACCCGAGATCGTCATAGAGTCTTGTGTGATTCCCACTGTGCTTTGATCTCCACCTTACCACGTCCATGAAGGCGTGCAAAACGGTGGTCTTTGGGTACAGTCCCGAGTCACATGGAGGCAATGAGCGATAGGAGGGGTTTCGTCTCTCCCGGTATTGGGGGTTGATGTTGCGCTGTGCTCGATTGGCCGTAACAGGGAAGTCCCTGGCCAGGGCTGATCAGAGATTTGCTGGTAAGTGTTACGAGTAGTTTCTCGACCCGTTATGAGCCTCATATCGGCACGACTTATCGAGTATTGGGGTCTGACGTTTACCACCCCTAGACTTGATATGCGACATATCAGACGAAGAGACCGGACTGTACGGTAAGTGTTACTGGTTGGATTCACAGGAGTGTGAGCGGGCTAGCTCGTCGATCTTCTGATCGCTCAATACCCGGGTGGCCGTTACGTTTAGCAGACCGCTTGCGGCTTGTGGATGCTTGATATGATCATCATCTGCTACCGGAGTATTGACGAGTCTTTAGAGTCCTACACAGAGGTTTCCTGGCTCAAGCGAAACGAAATAGGAGCACATATGAGATATGTGCGGGACCGAGAATAATACCAGTATGTGATACTGTATTCCATTCTCGCGATTTGTAACATTGATCGGTTATATGCATTATAGCAGGGTTATCGGATCAAGTGTTGATTCGATAAGTTGTTACTATTGATATTAGTCGGTTATATGCGATATGACTGAGTCGTTAAATCATGTGTTGATTTAATGATTTAATGTATAATTATATATTTGATATATTACTTTACATTAACTAATATGGGTTCACTTTAAATGGATTTTCTCACTTGATGTGCATGATGTATATGTGATATACTTTTGTACACTTATTTGTATCATGTTAGATGATGCATGTTTATTTGGTTAAGTGTAAAGAATAAACCCATGGTTAAGAGGATAATTAGGGTTTTGATTTTATCACACATTTATTTATCCATTCCTTTTTATTTAAATTGTTTTATAAAAACAAAATGGTTTTCTTTTGTCATGAAGCTTAATGAAGCTTCATGAAGGTTTGACTCAAAGACCATTTTGTCTTTATGCTAAACCCTAACTATTCCCACTTACCATGGTTTGCTCTCTACACTTAACCCATGTTAGATTATGATAAGTATCAATTTTATTTCATTATTGAAAAAGACTTATCATATTTTCTAGCTCATCTTCTTCTTCATCTTCAAGTTTGAAACCTTGAGGCCATCAATGGCAACTTGAGCTTGAGAGTGAGAAATCCAATTCTAAAGAGAACCCACCTCCTATTTCTTCATCCTCTACCTCTTGCCAAGTAGTAGAGTGTGTTTCCTTCACAAGTTTCATCACTTTGTGAAGTGGGAGCTTGATCTAGCGATGCCTCGACGTAGATCATCTTCGGCATCGTCGTCGACGACCAAGCCCGTTTATTCTCCGATGAAGCCGACGCTAGAGCCCGGGGTTCGACATGGACAGCGAGGAGACTTCGTTGCGGAGCCGTGGAGGTGGATATCCGGATCTACAAAGGTTGTAATTTCCATATCCAAGTAGTTAAGTGTTAACTAGTTTACTTTTCGCCTAGATTTCTAGCTACGATCCGTTAACTAGGGTTTCTCGGCACCATATTTTTGTAAATTGGCATGTTCGATGCCTTGTGAGACCTTACTAGAGTGCCTAGGAACCCTACAATATGTGTCATACTTCGTTTCGCTTGAACCAGGAAACTTCTGTGTGGGACTCTAAAGACTCGTCAATACATGAGCAGTAGGTGATGATCACATCAGTCACCTACAAGCCGTCAGCGATACTAGCTGGACGTAACGGCTTCCCGGGTATTGAGCGATATGAAGATCAACAAGCAAGCTCGTCCATACTCTCCATGAAGCCTATCAGTAACACTACCGTACAGTCCGGTCTCTTAGTCTGATATATCGCATATCATGTCTAGGGGTGGAAATCGTCAAACCCAAGTAACGTGATAAGTCATGTCGATGTATGGCCTATAACGGTTTGACAAACTACTGATAACACTTATCAGTAAATCTCGGCAGCAGCCCTGGCAAGGGATTTCCAGTTATAGCCAATCGAGCACAGAGCAACATCAACCCCCAATACCGGGAGAGACGAAACTCCTCCTATCGCTCATTGCCTCCATGTGACTCGGAACTGTACCCAAAATCCACCTGTTTGCATAACTCCTCTAAAGCGTGGTAGGGAGGAAATCAAAGCACAGTGGGAGCCACACAAGACTCTATGACGATCTCGGGTCTACAGACTAACCTGTATCAGTGTCACCAGAGGACTGCTATCTGACGATAGGTATACTACCACATAGGAGTACTCGGCGAGTCCTGTTCAGTGTACCCAGTCTCCACTGAGCACCCGTATAACATCTTTGATGTCAAAAACCAATGGATGTGGGATCATCCATCGCCCATCATATGGGTCAAGAAGCCTATATGCTAGTCTACTCTGGAATATCGATGCCTTGTCTCGATATTCCCTCGACTAGGAACAATTTAAAGGATGTACTTGTGAACTACCCTGGCCCCACTAGTATGATCTCCTTCATAATCCTGGTAGTCAAGTACATATCCTAAGGGCTTTATCAACATGTGAGAGCAAGACAGTATCATAATACAAGTCTACATGTTAAGACAAAGAATAACCAGATAGCATACTATTATGTCGAGCAAGAAAGTCCTCTCTATATATATCCAAGCATCCACTATAATATAGATCATATGTACAATAATGGCCTCTAGAGCAAACATATAACTAACAATCTCCAACTTGCACTAAGGCCATGTGTTGTAGTATCTCATACCCAACATCCCAAAAAGTCTCTCAAATTGTGTCGGGGGAAGGGCCTTTGTGAATGGATCCGCTACGTTGTCCTTCGTGTCAACTCTCCTGACCTCGATCTCCCGGCGATCAACTATCTCCCGGATTAGGTGATACCGCCTCAGAATATGTTTGGATCTCTGATGGGACCTGGGTTCCTTGGCCAAAGCCACCGCTCCATTCTTATCACAATACACAGGTATTAGATGCTCAATGGATGGAACCACACCAAGCTCAGCAATGAACTTCTTCATCTAGAAATCTTCTTTGGCAGCATCGTTGGAAGCGATGTATTCAGCCTCCATCGTCGAGTCTGTAACAATGTCTTGCTTAGAACTCTTCCAACACACCGCCCCTCCGTTGAGGGTAAAGACAAAACCCGAGACCGACTTACAGTCGTCCTTATCACTCTGGAAGCTCAAGTTGGTAAAAGACTCCACTTGGAGTTCACCGTTACCATACACTAAGAACATCTCTTTAGTCCTTCTCAAGTACATGAGAATGTTCTTCATAGCTGTCCAATGATTCTCTCCTGGATCTGCTTGAGACCTACTCACTACACGTAGTGAGTACGCTACATCGGGTATGGTACATAACATCGCGTACATGATAGAGCCTACTTCCGAAGCATAGGGTATCCCTTGCATACGAGCTCTCTCCAAATCAGTCTTGGGAGACATCTCTTTGGAGAGAGTGAGTCCAGAGATCGTGGGTATATTCCCACACTTGGAATCTTTTATACTAAACCTCTTTAGTACGGTGTCAATGTACCTGGATTGGGACAATCCCAGTAACCGTTTAGATCTATCTCTATAGATCTTAATCCCCAAGATGTAGAAGGCATCACCTAGATCTTTCATTGAGAATCTTTGTGATAAGAAGAGCTTGACCGAGTGGAGCATAAGAACATCATTTCCTATCAAGAGTATGTCATCCACGTACAATACGAGGAAGACGACCTTACTCTCTGCGACCTTCTTGTATATACAAGGTTCATCTATATTTTTGATGAAGTCAAACTCTTTGACTACCTCATCAAAACAGATGTTCCAACTCCGCTGTTCCCTTATAAAAATTCAGAAGAAAAAGGAAAAGGAAAATTCCCCACTAATGGAAACATCACGTGTGAGCACGTGATCATCAATCCCTTAAAAAGAAAACTCAAAGAGGGACCACTAGTGGAGCATCACGTGCAAGCACGTGATGCAACTGTATGCAGAATAGGAAGCTCCGTTTAAATAAGTGGCGACTAAAGCCTCACGTGCAAGCATGTGATCGTCTTTTCATACAAAACGTGCGAGACTCAGTTATAAAACAAACAAAAAAAACAACAAAGAGGCTCACGTGTTACCACGTGATGTCTTGCCTCTGTTGAACTCCTGCATGCAAACAAACCAAATTAATTCTGTGAGGAATCACGTGGTACACGTGAGGGTTCCTATGCCTTCTGAACAGATAGAATTAAATTCTAAACAAAGGGATCAAAAGCGCTATTTTGGAAAATATTTCCTTGGATTTTTCTAAACAAGGAAGATTGCACTCTGTAAAGCAGAGCGCCGTTGGATTGAAAATCCAATGGTGATTAAAAATCACCAATTTACAGAAAAATTCTGTGCAAGGAAATATCTTCCTAAACTTACTAAGAACAACAAGAGAAATATCTTCTTTAAAACAGAAGTCCTTGGATTAAAAATCCAACGGTGAATAAAATTCACCGATTGATCTAAAAGATCATTTTGGTTGATCAAAATCTCTCAATGATAGATTTTTTGAACAAATTGATTCTTTTCTTTCCCCTATAAATAAGAGCAAAGGGACAAAGAAAAAGGGGGAGAAAGGAGAGAGAAAAAAAACCCTTCGTAAACCAAAAGAAAAGAGAATTCAATTCTTCAGAGAGATGAAGATCTCCAAAAAGAAAACCTAGGTAATGAAAGGAATAAAGACAGAACCTCTTACCTCTTCTTCATATTCACAAGAGTTTAACTCTTCTAAAAAGAATTTGGTTCTTCCTCTGATTGAAGATCTGCAGAAGCAGACCTTCCCACAATTTGAGAATTTAATTCTCATCGGGGAGATCTGTTATGCAGATTCAAAACTTAGGTGGAGAATCGAGTCCAAAGAATTTAATTCTTACAACAGTACATCTAGGAATTTAATTCTTATAAATAAAACTAGGGTTTAACCCTACAAAAGAATTTAATTCTTATTAAACAAGGTACATGAAGGTCTTAAAACTCAAGATCTCCATGCACGTAAAAAAGAAGACTAGCACCCAAACATGATAACGTGTTCCCACATGAGCACCCGTGTTGAACGAGAGAAAACAAATAAGATCAGGTAACATGCTCCCATGTGACCCCTGAACAAGCCCTTCAAAAGAAAAAGGGGGAATAAACCCAAGGCAGTTTCTACTTCAAGCGTCTCATGTGACCCCACGTGAGCGCTTCAGATCTTCAGTGTTTAACACTACTTCAAACGCCTCACGTGACCCCATGTGAGCGCTTCATATCTTCATTATTTAACACTACTTCAAGCGCCTCACGTAACCCCACGTGAGCGCTTCAAATCTTCAGTGTTAACACTACTTCAAACGCCTCACGTGACCCCACGTGAGAGCTTCAAATCTTCAGTGTTTAACACTACTTCAAGCGCGTCACGTAACCCCACGTGAGCACTTCAAATCTTCAATGTTTAACACTACTTCAAACGCCTCACGTGACCCCACGTATGCGCATCAAATATTTAGTGTTTAACACTACTTCAAGCGCCTCATGTGACCCCACATGAGCGCTTCAAATCTTCAGTGTTTAACACTACTTCAACCGCCTCACGTGACCCCACGTGAGCACTTCAAATCTTCAGTGTTTAACACTACTTCAAGCGCCTCACGTGACCCTACGTGAGCGCTTCAAATCTTCAGTGCTTAAACAATACCTTAAGACCTCACGTGGGAGCACATGAACGCCGAACATATGCTAATGTTTAACACTATGATAGGCCAATCTTAGAACAAGTTAGTTAAGTCTCCCAAAGACAAAACCTTGTTCAGGTCTTCCAAAATTAATCATCTCAGATGGAATTTACAATAATGTTCATCCCATTGCTTCTCAATCTGGCATTTGGTTCAAGGGTAAATCTCTTCACACCTCTGATACATGTCGTTGTAATTCTTCAACGTCTTCAGAGAGGTGATGGGTCCCGATGACCAATAACTATCTGGTGCATTTCCAAACCCATGTTTGCATCTAAACTATGGACCGTAATGTCCTTAAACTAAACCCTCACCTTAAAGATGGTGATCTGTGGACAGTAATGTCCTTAAACTAAATCCTCACCTCAAAGATGGTAATCTGTGGACTGCAACGTCTCTAAACTAAACCCCCACAGACTATAAAGTCTTTAAACTGGACTATGATGTCCTTAAACTCTACGGACTATGATGTCCTTAAACTCATGGACTATGATGTCCTTAAACTTTATGGACTGTGAGGTCCTTAATCTCATAGACTATGATGTCTTTAAACTTTACAGACTATGACATCTTTAAACTATAGACTATGATGTCCTTAAACTCTATGGACTACGATGTCCTTAAACCCAATGGACTGCAACGTCCCTAAACTAAAACAATAGAGCCCAAATGCTCTTTTGTTGGATCTAAATGATCTTGTTAAGTAGATCCTAGTGTCACGCCCCGAAAAGTACGGAACATGACGGCACTTAAATTATGAAACGTCTCGAGGCCTACATAATCTAAGTAAGCCAAAACCCAGAAATCAAAACCAATTAAAGCAGTAGAGTGAAGGAAAAAGCAATTTTAAAGCAAGAAGTTCAATCATCATAAGCCGAAGTATGCATCTTTAAAATCTTAAATCTTTTCTGAAAATTTCGGCAGAGTTTACTTTGTAAATACTGGCCCCAAACGGGGTACAACATGAATAGTATACGAAATGAAAAAAAGGCATCCCTAAGCGGGATCTAGCTCTTCGTTAATCAACGGTCACAACTACGCAAGCAATATAATATACAACGCCGAAGGGCGAAAATCAAAACTCAAAAGGGAAACTCAAAAACAACATGAAATCCATAATAATACAACGCGCGACTCTAAGGTCGAAGAATAAACACTGGTCTTCTATCTCTATCAAATATACAAGTCTGGTTGATAGAGTTTTACTAGATAAACTGAATTTAAACATAAATACAATGGTGGTCACGATGCAATGAAACCACCTACCAAAGCAATCACCCGGAAGGAACATTGTACCAGCAAAGCCGCAACGAAACCTGTACGGCAAAACCTGCAAGGAACTGTGGCACAATGGGGGTGAGTTACCATCTCGTGAGTAGAAAACATCACAGAGCAGAAATCGTTTGTATGACGCTATCCTAGGTCATATCAAGTAATATCATCAAATAATATCCTGATCCATCTACATATAAGTGCAATACCACGTGCTCGTGTCAGTGCCTCAGATAGCAACATATCAGATATATGATGTATGAATGCATTACAAATGAAAACAAAATACATCATGAGTGAGACAACTGTTTTCTATAATTAATGAGATTTCTGTATGTATATAAATCAAGTATCATCAATGAAATCAACAGAGAAATCAGTGTCAAGCATCGACACCAAAACATAAATCTCAATATCTCAAAATCTCAGTATCTCAATATCTCAAAACCCAAAATCTCAGGCATCCGTATCATCTGCGGGATCGGCCCGCGGGCTTCGACAGAACGGATCAGCCTGTATCCATCTCATGACTCCGGTCGGTATCCTCCGGATAACCGACGGGTCCAAATAATATCACCGGTAGGTAGTGCCCCCTGCCAGGATCATCAACCTACATGAAGTCACTCTCGCCTCGGGGTACCTCACCGGGTCCACCATATACCCGCAGACGGTTCATCCGGCTCCTCGAATCGGGTCTTGAAAACCATCTCATAACCGAGAAAACATCATGGTGGATGACTCATACATCACGGGAAAACCGCAACTTGCATTTTAAAAAGAGAGAGAGATAGAAGTTTATATATATTCTTGTGGTTTTCTCCCAAATCCCAAAATCTCATGAAAATCCGAATCCAAAAATCAAGAGTAAGTAAACAGTGAATATCGGTATAAAACCCCAAAATACTTCATAACCAATGAATAATAAATATGCAAGAAGTGTCACAATAATGAATACAATGTCTAAACTAGCACAGTAATGATAAGTCGAGACTATCAGCTAACAGGCGATATCAATCAATTAATATTCTCTAAAGTGTACGTGACATGGCAATTACCGATGATGATGTGTGTGAGCCGGCAGGTAAGTGTATGTGGAACATACGCATTATTGGTAATGGTGTTGGTTTCCTGACAGCGTAATTTCAATGTTAACATATAAAAACACAATATAAACATGCGATGTGATGCAAACAGTAATAATGTGCGGGAGCTGAGTATACAACATAACAATAAATAATGTGCGTTTAAATAAACGAGTCAATAGGTAAATACAGGTCTAAACTAACAGGTAAGGAAACCACCTAAATCTGAGTCAATACATATAGTATATAATAGTCGGTGATCCCGCCTCAATAGTATCCTAAACGATACCCTATATAATATGACATCCTCGAGTCAAGAGTGCGGATCTATCATTAATATATAGCTCGTATGGTAAATCGATCGTACGGCCTCCCAAATCTGGGTACGGGTCAAATATAACATTTATCTCATTATTCGTCTGGTACCTTCTCATCATATATCATGATAAGCGGGGTACTGATCTAAGTCTAATACATACTGATACCATAAATAAATGTATATTTGTGTGTCTGAAACACATCGCCTAAAGATCCACTACAACATCATGTCGTATCTCCTAATACGAACCAAATCACATCACCGATCTCATGGCATCATGCCAAATCTCATCGACTCATCTCTAAATACCATATACTATCCTCAATCATCCGCGTATACGTATATATATATATATATATATATATAAACCCACGCATCCACATCTATCTATATACATATAACATATACACCCAAACCCGTATCCCGTGCGTGTATGTGTATGTGTAACAAACTTACTCTAGGTTTCACGACTATGAAACCATCTAAATCAATTTCCTCAAATCTCGCTAACATTAACTCATAATCTCCTAACCTTTTCTTGCTAAGTGTTCAATCTCTCCATAACATATAAATGCATATCTATATCATATCACATCATTTCTTACGACTTTGCGGGGGTGCTATACGCCATCCACCCGACTTCCCCCGTAGATATATATCTACTCACCTAATCTTCATTTGCCGATGCCGACGTCGCCACACGCTTGCTCGTCGTCTCGAAGTCCTCGTGGGGGTACCTACATATCATCACACATCGTGTCGTATTAAAATCCAATTCTCAAGTCGAAACGACACACGAAACACTCATAGGTTAAAACCTATGGTCTAATCGCACAAATTAACCAAATTACATTCGATATCGCCGTACAAACGCCGATTGATCGAGAAAAACCCAAACGTACAATTCACGGTTTCACAACACACTAAACATATGTATAAAATAGGGTGTAAATCATCAAAACCAATAAATTGATCAAATCGATTTATTACAAGAAACCTAGTAAGCATCAACTAGCCGTTTTAACACAAAACTTGATGTTTTAACGATTCTAATGGCCACAATGTTCACCAATTATCTTAATTTGGTCACATAAACATCTATTAGATTTTATCACACTAATTTGTATTAATCCAAAAAATCTAGTTTTAATTTTATCAAATTTTAAAAATTACGAAGCAACAATACATAATTCCACAACTAGATTAGGTTTTGCATGACCTAAAGTGTTAAACTACACATTATATTGTTAATGATGAGATGAAAACCCTAACCATATTTTAATCTCACATTTTGAATTAATTTCTAAAACCTAGTTTGTTAAAAAACTTAATTTTGAACAAATTTTAAGATAAAATTAGCAAACTACAACTAGCTTTTCCTTTACATGACTTAAGATCTTAAATACAACACACAATCATGATCTAATTACCCAAAACCCTGACTAGCAATTAAACTCCATTCTAGAATTTCCAAGTTTTGAAATTAAAACCTAATTAAGCATCTAATTAGCAAATAAGGAAGTATTATAGCAACAATTAAACAATCTAGTTAGGATTTATACCTCATAACCCATAGATCTAGCTTGAAACCCAAAATGCTCTCTTTCTCCCAAAATCCATGTTTGAATGGCCAAGAAAAAGTGTTAAAGATTTGATTAGGAGTTAATGGAAATTGGTGAGTTTTTGCTTTGGATTTTGATGGAAAGTTGGGGTTTTCTTTGCACAAGAAAGAGGAAGAAGTAATGGGGGGCTGTTGCAGTAGGGACAAGGGGGTTTCGGCCATAATGGTGAGGGGAGAGAGAGAGGTCTATGTGTGTGTTGAAATCCCCAAAGTCAAATAAAACCATACCTCATATATTCAACACCACATCTTGTTTAATGCTTTCATTTAATTTCCTTTTCTTTTTTCTTCTCTAGTTGAGGAGTGGGCTCGGCCAAGGGGAGGGGCTGCTGTGTGGGCTTAGCAAATGAGGTGGGAAATGTGTGTGTTTTATTTTCCAAGTCAAAATAACCCCCCCTTTTTACCTTATTTACACAACACACCTTAATAATTATATTTTATATTTAATTAATCTAGAATTCTAAACACATCTTGAACCAAGAGGAGAATTTTAGAAAAAGAACATGTTACAAACTAGATTCTAGGTTGTTGTGGCTCATAGAATTTTTATTACCCCATTCCAATTTGTAATTATCACTAATTAAATGTATTAATGACGTCTTAAAATAATATTAAATAATTAATATTGGAAAAATTTCCAGTCAACTAGAAATTTGCAAGCGACTCAAAAAATACCAAATACTAGCAATTACATAGCTAGAATATGTATATTTAAGTCTATGTCGAAAAATAATTATATCTTGCTTTTTACGGAAAACACCAGTTATTTTACCGATTATCCAAAATTCCACCTAAATGATTTTCAAAACGTTACAATCTTCCCTCCTTAAAGAAATTCGGTCCCCGAATTTAAATTAAAACTCCCCCAAATACTAAAACATTTTAGCAAAACAATCAAGTCGTCGGGGCTCCAAAAATCATAAATACATAAAACATATCGTAGCGCCATGCATGCGCGTGAAAACGAGTATATCAATCAAAAGCAAAACTCCGTCAAGCATCCCGCAATTATCGGAGTCATGGTGAAGACACCAATGTCAAATCCAATACGAAAACCAACATGATATACATCATTAAAACATCTGGAAGAAATGCATGCCAAACCTTTCAAGTCGCTGTGCGATGCGCGTATCACTGCACAGTGGCGGATGTCTATTGTAAGAAAATAACTATATATATATGTATATCCTTTGTTTAATATGCACGTCCCACCGTTTTGAAAACAATTTAAAAGGGTTTCCTTCATAAAGGTTTCGTGTCGTCTCAGACACGTAGGTAAATACTGAGACTATATCTCCTTTTTGGAAATCCCTTTGATAACTATCAATGCATGCAAAATATATTCAGGTACTGTCCTCTGACTAGTCCTGCTCAGTCACTATGTCAAATAGTAAATATCATAAAAACATGCTGCTCAAATCAATCCCTAAAATATATATAAGAATGCACTCAAAATCAATCCCCAAAAAATATATAAGAATGCCACGTGCGTCTGGTGCGCACGGAAATCGAAATCCATAAATGTGCCATACATGTGCACAGAACAAAATCTAAGTGCAGCGGGTGTGCACGAAACACCTGTCGTAGGCAACGGGTGTGCCTGACAGCAATATCAGGTGCATCTGACATGCACGTAGAATCTCGATTTAGTGCATCTGGTGTGCACCCAAATCGCATCAAGCGCCTCAAGCATGCACAAAATACAAATCAAGTGCATCCATCATGCACGAAATCAAATATCAAGCGCCGAACATGCGCAAAATCCAAATCAAATGCACAAAGTGCACGAAAACAATATCGAATATCACAATCGAAATCGACGGTATACAACACATCTCAAATCCAAATCCAGTATACCGTGGTATATAATCTCATAACCCTGTGCAACCGCGTGCACTAAATACGTATCAATGCACTGCAAGCATATGTAAACTATACCGAGTGCGAAAACCAATTCGTGTGCATAACATATGCACAAAATCAACTCAACTGTATGAAGTCCATGAAATCATAAACATGTGCAACCAATGCACAAAACGATATCAAATGCGATAACTGTGCACAAATCATAAATCAACACAATGGTGTGTAAAGCATATCTCAAGTGTAATAACTATGCACAAAACAAATATCATGAAACTCAGTCATCAAAACTCAATCATGCGAATAGATCGCCCAAAATACCGAAATCAAGTATGGCGGAATTGTCCCGCTCAAGCACATCCTCTAAGAGTCTCTGGCCAACTATCGTGGTCACTCATAACATGTCTCGTCGACAGTGCCGAACTCTGGTTTGCTGGGTGTGCGTAAAAATACCGCTCCTAGGTCCAAGTGTTCTCGTAAATTCTTCCAGAAAGGTCCTGTCGAGATCTCTTCCGAATCCCGTTTCTGTCGAACTACCCGGAAGTCATCGTCCTTTACTATATCTGTTTCTTGTTCCGGAACGACTTCATACTCATCGCGACTCCTTCTGGAAGATATATCCAAGTACAACGCCTCTGCATGCGTATCACATCTCTGATGTCGGCGGAGTGGAACGGCATCTCGTCGAAATCTCGTACGAACCTCTTACTGCACTTTCCTCTAATGTCGACTGCTTCGGACTCGTCTCTTCGTGGCTGCATGGACTGCGCTCCAACGGCTATACTCGTATCTAGAGTCTCCCAAGCAATGCATTCCATCACATGATATCCGAAAGAAGTCGAACCATTCGATCGATTCGTCAAAACCTTATAATCCCCCAAGAGCTCAACATCTTGAGTACCGTTTAATAGTATCGAGTACATACCACAGCACCGGTAGACCAGCCGTAGAAGGGCAAACCCAAGCCTCACCAATGGCACCGTGGAACTGCCGCAAACCCTAAGGTTCAAAGGCTTTCACATGGTCATTACGTCGAGTTAGGGTTTTCATTCTTCTAGAGGGTCAATAGAATTGCTTTCATGTCTTTCCGAATATGTTAAACTTAGAATATGGGTTTCTGATATTCGATCGCCTCTATCGACACTCAACGTACCTGCGTAAAGTCGTCTCAAGCTGGAATCAATCTATCTGATGACCTCGCATCGGGGTAAGCGAACGAACCACATGTCCTAGTCATTCATCCTTGGTGACTAGTGATCTTCTATCATATCTCAAGTATAAACTCGTGCTGCAACAGCTCCAAACATCTGGGGAGATATCTCGTCATTCGCAGTAGCAACTGGCTCATTCGTCTGCACGCTGAACAGTGCCTCAATCATCAATAATAATCGGTGCATCGACGGTCATCACATTCTGGCTGGCCTCTATGAGTGGACCAATCCTCTGGTGCTGATCTGCACATCTGAGTAA
Source organism: Agapanthus africanus (assembly GCA_030015575.1). Lineage (NCBI taxonomy): Eukaryota > Viridiplantae > Streptophyta > Magnoliopsida > Asparagales > Amaryllidaceae > Agapanthus > Agapanthus africanus. The sequence continues at coordinate 138,974,486 of JASDDO010000010.1, forward strand.
TCTTGTAAAAGCGATCCATCAAACGCTCATGGCGCGAAAACACAATAATACGACGTCTCTATGCAATCGTATCTCCCTGGAATCACGCCCTGGTCAGTCCTCGTCCGCGACGAGCTCATGCTGACCGCAACTCTAGCCGTAGCTCTCTCTACCCATGTAATCGTAGTAGCAAAACCATAACTGGTACTGATGAGGCTAGATCATAGGAATGAATATAATGATGTGAAAGTAAATGTGCATCCTAAGGCTTCTTAAGCGGAATAGCGTATCGTAAGTATGCCGTGGAACATACACACGGTACGTCACTCTTCTTAAGTAACCTACTCCATCAACCAAGGGTCATCCTACACTCAGGAGGTAAAATTTAATGCTTTGATACCAACTTTGTCACGACCCGAAAAGTACGGAACACGACGGCACTTAAATTACGAAACGTCTCGAGGCGTACGTAATCTATGTAAGCCAAAACCCAGAAATCAAAACCAATTAAAGCAGTAGAGAGAAGGAAAAACCAATTTTAAATCAAGAAGTTTAATCAACATAAGCCGAAGTATGCATCTTTAAAATCTTAAGACTTTTCTGAAAATTTCGGCAGAGTTTCCTTTATAAATACTGGCCCCAAATGGGGTACAACATGAATAGTATACGAAATGAAAAAAAAAGGCTTCCCCAAGCGAGCGCTAGCTCTTCGTCAATCGACGGTCACAACCACGCAAGCAATATAATATACAACGCCGAAGAGCGTGGATCAAAACTCAAAAGGGAAACTCAAAAACAACATGAAATCCATAATAATACAACGCGCGACTCTAAGGTCGAAGACTAAACACCGGTCTTCTATCTCTATCAAATATACAAGTCTGGTTGATGGAGTTTTACTAGATAAACTGAATATAAACATAAATACAATGGTGGTCACGATGCAATGAAACCACCTACCAAAGCAATCGCCCGGAAGGAACAGTGTGCCAGCAAAGCCGCAACGAAACCTGTACGGCAAAACCTGCAAGGAACTGTGGCACAATGGGGGTGAGTTGCCAACTCGTGAGCAGAAAACATCACAGAGCAGAAATCGCATGTATGACGCTATCCTAGGTCATATCAAGTAATATCCTCAAATAATATCCTGATCCATCTACATATAAGTGCAATACCACGTGCTCGTGTCAGTGCCTCAGATAGCAACATATCAGATATATGATGTATGAATGCATTATGAATGAAAACAGAATACATCATGAGTGAGACAACTGTTTTCTTTAATTAATGAGATTTCTGTACGTATATAAATCGAGTATCATCAATGAAATGAACAGAGAAATCAGTGTCAAGCATTGACACCAAAACATAAATCTCAATATATCAAAATCTCAGTATCTCAAATCCCAAAATCTCAGGCATCCGTATCATATGCGGGATCGGCCCACGGGCTTTGGCAGAACGGATCAGCCTGTATCCATCACATGACTCCGGTAAGTAACCTCCGGATAACCGACGAGTCCAAATAATATCTCCGGTAGGTAGTGCCCCTTGCCAGGCTCATCAACCTCCATGAAGTCACTTTCGCCTCGGGGTACCTGTAACATTTTAAAGATAATTAAATAAATAATTAAATGAATAAAATTGTTTAAGTGAATTTTAGGATTTTCGGTAAAGTAAAATGTATTTTTCGTAAAACCAAACCGTGATTGTTTTTCATTATAATTTTAAAAATATCTATTTTAATTATGAAATTACTAGTAAATGGTGTTTATTTATCCAATTATAAATTTTTAGTTTAATAAAATATTTTTCCTAAATTAATTATTTTAAATATTAACATAAGCCTTATTTTTACACTAAATTAGTATAAATTACAAATTTAAAAGGTTTTAATTTGTAAAAGTGAGCCATGGCATATTATAATTTAGTGTTTATCATGCAAAATTTATTTGCAAATTTTTCCTAATTTCTAGAGCTTTCTTGAGTTGCTATAGTAAATAAATAAATAAATAAATAAATAAGCATGAAAAGACTTTTTATGATGTTTCTTCTCTTGAAACTTCTACACACTTTTTCCACTCTCTTCTTTCTCTCACTCCCCTCACTTAGGCCGGCCACAACCTCCCCATGGCTGCCCCCCCCATTTTCCACCTCATTTTTATTCAAAAATCATCAAAAATACATCAAAAATTCATTTAAAATTCCACAAAATCATATATATTTTCTACCCTTCTATTCTTACTCATTTTTACATGGATTTTGGAGATGGAAAGCATGTATTTTTGAGGCTCATTTTCAAGTTTGGACATGAGGTTGTGGAGGTATAAATCCTTCTCTTTTATTTTATTTTTATTAGATATTTCTTTTAAAGCTTAATTAGATTTAATATATTAATTCTATTTACTACTTTTAAAATTCAATTTAGGGTTTGAAAAAGCAAGTTGTGATTTTTATTAATTAATGAGGGTTATAATCACTAGTTTAACATATTTAAAAGTTGAAATTCTTATAGGGATGATATGTTGTAAATTGTTAACCTAAAATTGATTTAATTATACTTTTTAGCTAACTAGTTTTTTATAAAATATGTATATGGATAATATAAAATTCCAATTAAGATTTCTATCATTAGATTGTAGTTTTAGTAAGCATATTAGCATGTTAATGGAAAGAAAAAAAAACTTAGTTTGATCACTAGATTCATTTGATAATTGGAAAATAGTAATAAAATGCTATTATTTTGTTAACTAGATTTTGGAAAATTCTAAATAAAAGGGATTTAAAATATAATCATGGTTTCATTATATCATTATCATCATGAATTGTAGTTTAAGAAATTAATTCATGCAAATTCATGTTTTGTGGTGGAATTGTGGTATTTTGGTTGAAAGATGTTGAAAATTGCTAATGGTTGCAAACTTGAAATTTGAAACTAATGCAAAATTGTGTAATAAAAATATAGTAAGGGGTTGTATAGTCTAGTTATGCCAATTGATGAGTTTTATGACCATTGGTTTCATTTAGATGTCAAGCTTTGATGAAAAACGGTAAATTGGCATTTTCGGGTTTTACGAAATCGGGTGATTTGATGGATTTCAGTGTTTCGATGAATTAAATCATACTTTATATTATAAGTAGCGAGTTTTCTAAACTACAAGTTGTTTGTTGATCTTTATCTCGATCTATCGGAGTTTGTACACCGATATCGAGTGGTATTTGGATCTGTTGCGTGGACGGGACATAGGTTTTAACATATGCTTGTTTCTTGCATCATTTCGACTTTTGTACATGATTCTAGTTTACGATGCTCTTATATGCTTGCGTTTAGGTACCCCTCACGTGGACTGCGGGCGATGAAGAGAAGGATGGCGACACCGTCTTCGGCAGACATGGACCAGGTGAGTAGATGCATATCTACGGGGGGAAGTCGGGTGGATGGCGTTTAGCACCCCCGCAACGTAGAATAGGAATAGTACTTATTGACTTTAGGAAACCAGACGTGACCCTAGTTGGACCCTAGTATTGACCCTAGGCTGGACTAGACCGATTTAGGAAAACCATATCAGAGGATGAGTACCTTTGAAGAGGTCCGTAGGTTTCAGATAGAAACACACCCACGCACACACTGAAATTCGACATGGGGTACGTGTATGTGTATATATATAGAACTAGGTATAGGTATATTTATATATATATATATATAACACGTATAGGTGATTCATTGATGTGATATGGTATCCGAGGTATGATGAAACAGTATTACTGGGCTTGATGCCGTGATTCTTGACCATACAGTCGTAATAAAGTGTTGGCGGATCATTAGAGAATGAGATAATGAACATTAATATATAAATTATAAAGAGTGGTGTGATATTGATGTACATGGGACGCTAGAATAGTACCCGGACTGTAACTTGTGACTGATTACGATATGATATATGTATAACTTGATTACGACATTATATTGGTGTGACCTGATGCCGATATCACATAAGTATGACTTAATCACAATATGATACATATGACATTATACGAATGAGGAGACACCTAGGAGATACTTGACCGTACCCCGATATTGGGATGCCGTAGGATGGATTTTACCATACGAGGCTTAGATTTGATGATCGATCCACACTCTTGATTCGAGGAAGCCGTACTACGTACGTGACGCTATGGAGATAGGATCGCCGACTATTAGAGATATTGATTTAGACCTTAGGTAGACTCTAGTTTCTTACTGACTAGTCTATTAGGTTTAGTTCCTTAGGATGTTAGATGGATACTGGTTTAGGTTCGACTCACATAGTGGTAGTTGTACTCGTATCTCGCAGAGGAGTGGATAATGCACACCTGCATTTACATTCATACTATAATCATCATGGTGCATGTTCTTTTATATGTTGCTATAATCAATATAAACTTTACCTGTTAGGACACCAGCACCATTACCGATGATGCGCATATTCCACGCACACTTATTTGCCGGCTCACACACATCATCATCGGTAATTGCTATGTCACGTGCACTTTAGATCATATTATCTTTTATTGATAGAATCAGTTAACAACTAAACCGATATAATATTGTGATCACTCTCTGATGTTAGTATAAGACATGATATCATTACTTAGACATTCATGCATTCATATTTTCATGTTGTCATGCAGTATCATGGGCAAATGCCGACACTTATCATATAGTTACTCATGATTTTGAGATTTGGATTTCTATGAGATTTCTGGATTTTTGGGGAAAAACCGCAAAAAGATATAACAACTTCTCTCTCTCCTCTTCTCTTTTTAAAATAAGATGCGGTTTTCTCGTGATGTATGTGTCGTCCACCATGAGTTTTTCATGTTTTCTGTTGGATTTCGAGACCCGATTCGAGGAGTGGATGAACCGTCTCGGGTACATGGTGGGCCCGGTATGGTACCCCGGGGCAAGAAGATCGAGTTGTAGACGATGAGCCTGGCAGGGGAAGGCTACCTACCGGTGATGTCTGGCGCGGCGGATATCCGGAGGATACCGACCGTTGTCGTGATATTTTATGATATGGGCCAATCCGGACTGACGGAGCCCGACATATTGAGACTTGAGATTACATGTGTTGTGTCGATGCTTAACACGGATTTCCATGGATTTCATTGTTGAGATTTCAGATTCTTATACACATTTTACGATGATAACAGCTACAGATTTCTTATACATATATATCTGGATTTCAGGATTTGTTACTTTACATTCATGGTGCATGCATTTCATTTCATATGGCATAGTATTATATGAGGCACTGACACGAACACGGAGTATCTGCACTTACACGTAGTTTTACCTTGCTATTACTAGTTGATTGGGATATAATAGTGTATTATTATGACCTAGGATAGCGTCGTGCATTCGATTTCTTTTCGTAGATGTCTTCTACTCACGAGTTGGCAACTCACCCCCGTTGTGCCAAATTCTTTACAGGTTCGATGTACAGGTTTCCGTGGCAGCTTGTTGGCACATCTTTTCTTCAGGATGGTTTGCATGGTAGGTTGGTTCACTTGTATCCGAACCACCATTGTACTTTTATTCTTTCATTTGTATCTAGTAAGCTCCATCAACCATACTTGTATTACTTGATAAGTTTATTGGACCAGTCTTTTATTTCGACCTTAGAGTCGCGCATGTATTATTCTGATCTGGTGGTTTTGTTTTGAGTTTTGAGCCTCGCCTACTGGCGTTGTATATTATTGTGCTTGTTGTGGTTGTTCCGCCTGTGGGCGTGATGCTAGCTCCCGTTTTGGGGATGCTTTTTATTGTTTATTCATATTATACTTGTGGTACCCGTTTGGGGGCCATTTTTTACAGAGGAGACTCTGTCGAAATTTTTGGTAAAATCTGCTGATGTTTTTATACTTGTTTTCTTTTCTTTTCTTCTTTTTCTTCTTTTATGGTTTAGATTTCTGGGCTTCGGCTTACTTAGGTTACGTGGCGCCTCTAGACGCTTCGTAAGCTAAGTGCCGGTCACGTTCCGTACTTTCGGGTCGTGACAAAGTTGGTATCAGAGCGCTAGGTTTAACCCTGTATAAGTCTAGGTGACCCTTGGTTGATGGAGTAGGCGATTTAGGTAGAGTAACATACCGTGGGTATGGTCCGCGGCATACTTACGATACGCTACTCTGCTTAAGGAGCCTTAGGATGTACATTTGTTTGCACTGTATTTCATTCGTTCCTTTGATCTATCTTCGTCGATGTCGGAGGGTGGTTTTTGATACCACGGGCGCACGGGCAGAGGAAGTTGCGGCTCGAATGCGATAACCATTAGAGTATTGGTTATTCTTGAGGATTGAAGCATTGCTTAACGTGCGGACGAAGGGTAGTCACATGTCGTCCGGATGAAGTTAAAGGGTTCGAACGATTATCAGGAAACCATTTTCCCAAGTTTAAAGTATTCGGAAGAACATGCAGGTATTTCGATGGACCCTCTAGAAGAATGAAACCCTAACTCGACATAATGACCACGAGAACGCCCTTGAACTTTAGGGTTTACGGCTGTTCCGCTGTGCCATTAGTGAGGCTTGGGTTTACCCTTCTACAGCTGGATCATCGATGCTGGGGTATGTACCGGATATTTTTAAACTGTACTTGAGTGTTGAGCTCTCGGGGAATTATGGGATTTTGATGGATCGATCGAAATGTTTAATGTAGTCCGGATATCAAGTGAAGGGATCGACTATGTGGGAGGCTCTAGACACGAGTATTGCCGTTGGTAGCGCAGTCAGCACACCTATGAAAGAACGAGTTTGAAGCAGTCGACATCAGAGGAAAGAGGCGCACATTGACGATAGTGTTTACGATTGTGATTTAGTGATTTGAATTCCATATTTTCTGTTATTGGATTTTGGCATTTTGAGGAATTCGTTTTACGATTGGTATTTCATGTGTGTACCTTCATTACATTCTAGTTGTGTTTCATATACCAGTTGTATTGATGTTGTTTAGTACACACCCAGTACACTTGATTTGGTTTTATATATATTGAGATTTTTGATTTGACTTCGTGCATAGGGGTTACACATGATTTTGACATATGTTTCGACCTAGTTTTCATGCATTTTTGTGCTGTGATTTCGATTTTGATATTCGATGTATGTTTTCGTGCTCCATGTGCACCTGATTAGGATTCTTGCGCATACTTGGCGCACTTGATGCGATTTTGTGCACACCAGATGCACTAAATCGGGGTTTTGTGCAGATTAGATGCACCTGATTTTGAGTCGTGCATGCCCGTTGCACTTGACAGATGTTTTTGGTGCACACCTGTTGCACTTAGTTTTGTTTTGTGGGTATTCATGGTTTCTGCATTTGGTTTCGATTTCAGTGCGCACCGGACGCACATGACATTTTATTGATGTGATTGGGGTTGATTTCAGTTTGAGCAGTATATTTTCATAATCATTATTATTTGATTTAGTAACCAGGCGGGACGTGTATGTTAAATAAAAGATATATATATATATTATATATCTATTTTTTTTTAAAAAATAAACGTCCGCTACTTATGCCGTAACACGTGCATCACATGGCAATTTTCAAAAAGGGGGTTTGCATATTTCCTTATCCGGATATTTGTACGGTTTCACTATGATGCACACTATATATAAGTTATAGATTGATGTATATTATAATAGTTTTTATATTGGGTTATGATATTTTATTCTCGCCATAACTCCGATGATTGCATTATGCTTGACGGAGTTGATTTTTGTTATGTGTTGATGATTTCGGAGCCCCGACGATTTCAGTGTTTTGCTAAATGTTTTAGTATTTGGAGGGGGAGTTTTAATTTAAATTCGGGGACCGAATTTCTTAAAGGGGGGAAGATTGTAACATTTTAAAGATAATTAAATAAATAATTAAATGAATAAAATTGTTTAAGTGAATTTTAGGATTTTCGGTAAAGTAAAATGTATTTTTCGTAAAACCAAACCGTGATTGTTTTTCATTATAATTTTAAAAATATCTATTTTAATTATGAAATTACTAGTAAATGGTGTTTATTTATCCAATTATAAATTTTTAGTTTAATAAAATATTTTTCCTAAATTAATTATTTTAAATATTAACATAAGCCTTATTTTTACACTAAATTAGTATAAATTACAAATTTAAAAGGTTTTAATTTGTAAAAGTGAGCCATGGCATATTATAATTTAGTGTTTATCATGCAAAATTTATTTGCAAATTTTTCCTAATTTCTAGAGCTTTCTTGAGTTGCTATAGTAAATAAATAAATAAATAAATAAATAAGCATGAAAAGACTTTTTATGATGTTTCTTCTCTTGAAACTTCTACACACTTTTTCCACTCTCTTCTTTCTCTCACTCCCCTCACTTAGGCCGGCCACAACCTCCCCATGGCTGCCCCCCCCATTTTCCACCTCATTTTTATTCAAAAATCATCAAAAATACATCAAAAATTCATTTAAAATTCCACAAAATCATATATATTTTCTACCCTTCTATTCTTACTCATTTTTACATGGATTTTGGAGATGGAAAGCATGTATTTTTGAGGCTCATTTTCAAGTTTGGACATGAGGTTGTGGAGGTATAAATCCTTCTCTTTTATTTTATTTTTATTAGATATTTCTTTTAAAGCTTAATTAGATTTAATATATTAATTCTATTTACTACTTTTAAAATTCAATTTAGGGTTTGAAAAAGCAAGTTGTGATTTTTATTAATTAATGAGGGTTATAATCACTAGTTTAACATATTTAAAAGTTGAAATTCTTATAGGGATGATATGTTGTAAATTGTTAACCTAAAATTGATTTAATTATACTTTTTAGCTAACTAGTTTTTTATAAAATATGTATATGGATAATATAAAATTCCAATTAAGATTTCTATCATTAGATTGTAGTTTTAGTAAGCATATTAGCATGTTAATGGAAAGAAAAAAAAACTTAGTTTGATCACTAGATTCATTTGATAATTGGAAAATAGTAATAAAATGCTATTATTTTGTTAACTAGATTTTGGAAAATTCTAAATAAAAGGGATTTAAAATATAATCATGGTTTCATTATATCATTATCATCATGAATTGTAGTTTAAGAAATTAATTCATGCAAATTCATGTTTTGTGGTGGAATTGTGGTATTTTGGTTGAAAGATGTTGAAAATTGCTAATGGTTGCAAACTTGAAATTTGAAACTAATGCAAAATTGTGTAATAAAAATATAGTAAGGGGTTGTATAGTCTAGTTATGCCAATTGATGAGTTTTATGACCATTGGTTTCATTTAGATGTCAAGCTTTGATGAAAAACGGTAAATTGGCATTTTCGGGTTTTACGAAATCGGGTGATTTGATGGATTTCAGTGTTTCGATGAATTAAATCATACTTTATATTATAAGTAGCGAGTTTTCTAAACTACAAGTTGTTTTTTGATCTTTATCTCGATCTATCGGAGTTTGTACACCGATATCGAGTGGTATTTGGATCTGTTGCGTGGACGGGACATAGGTTTTAACATATGCTTGTTTCTTGCATCATTTCGACTTTTGTACATGATTCTAGTTTACGATGCTCTTATATGCTTGCGTTTAGGTACCCCTCACGTGGACTGCGGGCGATGAAGAGAAGGATGGCGACACCGTCTTCGGCAGACATGGACCAGGTGAGTAGATGCATATCTACGGGGGGAAGTCGGGTGGATGGCGTTTAGCACCCCCGCAACGTAGAATAGGAATAGTACTTATTGACTTTAGGAAACCAGACGTGACCCTAGTTGGACCCTAGTATTGACCCTAGGCTGGACTAGACCGATTTAGGAAAACCATATCAGAGGATGAGTACCTTTGAAGAGGTCCGTAGGTTTCAGATAGAAACACACCCACGCACACACTGAAATTCGACATGGGGTACGTGTATGTGTATATATATAGAACTAGGTATAGGTATATTTATATATATATATATAACACGTATAGGTGATTCATTGATGTGATATGGTATCCGAGGTATGATGAAACAGTATTACTGGGCTTGATGCCGTGATTCTTGACCATACAGTCGTAATAAAGTGTTGGCGGATCATTAGAGAATGAGATAATGAACATTAATATATAAATTATAAAGAGTGGTGTGATATTGATGTACATGGGACGCTAGAATAGTACCCGGACTGTAACTTGTGACTGATTACGATATGATATATGTATAACTTGATTACGACATTATATTGGTGTGACCTGATGCCGATATCACATAAGTATGACTTAATCACAATATGATACATATGACATTATACGAATGAGGAGACACCTAGGAGATACTTGACCGTACCCCGATATTGGGATGCCGTAGGATGGATTTTACCATACGAGGCTTAGATTTGATGATCGATCCACACTCTTGATTCGAGGAAGCCGTACTACGTACGTGACGCTATGGAGATAGGATCGCCGACTATTAGAGATATTGATTTAGACCTTAGGTAGACTCTAGTTTCTTACTGACTAGTCTATTAGGTTTAGTTCCTTAGGATGTTAGATGGATACTGGTTTAGGTTCGACTCACATAGTGGTAGTTGTACTCGTATCTCGCAGAGGAGTGGATAATGCACACCTGCATTTACATTCATACTATAATCATCATGGTGCATGTTCTTTTATATGTTGCTATAATCAATATAAACTTTACCTGTTAGGACACCAGCACCATTACCGATGATGCGCATATTCCACGCACACTTATTTGCCGGCTCACACACATCATCATCGGTAATTGCTATGTCACGTACACTTTAGATCATATTATCATTTATTGATTGAATCAGTTAACAACTAAACCGATATAATATTGTGATCACTCTCTGATGTTAGTATAAGACATGATATCATTACTTAGACATTCATGCATTCATATTTTCATGTTGTCATGCAGTATCATGGGCAAATGCCGACACTTATCATATAGTTACTCATGATTTTGAGATTTGGATTTCTATGAGATTTCTGGATTTTTGGGGAAAAACCGCAAAAAGATATAACAACTTCTCTCTCTCCTCTTCTCTTTTTAAAATAAGATGCGGTTTTCTCGTGATGTATGTGTCGTCCACCATGAGTTTTTCATGTTTTCTGTTGGATTTCGAGACCCGATTCGAGGAGTGGATGAACCGTCTCGGGTACATGGTGGGCCCGGTATGGTACCCCGGGGCAAGAAGATCGAGTTGTAGACGATGAGCCTGGCAGGGGAAGGCTACCTACCGGTGATGTCTGGCGCGGCGGATATCCGGAGGATACCGACCGTTGTCGTGATATTTTATGATATGGGCCAATCCGGACTGACGGAGCCCGACATATTGAGACTTGAGATTACATGTGTTGTGTCGATGCTTAACACGGATTTCCATGGATTTCATTGTTGAGATTTCAGATTCTTATACACATTTTACGATGATAACAGCTACAGATTTCTTATACATATATATCTGGATTTCAGGATTTGTTACTTTACATTCATGGTGCATGCATTTCATTTCATATGGCATAGTATTATATGAGGCACTGACACGAACACGGAGTATCTGCACTTACACGTAGTTTTACCTTGCTATTACTAGTTGATTGGGATATAATAGTGTATTATTATGACCTAGGATAGCGTCGTGCATTCGATTTCTTTTCGTAGATGTCTTCTACTCACGAGTTGGCAACTCACCCCCGTTGTGCCAAATTCTTTACAGGTTCGATGTACAGGTTTCCGTGGCAGCTTGTTGGCACATCTTTTCTTCAGGGTGGTTTGCATGGTAGGTTGGTTCACTTGTATCCGAACCACCATTGTACTTTTATTCTTTCATTTGTATCTAGTAAGCTCCATCAACCATACTTGTATTACTTGATAAGTTTATTGGACCAGTCTTTTATTTCGACCTTAGAGTCGCGCATGTATTATTCTGATCTGGTGGTTTTGTTTTGAGTTTTGAGCCTCGCCTACTGGCGTTGTATATTATTGTGCTTGTTGTGGTTGTTCCGCCTGTGGGCGTGATGCTAGCTCCCGTTTTGGGGATGCTTTTTATTGTTTATTCATATTATACTTGTGGTACCCGTTTGGGGGCCATTTTTTACAGAGGAGACTCTGTCGAAATTTTTGGTAAAATCTGCTGATGTTTTTATACTTGTTTTCTTTTCTTTTCTTCTTTTTCTTCTTTTATGGTTTAGATTTCTGGGCTTCGGCTTACTTAGGTTACGTGGCGCCTCTAGACGCTTCGTAAGCTAAGTGCCGGTCACGTTCCGTACTTTCGGGTCGTGACAGTACCTCACCGGGTCCACCATATACCCGCAGACGGTTCATCCGGCTCCTCGAATCGGGTCTCGAAATCCATCTCTTAACCGTGAAAACATCATGGTGGATGACTCATACATCATGAGAAAATCGCAACTTGCATTTTAAAAACAAAGAGAGAGAGAGAGAAGTTTATATATATTCTTGCGGTTTTCTCCCAAATCCGGAAATCTCATGAAAATCCGAATCCAAAAATCAAGAGTAAGTAAACAGTGAATATCGGCATAAAACCCCAAAATACTTCATAACCAATGAATAATAAATATGCAAGAAGTGTCACAATAATGAATACAATGTCTAAACTAGCACAGTAATGATAAGTCGAGACTATCAGCTAACAGGCGATATCAATCAATTAATATTCTCTAAAGTGTACGTGACATGGCAATTACCGATAATGATGTGTGTGAGCCGGAAGGTAAGTGTATGTGGAACATACGCATCATCGGTAATGGTGTTGGTGTCCTGACAGCGTAATTTCAATATTAACATATGAAAACACAATATAAACACGCGATGCGATGCGAACAGTAATAATGTGCGAGAGCTAAGTATACAACATAACAATAAATAATGTGCATTTAAATAAACGAGTCAACAGGTAACTACAGGTCTAAACTAACAGAATAATCAACAGGTATGGAAACCACCTAAATCTGAGTCGATACATATAGTATATAATAGTCGGTGATCCCTCCTCAATAGTATCCCAAACGATACCCTATATAATATGACATCCTCGAGTCAAGAGTGCGGATCTATCATCAATATATAGCTCGTACGGTAAATCCGTCGTACGGCCTCCCAAATCTGGGTACGGGTCAAATATCACCTTTATCTCATTATTCGTCTGGTATCCTTCTAATCATATATCATGATCAGAGGGGTACTGATCTAAGTCTAGTACATACTGATACCATCAATAAATGTATATGCGTGTGTCTGAAATACATCGACTAAAGATCCACTATAACATCATGTCGTATCTTCTAATATGAACCAAATCACATCACCGATCTCATGGCATCATGCCAAATCTCATCGACTTATCTCCAAATACCATATACTATCCTCAATCATCCGCGTATACGTATATGTATATATATATATATATATATATATATAAACCCACGCATCCACATCTATCTATATACATATAACATATACACCCAAACCCATATCCCGTGCGTGTATGTGTATGTGTAACAACCTTACTCTAGGTTTTGCGACTATAAAACCATCTAAATCACTTTCCTCAAATCTCGCTAACACTAACTCATAATCTCCTAACCTTTTCTTGCTAAGTGTTCAATCTCTCCATAACATATAAATGCATATCTTTATCATATCATATCATTTCTTATGACTTTGCGGGGGTGCTATACGCCATCCACCCGACTTCCTCCGTAGATATATATCTACTCACCTGATCTTCGTTTGCCGATGCCGACGTCGCCACGCGCTTGCTCGTCGTCTCGAAGTCCTCGTGGGGGTACCTACATATCATAACACATCGTTTCGCATTAAAATCCAATTCGCAAGTCGAAACGAAACACGAAACACTCATAGGTTAAAACCTATGGTCTAATCGCACAAATTAACCAAATAACACTCGATATCGGCGTACAAACACCGATTGATCGAGAAAAACCCAAACGTACAATTCGTGGTTTCATAACACACTAAACATATATATAAAATATGGTGCAAATCTTCAAAACCAATAAATTGATCAAATCGATTTATTACAAGAAACCTAGTAAGCATCAATTAGCCGTTTTAACACAAAACTTGATGTTTTAACGATTCTAATGGCCACAATGTTCACCAATTATCTTAATTAGGTCACATAAACATCTACTAGATTTTATCACACTAATTTGTATTAATCCAAAAATTTTAGTTTGCAATTTAATCAAATTTTAAAAATTATGAAGCAACGATACACAATTCCACAACTAGATTAGGTTTTGCATGACCTAAAGTGTTAAACTGCACATTATATTGTTAATGATGAGATGAAAACCCTAACCATATTTTAATCTCACATTTTGAATTAATTTCTAAAACCTAGTTTGTTAAAAAACTTAATTTGGAACAAATTTTAAAATACAATTAGCAAACTACAACTAGCTTTGCCTTTACATGACTTAAGATCTTAAATACAACACACAACCATGATCTAATTACCCAAAACCCTAACTAGCAATTATACCCCATTCTAGAATTTCCAAGTTTTGAAATTAAAACCTAATTAAGCATCTAATTAGCTAATAAGGAAGTATTAAAGCAACAATTAAACAATATGGTTAGGATTTATACCTCACAAACCATAGATCTAGCTTGAAACTTAGCCAACCCAAAATGCTCTCTTGCTCCCAAAATCCATGCTTGAATGGCCAAGAAAAAGGGTTAAAGGTTTGATTAGGAGTTAATGGAAATTGGTGAGGTTTTTGCTTTGGATTTTGTTGGAAATTTGGGGTTTTCTTTGCATAAGAAAGAGGAAAAAGTAGGGGGCTGTTGCAGCAGGGACAAGGGGGTTTCGGCCATAATGGTGAGGGGAGAGAGAGAGAGAGGTATATGTGTGTGTTGAAATCGCAAAAGTCAAATAAAACTATACCTCATATATTCAACACCACATCTTGTTTAATGCTTTCATTTAATTTCCTTTTCTTTATTTTTCTCTAGTTGAGGAGTGGGCTCGGCTAAGGGGAGGGGCTGCTGTGTAGGATTGGCAAATGAGGTGGGAAATGTGTGTGTTTTATTTTCCAAGTCAAAATAACCCCCTCCCCCTTTTTACCTTATTTACACAACACACTTCAATAATTCTATTTTGTCAATCCCACACAGCAGCCCCTCCCCTTGGCCGAGCCCACTCCTAAACACGTCTAGAACCAAGAGGAGAACTTTAGGAAAAGAACATGTTACAAACTAGATTCTAGGTTGTCGTGGCTCATAGAATTTATATTATCCCATTCCAATTTGTAATTATCACTAATTAAATGTATTAGTGACGTCTTAAAATAACATTAAATAATTAATTTCGGAAAAAATTTCAGTCAACTAGAAATTTGCAAGCGACTCAAAAAACACCAAATACTAGCAATTACATAGTTAGAATATGTATATTTAAGTCTATGGTGAAAAATAATTATATCTGGGTTTTTACGGAAAACACCAGTTATTTTACCGATTATCCAAAATTTCACCTAAACGATTTTCAAAACGTTACACTTAGTCTAAAATTAGACTAACATATCCTTAACAAACTTTTAAGTTGATCTTAGTCTCAAATGAGATTAACGATTTTTGAACCCAACCCAAACCCAAATCTAAGAAAATACGGATTTGGACTAATCCACGCCTTACGGGCAACAACATAAATTAGTCTCCGTATAGAATCCACGGGCAACCAAAAATGAAACAAACACACACGGCACGAAGTTACTATCTGGAGAAGGAGAAAGTGGTTACCGAGATGCGGTAGCGTAATTAACTGCATTGCTTGCGCCTGCAGGGAAGAGCGTCCCCACAATCAAAACCCCCTCACAATGAGGGGGAATCTGACGAAGTCTGCTACAACAGCCGCATCCGTATAAACCTCCGATACATTGGGCCATAAATCAACTTGGCATCTTCGGAGAGGTGGACGGATAAAACCCAATAGCATCTGCCCCCAAAATTCAGGCCGGACGTCCCAATGTCCCGGTCGCGTCTTTCGGCGGAGAACAGATTCTGGCATACCCGGTGGGACCTTTTCCTATTTCCACTCCATACTTCGTGTGTCGTGTTTCGTGAACGAATCGCGGTTTGCTATGGTTGCCCCTGGATTCGAGGTACTATGATTGGGTGTCTTGCTTCGTGCAGAAAACAGAAGATCAATGGCTTTCAACTGCACAAACTGCAACAATTGCTACAACTCCAACTCTGTCCTTGCGGGAGGACTGACCTATGGGCCTCAAGCGGCCTCCGTTTTCACGATGCCAGTGGAACAGGTGATGCAAGCCACCACTGGGCTGTTCTTTGGGACCATGCTCCCACCAATGAGCTTCAATGCCCCTGTACCATCGCAAGAAGCTCAGAAAAAGTCGGTCTTTGATCGGTTCACAACTACCGCGGCCCCTTTCAACAGGTCGCCCAAATTCAGCGCCTCAATCTTTGACAGACTAGGCCAAAGCTCAGGTGGGCCCGTGAAAAAGCCTGCAATACCAGAAGGGGTTATCCCGAAGTGGATATCCATTCCTGCTCCTGAAGTCCTCAAAGAGGCTTCTCCTGTTAAGGGGTCGGTCTTCATAAGACTGGCCATTCCGATTCCCACTCCAAGAGAAATCGCTAAGGCTGCTTCCCCTGCTCAGAAGTCTGCCTTCAACAGGTTGGCCATCCCCACTCAACGGACGTCAGTTTTCAATTGGCTGGCACCAACGGAAACCCTTCACCATGACAGGGGGCATGATGAAGCCACCCCCGTAACTGAGATAATCCTGATTGCAAGGCATGCTCGCCGTCGCCACTGGCGCCGAGTGAGGAAATCTAGGGGCAGCTCTCCCTCTGGACTGATTCCACCACCTCTGATGATGGAAATTGAGGCTGCTGTTCGAACTGGGAATAGCTTTGAACCACTTAACAGGGTGCGCAAAAACTCGCCAACCACCGTGCTAAAAAGATCTCCTCCTCCTATAGAGAACGTTATAAAGGCGAAGCCAGAGCAGCCCCCTCAACGGCTGTCCTCTAAAATTCACAAGGTTTGGCGACAAGTCCAAGACTCGGTGATCAATCAAGACTACTCCCGCCGACCGAAGAAGATGAAAGTTCGGCAAGAGAAGGACCACCCTGTCGTACTACAGAAGGGGTCGTCTACTTGGGTGCCCGCTGCAACGGCCCCCTCGGCTTCGACCACTCACAAAAGAAGAAGGCCGGAGAAAATCCCCGTGTCTGCAACGAATCTAAAGGGTACTGAACCTAAATGCCCAGGTCTGGGGCATGGTGATGTACACTGTTTATATGGCTTCCGGAAAAGAGGAAAGCCGTGCTTCTACGGGTCACCGACAACTCACCCGATCCGTAACAAAGGCTCAGGAGAAACAACAGCAAAAACTCTAAGAGATGCTAATGAAGATGGCCGTACTCACTCGGCCAAAAGAAAGCCGAGAAACATCGTCGAAGCAGTGTCAGGAGCAGGAAACCGATGCCGAGTTCCTCCGCAGAATCCTCGAGAAGAAAGACAAAGAGGCCGTGGAACAAGCGTCCAACATAAAACAAATGGCGCTTTTATTCCAAGATATGGTTGGGTTGATGATACAGCCGGATTCTCCAGTTGAAGTCCCCCCAATTATCCTTGAAGACGACAGAGGGGAGACATCGAACCCTCTTCCGGCTCTATAAGCAGCCAAAGAGGAGACGATCTCCAAAGCCTCCCTGGATGACTATATCGCTCAACAGATACGAGCTCATCAGGCGAGCGAAGCGGCCGGCAAAATTTTTAAGACTCGACGACCCTATCCGGGTTAGTACGACCGAATAAAGTACCCGCCGGGATATACGATCCCTAAATTCCATGTATATAAGGGGACGGGGAATCCACACCAGCACGTTGCTCAATTCAGGGCTCTATGCGGCAACACTGGGGGTGACGACAAACTGCTGCTTCGCCAGTTTGTTGGCAGCTTGTTGGAGACAGCGTTTGAATGGTAATCTGAGCTCCTAAACGACTCCGTTAAGACATTCGCAGAAATGGAGTTACTGTTTACACAAAGGTTCGCAAGCGCTAGTGAACGCACCCCAATCACGACATTAATTAATGCCAGGGTGAAGCCAGGCGAAACATGGGTTCAGTACACGATACGGTGGCGGAATCTATGGTCGAAGTGCGAACAGCGCATAAAAGAGGCTCCTGCAGTAGGCATGTTAGTGGGTACCCTCGATCCGCAGGCGACCATATCCCAGTTCATGATGTTTTTCAAGCCAACTACCTTCTAGGCCTTGATTGACAAACTGGCCCAAATGGATCAGATGGGCCATAGACCGTCTTCCTCGAAAATGGAGCCTCAAAACGAAAAGGGGAAGGGGAAAGCGACCTTCGTTGCCAATGCTCAACAGCAGCCTAGTAGTCCAAAACCAGCTGATCGCCAAAGTGATAGACAGCGACTCTTCAATGAGATGCTAAAACGCCCTTATTCGTTTCCTCGGGATAAAACGAGAAGACTGTTCGAGTTGGCGGTGCGCAACAGGCTCATCACCTTACCAGATCCGAAACGCCCACTATAGCCCGGTGATTGATCGTCTCTTTTTGTATCGTGAATTTGTATGGAATGAAAAGTAATCACAATCCAAAATATTTGTAAAACCGCAATCAATTAACGGTGTCGATGTAGCGAGTTAATGAATATGGATCGTCCACAGGGAAAGTGTGATTTGATCGATCTTGTTTTAGTTGTGTTGGAAATTATAATATAAAAGAAAATTGATTCAAGATATATAATATTTGATTTCAAGAAACATCAAGAAAATAGATCTAGAATCAAGAGATGGTAGAAATGAAGAGAATATCCAAATTGTTCGAGTTATCAAGATTTGTAGAGAGGCTTGTCGGAATCAATTGAATCGATAGTGATGATTGATGCTTTTAATTACAAATTCTTATCTATTGAAGATTTGTTGCTAGATCGATGACAATCAACGAGGTTTAGGGATCTATTGAAGAAACTAGGGTTTCTTTATCCTCATCCCTTGTCCTTTCGTTAATTAGCATTCAAAATCTAGCCTCTAAGAAATTCAATAATCGATTGTTGATCTCTAATTTAGAGTGAAAACATTCAAGAAAGCATCTCGCTCAAAACTAGTTCATCTTTGATTCAATTTCCTAGGGTTTACAAAACTCATAAGACTTAAGAATCGTTCAAGAATTCATCAACATCATCTACCTATTCTTTCGATTCCGATGCAAGCGGAGTTTACTCACACATAATTATAAAGCAATCAAGAACTAAGAATATCATAATGCGCGAGTGAATAGAAAGCAAGAATAAAGATTGTCACCTCTTATTATTCGATGTTTCGTTACAATACACTCAAAGACTACAAGAATTGAGGAAGAACTAAATCATCGAAGTAGCTTCGCATTGTCTTCTTGAGTCGCGGATCGTCTTGGATCTCTTGCTCGGATGAAGATCGGCGTTGCTTCAAAAGGCTCATTGGATGCTTGCTCGATTTGGTACTCGATGATCTTGATTTTGATCAAATTGTGTCACTCAATTTGTTTTAGAATTGATTTGGATCTCAATATTCAACAACCCTTATTGTGTAACCTCAAAACCCAAGATCTAGATCACTTTTTATAACCACATCATTTGAATCTTCCATTCAAAGCTAGGTTGTTAGAGAGAGTCTTCAAGAAGAAGTTAGTTGGAGGGAATATTCTAGAATAAGGTATATTCTAGGATAAGGTTGTTAGGCCGAGCCTTCTGGATAAAGCCACGTGCTATTTTAGGAGTCTTCTGGAAGCTAGGCCATTACTGGAAGGAATGTGGGGAAACTTGAAGTGCTGACGTGTCCATCAAGCCGCGGATCCACGGCAACTCGGCCGACTCGGCCGCTGATCCGCGGCCATCTAGTGGGCTTCCTGCATGATTTCTCTGGGCTGTTATGTGTTGGCTTTTTGGCACTTTATGGGATGCTTGGAATCTTTTTATTCTTTCTTGTTTACTGCGAGATCACAAGTCTTGGACTTGGTGTATTTTTATCAGCACTTTTATGATTCCGGCTCTTTTACCTGGAGAATTTCCTGCACACAATCTCGAGACAAGAATTGATATATACAGATCAATGCAATTAGTAATAAACACGTAATTTCCCTTTAGAATGTCGATTATAACTATAACACAGGTTATTTGGTATTTTCCATATGAATTCGTAATCTGTGTTATAATTACAATAAACACCTATATATGAATTATAAGAGTAGCGAAATTAACGTGTTGAGAATGCACTATTTTCGACTGCTCAAATTCCCCCAAACTTAATTTTGGTCGTCTCGAGCAAACATATTTATTTTAAAAAGAAGGAGAAAATAAAGAAAGAGAAAAACTAACTAGCACACTTTCGTAGGCAACACGATTGTACTGAGCACGTGTAACAAGCCTTTAAATCTCTAGGTGTCCCTAGTAGGAGGAGTGTTGTCTCCTGAGGGTTTTCAGTTGATTGCACCCACAAAATCTGTAACGACCGTGTTTTCTAATACCTAATAAAACATATTTTATTTAAATTTCCAATTTCAAATAATTATTTACGTGTTTCGTTGATAGAAGAATAATTTTTAAAATAATGTTAATAATTTTCATAGCATTGAATAGGATTAAAGGAATTTTCTAAAATCTATTTATTGTTTTTATAGGCTTAAAATGTTTTAGTAAGATTTTATAACGCCTTAAAATAATCTACATATTTTTATTATCGATTAAAATAATTAATTTGTAATTAAAAATATATCAAGGATGAACTAGATATTATATAATTTTAATAACTAGCTAAAAACGTTAGGAATGGGATATATTATTTATTTTGCCCAAAATTATTTTTATACTAAAGATAACAATAAAACATAATTTCTGAAATTTTTCCCATAATTTTTCCGTATTTTGAAACATTTTTACCAAATTTTTTAAAGACAAATCAATATTTTTAAATAATCTGCTGATTTTATTTTTATTAATTTTTATATTAAAATTAATTTAAACACCCTTGTTCCTGGACCGTTGGATCATAAGATCCAACGGCCCAGAACCCGCCGACCCGTCCACGTGGTGGGGACCACGTGAAAACGCGAGGTCTCCTCTCGCGTGACGTGTGGCGCGGCGGCGGCGCGATCTCGGCCGTTGGATCTTGATCCAACTGCTGAGGAGAAGAGGCGGCGGGCGCAATCATCAACAGATGATTCGCAAATCATTGGCCGGCGTGATTTTCCGTGTAATTTAACGATTTTTTTGGATTTTCTTGTTGCCATTTGAACCCTATAAATAGACATCTTCAAACCTAAATTTCTCACACCTCAGAACTCCAAAAATTCTGAAAAAAATACCGGTGCCTTCGTATCGACGACGCCGACACTACGGCTCCACCCAATTGCCGAGGAAAAATTGGAGCGCGGAGCTTTTGAGGAGTTTTGCACCAGCCTACGTCTTCAACCATTCACGTCTAAACAAAGGTAGGATCTGCCTCTCTCCCCTTTTCCTGTCACCTTCTTTCTCAATAACCTAGTTCCAACTTATAATCATCAATCCATATTTAAAAAGTTGTTATAATATTTGTGAATACCTATTCCTTGTACCCTCAATAATGATAATGTTAACCCATATTTTAAAACGGTGTTTAATTGCCTCTGTACACAAAAGTATATTGCACACCCATAATACCTGGAATCTGATATACTATTTTCACCTCTGACATACCCATACTATAAAAATGATCTCGAAATAGGTTACTTCCACAAAATACCCTCGTTTAATTAAACTATTATATTTGTTTAAAATATCCATAAGAGATAAGAGATGCGAAATAAATATTTTAGATATGACATTTTACTTACACTTTTTCATCAACCACTATAATATTGTTAAACCCCCTCAACCTTTTTAAAGAAGAAAATATTAAATTTAAATAACGATATCTTTTCAAAGGGAATATTTAGTATCTTTTAAAAGATAATTTTAAAATAACACTAATCTAGGACAAGAGAAAGGTTGTAGGCATCGATCGTTTATCTAAACCAGACTTTGTGGTGCCTAGGCTAGACAAGTGAGAAAGGTAACTTTAAAAGGCCCGTCTCACGGTGATTCGTGAGCGGATCCCTCCTTTCCTTACTTGTGCTTACCTGGCCACAATTGGCGGTGAAGAGGCGATTTGAGGACCTCACAACTTGTCCTTTTTGAATATTAGGAGCAGTCTAGATTTTCAAATAAAAACCTCTTGCAAAAGATTTTCAAATAAACACCACAACCTTTTATCGAAAGGATATTTTCCGTAAAACATTATGTTTTTCCAAAATAATAAATATCCAAAATATCATGGTTTTTCTTAGAAGTAATAAACGATAATTAAACACTATTATTCTTTTTAACTAAGTTTTCTCTAAGATGACACGAAGTACTTTACAAACTCTAGAAATTAAAACGAGTGGTTGTGGAAGGCCATATTAAACGAGATCGGTACTTTTTAAATTACAGTATATGACAACATGACATATACAAAACATGATACGGTTAGGGTTAGAATGCACGGACCTAGGTATGGAATACTTATGAAGATCCCGATATTCCGGGTGAACAGTCCAAAGTGTGGACGACTATACAAATATGAAGATCCCGATATTCCGGGTGAACAGTCCAAAATGTGGACGACTATACAATGTGGAAATTCCATGCCTAGAAGTATACGCACTAACTCTAGACCTCTACACTGAATAACGGGGATGGGTAATTTGATTAGGCAAGGAGATTCGGAACTCGGATTCCCTTACTACTAGATCATGATCCCGGGAAGTGAAACGGTACATTTCACTTCCCCAATTGTTGTTCCATGGCCACAACGGAATAATCGCGAGTACCCGGACCCTTGTTTAGCAAACTAATACGAACTTTTACCTTCACCTATACTTCCTACATATAATTTACAACATAATCATATATACCTCTCTTCAAAATGTCTTAAATTTGTGCATTTCAAACATTTACACCCCTTACTTTACGTCTACATGCATATATCATACTCTTATATACACATGTTCATTTTTACACTCCTATTTCTTTATGAGGCAATCCTACCCGAGTATAACTCGCTGACGGACCTTCTCTTTTTCTCTTTTGCAATGTCCGTTAGATGGGAATGAGTTTTATGATGAAGATCTTGGCGAGGAACCGACTAACGAAGATTATGCAGAGTAGGCATCGGAGGATTAATTAGTTTCTTGGTCGTCCACTTGTTTAGGGCTTTGTTTCTTTGATGTAATTAAACCAATTAGTTTTCTTTGCTTTTCTTTTCTCTGGGAATGTAATAAAGTTGGTTAATGGAAATAAAATGCCTTTCGCTTTTATTGTTTTATTTTGGTACACACCCTGCATACTATGATTATTCTTACGCTTAACGTAACTGTATTGAATAGACCACCTTCAATAAAGTTAGGTTGCGGACCGTGCCACGCCACTATTCACCTTCTTTTGGGAAGTGGGGCGTGACAAAATCCCATAATAAAAGGAAGACTGTGAAATTTACATATAAAGATAAGAACTATAAAAGAAAGACTTTGAAAATTAGAGTTTCCAACTAATACTAGCTTTTCGGTTATCATGAGCCATATCTTAATAGTCATGAAAAAATGTTAGAAATCACATCATCCCTTAATAAAACATCGTCTTTATTATTCATTCCTACCTTTCTTCCAAACATCGATCATATAACCCTACGTGTGTGTAAAAGAACATCCCTACACTCGGAGAATGCAAATCAAGCTATCATACTCTTGTCTATCTACCTCAGTACTTTTTAATCGATGAATATTAGATGGAATTTGCTCACACATTTTTCATGCGACCGTTAATACTTCTTGAGGTACTAACCGACCGATTACTCATGTGCTTGCTGAATAGGTGTATTCAATATTTTCCTCGTCTTGCAACACCTAAGGCTTAGCAGTGACTCATAAACCAGTTGGTCTAAAGCACTAGGTGATGAAGCACCCTCGCTATATTTTTTTATTGCTGCCTTGGTAATAACAAAACCAGTGTTCATTTTTCTTTTCACCGTTTTATCTTTTATTTTCCATTTATTATTTCCTTCATATTTTGGCTTTAAGACAAGAGCATTTCAAGGTATCCTCTACTATCCCGAGTTTCAAGACGTGTGTAAGTGCGAATAGTAGGGTATCAACATTCAAATGTTTGGCTTCCAGAATAAAAACTATTTTTCAGACTTATTTTTATCCTCATATTAGTGACTTCTTTCATCATACTAACCCTTGGGATAACGGCTCATAACTACTTATTACTAGTTTCGTTTAAGAAAACTTTTAACTTTCTTGGTTTTCTTAAACTTTTCTAATCTTTTGGATGTAATTTTTCACTATCTATTATAAAATTAAATATTTTTATCTTTTGAATTTTAAATTTTTTATATGTTTTAAAAGTTTTGTGCTTATGCAAAGTATGATGCAAAATGATGCGCAAATAAGCACAAACCTCCCCCAAACTTGTTTTCAATAGTTTCCTCACTGTTGTCTTCTACTAAAGCTCAAGAAACCTGTAAACTTGGGAGGGAAAAATTTGTTAAAGGGGACATGAAATATGATTGTGGAAAATCTCCCCCAAACTTATTTTTTTATTTATGTACAAAAACTTTTATGATTTTGTTATATATATATATTTTTATATTTTTCTAAAATTTATTTACAAATTGACTCACCTCCATTCTAAAGATGTGACAAAATTACCAAGTCATGGAGGTGAGGTGGAGGAAAATTAGTCATTATAAAGAGGCTCCTGTAAAAACAGGAGCTCTTCCGAGGGGTCAGTGGAAAAGTATGGTTTTAGTCTATGACCATTTACTTTGAAAATCGTACCGTTTTCAACATTTTCAAGCTCAACTGCCCCGTGCGTGTATACATACCGCACAACAAAAGGTCCTTTCCACCGAGATTTTAGTTTACCCGCATGAAGATGGTGTCGTGAATCATAAAGAAGGCATTGTTGACCAGATGTAAAAGTTTTTCTCAAAATATTTTTATCGTGAAATACCTTAGTCCGATTCTTTACAGTTACAACATTATCATAAGCTTCACCGCGGAGTTCGCTTAGCTCATTTAATTGCAGCTTCCGAAAGTTGCAGGCTTGATTTAAGTCAAAGTTAAGTTTTCTAATGGCCCACATTGCTTTGTGCTCAATCTCGACCGGAAGGTGACAAGCATTTCCAAACACTAGTCTATATGTAGACATACCTAGATCGATTTTATATGCGTACGGAATGCCCAAAGAGCATCCGTTAATTTGGTTGACCAATCTTTTCGATTTTTAGAAACTGTCTTCTCCAAAATTTGTTTGATTTGTCTGTTTGAAATCTCAGCTTGCCCGCTCGTTTGGGGATGATAGGGTGTGGAAAGTTTGTGGTTGATTGCATATTTCCGCATTAAAGTCTCGAAAGACCGATTGCAGAAATGTGTCCCGTTATCGCTAATGATAGCTCGTGGGTGTCCAAATCGCGAAAAGATGTTTTCTTTTAAGAACCTAATGACAACCTTTTGTCATTAGTGCGACAAGGAGTAGCTTCAACCCACTTCGAGACGTAATTAACCGCAAACAATATGTACAGATTCCTGAAAGAGTTGGGAAAAGGACCCATAAAGTCTATACCCAAAACGTCAAAAATTTCAACCACCAAGATGGGTTGAAGTGGAATCTCATTTCTTCAAGAAATCCTACCCGTGTGTTGACACTGTGCACAGGTTTTGCAATGATCTAATGAGTCTTTGAACAAAGTCGGCCAATAAAAACCGCATTGTAAAACCTTCTCCGCCGTCTTTTGAGAACCGAAATGACCCCCGTATGCCTGATCATGAAAAAAAGATAGAACACTCTTGAATTCATCATTTGGGACACACCTGCGAATGATATGTTCAGGACAATACTTAAACAGATATGGTTCATCCTTGTAAAAATATTTTACTTGGGATAGAAATCGATATTTGTCATGTCTCGACCACTCACGGGGAATAAGTCCCATAGTAAGATAATTCACAATATCCCCGAACCAAGGTTCAGTGGATACTTTCAAGATTTGTTCGTCTGGAAAAGAATCATTGATCGGCAGGGTCACAGGTGAAGAAGAGATGCGCGAAAGATGGTCGGCTACAACGTTTTCACATCCTTTCTTATCTTTAATAACAAGATCAAATTCTTGTAATAGAAAGATCCAACGTATTAGCCTACCTTTAGCATCCTTCTTCGCCAAAAGATGTTTCAAGGCGGAGTGGTCAGTGTACACAACAATTGGTGAGCCAATCAAGTAAGGCCTGAATTTTTCTAATGCAAATACAACTGCTAAAAGTTATTTTCCAGGAGTTGTATAACTAATTTGAGCATCGTTCAGGGTCTTACTTGCATAATAGATCACGTGTGGCGTCTTTTCAATGTGCTATCCTAAGACTGCACCAACTACAAAATCTGATGCATTACACATAAGCTCAAACGGGTGATTCCAATTTGGAGATGATAAAACGGGGGCTGTAGTGAGAGAGTGTTTGAGTGAGTCAAATGCTGCCTCACAATCCGAGTCAAAGTGAAAGGTTGCGTCCTTAGCCAAGAGAAGAGTTAAGGGTCTAGCAATTTTTCTAAAATCCTTAATGAATCTCCTGTAAAAGCCTGCATGGCCAAGAAAAGATCGTGTATCCTTGACGCATTTAGGATGAGGAAGGTTTTGAATGACATCTATTTTAGCTTTGTCAACCTCAATGCCTTTTCGTGAAATAACATGTCCAAGCACAATTCCCTCTTGAACCATGAAATGGCATTTTTCCCAATTCAAGGTTAAGTTCTTCTCTTTACAACGAGTAAGAACTGCGTCAAGATGTGATAGGCAGTCAGCAAAAGAATCTCCAAATATCGAGAAATCGTCCATGAAAATCTTCAAAAAATTCTCGACCATGTCCGAGAATATCCCCATCATACACCGCTGAAATGTAGCGGGAGCATTGCATAACCCCAAGGGCATGCGACTATAAGCAAAAGTACCAAAAGAACAAGTAAATGTGGTTTTTTCTTGATCCTTTTTGGCAATAGGGACCTGGTTATAGCCAGAGTATCCGTCCATGAAGAAGTAATAATCTCGTCCAGCTAAGCGTTCTAGCATTTGGTCAATAAAAGGTAAAGGAAAGTGGTTTTTCCTTGTTGCGGCATTGAGTTTTCTATAATCAATACATACACGCCACCCAGTTTGAGTGCGTGTCTGGATTAACTCATTTGCCTCATTTGTTACGGCCGTGATGCCAGATTTCTTAGGGACGACATGAATTGGACTTACCCATTGGCTATCGGAGATTGGGTAAATGATACCATTGTCAAAGCATTTGACGATCTCTTTCTTGACCGCATCCTTCATGACGGGGTTCAACCATCTCTGTGGTTCTCGGGTTGGCTTGGCTTCATCCATCAAATGTATATGATGTTCAACAATCAAGGGACTAATCCCTTTGATGTCAGCCATAGTCCAACCAAACGCCTGCCTATTAGATCTCAATACCGTTAAAAGAGCGTTCTCTTGCTCTGAGGCTAGAGAAGTTGATATGATCACCGGTAATGACTCATTCTCACCTAAATATGCATATTTAAGGTGAGAAGGTAAAAGTTTGAGATCTATGCTGGCGGAGAAACTATAGAAGGTGGTGTCATCGAATGATATTCGGAGTCAAGGAGAAGCTCGTAGCCTCCATAGGATACAGACTCGGAAGGTGATGACTCAAGAGTTTCAGACTCAAGCGAGGAAAATGTGTCCTCACTATGATGTGACAGATCAAACATTGATGTGCTAGTGTCGTCGAGATCTTCAAAGCAAAGTTCATCAACTTCGCAACTTTCGGTAGCAATCTCTTGGACATAACAGGCATCAAGTATGTGAGCAGAGGGTTCAGACGGCTGACTTCCAATTTTATAGATGTTCAGTTCAATTGTCATTTTTTCCAAAAGACAGGTTCATTGAACCATTTCGACAATTAATGACAGCATTGGAAGTGGCAAGGAATGGTCGACCCAGAATCACCGGAATTTGGTTCTATGGGTTCGCTACAGGCTGTGTATCTAAAACAATAAAGTCCACGAGGAATATGAATTCCCCGACTTTAATTAACACATCTTCCAATTCACCCCTAGGTTTGGTGATTGAACGGTCTGCCATTTGGAGAGTGCAATGAGCTGATTTCAACTCTCCAATCCCTAACTGCTCGTAAACAGAATATGGAAGCAGGTTAACACTTGCGCCCAGGTCAAGTAAAGCACGGTTGATGTTTTTACCCCAAATAGAAATCGATATCGTAGGACATCCCGGGACCTTACGTTTCTTTGGTAACTGTGGGGTAAAAGCAGTGCTAACATTATTAGTCATGAAGACCTTTTTCAGCACTTGAGTCTTCCTCTTCCTAGTGCACAAGTCTTTAAGAGTTTTCGCATAAGCGGGGACTTGTTGAATAGCATCTAAGAGAGGGATGTTGATGTTAACCTGTTTGAACATTTCCATAATCTTCTCCATATGTGGACTAGATTTGTTACCCCTTAACCGGTTCAGATAAGGAGTTTTAGCAATCATAGCTGGGTCCAACATTGAAGAAGGTGGTGTGTGTGGAAGTGATCCCAGAATAGGAGCGGGGATCGTCTTTGGTGGAGTAGAAGAGGTATGCTGAGGTGTCGAGCCTAGAGGAAAACGGAGAATAGGCTCGGAAGAAAATGGTGGGGTAGATAAAGTAGGTGTAAAAGTAGAAGTGTGTGTGGAAGGAAAAGTGTCAGCCGGGGTATTATTGATCAATTCTTCATGATTATCAATCTCTTCCCCAACTTGATTATTCAGCACTCTTCGTGATCTCAACGTTGTGATGGCATTCACATTGTAGTGTTGTGAATGCCCAGGATTCGGTAGGGGTTGAGACGGAAGTTTCCCTTTCTCTCTCGCACTCATTTCGGCTTTTAATTGTGCAATTTGAGCTTCTATCGATTTAATACTCTCACCATGGGAGTCAGAGTTTTTCTGGATTTTATCGACAGAAGTCTTTACTTCAGCCGAAACTTGCATGAAATTTTTCAAAATCAAATTCATGGTTTGTGCGAGTGAAGAGGATTCATCAGTACCGGTCAAAGAACTAGAAGGTGCAGAAGTGTTGACCGGATTTTGAAAGTTTGGTGATTGATAGAGGTGCTGAGTCAGTTGAAGTGGTTCTTGTTGTAGTGGAAGAGCCCTTTGGAAATTATTTTGATTTGGAACCGTGTTTTGATTCTGTTGTTGGTTCCAAGCAAAGTTAGGGTGATTCCTCCATCCCTGATTATAAGTAGAAGAATACGGATCGTTTCTAAGTCTCTGTTAGAAAGCAGCATTGGTATGCTCTTGACCTTGAAACGGAGAATTTAAAGGGCATTCATCCGTAAGATGTGATGGATCAGAACAGCATCCACAGACAGTTTTGGAATGTGACATCTGATTTAGGGAGGCTGCTAAAAATTTATGTTCCATAGCTTCGAGTTTCTTTTGCATTGCTATCATTTCAGCTCTAACTCCTATGGAAACATCAATTTGGTGAATGCCACCCCTAGACGATGACTGGTTTACACTCTCCCACTGTAAAGATTTTTCAGTGAAATCTTCTAGAAATCTCCAGGCTTCACCATCATCTTTAGTCATGAAGGTGCCTTGACACATGGATTCAAGGTTCTGTTTAGTGGTAGGATTAGTTCCCTCATATATGATTCTGTACAGATCCCATCTAGGGATTCCATGATGTGGACATTGAACCAACAGATCCTTGAAGCGTTCAAAACACTTCGAGAACGGTTCATTTGGAAGATGGGTAAATTGATTTATTTCGCTACGGACTCGAGCTGTTTTATGATTAGGGTAGAATTTCTTAATGAATGTTGTTACGAATTCTCCCCAGTTCGAAATAGAATGTGCGGCTGTGTTATAAAGCCACTTCTCGGCTATATCGCACATGGTAAATGGGAGAAGACGTAATCTTATAGCATCTACATAAAGCTGTGAAGTACCCATCATTGCGCAGACATTTTCAAATTTGGTAATAAAGACATATGCGTCTTCAGACTCAAGATCGTGATATTTGGGTAAAAGATTGATGTATTGTGGTTTTATTTCAAAGTTGTCCCCATTGGCTGGTGGAATGGTGAGACAGGTCGAAAGAGGACCTCGCATAGGGTAGCATCTCTCTTGGAGAGAAATGCGGGGCGGATTCTGCGCACCTGCGGACGGTGGCGGAGTAGTGTTAAAGAACTTCGATGGAGAACCGTCCATCGAAGTGGGTGTGGTAGGGGGTGTAGAAAAAGTAGACGTAGAATTACCGACTTCGGAGTCGACAGGAAGAACACGGACAAGATGGGCACTAGAATCCCATGTCCAGCCGAGCACGCACTAAATGGTTTAGCACAAGTGGAAGCGTTAAATGATAATTAAGGAAAAGATAAGTTGGTTTTTGGTTTGAAAAATACGGATTTTGAAAAATGCACACAAACAATGCACAAGCAACCCTAAATCTAGTGGTCACCTAGGACAACGCTTTAGACCGCTCCTAGACTTCCAGAAGACAAGTCGCAAGATAGATCCTCTACTGCCTCGTTGGCCCTTCTGTGGCCAGGTAAGTGCCAGGTAAGTGGGAGGTTCTCCACTACGTAAGTAGTGGGCCTAATTAAGTAACCACTTGCCTTAGACACCACAAAAGAAACACGGAAAAGCAATAGATTACCCACGATCTCCTTCTGTCCTAAGTGAGCGCGACAGTCCTTAGAGTCTTGTCAAGATTTTTTTTAGTTGATGAGGATGATGCGGATGCAAGTTTGTGATTTTTGGGGCTGAGGACGGGTAATGAAATCCCGACCTAATCTGAATTTTGGTCGTGCCCCTTAATTTCAATGTTAAAAATGCAAACAACCAAGATCAAACACGCAACAATTTTTTTCTTTTTGCGGCGCTGCGGATTTTTTTTCTTTTTGAAGTATAGTGGTGAGTATTCCCGCATATCACACGGGTGACCCGGGTTCGATCCCCGGCAACGGCGCCATTTGATTGATCGTCTCTTTTTGTATCGTGAATTTGTATGGAATGAAAAGTAATCACAATCAAAAATATTTGTAAAACCGCAATCAATTAACGATGTCGATGTAGCGAGTTAATGAATATGGATCGTCCACAGGGAAAGTGTGATTTGATCGATCTTGTTTTAGTTGTGTTGGAAATTAAAATATAAAAGAAAATTGATTCAAGATTTATAATATTTGATTTCAAGAAACATCAAGAAAATAGATCTAGAATCGAGAAATGGTAGAAATCAAGAGAATATCCAAATTGTTCGAGTTATCAAGATTTGTAGAGAGGCTTATCGAAATCAATTGAATCGATAGTGATGATTGATGCTTTTAATTACAAATTCTTATCTATTGAAGATTTGTCGCTAGATCGATGACAATCAACGAGGTTTAGGGATCTATTGAAGAAACTAGGGTTTCTTCATTCTCATCCCTTGTCCTTTCGTTAATTAGCATTCAAATTCTAGCCTCTACGAAATTCAATAATCGATTGTTGATCTCTAATTTAGAGCGAAAACATTCAAAAAAGCATCTCGCTCAAAACTAGATCATCTTTGATTCAATTTCCTAGGGTTTACAAAACTCATAAGACTTAAGAATCGTTCAAGAATTCATCAACATCATCTACCTATTCTTTCGATTCCGATGCAAGGGGAGTTTACTCACACGTAATTATAATGAAATTAAGAACTAAGAATATCATAATGCGCGAGTGAATAGAAAGAAAGAATAAAGATTGTCACCTTTTATTATTCGATATTTCGTTAGAATACACTCAAAGACTACAAGAATTGAGGAGGAACTAAATCATCGAACTAACTTCGCATTATCTTCTTGAGTCGCGGATCGTCTTGGATCTCTTGCTCAGATGAAGATCGGCGTTGCTTCAAAAGGCTCGTTGGATGCTTGCTCGATTTGGTACTCGATGATCTTGATTTTGATCAAATTGTGTCACCGAATTTGTTTTAGGATTGATTTGGATCTCAATATTCAACAACCCTTATTGTGTAACCTCAAAATCCTAGATCTAAATCTCTTTTTATAACCACCTCATTTGAATCTTCCCTCCAAAGCTAGGTTGTTTGAGAGAGTCTTCTAGAAGAAGTTTGTTTGAAGGAATATTCTAGAATAAGGTATATTCTAGGATAAGGTTGTTAGGCCGAGCCTTCCGGATAAAGCCACGTGCTATTTTAGGAGTCTTCTGGAAGCTAGGCCGTTATAGGAATGAATGTGGGGAAACTTGAAGTGCTAACGTGTCCATCAAGCCGCGGATCCGAGGCAACTCGGCCGACTCGGCCGCGGATCCGCGGCCATCTAGTGGGCTTCCTGCATGATTTCTCTCGGCTGTTATGTGTTGGATTTTTGACACTTTATAGGATGCTTGGAATCTTTTTATTCTTTCTTGTTTGCAGCCAGATCACAAGTCTTGGACTCGGTGTATTTTTTGTACGGTTCCTAGGCACTCTTACAAGGGTTCATAAGGCATCAACCATGCCCGAATAAAAATTTAGACGTGCCGAACAACCCAGAGCCGGGATCTTTGCTAGATTATTAGGGTTTAACATGCAAGTAAACATCTTTACTACTAAGTGTGAAGGATTACAACCTTTGTAGTCCGCTCCTTCGCTTCATAAGCTCCGGGTAGAAGTCCCTTCGCCGCGATCCATGATCTCCCGGACTCAAGAGAGGCTCCACGACTCGAACGATCCATACAAGCTTGTAGTGTTCCTTTTCTCCGATGATCTACGTCGAAGTTGTTATAACTCAAGCTCTCTCACTCTAATGAGGTGAACACCCTAATCTAATGGGCTAGATTAGATGAGGATGATGGAGTAGTATTTATGCATTCTTTTTATATCAAATTCTCACACTTAAACATCACAAAATGAAAACCTAGTAAGCTTTATCAAAGCTCAAGGTTGAAGATGAAGATGAAAAAATGAGTTAAACCTTTTGTGATGAATATATGAATAATAATGCAACCATGGTCAAGGATGACAAGGATAACTCTTGTAGAGAATTAACTAAGGCTAGGGTTTGGTTGGGTTAAAACAATGAGTCATAAGAAAATATCAACCATAATATCTTCTTCATGACAAAAGAAAAGCTTCTAGAAGGTGCAAGAAAGAACTAACCCTAATCAAACCCTAACCATGTTTAATCTCCACAAAACAAGTTGCATTAGTAATCATATCATGTTACAATAATATATATTACATATATATTATATATTTGTAACAAAAGAAAATAATACAATTAATATATATCGCATATATATCAATGTATTATCCGGTGACAAAATGAAATAATAAAGCGAGCCAATATTAGATAATGTATAATACCAAATCATCGAATCAACACTTGATCCGACAATCCGGCTATATCGAATATAACAGACTAATATATCATGTACCGATTCATCGAATCAACACTTGATCCGATGATCCGGCTCATATCTAAATATCGCGAGAAAATAATACGGTATCTCATATCGTATTATCCTCGGTCCTGCACATATCACATATGTGCCCCTACTCCGTTTTGCCTGAGTCAAGAAACCTCTGTGTAGGACTCTAAAGAATCGTCAATACGCCGGTAGCTGGTGATGATCATATCAAACACCCACAAGCTGCAAGCGGTCAGCTAAACATAACAGCCACCCAGGTATTGAGCGATCAGAAGATCAACAAGCAAGCCTGTACATTCTCTTGTGAATCCAATCAGTAACACTCCCGTACAGTCCGGTCTCTTCGTCTGATATATTGCATATCTAGTCTAGGAGTGGTATACGTCAGACCCCAGTAACCGATAAGTCGTGTCGATGTAAGGATCATAACGGGTTGAGAAACTACTGATAACACTTACCCGTAAATCTCTATATCAGCCCTGGCCAGGGACTTCCAGTTATAGCCAATTGAACACAGCACAACAATAACTACCTATACCGGGAGAGACGAATCCCCTCCTATCGCTCATTGCCTCCATGTGATTCGGGACTGCACCCAAAATCCACCGTTTTGCACGCCCTCTTGGACATGATAAGGTCGAAATCAAAGCACAATAGGAATCACACAAGACTCTATGACGATCTTGGGTCTACAGACTACCCTGTACCAGTGTCACCAGAGAACTGCCATCTGACGTGTGGTATATCACCATCTGGGTGTTCTCGGCGAGTCCGTCCAGTGTACCCAGTCTCCACTGAGCACCCGTACACCATCTCTGATGTCAAAACACCGATAGATATGGGATCATCAATCGCCCATCATATAGGTCAAGATGCGTATACGCTAGTCTACTCTGGTGTATCGATGCCCTGTCTCGACACACCCTCGACTAGGAATAGTTATAGGATGTACTCATCGACTACCGTGGCCCCACCAGTATGATCTCATCATAGTCCCAGTAGTCGAGTACAGATCCTAAGGGCTTTATCAACATGTGAGAGTAAGACAGTAAACATATACAAGTCAACATGTTAAGATAAAATGAAACAAAATAGCATACTATCATGACGAGCAAGAAAGTCCTCTTTATATATATCCAAGCATCCATTATAATATACATCATATGTACAACAATGGCCTCTAGGGCATATACATAACTAACAATCTCCCACTCGCACTAAGGCCAGTTGCTGTAGTATCTCATACGTAGCATCCTGAATAATCTCTCAAACTGTATCTGGGGAATGGCCTTTGTGAATGGATCCGCAGTGTTGTCCTTCGTATCTACTCTCCTGACCTCGATCTCCCGGCGATCAACTATCTCCCTGATCAGGTGATACCGCCTCAGAATACGTCTGGACTTTTGATGGGACCTGGGTTCCTTGGCCAACGCCATAGCTCCATTGTTATCGCAATACAGAGGTATTGGATGCTCAATGGATGGAACCACACCAAGTTCACTAATGAACTTCTTTATCAAGACAGCCTCCTTGGCAGCATCGTTGGCAGCGATGTATTCAGCCTCCATCGTCGAGTCTGCAACGGTATCCTATTTGGAACTCTTCCAACATAGCGCCCCTCCATTGAGGTTAAAGACAAATCTCGAGTGCGACTTAGAGTCGTCCTTATCAATTTGGAAGCTGGAATTGGTAAAGGACTCCACCTGGAGTTCTCTGTTACTAGACACCAAGAACATCTCTTTAGTCCTTCGTAAGTACTTGAGAATGTTCTTCACAGCTATCCAGTGATTCTCTCCAGGATCTGCTTGATACCGACTCACTACACTAAGTGAGTATGCTACATCGGGTCTGGTACATAGCATCGCATACATGATAGAGCCTACTGCCGAAGCATAGGGTATCCCTTGCATGCGAGCTCTCCAAATCAGTCTTAGGAGACATCTCTATGGAGAGAGTGAATCCAGAGATTGTGGGTTGGTTCCCACGCTTGGATTCTTCTATACTAAACCTTTTTAGTATGGTGTCAATGTACCTGGATTGGGACAATCCCAGTATCCGTTTAGATCTATCTCTATAGATCATGATTCCCAATATGTAGGAGGCATCACCTAGATCTTTTATTGAGAATCTTTGTGATAAGAAGAGCTTGACTGATTGCAGCATAGGAATATCATTTCCTATCAAGAGTATGTCATCCACGTACAATACGAGGAAGACAACCTTACTCTCTGCTACCTTCTTATAGATACAAGGTTCATCTATATTTTTGATGAAGTCAAACTCTTTGACTACAACATTAAAACAGATGTTCCAACTCCGCGATGCTTGCTTTAACCCATAAATGGATTTAAGCAGCTTGCACACCTTTCCGCTGCTCCCACTATCTACGAAGCCCTCTAGCTGAGTCATGTACATGCACTCTTCTAAATCACCGTTTAGAAAGGCGGTCTTAACATCCATTTGCCGGATTTCTTAGTCATGGTATGCAGCAATGACAAGTAAGATCCAGATGGACTTAAGCATAGCCACTGGTGAAAAGGTTTCGTCATAACCCACACCTGG
The DNA here is from genome assembly GCA_030015575.1 of Agapanthus africanus. Classification (NCBI taxonomy): domain Eukaryota; kingdom Viridiplantae; phylum Streptophyta; class Magnoliopsida; order Asparagales; family Amaryllidaceae; genus Agapanthus; species Agapanthus africanus. Next base: position 139,010,609 of record JASDDO010000010.1, read on the forward strand.
TCGTTGACGAAAACCCTTTGCAACAAGTCTAGCTTTGAAAGTCTCAACTTTTCCATCTACACCAATTTTCTTTTTAAAGATCCACTTGCTCCCAATAGGTTTTACCCCTTCAGGAGCATTTTCCAAAGTCCATACTTTGTTAGTGTACATGGATTCCATCTCAGATCGCATTGCAGCCAGCCATTTCGCAGAGTCACCACTCGTGACGGTCTGCTCGAAACTAGTCGGGTCATCATCTTCCATGATGCAATCCTCGCTTCCACCATCAATGAGAAAACCGTAGTATCTCTCAGGTGGATGAGAAACCCTGCTAGATCGGCAGAGAGGCTGGGGTTCGTCGGGTACTATTGAATCCTCTAGCTCCACTAAATCATCTGTCATAGTTTGTGTTTCTGGAACTTCTTCCAGTTCTACCTCAGAGCCACTAATCTCTTTTGCAAGAAATTCCTTTTCTAAAAAGGTGGCGTGCCGAGAAACAAACACCTTTTTTTCTTCAGCGTGGTAGAAGATATACCCGCGCGAATGTTTGGGATATCCAATAAACTTGCACAGAATAGACCTTGCCCCGAGCTTGTCCGGATTTTGTGTTTTCACATATGCCGGACTACCCCATATCCTAACATAATTAAGATATGGTCTCTTTCTTTTCCATATCTCATATGGAGTGGTTAGCACAGATTTGGTGGGAACCATATTCAATAGGTCTGCAGCTGTCTCCAGTGCATACCCTAAGAAGGAAATAGGTAACTCAGTTGTGCACATCATAGAGCGCACCATATTTAATAGGATGCGATTCCTCCGTTCCGATACACCGTTTTGCTGTGGTGTATAAGGAGGAGTAAGCTGAGAGAGAATACCATTCTCTTTTAGATAATCTAGGAACTCATTGCTCAAGTATTCTCCTCCTCGATTAGATCGAAGGATCTTAATACTTTTGCCCATTTGGTTCTCTACTTCGTGTTTATATTCTCTGAATTTCTCAAAAGCTTCAGACTTGTGTTTTCATCAGGAACACATGCCCGAATCTAAAGAGATCGTGAGTGAATGTAATGAAGTAGGAAGAACCGTTCATGGCATGCGTAGACATAGGACCGCATACATCATTATGTACCAGTCCTAAGAGTTCCGTAACTCTTTCTCCGTGTCCACTTAACGGATTTTTGGTCATTTTGCCTTTGAGACATGAATGGCAAGTATCATAAGATGATAATTCGAACGGATTAAAATATCCATCCTTATGTAACTTAGCTAGTCGTGTCGCATTGATATGACCAAGTCTACAATGCCACAAGAAGGATTCATTCATTTCTGAACTTTTCCTCTTGTGTGTGTTTTGTATATTGAGGACTGTATTTTGATTGAGAATGAATATGCCATTATGTAACGAGCCTGATACAATCAACTTTTGATCTAGGAATATGTTCATAACAATATCCTTTACTACAAAATTATATCCTTCTTTACTTAATAAAGAAACCGATATAATGTTGCACATCATGTTCGGTATATAATAGCACTCATTCAGAATCAGTGTATTACGACTTGGTAATACCTGGTGATATTCGCAAACTGCTTTGGCTATAATACTTGCACCGTTCCTACTTGAACGGAATGATCACCTTTTCCCAGTTCTCTACCTTTACGTAGCCCATGTAACAATTTACATATGTGGGATTCTGATCCGGTATCTAATACCCAGGACGTAGGGTGAACTGAGAAACAGTTCTCAATAACTAACACACCCGAAGAAGGTGCATCAACATGCATGTTCTCCGTTTGGGCGGTGTGAGAATCCAAATATTCTCATATTTCCTGTTCAGTCTTATAACACTTATAAGATAGAACGGATCCAACGTTCCCCTGCTCAGTATAATAAGCGGGTTTAGTCAATACATCCATATTATTATCTTGATTAAGTCCTGACTTGGTCGCTACCTGGAGAGAGAGAGAAGGAAAACACTTTAGCGTATGCTCTTGCAAGATTAGATTGGTTATTATCTTATCTAATTAGGATGTCTCCCACTGTTTTTATCAAATATTCCTTCAAACCCTAAAAGGTAAGATTAGCCGGGATTAATTACACCCTACAATTTCGTCAATCTTTCAGCCAGATCAGTGTCGGTACTTGAGGGAGGTTCCCCGTGCTTTCGCACGGACCTAATTAAAATAAACCTCATTTTCCCAGAGGCATAATCCCGTTAACACCTTTCTAGACACCTACTTGATCGGCTAATTGTCCTGTGTAAAACTCTCCCAGGAGTAACTCTTACTCGCAGTGGGTATCTGTTCATACCAGAATATTGCATTTTATACCGCCCATTCTTACGCTCGTGTGTTTATAGGTAGGTACTTTTAATCCGTGTTTGTTACATGTTTACAGAATACAGGTTTCCGGTACAAATATTGCAAATCAAGATAAAATCTCCACAGTTACGCCAAATACAGAACATCTGTCACTGCAGATAAAAGCCGGGATCCGGTCATCCATATCCGTCCAGTGCCGAGTACCGGTTCCAGATACAAGACATGTGACAGTGGTCATTCGTGTCTGGGACAAGCATAGAGCACGAGGGGGGCTGCACAAGAATCAATGGGTGCGCGGAGCTCGAGGGAGAGAGAAGTCAAAAGTGAAAATGATAATGCAATCTTGGACTTGGATATCTGCTGTTATTCCAGAAGACTTCTGTGCAGTATGAAGATTGCAAACATGAGGAAAAGATAAAACAGGGAAAGCCACCAAAATTGACCACACAACCCCACCACTTGGCCGCGTTTCAGCGGCCAATAGGGGGTATTGGCCGCGGAAACGCGGCCGTACTGGCGCCTCTTCTGATGAAATTTGTGGGGTATTTTTGGTACTTCATTTTATATCAGATGGTTGCCCTAGATTTCCATTCTCCAGCCTATAAATACAGCAGAACTGAGCTCAACCAAGGGTCATTCTTTTGTTCCTCTTTTGTAATCTTTTGTATAGTTTTTCTTCTTCTTCTTCATTCTTTCTCCATGGAAATGTAGTGAGAGCATTGAGTGGATATTAATGAAGATGAGGGTTTTGTATCATTCTCTTTTTGTTTCTTCTTCCCCTTGAGATTCTTGCTTTCTCTTGCTCATTCAACCTCTTCATTGAGCTTGAATGATTAAGGGTTAGTTATCGATCTCAAGGGTCGTATTTTCTTTCATGGAATTAGCATTTCATTTCACATGCGTTCTCTACCCTTCCCTTGATCTTGCAACCTCTTGATTGAGCTTGCAAGTTTAAGGGTTGGCTATTGATCACATGCTTGTCTTGAGTCCTAGTTCCTTGTTCTTTTTACTCGCTTTTTATTACTCGCTTTTTATTACTTGCAATTTATTTCATGCACTTAAATTCCATGCACTTATATTCTTGTAATCTTTTCTTTTCTTTGTTCTTTTCTTTTGTTCTCTTTTGTTCATTTTGTGAATGTTGTATTTATTGTTGTTGTTAAGAATCCATATGATATTGTAAGTTAACATTTCTTTACCAATTCCTTTTCCCGTTATTTTCCATTTGAACTTCGCCCAAACCATACGCAAGCGCCCCGTTAGGCACCCTACCCTGACAAGGTAACGGTGATTCCTAACTGCGACCGGTTGCGTTCGGTTTGGCCGGAGGTGAAAGCAAGAGACAAGAACGGAAGGACAAGGGTAAATAAGCCGTATTCCACGAATACCGCGCTTAAATCCCCTAATCCACGTTGTTGCCGATTGCTTAGCTTCAATTGGTCAAGACTCGGCTCAAAGGTTTTGAGTACGGATTTCTTTAGCTTATAATCTCGTATCTTTTCTTAACAACTTTATACTTGCAAATAAACACATAGGTTAGATCAAACAAACATACAGATTCTTTATTGACTCGTCTAAGACAAGGAAGGTAAAATACAACCATCTCCCTGCGGATCGACCCGTGCTTAACCGGCTAGCTGCAAAGCGACACCGTCCTGATCGCGGTTATACTTTAATTCTTTGAACATCCGACACGCTAAAAGCGTGCGATCAAATGGCGCCGTTGCCGGGGAGACGGTAGCGTATTTTCTTTCTTGTTATTCGGGTTAATATTATTTTTGTATATATAAAAAAAAATAAAAAAATTCTCTTTGTTTTTTTGATAATTCTTGTGGGCAAGTGTGCAGATTTTTGCATATTCGCAAACTGCGATTGTGGGGAGCAAAGTGTGCATTCAAGGCAAAGGTGATTACGAAGTACAGTGCCAAAGATCCGGGTAGTTTGACCCGCGCAAGCGAACCTTTCAAGCTTACCGGATTTGATTCAACGGGGGTTTCCTAACCCAAAAACTTAAACGGTACGCACTTTACTAACACCTTCTTCTCAAATCCGACGCTTCCAATATACTATTCTTTGCAGGATTCTTTGCAAGTTCGCTAGCAAACGCAAAAATTGACTAACCCGTATTTGTTGTAGTGCCGCGCTTAAAATAAAAAAAAACAATTTTTTGATTCTTTATAGAATTTTTATTGAATTGTGCATTGCATCAATTAATACGGACTTAAGGGCAAGCGAACCCCACAAGATACGGTAAAGGATTTCATCACCTTTTCCGTGGCCTACAAATCACGAACTTGCGCATAACGTTTACCCGCACAAATTTTAAAAGAAACTAGAATTTAAGCCTTAAGGACTTCGTGCTCACTAGGAGAAGTTAACTGTGTTTAGAACCTTGCTTAACGGTATATTGTTTACGGGGTGTCTAGGAAAGTGTTAACGGCGAAACCGCCAAAAGAGAAAGGGTTATTTAATTAAGGAACTTCGCGAAAGCGTTGGAAAACCTCCCCTTATCTCTGCACTTACCTGGCCTCGTGATCAGTGTATCTTGAGCCTGTTTCTCGACACAGTTTTACTTCGACAATCAAGTTCTGGAGCAGGTCTAGTTGACCTAGGTTAACCCTAGAACGATTAGGTGTGTGGTATTTTTTGTGTCGTGATTATTTTTGTCCATATTCTTTTTGTGTATATTTCATTCTTTTGTCTATAAAAAAAAAAATAAAAAATATCACATTCTTTTTCCCCTCCTTTTCTCTGCCTTTCTCTCTTTCTCTCTTCATATCATGGGTACTCCACCTCGCAAAACTCTTGCCGAACTTTGGTACCCACAACCAGACATTACTTCCTACGGTTCTTGTTTAGGTCGAACTTTGAACGATCCATCCATGCCAAAAATTTCTTTGAAAGATCGGATAGACGCGTCTAGGACGAACAACTGGACCCCGCAATCCACTTCGTATCAACTGTTTCAAACATTCACACCTTCTTGCGTTGATACCCCTTTTGAAAGTCCAGTTGTAGCCACAAGACCAATGTCTATTGCTGAACGTATTGAACAATCCCGTAGCCGATCTTTCACTCCTTTCACCACTTCAAATTCTTGGGATCAACAATTCCATTCACCTTCTTATCCAAATGTTGATCCTGCTCCTGTCCACCCATTCAATTCCTACCAATCCTACCCTACTTTTGCACCTTCCCTAGACATTACTTCAGAACCGCCATTTGGGAGTTTTCAGTATCCAAACAACTTTGAATCTTTTACTGAAACCCCTTCATAACCCATGTCTAGTCTGGAACAGTCGTTGGAAGACTTTAGGGTAGCGTCAAGCCAACAGATGATGGATTTGAATGCGTCCATGGCCGCTCTTATACAATCTACTGACTCGGTAGCTAGTTTCCAGCTAGCTCCAAATTTTCCAATGTATGAAGAGGCGGTAGGACAGGCTGTGAATTTGAGTGGAGAGAGTGAGATGTACCCCCTTCCAAATCAAACCTACCCGTCCCAAGTTGAATCCCACAACTCTTGTTTTGAAAGTCTATCGAGCGTCCCACATGCTTTATCAATTGAAGATAGAATGATTAATGAGTTGTGCGACTTTGTAGTGTTTGATTTACCTGATTGTGAAGGGTCCCTTCCAAGTGAAACCACACCCAATCCTTTTGACCCCTACACCTCCATCTTAGAACCTGAATTGATTGAAATCCATGCTTTTGATGAGGTGTCTGAAAAAATTGACTTTCACTTGATTAAGGATATTGACGCTGGGACTATTTTGGATGATGAACCTGTAGATTTGACTGAGTTTTTCTCTCCAATTCATCATCCCGAGTCATTAAATGTTTTTCCCGAACAACATATGCGTCTGGACTTTGATGAAATATGCATGGATAAGCTTAACTTTGAGGAGAATTTTGAGGATATTTTTGAGGATGAAACAGTTCTAGATGATGAGTCGGATTTTCTAATTCATCCTGTTCCTTTCACTGACTGTGTACACCCTCCAGAACCCTTAACCGATACCCTTCCTCAACCACCTTCCTCCATCATTTCCATCGTTCCGACCTTGCAAGAACCCGTATCATTTTCACTTCGTATGTCTGGTTTACCAAGTTCGGCGTACCCATGGTTTCTCACGAACCTTGAGGGATTTGACCCCATTTCTCGACGGGTAAATATATTAGCACAATTGCTTTTCATACATCGGTCATCACAAATTGTGCTAATCTATTTACTCCATTTGCACCCTCAAGTTCGTATTCCACTTCTTTTTCCCTTCCGCCATTCTTCTTCCTCTCATATACCGAGACCGTATCCCGCTTCTCTTCGCATACGGTCTCGCGTATTGTCCTTCTCTTTTCTCTACGCCTTCTTCCACCAACCTGTACATTATAGCGATAAAATCTTTGAATGGTTGGTGCTCACTTTTGGCCTGTATAAGGCCTTGTATAGCTTGATACTGTTCTTTCCCCCCCTAAATCCTGAATTTCAACGCTTAACAGTGGAAACACTGTTTTACTTAAGTTTGGGGGGGACACTTTTTTGTATATATTTTTGTTTTCTTTTTTGTTTTGTATATAATTTGTTTCCAGGGAGCGCCGGCAATTTTGACCCTCTTGGTATAGCCTGACAGTGAGGGCACTGTCAAGTTTAAGTTTGGGGATGTGCACGGTAAGCTTTCTTCCTTCGCATTCATATGTATATTTTGCATCTGCATATTAAATCCATAAAATCCATAAAAATCTGAAAATTTTCTAAAAATATAAAAACTTTTTTGTCAAGTTAGCTTGTGGAAGAACTCTGATTCAACATTCGACGGTTTTTGTTTGAAAAAATAGGAATAACTAAATCTTATGTTTATATTTTGAAAACCTGAAAGATAACTCTACTTTGAAGTTAACTATAGCTGATATACGTCTTTACATCACACTACACTTGTCGTGAATTTTGGGAATTACATGACAAGTCTTTCATGTTTAAACTTTTAAACAGATAAATGATTTTCTGAGGATCAAATAGGTTTGTTCTAAAATAAGTAATGTCAAGAATAGTTTATGAAGTAAAGCGAATATGAAGGAATGTTATTGATGCCGTAATTGGAGCTAAGTCTGAAAAATAACCCATCTGAAACTTGATTAGAATGATTACACACCAAACCCACTAAACACGTCTTTTATCCAAAAAAATATTTGAACTGCCGGTTATATCTCCGTTCGTATTAAATCATCTGATTTTCACGTCAAACTGTCTTTTGTTTTTGGACCTAGGTAACTTGAGTAATTAAGTCCGCTGGGGTGTTTCTACACCTAATGCCCTAAAACCAACTGGTTTGGGTGCATTGGCCCAAAGCTCGCTAAGAAGCCTAGAAAGTCCAGTTTAAAACAAAGTCAAGCAAGTGTTCTCTCCGAGTTAAAATTCCTAACGGTTCTTTGTGTGAGAATAATCTTGATAAAAGACAGGCTTTTATAAAAATTTTAGCGGAGATATGAAGGCTTTATTCTATGATAAAGACTATTGCACGTTCACAGAGGTGTGTATGAAATGAAAACAAGAAAAAGGTGGAGTGAAAAATACGACTTAGTTTCCTGTTAAGGAAGATAGAAATTCTGAAGTTGAAACCTTACTGGAAAACGAAACTTGAAAAATGCTTAACTCTTTATAAAACTTATGTGATCCTTTTAAAATTGTTATCTGGGCTTTATTTTGCGACATGATGACTTTATTCGATCTTTCTGGAACTTAACGACACTATTTGCACTGCACGTTAAGACATATAAAATCTGTAGTTAAATAAGAAGCGAGGTGTGAAAAATAAAGGTTCGATAGTCTAGACTTAGGATAATAGAATTGTTATTTTCTGAAACAAAACTTTAGGGTTTGAATCATAGTTATTTTGCAAAACTAGCTTGACCGGATTTTGTGGGTAGTATCCGCTGAAAACCCTCAGGAGACAACACTCCTCCTACTAGGGACACCTAGAGGTTTAACGGCTTGTTGCACGCGCTCAGTGCAATCGTGTTCCCTGCGAAAGTGCGGTTATCATTTTATTTTTGTGAATAATTGGTTTTGCTCGGGACGAGCAAAAGTTAAGTTTGGGGGTATTTGTTCATACCAGAATATTGCATTTTATACCGCCCATTCTTACGCTCGTGTGTTTATAGGTAGGTACTTTTAATCCGTGTTTGTTACATGTTTACAGAATACAGGTTTCCGGTACAAATATTGCAAATCAAGATAAAATCTCCACAGTTACGCCAAATACAGAACATCTGTCACTGCAGATAAAAGCCTGGTTCCGGTCATCCATATCCGTCCAGTGCCGAGTACCGGTTCTAGATACAAGACATGTGACAGTGGTCATTCGTGTCTGGGACAAGCACAGAGCACGAGGGGGCTGCACAAGAATCAATGGGTGCGCGGAGCTCGAGGGAGAGAGAAGTCAAAAGTGAAAATGATAATGCAATCTTAGACTTGGATATCTGCTGTTATTCCAGAAGACTTCTGTGCAGTATGAAGATTGCAAACATGAGGAAAAGATAAAACAGGGAAAGCCACCAAAATTGACCACACAACCCCACCACTTGGCCGCGTTTCAGCGGCCAATAGGGGGTATTGGCCGCGGAAACGCGGCCGTACTGGCGCCTCTTCTGATGAATTTTGGGGGGTATTTTTGGTACTTCATTTTATATCAGATGGTTGCCCTAGATTTCCATTCTCCAGCCTATAAATACAGCAGAACTGAGCTCAACCAAGGGTCATTCTTTTGTTCCTCTTTTGTAATCTTTTGTATAGTTTTTCTTCTTCTTCTTCATTCTTTCTCCATGGAAATGTAGTGAGAGCATTGAGTGGATATTAATGAAGATGAGGGTTTTGTATCATTCTCTTTTTGTTTCTTCTTCCTCTTGAGATTCTTGCTTTCTCTTGCTCATTCAACCTCTTCATTGAGCTTGAATGGTTAAGGGTTAGTTATCGATCTCAAGGGTCGTATTTTCTTTCATGGAATTAGCACTTCATTTCACATGCGTTCTCTACCCTTCCCTTGATCTTGCAACCTCTTGATTGAGCTTGCAAGTTTAAGGGTTGGCTATTGATCACATGCTTGTCTTGAGTCCTAGTTCATTGTTCTTTTTACTCGCTTTTTATTACTCGCTTTTTATTACTTGCAATTTATTTCATGCACTTAAATTCCATGCACTTATATTCTTGTAATCTTTTCTTTTCTTTGTTCTTTTCTTTTGTTCTCTTTTGTTCATTTTGTGAATGTTGTATTTATTGTTGTTGTTAAGAATCCATATGATATTGTAAGTTAACATTTCTTTACCAATTCCTTTTCCCGTTATTTTCCATTTGAACTTCGCCCAAACCATACGCAAGCGCCCCGTTAGGCACCCTACCCTGACAAGGTAACGGTGATTCCTAACCGCGACTGGTTGCGTTTGGTTTGGCCGGAGGTGAAAGCAAGAGACAAGAACGGAAGGACAAGGGTAAATAAGCCGTATTCCACGAATACCGCGCTTAAATCCCCTAATCCACGTTGTTGCCGATTGCTTAGCTTCAATTGGTCAAGACTCGGCTCAAAGGTTTTGAGTACGGATTTCTTTAGCTTATAATCTCGTATCTTTTCTTAACAACTTTATACTTGCAAATAAACACATAGGTTAGATCAAACAAACATACAGATTCTTTATTGACTCGTCTAAGACAAGGAAGGTAAAATACAACCATCTCCCCGCGGATCGACCCGTGCTCAACCGGCTAGCTGCAAAGCGACACCGTCCTGATCGCGGTTATACTTTAATTCTTTGAACATCCGACACGCCAAAAGCGTGCGATCAGTATCGGGATCCAACTATCTCATAGGAGGTATGCAATCTCATTGCAAATTTCAACACTTGAAATTCCCGATAATACTTTTACCCCTAGCGTTCTATGACCTTGACGCAAGCCAACAAACCATAGTCCGCTAGTCAAGTTCAACCCATACATTTCTTGATTGAATCAAACCTACCCGTACGACCCTTGACACAGGCCAACAAAGTCGTACGACTACCCTAATCCAATCTCATCTCATGTTACAGATAAGTATTAGTTAGCTACCGCACACTACGCCTTGACGCAGGCCAACAAACGTAGCACGAATACTAAGTAATATCTATCTGAAATGACGGAGGGCTACGCAGGTTTTTCAGAAAACCTTGAGCGTAATGAACTTGATATCGTCGTAGAATCAAGTGGTTTTTGAAAAGGAGTGTTTTTTAGGCTTTTCTAGTTTCGCTAAAGAGGTCACTCCCGGTGAAGGGATCTCAGCTCTTTCCCCATCGAATAAGGTGCAGGATATATCGTATATACCGCTGTGCAAAGCAAGAACTATAGAAGCTGTCAAAAACTAAACCGCAAGTTTGTAGCATCTGCCAGTTTCTCTAAAGAGGTCACTCCTGGTGAAGGGATCTCGGCTCTTTCCTCATCTAATAAGGTACAGGGTATATCATATATACCGCTATGCAAAGCAAAACTGTAGCTACCCTTTTTATAAAGTTTTAATTCTACAACATCTTTTAGGTTTCTTTTCTTTTATTAATCTCATTAATAAATCCCATCAGCTTATGCTTCCTAAGCATCACAGAAGAAACGAAAGCAGTAATATTTATATATCAGCATATATATATATAGTATAAGCATTCGTCTCAGGCAGTAATATAATCTCATCACAGAACATTGTAGCAGAAGAACATATATGAAATATTAGATATACTAGGATGTCCGTGTTTTTAATACGAGCTGGTATAAAACACAGATTCCACGGTCGTGATGAATAGCCAAACCCACATCCTTAGACCCCTACGAGAGCGGCAAGTAACACTGCCAATTCTAGGGTTAGGAGACCCGGTCTCGACTTCTCGAGATGGCCTCCCTCTAGACCCTAGAACCCGGTTACTTGTGCTCCCCTCCTTGGGTCAACTTAATGCGGAAAAGTAAATAATATACACTGGTGACATCAACCTCATCCCGGAAGTGCCCCAATAAAAGAATATTACATAAAAATGAATTTTACATGAATGAAAATAAAAACCCACATCTCACATAAAACCCCCGGCTATTCAGAACACGACGATCCAATATAACATATCACATTAACACATAATATCTCATATCATCAACGTAAGCAAGTATGCGTATCCCGATTGTCGTTGATGTATAGCAACGAAGCCGGCGATACACCACATACTACGCTTACGGCCACAGAAAAGAAAGTGTAAAACTACAACATTTGGAATCCACAATCACTTTAGACATCGTAAATCCGAAATATCACATACTTCGCATTTCATGCCTAACTATATGAATTCCACATATTGTATCACATTCCAGATAAATAGACAGTATTAAACTTTCCGATCGGATAATCAAATACCCAAGATTTCCTAAATAGCTCAACACTTGAGCGGAGTTCAAATAATCCCAGAATATGTCACAGTACCGATGGTCCAGCCGTAGAAGGGTCAAGCCATTGCCTCACATGTGGCACGCCGTACTGCCCCAAACCCTAAGGTTTAGAGGCGGTTTAGACGGTCACATAATCGAGTTAAGGTTTGTGTTCTTCTAGAGGGTCCACCGCGTTACTTGCACATTTTTCCGAAAGATTTAAACTCAAGAGAAATTCAACACTTGAAAGTTTTTCGCGCCGGGAAAAAGTGAGTTAATGATATCCGTTCGAACATTTTAACAGTTTCTAAATATCCGGAAAACAGAACGAAATTAAACTATCCGATCGAATCAACGATTTCAAAATAATCCCCAGAACACTCAACACTTGAGTCAGATTAAAAATACCTAGATCAACGCAGAAACACCTATGGATGTACCCTGAAGACACGTGCCAGTAATTCCAAAGTATGGCCGCGGAACCGCCGCGGGAAGTAGGTTCCTGCCGCGGTTCCGCGGTGACTTCATGGAATTGTGGGCTCGTATTTCATGGTAATTCTTAGAATTCCCTGCTGATTTTTTAAATTATTTTTAATGCAGAAAAAATCACATTTTAAAAAAATTTTCAGAGAGGGGGTAATTTTCGTTGTTTCGGGATTCGATCGGAGTTTTAACTTCGTATACACGTCGCCTAATGCTCTAGCTAGGCACTGATACCACTGTAGGGTTCCTAGGCACTCTTACAAGGGTTCATAAGGAATCAACCATGCCCGAATAAAAATTTAGACGTGCCGAACAACCCAAAGCCTGGATCTTTGCTAGATTATTAGGGTTTAACATGCAAGTAAACATCTTTACTACTAAGTGTGAGGGATTACAACCTTTGTAGTCCACTCCTTCGCTTCATAAGCTCAGAGTAGAAGTCCCTTCACCGCAATCCACGATCTCCCGGACTCAAGAGAGGCTCCACGACTTGAACGATCCATGCTAGCTTGTAGTGTTCCTTTTCTCTGATGATTTACGTCGAAGTTGCTATAACTCAAGCTATCTCACTCTAATGAGGTGAACACCCTAATCTTATGGGCTAGATTAGATGAGGATGATAAAGTAGTATTTATGCTTTCTTTTTATATCAAATTCTCACAATTAAACATCACAAAATGAAAACCTAGTAAGCTTTCTCAAAGCTCAAGGTTGAAGATGAAGATGAAAAAATGAGTTAAACCTTTTGTGATGAATAATGAAATGAATATATGAATAATAATGCAACCATAGTCAAGGATGACAAGGATAACTCTTGTAGAGAATTAACTAAGGCTAGGGTTTGGTTGGGTTAAAACAATGAGTCATAAGAAAATATCAACCATAATATCTTCTTCATGACAAAAGAAAAGCTTCTAGAAGGTGCAAGAAAGAACTAACCCTAATCAAACCCTAACCATGTTTAATCTCCACAAAACAAGTTGCATTAGTAATCATATCATGTTACAATAATATATATCGCATATATATTATATATTCGTAACAAAAGAAAATAATACAATTAATATATATCGCATATATATCAATGTATTATCCGGTGAGAAAATGAAATAATAAAGCGAGCCAATATTAGATAATGTATAATACAAAATCATCGAATCAACACTCGATCTGACAATCCGGCTATATCGAATATAACCGACTAATATATCATGTACCGATTCATCGATTTAACACTTGATCCGATGACCCGGCTCATATCTAAATATCGCGAGAATATAATACGGTATCTCATATCGTATTATCCTCGGTCCTGTACATATCACATATGTGCCCCTACTCCGTTTTGCCTGAGTCAAGAAACCTCTGTGTAGGACAATAAAGAATCGTCAATACGCCGGTAGCAGGTGATGATCATATCAAACACCCACAAGCTGCAAGCGGTCAGCTAAACGTAACAGCCACCCAGGTATTGAGCGATCAGAAGATCAAAAAGCTTGCTTGTACATTCTCCTGTGAATCCAATCAGTAACACTCCTGTACAGTCCGGTCTCTTCATCTGATATGTTGCATATCTAGTCTAGGGGTGGTATACGTCAGACCCTAGTAACCGATAAGTCGTGTCGATGTGAGGCTCATAACGGGTCGAGAAACTACTGATAACACTTACCAGTAAATCTCTATATCAGCCCTGGCCAGGGACTTCCAGTTATAGCCAATCGAACACAGCACAACATCAACTCCCTATACCGGGAGAGACGAATCCTCTCCTATCGCTCATTGCCTCCATGTGATTTGGGACTGCACCCAAAAGCCACCGTTTTGCACGCCCTCTTGGATGTGGTAAGGTGGAAATCAAAGCATAATGGGAATCATTCAAGACTCTATGATGATCTCGGGTCTACAGACTACCCTGTACCAGTGTCACCAGAGAACTGCCATCTGACGTGTGGTATATCACCATCTGGGAGTACTTGGCGAGTCCGTCCAGTGTACCCAGTCTCCACTGAGCACCCGTACACCATCTCTGATATCAAAACACCGATGGATATGGGATCATCCATCGCCCATCATATGGGTCAAAATGCGTATACGCTAGTCTACTCTGGTGTATCGATGCCCTGTCTCGACACACCCTCGACTAGGAACAGTTATAGGATGTACTCATCGACTACCGTGGCCTCACCAGTATGATCTCATCATAGTCCCAGTAGTCGAGTACAGATCCTAAGGCCTTTATCAACATGTGAGAGTAGGACAGTAAACATATACAAGTCAACATGTTAAGATAAAGTGAAACAAAATAGCATACTATCATGACGAGCAAGAAAGTCCTCTCTTTATATATCCAAGCATCCATTATAATATACATCATATGTACAACAATGGCCTCTATGGCATATACATAACTAGCATTTTTATCAGCACTTTTATGATTCCGGCTCTTTTACCTGGAGAATTTCCTGCACATAATCTCGAGACAAGGATTGATATATACAGATCAATGCAATTAGTAATAAACACGTAATTTCCCTTTAGAATGTCGATTATAACTATAACACAGGTTATTTTGTATTTTCCATATGAATTCGTAATCTGTGTTATAGTTACAATAAACACCTATATATGAATGATAAGAGTAGGGAAATTAACGTGTTGAGAATGCACTATTTTCGACTGATCACCCGGCAACGTCAACAGTCCCAACTACTGCCCCTACCATCGAATAATGGGCCATCCAATCGAAGATTTCTTTGTCTTAAAAAACTGGATTGAGGACCAGTACCAGCAAGGCAAATTCACGTTGTCTGAAAAATGGAGGGTAAACCCACCACAACCACACGCTCCGAAAAAGATGGACACACCGGGGGCATCATGCTCATTTATAGAGGAAGCTCCATGGGAAGTTGTTCTTTCGACAAAAACTAAAAGAATGTTGAAAGATCTCCAAGCATGTCCGGCGATTGGGTGGAAGTGCTCGCTGGAGCCCAAGATTATTGAGGGGATGCTGAAGCCGCGCCCAACGCTGAAAGTTGGTGAAGGTGGACAAAACATTCAGGCTAAGCCTCCAAAGTCTTCAAAGAAAAGGAAGAAGGCCGAGAAGCCCGTCCAACCCGACGATAGCCATACAGGTCTGCAGAAATACATCGATGCACTGGAAGAATATAACCAGAGGGAACAAACCCCAATCACATTGGACGAATTCTTTAAGCATGTTCTTGAGAATGATGCCGATGACGCTGAAGATGGTGATGATTCTTCAGAAGGGCCCGAAGACTATGTGGCGAGCTGCCACATGATCTCTCACTCGATAAATGGCAAAGAAGCTCCTGATGCAGAGAAACTGGGGCAGATCCCGAAGCGGAACTCCCAGAACCGTCAGACAAGATGATTGACATGTTGCTGAACGAGGCCTGTCAAAAGAGCAAAGCTGATCGAGAGCGAGAAATGTCCATATTTGAAAAAGCCAAACGCCGACGGCTGGACAAAAAGGTTGAAGTAACCCAACCGGATGGAAGCACTTCTGCCGCTAGCAAAAGAAGGTTTAAGACAAGGAAGCAGTTCGCTAAAGCTCTGTCGATGGGAATGAAATTGCCACCTTTCAAAGAAGACACTTCAGAAAATACATTCCCCGACGAACTAGATGCACATCCAAACTACTGCTTATACCATCGGAAGATCACACATCCTACCGAGGAATGCATGGCCTTCAAGAATTGGTGGCAGGGATACGTTGCTCATCGGCAGCATTTCAAGCGGATGAAGCGCAAAACGCGTCAAGAGCAGAAGAGCACGATAGATGAGCGCAAAAGAATTGCCGGCAATTGTCACATGGTTGATTCCGGGGAATCGCAAGTTCCCACCTTCGGGAGCGATTCCGATGAAGAAATTGCCCTCTGCCCTCTCTTCAAGGAATTCATCTCCGAAACAGAAGAGATAAAGACCTGCGAGAACATTTAGCTGCGTAATCACACATTACCCGAAAAGAATCTCGGACAAACAAGGGATCGAACAAAAAAGATAAGTGGAAGGAAAAAGTCCCTGAAGATATCGCCCTCAATGACCGAGTTGTCGAAGAGCTGGTAGCCAAGGATCCGCCCAAGAAAAATAAGGTGGATTACGACGTTCTGTCACACCTGAGGAAGATACCCTTGCAGTTAAGCATTCTCGATGCCCTTCTGTTATCTAAAGAGGCGACTGATTCTTTGATCAAGGCACCACAAGAGACCGAGCGGTTTCAAGCTTTTCTTGCCGAAGAAAAGATGAAGGACAAGCTGGAAGAAGTGCACACTGCTGACGTCACTTTCGGTGATGAAGACCTCCTTCTCGGGACGTGCGAGCACAACTGTCCCCTGTATGTCACTGTATACTGCCATGACATCAAGATAGGGAAGATTCTAGTTGACAACGGGTCTTCTGTCAATCTCCAAAATGTGAGGGTACTAAAAGAAATCTGCATGAGCATTCAGCACCTCGCTCGGGATAAAATCACAATCTCCGGGTTCGACTCCCAGTCATCACGGACGCTCGGGTCTGTGATACTGACGTTACACTTTGGGCTACTCATCACCGACATCAAGTTTCATGTCATTGACGCCAACACTTTGCTCGGCAGGCCTTGGTTACACGAAT
This sequence comes from Agapanthus africanus, assembly GCA_030015575.1. Taxonomy (NCBI): domain Eukaryota; kingdom Viridiplantae; phylum Streptophyta; class Magnoliopsida; order Asparagales; family Amaryllidaceae; genus Agapanthus; species Agapanthus africanus. Next base: position 139,027,449 of record JASDDO010000010.1, read on the forward strand.
ACAACATCATCCCTTCTACATAACATCAGTGTATGAAGTATTTCAAGGATGGTCTTGAGTATACCGTGACAGGGGAGCTGAACCCAATCTTCGTGAATGAAGTCTGAAAGTACGAAGATGCAAAGTACTTCATACCAGACTTCGAAGACACGGAAAGATGCCATAAACCGGAGAATAAGCAGAAGGCTATCAGCACTATTCTGGTCCTTGGGAGCGATACCAAGGAGGATGAAGAGATAGTTTATTCAGGGTCGTTCCAATACAACAAGTCCGGACCGTCTACCCCTATGTTGATCTTCGGCAGCGACTCTGAAGATGAGGTCAATGCAGTATTTTATGTTCGACCATCCATACAAGCCGTGCCAGGTGACGAACGGAGTTTGCAAATCGCTATGGTTCCGCGGCAGCACTACAAAGAGCTCGACACACTTGATACCTATATTGTGCAAGAACTGCAGATGCTCTACGTTCCTCCCAGGCGAAAAGATGAAAAGGTGATCCTTTTTTATCGATCCACGGAAACCAAAGTGGAGAAAGAAATCTGGCATGGTGCCGATTCTACACTTGACAGGCTCCGGCCCATCCGTCTGCCCAGATACTACAAAGAAGGATTAAAAAGGCTGTTGAGGTGCCAAGGTGTACCCTTCAAATAGACTGATCGACAAGCTCAGTTCTACAACAGGATCTGGAACATCCTGGGAACTCAGCGAAAATTGCCCAACGGGAGCGTGGAAATGATCGGGCTTGGATATGTTCAATCCAAGAAAAGGGAAAGATTCTATGGCTGCTACGTTATACATGACTTCAATGAAGAAGGGGACGCTCTATTAGAAGACGCTGCAGTTGAACCAAAACAAGATCCTGCCACAAAAATGCCGAGTCCGTCGTTTGAAGAACAGATGGACAAGCTAATAAGGGAAGCGGGTCAAAAGGTCCGGGATGACCACAACCGTGAAATGGCTATTTACGAGAAAGCCAGAACGTAGCGTCAACTTCAGCAGGCTACGGAGAATGACGATGCCCTTCGTCGCCATCCTGTCATACGGAAGATCCGACGCGGAGGCAAAAACAAGCTAAAGAACGGAAAAGACGTTTGACAGCGGAAAAGCGGGTCCAAGAAGCTACGCGATCGAGAATTGAGTGGCCGGGATTTGTCTCTTATACAAAAGATGGGTCGAGCATATTCTTTTCCCTAAGACAAGACAAGGAAGATATTCGGTCTTGTCATGAAACATCAAATGATTACGCTCCCCGAATCCAAACACCCCGAGCAAGCATACGAGGTCTCTCACCCAGATTATTGCTCCTATCACCGAGCGATAGGACATCCTCTCGAAGACTGCTTCATATTCAAAGACTGGGTAGAAGACCAGTATTAGCAAGGCAAGTGTAACGATCTAGAAATCGTTTTGTGTTTGTTTCTGTTTTTGGGTGAAATTCGTCGGTATTTTCAGTTTTATACCGATTGCGATCAAACGGCCATATCGACTTACTAGCACCTAGTTTTGAGAAAATAAAGCTTGTGCGCACACTTTGAGAGTATATGGGACGTTATGGTGCAATTTGAATTTTTCCCATTTTTAATGTTATTTTAATCCGGTTTGCACTTTTCTGGAAATCTTTTCTTTGCAACTTTTCTTAAAATTCTCTAAGTTAATCTAAACCCTCATCATTGTAGAATGTGTGGACAAGGATTAAAGGGGAAAAAGAAAAGAAAAGAATTGAAAAGAAAAGAAAAGAAGATGCATGAATGTGTTGACCAAGGGTTTGAATGCATTAAATGTTAGGAATTACCTAGGAAATTCCCTCTCTCTCTCTCCTCCCTCCACATGGCCGAGCTCACCCTTCCCTCTACTGCACTTGGTCATTTTCTTCTCTCTTTTAATCACAAAACATTCACAAAACCTTCACAAATCCAAATCTCTTCACAAAGTTCATCAATTTCTTCAAGTTTTCTCATTTTCTTCACTTGGAGCATGCTAGCTTGGGTTCTTGGTGATCTTTTGTGTAGGTAATATTCTCTTACTGTTATTTTAAGTGTTTTTAGTGTAACTTAGCTATTAGATTCAGTTTAGATTGTTTAAATTAGGGTTTGTTGCGAAATTTCGTATTTTGGTGTCGGTTTGTGATTTTTAGAACCTGCTGTGATCCGGGATATTTACTGGGAAATTCAACATAGTGAGTGTGTTGTACTAGAGGACCTAGAGCACCACCAGTGAAACGAGCCCCATGGCACCGGCCAGGGCCGGCGAGCGCTTGAAGAGGGGCCGGCGACGCCGGCCAGAGAGTGGAGTTAGGGTTTGGGTTTTTGTCTGTAGGTGTCTGCTATGTTTAGGGTTCCTCTGGTCTTGTTGAAATTGTTTAGTTTTCACAGTAGGAAAATCTGGGATCAATTGTGCAGTTTCTAGTGTTTCGTGTTCGTACGATACGTGTTACGACACGCGTCGTGCCGTTTTAGTGGTTTCGCTCTTAAGTTGTTTTCGTCGTGTCGCTACTCTCGTTAGCCACGATACGAACACTTCAGAGGTGTTTGTGTGTTGTTGTGTTGGTTAGATGTAGCTAGTTCGTATTTCGTAGCTATTATTGATATATGTATATTGTTGTTGTTTATATGTTGCAGGTTCGCAGACGAGGACTACGGACACTGCCACAGGGGGATTCAGGTGGTAGATTTCTTCTAGCTTGGAGTGTGGGTGAGTAGATTTAACATCTACAGGGGAATCGCCCGCATGGCGTTATGCGTCTGGGCTAGAAACCTTTACCTTTGTCGCATATTCTATATCATGTTTAGAATTGCGCATATACCTTACTGCTTAGTGATAGTTGTGATTGGACTAGTATCCTTAGGACACTGCACTATTATTGACGGCTCAGATTGCGAGAGCACTGATTGGATACCACACACACCGTCAATAATTGCCATGCCATACACAACCATATTTTAGAAATGATATTGTATGGTTAGGAACATTGTGACTTTGATACATATTTCTTATCGTTATACTTAGACTTGACATGCTAGTTCCTGTTTACCGATAGGATGTTGTACCTTTAGTGCTAGGTACATGTATACCTAGGGACACAGATACAGGTGTACATGCATTTCATACTTTACCTATACCTGATAGGTATATTACATCATCACATAGATACTGGTGTACATGCTTTTCATACTTATACCTGATAGGTATATCACATCAGCATACAGGTAGGTGTACTTGTATTTCATATTCATACCTGATAGGTATATTACATCACCATATAGGTAGATACCTATATTTCTGTTGTACTATTCATGTGTTCATATATCTGGTGTATGCTATGCTTTTCCTTTATACGCTTTCATTACAGTTTCATATTGCGTATACTTTATTCATGGATTATCGCATTGTTATATGGATTTTTCATGATATTTTCTGGATTTGGGGACCGTGGTAGTTCATGAAATTATGCATACATTGAAACACCCGGTTTCCTTGAGATGATATTATAGCATCCACCATGAGATTTATCGGTGCAGATATATATATCCTATGCGAGGAGGCGTCGAGAGCCGCATGAGGATACATGGTGGGGCCCGGAGGTACCCCGAAGCAAGAATGTTGTCGGAGTGAGCCGATGTCGCATTGAGGCGATGAGGCCTAGGGGAGCCATACTTTCTGGTGACATTACCAGAGACTCGGCGGATATCAGGGGGATACCGTTGGGAGTCCTGTACGTATGGATACGTGGAAAGACGGGAGGGTCAGAGATGGACACTCGTGCTTTCCGGATAGCGTGTGATACGTACTGATCAGTATTTCAGTGTCGATGCTTGACACATTGGTTTTATGATATTTCTAAATACTCTTGTATATATAACAGGGGATTGAGCCGCTGTTATATATGCCTTTACACCAATATTAGTGGAATGGGACGCTAATATATGTGTATTGCCCTCATCTTATTTATATATGTTATTATATTTAGGATGTTAGAACTGTGCTGGAGATTTGACTTGGGACTTACGAGATTCATTGGGATTGGATGATGATATCGTACACACTAGAGATGTGAGATCCACTTAGTGTTGTACATATGATATATGTGAGATAGACTGATATTGTACAGACGAGATATGTGGGATCCACTAGCTGTTGTACATGAGATATAGGTGAGATATACCTGATATTGTATAGACAAGATATGTGGGATCCACTAGCTGTTGTACATGAGACATATGTGAGATATACTAGATGTTGTACATACGAGAGATGTGAGATTCACTTGTGTTGTACATTTGATATATGGGAGATGTACTGTTATTGTACATACTAGATGTGTGAGATCTACTTGACTTGTACATTCGATACTTATGTCTGATATACTTGATATTGTGTAGTTGAGGAGATGTGACACTTAGATGATATGAGAGCCATTTGGTGACTGATTGAGGCATTGGGATTTGACTTGTCTTACTGGATTATGATCCTACCACGATGTCAGGATTCCGTGGAAATGACATATTTCACTCCATACCTCATCTTTATATACTTGTGCACTATTCCATGTATTAGGAGTACCTGTGAGAGTACCTTCATGAGTGTTGCACATTTACTTTCTCATATCCCCAGTGCATGATTATTGCATACTGTTGTCATATCATTATTGCTGGACATATTGGTGGTACTTGTGAGTGTACTTTCCATTATTTCGTACTCATGACCATTATATTTGAAATGTCATATATTAGATTCATGCTGTACGTTCATTCTCGCGATTACCTGCATATGTTATTTACTATTCACGAGTTGGCAACTCACCCCCGTTGTGCCACAGGTATTGCAGGTGTTCCCCAAAGTAGTCAAGGCAAGCTATCCAGCTTTTCAGCTTCACACTCATCTATCATCTTTTGGGTTGCGGATACCACTTCGCCTGTTAGTGTGCAGTTTTGCCAGGTGGGTTTTGTGGTTATCTGAGAGTGTATTGTATATTCGTTGTATATTGTACTCTCCATCTACTAGCTGTTGTTGTGACTTAGAGACTTGGTGAGGACGGTTTTGTATATATTGTGGATTTGTGGATTTTATACAGTTCCTTTCTTTTGTCTCTTATTTCTTCGCTACGGCGTAGTATATCTGTTGTGGTGTTGTTTTCCGCCGTTGGGCGTGGATTTTGCTCCCGTTTGGGATGCTTTACTTTATATCCATGTTGTACCCTTTTTAGGGGCTTGTTTTACAAAGGAGGTGCTGCCAAAATTTTAAGGAAAAATGTGGACTCTTTTAAAGAATTTGGGTTGTGATTTCAAATGTTTCCAAAACTTTATATTATCTTTTCCGTATTTTTATGGTTTAGATTTCTGGGTTTTGGCTTTCTTTTACTGCGTTACGTCTGGAGGCGTTGCGTAGTATTAGGGCCATCACGTACCTTTTTCGGGTCGTGACAAAGTTGGTATCAGAGCGTGGTTTTACCTTTCGGAGTGTAGGATGACCTGGTATGATGGAGTAGGTAACCTAAGCGGAGTAACGTAGTGTGGGTATGTCTGCAGCATACTTACGATACAGTATTTCGCCTAAAGTGCCTAAGTACAATTGCTTGAGATTCCTTCCTTGATGATTCATATCCTTGTGATTCGATTTCTTTGTTCTTATCGAATCCTATCTCTATTTATAGCCTTGCCATCGATGACTATGGGGACTCAGAGTGTTGCAGCGAGAGCCGAGGTCAGGGTTAGCTCGGGTGAGACGAGCACTGACCAGGAGGGCACTCGTGTTGCACAGTTGCAGATGGATCAGCCTTCGACTGATCAGCTAGCTAGGCTTGTGACAGAGATGCAGGATTTGCGCCAGACGATGAGATCATTAGTTGATGCCATTCGAGCGCAGCGACAGGAGGTTGTCACCCCAGTTGGACAGTTGTTCCTTGGGATCAGCGTGCAGCAGTCTGTTACTTACGTAGCACCAGTGGATGTAGCCCCAGTTGACGAGACACGTATTCCAGAGACTTTACGAGTTCCAGGACAGTGGAGGACCCGTTCAGGTGTGCCAGTCCAGGGAAAGAGGTTCAGTCGTCGTGATAGGTTTCGTGCACGGCATGGGAGTACAAGAGTTGTGAGACGAGGACAGTCGTCCAGTTCTTATCCCCAGGATGGTCAGCAGTTTTCTTCCGGATGTTATCGGTGCGGGAGTTTGGATCATCGGGTTAAAGTTTGTACTGAGCCACGTAGACGCGAGACAGCTATACCGCAGAGTGGAGGATTTCAGCCAGTTGTGGGTAGGAGACAGACACGAGGGTTTGTTTCTACACAACCGGACGCTCGGACGTCCAATGCAGATGTGTCAGGTATCCTTGTTCTGATTCGTTGTTGTACTTGTTGGTTTTTCGCACTTTGTGCCGTGGTGGGGACGAGGATCATGTTAGATAGATCAGCCGTTTTGTTGTGTTAACTTCTGTCAGCGATTCTTTTATTGCGCGACACGTATTGCAGTCGTATGCCAATTGGTGAGGAGATTTTGCCGTCATTGGATCCTTCTTGAGATGTTGGATTTGACGTTCTCCTAGGCATGTATTGGTTAGTTACGTGTTAGGCGTCTGTGGACTACCGTGTGGAAATAGTCAGGATTTGTTTTCCCGGCGAGTCAGTTCTTGTTGTGCAGGTGGATAGTTGTGCCGCCTCTCACAGCTTGAATTCAGCCTTTTTCCGCTAGTCAGCTTTGGAGGAGTTGTCGTGGATTCTTGGCGTTCATTCGAGATACCGGAGCCACATTGGGATTGTTGGACCGGGTACTTATCGTGTAAGAGTTTTCCGACGATATTTCAGGAAAGCTAGCGAAATTCAGGGAGCTTAAGGATCTGCTGCAGAGTTGTTTGTTGGGAGGTTTGTGTGTCCGAGTGTTTCGCTTTAGGGAGCTCCTATTTCTGTTCGTTCTGGAGAAAGACGACGGATTGCGGTTGTGGATTGATGGATCGTCAATTGAACCGGCTTACGGTGCGATTAGGTATTACTTACCTCGTTTCGACGATTTCTTCGATCAGCTCCAGAGTGCGAGATTTTTTCTAAGTTTGTTTGGGATCAGGTCATCATTGTTACGGGTTCGGAGTAGTGACATTCCGAATTCTGTTTTGTGCGTGCTATGGGCAGTCTGTGCTTTGGTAGTGTCGTTGGACTCGCCAATGCCCTAGCAGCATTTGTGGATATGATGTACCAGATTTCTTCAGGCCGTTCCTCGACCAGTTGCTGTTGTGTTTTGACGACATTCTGGTCTATTTCTTTGTGTTTTGAGGAACAGGAGCAGCATTTGAGAATTTGTTTTGCAGACATTGGGAGAGTCCCAGCTGTTTGCTAGATTCTCGGAGTGTTCCTTCAGGCTTGTTTGTGTTGACTCCTAGGTCTTGTAGTTACGGGAGACGGTTTTGTATGGTTCCGAGGGAGATCGTGACCGTACAGCTTAGGCCCAGACTTGTGTTCGGACAGAGGTCCTTTGATGTTGGGTTTAGCAGGTTTTTACCGCCGTTTCGTGCAGGATTACTAGAGTATTGTTGCACCGTTGACTGTAAAGGCCTGATAGGAGGTTCTTTTCTTGAACTGAGGCATGTGTGCGGAGTTCCCAGCAGTTGGAGATTCGGTTAGCAATTGCATCAGTTCTTGCTTTTGATTCGGAGCCCTTGATTGTGACAAGATTGTGCTAAGTTAGGAATGCGTTCGTGTACCTGATGTTATCGGGTAGAGACGTGAAATCCTAGAGCAAGCACATCAGTCAACTCTCTATGTTCATTCAAGTTCCACCAGCTTTGACGTGACTTATGAGATAGTTACGGGTGGACAGGAATGTAAAGAGAAATTTCAGGTTTCGTTTCAAGGTGTTTGTTTGGTTTGTTGTTTGCGGCAGTTGGGATCGTCACTCGCCAGTGTTAGGATACTTCTTGATAACTGTTATCAGGAGACAATTCAATTGGCAACCTTTAGGGTTAGTCAGGTAGTGTCGATCACCAGTCTGTTTTTCTGACTTCGCATAGTAGGATTTTGGACCTCAGCTTGTCTAGAGACTTCGGAGATGTTCAAGTTGGTCTTTTGGAGATCCTTTATGTGAGTTAGTTTTCGTTGCTTTAATTTGGCACTTCCGCCCATATTATAGATTATTCACCCCGTTTTCATGGTGTTGATTTTTGCATATACCTTCATGACTTTTTCACATGATTCAGCACAGACCATTAGTGTGGACGCGATCTTTTCGTTCACCAGCAGCCATTGGTGAAAATGGTTCGGCAGGTGAAGAAATTTCGGTCAAGGGTCTTGCCATCTGTGGAGAGTTCTCTTGGACGTAGCTGTATAGTGAGGGGATCACTTGGGAAGCTGCGAGTGAGATTTATGAGTTTTGTACTCTTCTCTTTGAAGGTATGCTTGGTGAAAATTTTAAATTCGGGGACGAATTTTTATAAGGGGGGGAGATTGTAACGATCTAGAAATCGTTTTGTGTTTGTTTCTGTTTTTGGTTGAAATTCGTCGGTATTTTCAGTTTTATACCGATTGCGATCAAACGGCCATATCGACTTACTAGCACCTAGTATTGAGAAAATAAAGCTTGTGCGCACACTTTGAGAGTATATGGGACGTTATGGTGCAATTTGAATTTTTCCCATTTTTAATGTTATTTTAATCCGGTTTGCACTTTTCTGGAAATCTTTTCTTTGCAACTTTTCTTAAAATTCTCTAAGTTAATCTAAACCCTCATCATTGTAGAATGTGTGGACAAGGATTAAAGGGAAAAAAGAAAAGAAAAGAATTGAAAAGAAAAGAAAAGAAGATGCATGAATGTGTTGACCAAGGGTTTGAATGCATTAAATGTTAGGAATTACCTAGGAAATTCCCTCTCTCTCTCTCCTCCCTCCACATGGCCGAGCTCACCCTTCCCTCTACTGCACTTGGTCATTTTCTTCTCTCTTTTAATCACAAAACATTCACAAAACCTTCACAAATCCAAATCTCTTCACAAAGTTCATCAATTTCTTCAAGTTTTCTCATTTTCTTCACTTGGAGCATGCTAGCTTGGGTTCTTGGTGATCTTTTGTGTAGGTAATATTCTCTTACTGTTATTTTAAGTGTTTTTAGTGTAACTTAGCTATTAGATTCAGTTTAGATTGTTTAAATTAGGGTTTGTTGTGAAATATCGTATTTTGGTGTCGGTTTGTGATTTTTAGAACCTGCTGTGATCCGGGATATTTACTGGGAAATTCAACATAGTGAGTGTGTTGTACTAGAGGACCTGGAGCTCCACCAGTGAGACGAGCCCCATGGCACCGGCCAGGGCCGGCGAGCGCTTGAAGAGGGGCCGGCGACGCCGGCCAGAGAGTGGAGTTAGGATTTGGGTTTTGGTCTGTAGGTGTCTGCTATGTTTAGGGTTCCTCTGGTCTTGTTGAAATTGTTTAGTTTTCACAGTAGGAAAATCTGGGATCAATTGTGCAGTTTCTAGTGTTTCGTGTTCGTACGATACGTGTTACGACACACGTCGTGCCGTTTTAGTGGTTTCGCTCTTAAGTTGTTTTCGTCGTGTCGCTACTCTCGTTAGCCACGATACGAACACTTAAGAGGTGTTTATGTGTTGTTGTGTTGGTTAGATGTAGCTAGTTCGTATTTCGTAGCTATTATTGATATATGTATATTGTTGTTGTTTATATGTTGCAGGTTCGCAGACGAGGACTACGGACACTGCCACAGGGGGATTCAGGTGGTAGATTTCTTCTAGCTTGGAGTGTGGGTGAGTAGATTTAACATCTACAGGGGAATCGCCCGCATGGCGTTATGCGTCTGGGCTAGAAACCTTTACCTTTGTCGCATATTCTATATCATGTTTAGAATTGCGCATATACCTTACTGCTTAGTGATAGTTGTGATTGGACTAGTATCCTTAGGACACTGCACTATTTTTGACGGCTCAGATTGCGAGGGCACTGATTGGATGCCACACACACCGTCAATAATTGCCATGCCATACACAACCATATTTTAGAAATGATATTGTATGGTTAGGAACATTGTGACTTTGATACATATTTCTTATCGTTATACTTAGACTTGACATGCTAGTTCCTGTTTACCGATAGGATGTTGTACCTTTAGTGCTAGGTACATGTATACCTAGGGACACAGATACAGGTGTACATGCATTTCATACTTTACCTATACCTGATAGGTATATTACATCATCACATAGATACAGGTGTACATGCTTTTCATACTTATACCTGATAGGTATATCACATCAGCATACAGGTAGGTGTACTTGTATTTCATATTCATACCTGATAGGTATATTACATCACCATATAGGTAGATACCTATATTTCTGTTGTACTATTCATGTGTTCATATATCTGGTGTATGCTATGCTTTTCCTTTATACGCTTTCATTACAGTTTCATATTGCGTATACTTTATTCATGGATTATCGCATTGTTATATGGATTTTTCATGATATTTTCTGGATTTGGGGACCGTGGTAGTTCATGAAATTATGCATACATTGAAACACCCGGTTTCCTTGAGATGATATTATAGCATCCACCATGAGATTTATCGGTGCAGATATATATATCCTATGCGAGGAGGCGTCGAGAGCCGCATGAGGATACATGGTGGGGCCCGGAGGTACCCCGAAGCAAGAATGTTGTCGGAGTGAGCCGATGTCGCATTGAGGCGATAAGGCCTAGGGGAGCCATACTTTCCGGTGACATTACCAGAGACTCGGCAGATATCAGGGGGATACCGTTGGGAGTCCTGTACGTATGGATACGTGGAAAGACGGGAGGGTCAGAGATGGACACTCGTGCTTTCCGGATAGCGTGTGATACGTACTGATCAGTATTTCAGTGTCGATGCTTGACACATTGGTTTTATGATATTTCTAAATACTCTTGTATATATAACAGGGGATTGAGCCGCTGTTATATATGCCTTTACACCAATATTAGTGGAATGGGACGCTAATATATGTGTATTGCCCTCATCTTATTTATATATGTTATTATATTTAGGATGTTAGAACTGTGCTGGAGATTTGACTTGGGACTTACGAGATTCATTGGGATTGGATGATGATATCGTACACATTAGAGATGTGAGATCCACTTAGTGTTGTACATATGATATATGTGAGATAGACTGATATTGTACAGACGAGATATGTGGGATCCACTAGCTGTTGTACATGAGATATAGGTGAGATATACCTGATATTGTACAGACGAGATATGTGGGATCCACTAGCTGTTGTACATGAGACATATGTGAGATATACTAGATGTTGTACATACGAGAGATGTGAGATTCACTTGTGTTGTACATTTGATATATGGGAGATGTACTGTTATTGTACATACTAGATGTGTGAGATCTACTTGACTTGTACATTCGATACTTATGTCTGATATACTTGATATTGTGTAGTTGAGGAGATGTGACACTTAGATGATATGAGAGCCATTTGGTGACTGATTGAGGCATTGGGATTTGACTTGTCTTACTGGATTGTGATCCTACCACGATGTCAGGATTCCGTGGAAATGACATATTTCACTCCATACCTCATCTTTATATACTTGTGCACTATTCCATGTATTAGGAGTACCTGTGAGAGTACCTTCATGAGTGTTGCACATTTACTTTCTCATATCCCCAGTGCATGATTATTGCATACTGTTGTCATATCATTATTGCTGGACATATTGGTGGTACTTGTGAGTGTACTTTCCATTATTTCGTACTCATGACCATTATATTTGAAATGTCATATATTAGATTCATGCTGTACGTTCATTCTCGCGATTACCTGCATATGTTATTTACTATTCACGAGTTGGCAACTCACCCCCGTTGTACCACAGGTATTGCAGGTGTTCCCCAAAGTAGTCAAGGCAAGCTATCCAGCTTTTCAGCTTCACACTCATCTATCATCTTTTGGGTTGCGGATACCACTTCGCCTGTTAGTGTGCAGTTTTGCCAGGTGGGTTTTGTGGTTATCTGAGAGTGTATTGTATATTCGTTGTATATTGTACTCTCCATCTACTAGCTGTTGTTGTGACTTAGAGACTTGGTGAGGACGGTTTTGTATATATTGTGGATTTGTGGATTTTATACAGTTCCTTTCTTTTGTCTCTTATTTCTTCGCTACGGCGTAGTATATCTGTTGTGGTGTTGTTTTCCGCCGTTGGGCGTGGATTTTTCTCCCGTTTGGGATGCTTTACTTTATATCCATGTTGTACCCTTTTTAGGGGCTTGTTTTACAAAGGAGGTGCTGCCAAAATTTTAAGGAAAAATGTGGACTCTTTTAAAGAATTTGGGTTGTGATTTCAAATGTTTCCAAAACTTTATATTATCTTTTCCGTATTTTTATGGTTTAGATTTCTGGGTTTTGGCTTTCTTTTACTGCGTTACGTCTGGAGGCGTTGCGTAGTATTAGGGCCATCACGTACCTTTTTCGGGTCGTGACAGCAAGTTCGCTTTATCCAGCAGTTGGAAGGTAACCCCGCCATAAAAGCATGAACCGAAAGCCACGTATGCAGTGAGAGTAGAGCCGGATCAACATCGGTCTTGGAAGCGATCTCGTACCTGTCACACGATAACGCTGTCAGGAAAAGGAGTACCTGAGGATATGGCTGACCTCCCCTGGTGCTTCGAAAACAATGATGACGAGGTGATCTCAGAGTTTCCACCAGCGCCAAAAGAGCTGGAAGATGGAATACATACTACTGTAGAGAACCTGAGAAAAATCGACTTGGGGACGACAAACGACCCATGGCCGACGTTCGTCAGTGAGCTATTGTCTGAAGAAAAGGTTGCTACGCTCAAAGACGTGCTCATGTAGTATAAAGACTGTTTAACATGGAACTATTCCGAGATGTCGGGATTAGATCCAGAAATATCCTTCCACAAGTTGGCGATATCTCCGGACGTCAAGCCAATCAAACAAGCACCAAAAAGGATGCGGCTCGAGCTTCAGATGAGAATCAACGCCGAAGTCAAGAAGCTAATCGACTCCGATTTCATCTAAGAGGTTCAGAACCTGACTGGATTGCCAACATCGTCCCAGTGATGAAGAAAAATGGGACAGTGAGCATCTGTGTGGACTTTCAGGACCTCAACAAAGCCTGCCCAAAGGATGATTTTTCCGTACCAGTTACCGAGCTGATGATAGAAAACACGTCCACTCACGAAGTCTTCTCCTTCATGGATGGCTCATCAGGGTACAATCAAATAAAGATGCACCCCAAAGACCAGAAGCATACCTCTTTCCGGACCGCTTTGGGCATATTCTGCTACAAAGTGATGCCTTTCGGTCTGAAGAACGCCGGCGCTACCTATCAGAGGGCCATGACGAATATTTTCGACGACCTCATACACGAAATCGTCGAATGCTATATTGACGACCTCGTGGTGAAAAGAAAATCGCACGAGAAGCATTGGGAGCATCTGAAGATAGTGTTCCAATGTCTTCGGAAATACAACCTGAAGATGAACCCTCTGAAATGCGCGTTCGGATTTTCCTCTGGAAAATTCCTAGGATTCATCGTACGACACCGGGGCATCGAAATAGACCCATCAAAGATCAAGGCGATTATGGAAATGCCTCCGCCAAGAACTCTCAAGCAACTGCGGTCTCTCCAAGGAAAGCTCGCATATATCCTGTGGTTCATAGCTAACCTCTCCGGAAAATACCGTCCCTACAGTCATCTAATGAAGAAGGGGAACCCGTTCGTCTGGGATCGTAAATGCCAGAGTGCACACGACGAAATCAAGCAATACCTGCAGAATCCTCCGGTGCTGACAGCTCCGGTCAAGGGAAAGCCTCTCATCCTGTACACAATAGCCCTTGAAGGTTCTTTAGGCGCGCTATGGAAACAGGAGAACGACCAAGGGAAGGAGAGAGCCCTCTACTATTTGAGTCGAGTTCTCATGGGAGCAGAGAATAACTACCCCCCATCGAAAAACACTGCCTGGCGTTAACCTTCGTGATAACAAAGCTCCGGCATTATGCTTTGGCGCATGAGGTCCATCTCATATCAAAAGTGGATCCTCTCATGTATTTGATGTCAAAAGCCATACAAACAGGACGACTCGCTAAATGGGCCCTTCTCGATAACTTATCGTCCCGTAAAGGCAGTGAAAGGCCAGGCCATCGCCGACATCCTCGCTGAGCACCCGATACCCGCTGATTCACCCCTAAATTGCGAATTGCCGGACGAGCAAGTGTTTGACACGATTGACGGGGAGAGAGGAGAAAGTGATACCAGATGGGAACTCTACTTCGATGGGGCATCTTCCATGAAGAAGCGAAAGCACAGCTCCCCAATAATCAAATCGGGGGTAGGCCTTATCATCGTGACTCCACAAGGAGGGACAATGCGCTTCGCCTTCTCCTTAACAGAGCCGATGAAGAACAATGAAGCCGAATATGAAGCTTTGATAGTAGGTCTTAAAATCGCTGTCGATATGGGAATCGTAAACCTCCTCATATACGGAGACTCCCAACTAGTCGTTAGCCAATTTAACGGCGACTATCAAATGTGCAAACCAGAGTTGGTGAAGTACGGAGAGAGAGTACAACAATTGCTGACTCAAATTCCTGCCTACGCCCTTGAAAGCATACCGCGTGCGGAAAATAGTAAAGCGGATACGTTAGCTAAACTCGCTAAAGAACTAGCTGACGAAGACCTTGATGACGTGAGGATCGTGGTACAAAGCCGTCGAGTTCTTACACCAGTAGAAATATCTCCGGAAACGTCTGAAGAAAAGGAAGCGACCAAGCGAACGTCCTTACAATAAAAGACCAAGAAAAGGCTAAGGATTGATGGGAAGTCTTTATAGACTACTTCAAATCCCGTCGAACACCTGAAGATGCGACCTTAAGACATCAGCTCATGAAACGAGCTCTGTCCTTCGCCTTCGTCAATGAGACGCTGTATAAGAGATCGTTCGACTCTCTATGGATAAGATGCCTGGGGCTGGAAGAAGCAAAGAGAGTCGTCCAAGAAACTCACGACGGACTCTACGGTTCTCATCAAGCCGGACCAAAGATGAAGCTGAAGATCATAAGGATGGGCTACTATTGGCCCACGATGATCCAAGACTGTCTCGAATACACGAAGCAGTGCCACTCGTGCCAAATTCATGGGGACTTCATCCAACAGCATCTAAATCCGCTACACCCAACGGTGGCCAGCTGGCCGTTCGAAATGTGGGGAACTGACATAATCGGGCCCATCGAACCAGCATCATCCAGAGGACATCGGTTCATATTGGCAACAACCGATTACTTTTCTATGTGGGCAGAAGCAGTACCGCTAAGAGAAGTGAAGACGGAGAATATTCTCCATTTCTTCAAGACACACGTCATCTATCGGTTCGGCACTCCGCGACGGATTATCTCCGATAACGGGCCAGCCTACAGAAGTCACAGAATCAGCCACTTCGCGCAGCAACATAATATAGACTGGAGATACTCTTCGGTCTATAATCCCCGAGCTAATGGTCTGGCTGAGGCTTTCAACAAGACCTTGACGAAGATCATAAAGAAGACGGTGTCCAAAAACAAAAAGGACTGGCACGAGAGATTGCATGAAGCTCTCTGGGCGTATCGAACTACGTTCAAAACGGCTACAAATACAACGCCGTATGCATTAGTATTCGGCACAGAAGCGGTACTCCCCTTGGAGATAGAGCTACCCTCTCTACGAGTAGCGGTTCATTATGAGCTAACAGATGAAGAGAATGCTCATCTTCGGCTTGAGGAGCTCGACTTCCTTAATGAAACTCGGCTCATGGTGCAACAAAACCTAGAAGCTTACAAAGCAAGGATGACGCGCTCATAGGAAAGATTGACTAGGCCGAGGACATTTCGCCAAGGCGAACTCATGCTAGTGGTCAAGAGACCTATGATCCCCAATCGCGCCAAATAGGAGAAGTTCGAGCCGAATTATGAAGGCCCGTACATCATAGACAAAGTCTACCAAGGCGGGTTTACTTGCTCATCGATATGCATGGCGGAAGACCCTTTAGGCCAATAAACAGTCGGTTCTTGAAAAAATACTACGCCTGACCGAAACGTCAGTAAACTACTACGAACCGCAGCATCTTAAGGCTGACGCGAAAAAAAGAAAAGAAAAAAAAAGAGAAGAAGAAGAAAATAAAAAAAAAACGGTGTGTCCATAAGCAAAATGGGCACGGATGAAAACCCGAAAGGGCTCCGTGAGTAAAAACAGTAAGGCTACTGGCAAGTTTGTGAAAACCCGAAAGGGCGCAATCTCATTAAAAGACACTTACAAGGTCCTCTCGACCTTGCAAGGAGAAAATACCTGCGTGAGATCCTTACAACTCGCAAGGGAGCAACACACTTAGGGATCCCCATGATTCTTAAGGAGAATATACACTTACGAGATCCTCACGACTTGTAAGGAGAAACCTTTTATGAGACCTTCACGGCTCATAGGATTCAAAAGCCTTAAGTTACAGGGATCTGAACCTATTCTTAAGCCATCATACATCCCAATCTGCCCTACAAGCGGTTCAATATTAACCCTTGTACCCAATCCATGGGCACAAATAAACGTCTTCCCCAAAAGAGTCCCACCAATAGCGTGAAATTCCCCTATTCGATGAACAAACACTTATAAGTCCTCTCGAATTATAAGGAGAAAACACTCTTAAAAGATTCATACGACTTACAAGAGAAAACGCACTTGGGAGTCCTCACGACCCCTAAGGAGAAAACGCACATACAAGATCCTTACGACTCGTAGGAAGAAATACCTTTATGAGACCCTTACGGCTCATAAAGTCAAAAGCCTTAGTTGGCAGGATCTGAACCCTGTTCGCTATGCCACCTTTGTTCCACATCGACAAAGGCAAATGATGATTCGCTCCTGGAAATATCCCAGTTGTAGCGATACTGATGCTTAAATCGGTATCAGATCCGCCAAAAATGCATATGAAATAGCCGAAATGATGGAGCAACTTGCAACGAAATCAGCAACTAAAATATATGCATACAAAACAGCCGAAATGATTGGGCAACTCGCAATAAAAAGCAGCGAGTAAAAAAAAGAAAAATAGCCGAAATGATTGGGCACCGCGAAAAATAGCCAAAATGATTGGGCAATCGCGACTTTCGCGATATAAAAAGCTGAAATGATAGAGCATCGCGGAAAGAAAACAAAAAATACATATGAAATAAAACTTCTGCCCTACAGGCGAGTCCATACTGACCCCTGTATACAATCCATGGGCATAAACGAAAGGGAACAACATTTCCCCACCGGACTCTGTCAGAGGAGAGTCAGATCTCGACGGCAACATCTACAGCCTAAAGATCAAAAACGACGTTTCCTCTCACTCCAATCGAATGCAGACGTGACTTCAACAACCGACCTCATAGTCGCAAAGAAGCGGAGCCATGGCAAAGTCCCTAGTTCCAAATATCGACGGCAACATCTACAGTCTGGAGATCAACAACAGCGTTCCTCCTCATTCCAGCAGGATACGAACGCGACACTACCAATCGGAGCCACGGCAAAGTCCCCAGTTCTGAGACTTTGCGGTTCACAAGTAACGGCGAAAGTCAACACCGACACTGCAATGGCGAAAGTCAACCACGACACCGAAATGACGAAAGTCAACCCCGACATCGTAACGGCGAAAGTCAACCCCGACACCGTAACGGCGAAAGTCAACCCCCGACACCGGAACGGCGAAAGTCAACCCCGGCACCGTAACAGACGAAATGGCGAAAGTCAACCCCGACACCGAAACGACGAAAGTCAACCCTGACACCGTAACAGCAAAAATCAACCCCGACATCGAAACAACAAAAGTCAACCCCGACAACGTAACGGAGAAACTCAACCCTGACACCGAAACGGCCAAAGTCAACCCCGACACCGTAACGGCGAAAGTCAACCCTCTACGTCCCCGTCGAAGCAACGCTTCGACTCGAGAACAAGTCAACTCATCAACCACTTACGAGCCCTCTCGATTAGTAAGGGAGAAAATTCTCTTGCGAGATCTTACGACTCTCAAGAGAAAGCACACTTAGGAATCCTTATGATTCCTAAGGAGAAAATACACCTACGAGATCATCTCGACTCGTAGGGAGAAAAGTCTTTATGAGACCCTCATGCCTCATAAAGTTGAAAAGTCTTAGGCAGCAGACCCAAACATATTTCCTAAGCCATCGCTGCCCTACAAAGAAGTTCAAGATGAACTGTTATCTATAGTCTACAGGCCACACTTACTACAGTGATATGACAACACAGCAAAGAAAAGAAGGCGATTGTGCGGGATTGAAAAGAAATATGTCCTTTATTCATGAATTGAAAATGAATACAAGATACATGTCATAAAAGAATACAAAATATTCTCTCGTTCAGAAGTAAATACAAAAAAAAGAGTATACAAAATTTTTTTAAGCTGGCGGACGACGTAATAAATTTGTCAATTCATCTTTCTTCCGCTGGGTCTCGGCTTCATGTTTTGTTATTGCTATGAGACGAGTCTCCGCCTGAGACTGTTGAGCCTGATACGAGGCGAGCCGACTCTCAAGATCCTTTTCAGCAACTTTGTGAGCTTCAACCATTTCGCAAGTAAAAACTATGGCTTTATCAATAGTTACCACCTCCCTGATAGCTTCTTGAAGCACCCGCCAAAATTCATACGCATGAGTAGTCTTAGCCGTGAGTTCAGCTTGAAGCTCCCCCAAAGCATTTGAAGCTAGGTCCCTCTCCAAAAATTTCCGGTTAAGCCTCTTCTCACATGACTTCATATTTGCGGCGCACTGTTCAATCAGCCCCCGCAAGCTCATCTTTGCAGCCACGACTTCTGAGGGAAGGCGTGTGCACTCGAGACCATGTAAGCAAGCCTCCACCCGACGACAAAACTCAACCCAGACATGCACCAATGCTTCATCATGGTAAGTGGCAAGAAAGGGCAAAGAAATGTTGGCTTCGGCAGCAAATTCTTCGGCTGTGATCGAACTACCAGCACGAAGATCTTCGATAAGAGCCGACAAGGAGTGAAGGCTTGTCTTCGCTATCCGTTCAGATGCGCGCCGGGTATAAGGGCTAGATGGCATAGTGATGCGAGATTCCAGCGGGATAAGAACGGGCAAAACTGTCAAGATTCATAAACAATCAGCGAGATTTACAAACAAAGAATAGATGGAACAACGTCAAAACTTTACTTACCTACAGTCATGCAAGGAGGGTTTAACAGATCTCCAGGCCCGTCGAGAATCTCAACATCATCGTCAGCTTCCAGAAATACAGAAGACATTAGCATCGTTATACGAAATAATGATAAAGCAATGAGGGGGTCAAATAACACCGACCTTGCCCGGAAGAGAGGACGATACGTTGCGGGGATATTGCCTGTAGGGCAGCCATCTCGAGCAGACGATGAAAAGACTTTCTGGGGGATAGATCCGTGATGGACACCGCCAACCCTCGTAATTCTGAAAAGACATAAAGATTCAGATAATGGAGGGATCGTTAAAACAAAATATAGAAGACTACCTTCGATGCTCCTCCCGCTTTGGACGGGAGGGAAAGAAGCCTCGACAACCTCCTCCGTACCCTCAGGCACATCATCGGAGACATTCGCTGGTGTGACGGCTTTTAGTTGAGGGGCAACGGCCGCCACTTCAGGAACTGAAATCTCAATTACCTATCTCACAATCAACGGGCCGTCACTAGAAAGGTCCATTAAATCTACGGCCGGTAAGGGCACCTCTTCCGGGAGAACGGACACCGGGGGAACAGAGACCGCCAGAGGAAGCTCAGCAGCAGGAATAACAACTGTACCGACCCCCTTTACACTTACTGGTGTCTCGTCAAAGATATTTACAGAGTCCACAGTCAGGACGCAACTTGAACTCAGATTCTCTGCAATGCTGAAGTCCTTACAAAGTTTTACGAAGATAAGGGGACATAAAAAAGAGATTCAAATTACTTTCCAAAAGAGAAAATACAGAAATCACGCATACCGATACGCCATGATGCCTCTAGTATGGCTTTTTCAAGCCGACGTTCCTTCCTGAGAAGGTATGCTCGCCGGGGTTCAAATGTAGATTCGTGGCCGCCGGTCCACAATGATAACTCATCTTCGGAAGCGGATGAGATAGGCTGCTTGAGGGTTATCTCGCCTCCCTATTCCAGAGGACCTATAAATATTCGCCGTATTGATGGGGGATCTTCGTAGAATATGACGGCAGGATAAGGACTCTTCGGAACACTCACATTCTCAGTTTCGTCCAGTGAGCTCCTGTCACGACCCGCAGGGTACGGAACGTAACTGGCACTTAAGTTTACGAAACTTCTCAAGACGTCCGTAAAATAAGTAAGCCAAATCCTAGAACCCAAAACCAAATAAGTAAAAGAGTGAAGGAAAACCAATCAATTGAAAGAGATTTTATCAAATGAGTCATATCAAGCCTTTTTTTTAAAAACAATATCAATTTTTCCGAAAATTTCGGCAGAGTCTCCTTTGAAAATACTGGCCCCCAAAAGGGGTACAACAAGAATATATATAAATCCAACAAATAAGACATCCCCAAGCGGGAGCTAGCTCTTCGCCATAAGGCGGTCACAAATCCCACGCAATATAAAACAACAACATGCAAAATAATCATAAGAAACATGAGAAAAACAACATGTCGACTCAAGTGAGCTCGACCCCAAAATACAGCATAAAAAGTCCACAAATCTCACAGTCTAGTCTCTAGGTCAATATACAACAATACAGGTAGATACAGTAGATGGAGTACTCTAGATACAAAGAATATACAAGGTGGTACAAAAATAATAATACAACCTACCTACGAGCAAAAGCCTCGAGTCATGGCAAAAGAGGCAAAAGGAGCGGTGCGCCCGCCGCTACAGTGCTGACGGAGCGGACCTGCAAAAGACTGTGGCACAACGGGGGGGTGAGTTGCCAACTCGTGAGTAATAAATAATATCTATAGAGGCTATAGCAAGTATGCACACGAGCATCCTAGCATCTATAATATAGGTATGGCAGGATATAATAGCAGGTATGTATGCAATATGAATATACTAGCAGGTATGTATGCAATATGAATATACTAGCAGGTATGTATGCGATATGAATATACTCATGATCTGCATGTGTAATATAAGAAATCATCTTTTTCCTTTAGGCATCTCTTTTGAAATATCAGCACAATACCAATAGAATCAACCAGAATCCGTGTTCAGCAATGACACCTCAAATCTTTCTCAAATCTCATATATCCATATCGTAGAATCTCTGGCCTCAGCCGTCCGGCTGACCCATCTCAATATCACTATCCCATCATCTCGCGGCCACGGTCGGTATCTGTAACACCTTAGGTCGTGTTTAGGGGTTAATTATAGTTTACTAGATAGTTTTTGGTAAAAAGTTTACCAAATTAAGTTTCGGATGTTTTATTCTAATTAATGAATATTTTATTAGGATTTTACTAGGCACACACACACTTGTGCATGTTATCTAGGGTTAGGATTTGGGGTTAAACCATGATTAGCTAGCATGAAGGGTTAACCTATTTGTATTAAGTGTTTTGGGTTTTATTATTGTGGTTGTTTTCTTTATTCTCATTATGAGAAATGGTTTGGTTTTTTTTTGTTGACTTGGAAAGAGAAGAGAGTATGGGCAACATGGCTTGACCATGCTCATTTAATGAGAGAGAGAGGGGGGGTTGACTAGGGTGTTCTCATTTCTTTCCTCCTCTATCTCACTCCTCTCACTCCCAACACACACACACACACACACCCCCTCATACAAGCAGCAGCAGTAGAGGAAGCAACTAGCAGCAGCAACAACATCAGAAGAGGCAGCAGCAAGCAGCAGCATCAGCAGCAGCATGGGGCAGCAGCAGCAACAGGAGCAGTAACAGCTTCAGCAGCCTCTGTAGCAGCTCTAAACCTTCTCCTTCCTCTCCTTCATGCACTCTAAGATCTTTAAGTGAGGTATGATCTGAACCTAACTTCCTTGCTTGCTAAACTAGTGACCGTTAAGCTAAATTAGTGTTAAAAAGTGAGTTTTGTGCTTGAAATGGTGAATTGTGTGGACTTATGGTTTGGTGCTATTAATATTGGTTAAGCTCGCCTAATTAGGTGTTATTAAGGCCATGCAAACCTAGTTAGACCCCAGATTTCACCAAAATACCATAGGATTTCAAATTGTGCAAATTTAGTGTTTTAAGTGAACTTTTTGGATTTCTGTGATCTGCTATAGGCCCGAGTAGTTCAGGTTGAAATTGAATGAACTGGAGCTTGTATACAAGGCATAGACCACACCACCAGAGCCGGAGCCCCCACCCCATAGAGAGGCCGCCAATTTATTCTTTCTGGCCGCACTTTACGGCCAGATAGGGGAGTCTTTGGTTGGTGTTTGGATGGGTAGGAGTCTGTTGTTATTTCTAGGCCAGTGGTATGTATAGTTTTGTAAGTTGTTAGCCTGGATAGAATCTGGGACGATATATCGTATTTCTAGTACGTTTGGTTCGCGCGATACGCGCGATACGCGAGAGGGTTCCATGATTTAGCGTATCGCGGCGTATCGGGGTTAGTTTTAGACGCGTGCTCACGTTTAGCGTATCGTATACACGCGCGTTTAGTTCGCGACGCGAACGTATCGTCTGACTTCGATATCGCGTTTTGCGAGATAGTTGCTTATATATAGATTCTTGTGTAATTCCAGGTTCGCAGGCGGGTACGACGGACGAAGCTAAGAAAGGAAAGCAGGTGGTCGGCTACGAGTAGCACACGACCATGTGAGTAGATTTAACATCTACGGGGAAATCGCCCGTATGGCGTTAAGCGTCAGGGCGAGTCAGGATATTAGATTGTAGATGTTCATATGGACTGTAGTAGCATACCTTATTGTTGCATATAGAAATGATAGCATAGGACACTGCACTGTCACTAACGGTTCAAGTCGCACGAGCACGATTGATATGCTACACTCACACCGTTAGTGATTGCCATGACACTCACATTATAGGATTGCTATATATCATACATCATACTGATTCTACCTTATTGATGTTGTCATGATTTGCCGCATAACAACATATATTGATATCTTCATACCTGCGCACATGCACACTGTATATTCATACCAGTGCACACATATATTGATATCTTCATACCTGCGCACATGCATACTGTATATTCATACCAGTGCACATATATATTGATATCTTCATACCTGCGCACATGCACACTGTATATTCATACCAGTGCACACATATATTGATATCTTCATACCTGCGAACATGCACACTGTATATTCATACCAGTGCACACATATATTGATATCTTCATACCTGCGCACATGCACACTGTATATTCATACCAGTGCACACATATATTGATATTTTCATACCTGCGCACATGCATACTGTATATTCATACCAGTGCACACATATATTGATATCTTCATACCTGCGCACATGCACACTGTATATTCATACCAGTGCACACATATATTGATATCTTCATACCTGCGCACATGCATACTGTATATTCATACCAGTGCACACATATATTGATATCTTCATACCTGCGCACATGCACACTGTATATTCATACAAGTGCACACATATATTGATATCTTCATACTTGCTTAGATTACGCATTGAGATATGTTGTTTCCATGTTAATTCTGGATTTGGGGAACCGTGGATATTTCAAAGAGAATAGTTAATTATTTAAAAAAACCCGGTTTCTCTTGATATGATATTTCGGTGCGTCCACCATGTGTTTTCTCGGTACTAGAGTGATATATGTGAACCCGAATCGAGGAGTTGGATGAGGCTGATTAACGGTACATGGTGGACCCGGTATGGTATCCCGGGGCGAGAACGGTTTCGCTGTGTAGTAGACGGTGAGCCTGGCAGAGCGACTACTACCTATCGGTGATTGGTTGAACCTGGCGGTTATCCGGAGGATACCGACCAGAGTTGATGGATGGATACGGGACGACTCGTACTGCCGGGGCCGAGGGCCGATACCGCAGACAGAGCCCGTGGGCTGATCCGGACTGACGGATGCCCCATACAGGAGGATTTGCGTGCCGATGCTTGGCACGAGTATTTCTTGATATTTTAGGTGCCGATGTTGGGCACTCACGGTTATATGAGATTTACAGGATTGGAGGACCGAGGAGGAAGACGACGCCTGAGTAGTATTGGGATTTGGGTACATTGATGGGTACCGATTATACCTTCCACGATGACATTCCGTGTAGATGTTATATTTCCCATGCTCAGTATATAGTAACTGATATCTCATCCTGTATCTATTGTACCTGATATAGGGTTGTTAGTACACATTGCTATACCTGATCACTGCATACCCTGTTCATTCTATATAGGGTTGTTAGATTGCATTGCTATACCTGATCATTGCATACCCTGTTCATTCTATATAGGGTTGTTAGATTGCATTGCTATACCTGATCATTGCATACCCTGTTCATTCTATATAGGGTTGTTAGATTGAATTGCTATACCTGATCATTGCATACCCTGTTCATTCTATATAGGGTTGTTAGATTGCATTGCTATACCTGATCACTGCATACCCTGTTCATTCTATATAGGTTTGTTAGATTGCATTGCTATACCTGATCATTGCATACCCTGTTCATTCTATATAGGGTTGTTAGATTGCATTGCTATACCTGATCATTGCATACCCTGTTCATTCTATATAGGGTTGTTAGATTGCATTGCTATACCTGATCATTGCATACCCTGTTCATCCTATATAGGGTTGTGAGATTGCATTGTTATACTTGCTCATCACATGGAGATGTTATTAGATCGCACTTGTTGCATGCTGAGCATCCAGTTCATCATATAGATGTTATCTGTTGATATAGGTTAGAGTATCGTAGCACGTGCATACTCGCGATTACCTTTATATGTTATCTTCTATTCACGAGTTGGCAACTCACCCCCGTTGTGCCACAGTGTTTGCAGGTTGCCCTTTGGAGTAGTCGCGGCAGGCTGCATTCTTGCATCTTTTGACACAGATACCCCTACAGTTGGTGTACTAGCTCTTTGCTAATAGGTGGGTTTTCGTGCGGTATCTGGTTATCTTTCAGTTATGTATATTGTTGTATCTAGTACTCTCCATCTACCACTTATGTATTGACTTAGAGACCAGTTATGAGGACGATGTATATTATTTTGTATTCTGGCGTCGAGCTCGTTGTGAGCCGACTTTACTTATGCAGTTATTCTATCTGTGATGTTTCCCTCTCGTTGCTCATTTTCTTCGCTACGGCATCGTATATTGTTATCTTAGTGATTGTCTACTTAAGATTTCTTGACATCTTAGTAATTGGTTCTATAAATTACTTAAATCACTCTATGCTTTTACTGGTTTGATTTCTGGGTTTTTGGCTTACTTAGTTGCGTTACGCCTGTAGACGTTATGTGGTTATGTGCCAGTCACGGGCCAAACCTTGGGTCGTGACAAAGTTGGTATCAGAGCGTAGGTTTTACCTTCGGAGTGTAGGATGACCCTGGTATGATGGAGTAGGTAGCTGCAGCAGAGTGGCGTAGCGTGCGTATGTTCCGCGGCATACTCACGACACGGTACTCTGCCCAAGCGACCTTAGGACTTATTGATTGAATTTCCTTTATAATCGTATATATCCTTATGATTCGATTTTCGTATCCTCATCGAATCCTACCTTCTTTCCAGCCATTATGCCGCCAAGGACTACGAGGGTGCAGAGAGAGGCCGGGAGAGCCGAGGTTCGAGTTGATTTATCTGAGACGAGGACTGATTCGAGTAGTACCCATGTTGTACCAGGACAGATTGTTTCTCCTACGACAGATCAGATCGTTAGACTAGTGGCAGAGATGCAGAGCTTGCGCCAGACGATAAGCTCATTGGTAGAGGCCGTTCGAGCGCAGCGACAGATGGTTGTCAACCCTGTTACCCAGTTGTTCCTTGCGATCATCATGCAGTATTCCGTTCCCTACATAGCACCGGTGGAGGCAGCCCCCGTTTACGAAACACGTCTTCCAGAAACCGTGAGAATTCCGGAACAGTTTTGGAATCGTACTGGTGTACCAGTCCAGAGCAGAGGCTTAGGACGAGGACAGTCGTTTGGCTTCCATCCCCAGGCAGGACAGCATTCAGTGCGTAGGTGTTTACGATGCGGAAGCCTTCAACACCTCATCAGGCAGTGTTCCTTCACAGCACGTCAGGGTCGTGTTCTGAGACGTCGTGGACGCGGAGGGTTTGCACAGAGGGGTCAGGCTAGTAGAGGAGGAGTTCGATCAGCCGCAAATGAAAGACAGGCACAAGTTTTCGCATCGACTCATCGGGACGCGCGGGTGTCCAATGCTGTGGTTTCAGGTACTTTTTCAGTATGTCCTTTTTGTTGCACTCGTATGTTTACACACTTCGTGCCGAGTTTAGGACGAGAGTCGTGCTGGGTAGATTAGCCGTTTGTTGTGTTAACTTCTGTCAGCAATCCTTTTGTTGCGCGACACGTACTTCGGTCGTGTGCCCATCGGATAGGAGATTGAGATTCGTCTGTCATTTTGAACCTCCTAAAGATGTTGGATTTGGCAATCTCCTGGGCACGGACTGGTTAGCTACGTGCTAGGCATTGTGGGCTACCGTGAGGAAACAGTTAGGTTTTGTTTTTTCCGGGCAAGTCAAATCTTGTTGTGCAGGTGGATAGTGGTGCCACCTCTTACCGCTTGAATTCAGCCTTGTTCGCTAGTCGGCACTGAGGAGATGTCGTGGACTCTTGGCGTTTTTCGTGATGCTGTATCCACAGTTGGTTTGTTGGACCGGTTTTCTTTCGTGCGAGAATTTTTCCGACGTCATTCCAAGATGAGCCGGCGAAGCTTAAGGAGATAAGGATCTGCTGTAGAGTGGTGGTTGAGGGAGTTGTGCGATTGAGTGTTTCGCATTTAGGAAGCTCCTATTTCTGTTCGTCTAGGAGGAAAACGACAGATTGAGGTTGTGTATTGATGGATCGTCACTTGAATCGGCTTACGGTGCGGATAAGTATCCTGTACCTCGCACTGACGAATTCTTCGATCAGCACCAGAGTGCGAGACTTTGTCTAAGTTCGTTTGGGATCAGGTCATCATTGTTGCGGGTCCGGAGTGATGACATTCCGAAGACTGCCTTGTGCGTGCTACGGGCTTTGTGTGTTTTGGGTGTGTCACTGGACTCACCAATGCTCTAGCAGCATTAGTAGGTGTGATGAACTGGTTTTCTTCGGTCCGTTCCTCGACCAGTTATTGTTGTGTTATTTACGACATCCTGGTCTTTTTAGTGTGTCTTGAGGGATAGGAGTAGCACTCGAGGATCTGTTATACGGATACTGAGGGAGCCCCAGCGGTTTGCTAGATTCTCGGAGGGTTCCCTTTAAGCTTGTTGTGTTGACTCCTAGGTTTGGTAGTTACGGAGACGAATTGGTATGGTTTCGAGGAAGATCGTGGCCGTACAGCTTAGGCCCAAATTTGTGAGCAGGACGGAGGTCCGCCGAATTTTGGCTTAGCAGGTGTTACCGCCGTCTCATGCAGGATTGCTAGTGTAATGCTGCCCCGTTGACTAATTTGACTGGAATGGAGGTTTCTTTTCTGTAGACCGAGGCTTGTGTGCGGAGTTTCCGCAGTTGAATATTCGGTTAACAACTGCATCAGCTCCTTCTTTGCTTTTGGTTCGGGCGACCTTGTGGTTTAACTGTGATGTTTCGTGAGTAGGACTCGAAGGTGTACTGAGGTGACACCATGGAGTTATCACTTTTGCTTCCTTACATTTAGAGGAAGTACGAGAAGGATATCCCACTCCTGATCTGGAGATGGCCGCGATGGTTTTGCGTTGGAGATTAGAGACACCATTTGTTTAAGAGTCGTGTCAGATTTTCACGGACCACCAGAGTTAAAGGTACCTCTTCCTGCGGCGGAAATTGATTGTTGTGATAATCCTCCGCAGATTCACAGTTCTTGTGCGATCATTGTGAAAGGTTCCTAGGCACCCTAATGAGGTCACACAAGGCATCGAACATGCCAATTTCAAATTTTAACGGTGCCTACAAACCCTAACAAGATAGTTTGCTAGAAAACTAGGCGAAAAACAATTTAGTTAACAACTTAACTAATGGGAATACGGAAATACAACCTTTGTAGATCCGGTGCTCCACCTCCATAGCTCCGCAACGATGTCTCCTCGCTGTCCAAAATCCGTCCCGGGCTCTAGAGTCGGCTTCGTCGGAGAATGGGCAAGCTAGGTCGTCGATGTCCATGCCGAAGATGATCTACGTCGAGGCATCGCTAAATCAAGCTCCGACTTCATCAAGTCAAGAAACTTGTGAAGTAAACACACTCTACTACTTGGCAAGAGGTAGAGGATGAAGAAATAGGAAGTGGGTAGACTTTAGTTTTGGATTTCTCACACTTTTCATCAATCCACCATTGATGGAGCTTGGTTTTCTTCACTTGAAAAATGAAGATGAAGAAGGAGCTAATTATGATAAGCATAATAAAAAATGAGAAAAGAAATTCATTCTTATCATAATTGAACCATAGTTAGGTGTAGAGAATCAATCATGGTTTAGTGGAATGGTTAGGTTAAGCATGAGACAAAAATGGTTGCAATGGTCAAAGTCTTCATGAAGCTTCATGAAGCATTTAAAGAAAGCCACCATTTTCTCATGCTCATTTTCTTTTCCAAAAAGAATAAATGTATTTATAAATTAATAAGAAAAACAAAACCCTAATTATCCACTTAACCATGGTTTAATTCTTTACACTTAACCAAAATGTATGTATCATCAAACATGATACAATCTAGTGCACAAAATCATATCGCATATGTAATGCACACACCCGAGTGAGAAAATCCATTTAAAGTCAACCGATACTAGTTAATGCAAAGTAATATATCAAATATATAATTATGCATTAAATCATTAAATCAACACTTGATTTAACGATCCGGTCATATCGCATATAACCGGCTAGTATCATTAGTAACAACTTATCGAATCAACACTAGATCCGATAACCCGGCTATATCACATATAACCGATCAATGTCACATACTCGTATTATTCTCGGTCCCGCACATATCTCATATGCGCTCCTATTTCGTTTCGCTTGAGCCAGGAAACCTCTGTGTAGGACTTTAAAGACTCGTCAATACGCCGGCAGCAGGTGATGATCATATCAAACACCCACAAGCCGCAAGCGGTCTGCTAAACGTAACGGCCACCCGGGTATTGAGCGATCTGAAGATCGACGAGCAAGCCCGCTCACACTCCAGTGAATCCGACCAGTAACACTACCGTACAGTCCGGTCTGATCGTCTGATATGTCGCATATCTTGCCTAGGGGTGGTAAACGTCAGACCCCAATAGCTCGATAAGTCGTGTCGATATGAGGTCTACAACACTTCGAGAAACTACTGGTAATACTTACCAGTAAATCTCAGCAACCCTGGCCAGGGATTTCCTGTTATAGCTAATCGAACACAGCGCAACATCTACTCCCTATACCGGGAGAGACGAATCCCCTCCTATCGCTCATTGCCTCCATGTGACTCGGGACTGTACCCAAAAACCGCCGTTTTGCACGCCCTCTTGGACGTGGTAAGATGGAAATCAAAGCACAGTAGGAACCACACAAGACTCTATGACGATCTCGTGTCAACAGACTACTCTGTACGAGTGTCACCAGAGAACTGCCATCTGACGTGAGGTATAATACCATCTGGGAGTTCTCGGCGAGTCCGTCCAGTGTACCCAGTCTCTACTGAGCACCCGTATATCATCTCTGATGTCAAACACCAATGGATATGGGATCATCCATCGCCCATCTGTATGGGTCGAGAAGGTACACGCTAGTCTACTCTGGTATATCGATTCCCTATCTCGATACACCCACGACTAGGGACTTTGAAGGATGTACTTATGGACTACCATGTCCCCACTAGTATGATCCGCATCATAGTCCAGGTAGTCAAGTACACATCCTAAGGGCTTTACCAACATGTAACAGAGAGACAATCAGTGTACACGTTAAGGTAAAGAGCAACCAGATAGCATACTATCATGTCGAGCAAGAAAGTCCTCCCTATATACGTCCCAGCATCCACTACAATATACATCCAATGTACAGTAATGGCCTCTAGGGCATACATATAACTAACAATCTCCCACTTGCACTAGGGCCATCTGTAGCAGTGGTCGAAGTATCTCATACTCAACCATCCCATAAAAGTCTCTCTCTGGGAATAGGCCTTTGTGAGTGGATCCGCCGTGTTGTCCTCTGAGTCTACTCTCCTAACCTCGATCACCCTGGAGATCAACTATCTCCATGATCAGGTGATGCTGCCTTAGAATATGTCTGGAACACTGATGGGACCTGTGTTCCTTGGCATATGCCACAACTCCATTGTCTCACAATGGCAGGAACGTAGTTCATCTCATGAACCAATATACACCCAAACAGCCTCTTTGGTAGCATCTTAAGTAGCGATGTATCCAGCCTTTATCGTCTAGTATGCCACGGTATCTAGCTTGGAACTCTTCCAACATACCGTCCCTTTACTGAGGGTAAAGACAATGCCTGCGACTGACATTCAGTCATCTTTATCACCCTGGAACACTTCCAGTGATTCTCCCCAAGATCGATTGATACCATCTCACTACAGCTAGTGAGGTACCTAACATCCATTTAGATCTATCTCATAGATCCAAAATCCAGGATTTAGTAGGTATCACTTTGATCCTATGTGGAGAATCATTGTGATAAGCGGAGATTGATCGAGCGTAGCATAAGAAACTCCTTTCTTATCAAGAGTATGTCATCCACGTACTCTACGAGGATTACCACCATACTCCCTACTACCTTTTTGTTTATACAAGGTTCATCTACCATTTTGATGATGTCAACTTCCTTGACTAATCTATCAAAACAGATGTTCCAACTCCGCGATACCTGCTTTATCCTATAAAGCATCTTGCACACGTTTCCGCTGCTCCCACTGTCTACGAAGCCCTCTGGCTGTGTTCTTATAGACCTTCTCTTCTAAATCGTTATTTAGAAAAGGAGTCATGGCACCCAACCACCAGATATCGTAGTCATGGTATGTAGCCGTGGCAAGTAGGATCTGGATGGACTTAAGCATAGATACTGGAAAAGGTTTCATCATTATCCACGCCTGGTCGATGACGAAAACCTTTAACAAGTCTAGCTTTGAAAGTCTCAACTTTTCCATGTACACCAAGTAATCTTCTCAAGATATACTTGCTCCTGATAGGGATTTAACCCTTCAGATATAGCAACTAAAGTCCATACTTTGTTGGTGTACAAGGATTCCATCTCAGATCACTAAGCATCCAGCCATTCTTACAGAGTCTTACTCCTGATGGCCAGCTCGAAGCTAGTTGGGTCATCATCTCATGATGCAATCCTCGCTCCCACTGTCATAGAGCAACCGAAGTATCTCTCAGGTGGGTGAGGAACCCTACTAGATCGGCGGAGAGGCTGAGGTTCGTTGGAATCTACTGAATCCTTTGGTTTTATCAAATGATCGGCTGCAAGTTGTATAGCTGGAACCTTTCCAGTTGTACATTACAGACCTTGCCTCGAGCTTGTCCGGATTTTACTTTTATACATAGGCCGGACAACCCCAAATCTTAACTAATTTAAGACATGGGCTCTTCCCTTTCCATATCACATATGAAATGGTAGGCAGCTGATTTGATTCGAACCCTATTCAATAGGTATGCAGCTTCATAAGTGCATAACTCCCAAAAGGAAATAGGTAACTCAGTAGTACTCATCATAGAGCACACCATATCAAATAGGGTGTATTTGCTCCGCCCCGATATACCATCGTGCTATGGTGTATACGGAGGAGTAATGCTGAGAGAGAATCACATTCTCCTTTAGAATAGTCCAGGATTTCCGTGCTCAAGTATTCTCCTCCCTGATCTCATCATAGGACATAATACTTATACCCGTATTTTGGTTCTTTACTTCTAACTTATATTCTGTGAATATCTCAAAAGGTTCGGACTTGTGTTTCAACAGGAACATATGTCTGAATCTAAAAGAGATCATCAGAGAACGTAATGAAGTATAAAGAACCAATCCTGGCATGTGTAGACAGGGGACCTACATACATCAACATGTATCAATCCCAAGAGTTCATTAACTCTTTCTCTGTTTCCAATAAACAGAGCTGTGGTCATCTTATCTTTGTGACATGACTGGCGAGTTTCACAAGATGTAAGTTCAAACTGATTTAAATATGCATCTTTATGTAACTCTAGCTAGTCGGGTCACATTGATCTGACCTAGTCTACAATACCTCAAGAAGAATTCGTTCATTTCTGAACTCTTCCTCTTGTGTGTGTTCTGTATACTAAGAACTGTAGTTTGATTTAGAACGTCAATGCTTTTAGACAACGTGCCTGAACCGATCAACTTTTGATATAGGAAATGTTCAAAACATTATCCAACAACACAAAATTTTATCGTTTCTTTACTAATAAAGAGACAGATATGATTTTGTATATCAGGTTCGATATCTAATAACATTCGTTCAGAATCAATGTATTACAATACAGGGTGACAGTGACCGACAGACTTGGCTGCAACACTTGCCCCGTTTTCTGCCTCATGAAACTTATCACCCGTTCTCAGTTTTTCTACCC
This sequence comes from Agapanthus africanus, assembly GCA_030015575.1. NCBI lineage: Eukaryota > Viridiplantae > Streptophyta > Magnoliopsida > Asparagales > Amaryllidaceae > Agapanthus > Agapanthus africanus. The sequence goes on from JASDDO010000010.1 coordinate 139,060,180, forward strand.
TTTTGTAGCCCTATGTAACAGATTACATATCTGGGATCCTGATCCGGTATCATATACCCAGGATGCGGAGGATACTGAGAAACAGTTCTTTCTAATGAACACACCCGAAGATGATGCATCATATGCACTTTCTTCGTTTGGGCGGCTCGGGAATTCTGGTAATCCCCAATTTCCTGCTCTGTCTTATAACATTTATAAGTTGGAGCGGGACCAACGTTCCCCAGCTCAGTATAACAAGCGGGTTCGGTCAATAATCCGTATTATTATCTTGATTAAGGCGTGATATGGTCGCTACCAGGAGAGAGAGAGAAGAAAACACTCAGCGTGCGCTCTTGCAAGAATAGATTGGTTTTATTTTATCTAATCAGGATGGCTCCCACTGCTTTTTATCAAATCTTCCTTCAAACCCTAAAAGGAAAGACTAGCCGGGATTAATTACACACTACAAGTTCGCCAATCTTTCAGCCAGGCCAGTGTCGGTACTTTGAGGGAGGTCCCCCGTGCTTTCGCACGAACCTAATTAATGTAAACCTCGTTTTCCCAGAGGCGTAACCTCGTTAACACCTTTCTAGACACCTACTTGATCGGCTAATTGTAATGTATAAAACTCTCCCAGGAGTAACAATTACTCGCAGCGGGTATCGGGATCCAACTATCTCATAGAAGGTATGCAATCTCATTGCAAATTTCAACACTTGAAATTCCCGATAATATTTTGCCCCTAACGTGCTATGACCTTGACGAAAGCCAACAAACCATAGCCCGCTAGTCAAGTTCAACCCGTCATTTCCTGATTGAATTAAACCCACCCGCACGACCCTTGACGAAAGCCAACAAAGCCGCACGACTACCCTAATCCAATCGCATCGTATGCTAGCAGATAAGCAGCATATAGCTACCGCACACTGCACCTTGACGAAAGCCAACAAATGCAGCACGAATACTATATACAACTTATCTGAAATGACGGAGGGCTACGACAGATTTTTCTGAAAACCTATTGCGTAATGAACTTGATATCGTTGTAGGATCGAATGAATTTTAAAATGGAGTGTTTTTGAGGCTTTTCCAGTTTTGCTAAAAGAGTCACTCCCGGTGAAGGGATCGTCGGTCATTTCCTCGTCGAATGAGGTGCGGGATATATCATATATATCACTGTGCAAAGCAAAAACTATTAAAAGCAATCAAAAGACAAACCGAGGGTGTAGCATCTGCCAGTTATTGCTAAAGGAGTCACTCCCGGTGAAGGGATCTCGGTCCTTTCCTCATCGAATAAGGTGCAGGATATATCACATATACCGCTGTGCAAAGCAAGAACTGTAGCTACCTGTTTTATTTTGAAATTCGAATCTACAACATCTTAGGTTTCTTTTATTTCATTAATCATATTAATGAAGTCCCATCATTTAAGTACCTAAACATCACAGATAGATATGACGTACACTTATGCCATCCGCATTCGCCTCGATGTCCCCTCGTGCACCGTTAGGTTAGGTAACTAACGGCAGAGCGGGGCAGGGCTAGCGCGGGTGTAAAACATAAGTAGCGTCTATATAATATATCATATATACTATATACTGTATCTATCACAGAGCATCACATGATCACATCACAGATATCGCAGCAGAAGAATCATATGAAATATTGGATATACTAGGACGCCCGTGTTTTCAATACGAGCCAGTATAAAACACGGATTCCACGGTTGTGATGAATAGCCAAACCCACACCCCTAGACCCCTATGAGAGCGGCAAGCAACCCTACCAATTCTAGAGTTAGGAGACCCGGACTCGACTCCTCGAGTTGGTCTCCCACTGGACTCCAGAACCCGGTTACTTGTGCCCTCCTCCTTGGGTCTATCCTAGTGCAGAAAAGTAAATAATATACAAACGGTGACATCTTCCGCTACCTGGAAGTGCCCCAATAAAAGAATATTACATACAAGTTTTTACATGAATGAAAATGAAAAACACTCATCTCACATAAAAACCCCCGGCTATTCAAACACGACGATCCAATATAACATATCCAGCAACACATAACATCACATATCATCAACGTAAGTAAATATGCGCATCCCAATTGTCGTTGACATATAGCAACGAAACCGGCGATATCACATATTACACTTACGGTCACAGAAAAGAAAGAGTAAAACTACAACAGTTGGAATCCGCAACCTCCTCAGACATCGCATGCCTGACCTAATGAATTACTTAGACATCGCATGCCTAACAATTATAAACACCGCATTTTAGTCTCATTATCGAAAACACTTTTCAATACCAAGTCGGGCAATTCAACAGGATTCCCGACATTCTGATCGAACGCTCGTCGCAAACTTTAGTAGGCGGCCGCACCCCCGATAGCGTCGACGAAGTGCACCAAGGCGGAACACCACTGCCGCGAGCACCCGGACGGATGCTTTCGGCGACGGGGTTCTCCTACAGTCACTTGGTCGAGGCTATGGAGTGAGGCTGTCTATTAAGTTTACCCAGCGAGTATCCGAGTACGCTACGTGATTGCGACGGACTTTTGATCACATCAAAATTCCGTGGCAACCGATCAAGTGAGACTAAAGTGCTATGTTTATAACATTCATTTAGTTATCTCATAACTTTTTGTGAATTCCAATTATTGTATCCCATTCCAGATAAACAGAAAATGTTAAACTTTTCGATCGAACATCCAAGTTTTCCCGATACAGATCGACACATGAAATAAGTCTAACAACATTCAGTTCGTGCCTCAGTACCAACGGTCCAGCCGTAGAAGGGTCAAGCCAACGCCTCACATGTGGCACGCCGTACTGCCCCAAACCCGAAGGTTCAAAGGGAAGTTCAAGACTGTCACATAATCGAGTTAAGGTTTGTTGTCTTCTAGAGGGTCCATCGCGTTACTTGCACTACTTAGAACGTCGTTAAACTACGGAAAAATCCAACACATGGAAATTTCCCGACAGGGAAAAAATTGGGTATTTATATCCAGTCGAACTTTTTAACATAATCAAAAAATTATCCGGAAAGCCAAATAGACAAAATTTGATACCCCGATCGAAACACCGAATCCCCAAAACAACTCCAGAAAATTCAACTCTTGAAAAAATATCAAAAATACCCAGGAAAACCAGAACAGCATATTGTGAATTACTGTACAAATTTGGACGCCACAAACGACAAAACGGCCGCGGTTCCGCCGCACGAGCCAGGCTCGTGCCGCGGAAACGCGGCGCATTTATGGAATCAGGCGCACGAATTTTGCAGTATCCCTTATAATTTCCTGCTGATTTTACTGAATATTTTTAATATGGAAAATCCCAATTTCTGGAAAAAGGACAGAGAGCATTTAGGGTTTGGGTTTTCGGGTTCGTTCGGGTTTCAAAATCCGTCTAGACTTCGCCTAAGGCTCTAGCTAAGCTCTGATACCAGTGAAAGGTTCCTAGGCACCCTAATGAGGTCACACAAGGCATCGAACATGCCAATTTCAAATTTTAACGGTGCCTACAAACCCTAACAAGATCGTTTGCTAGAAAACTAGGCGAAAAACAATTTAGTTAACAACTTAACTAATGGGAATACGGAAATACAACCTTTGTAGATCCGGTGCTCCACCTCCATAGCTCCGAAACGATGTCTCCTCGCTGTCCAAAATCCATCCCGGGCTCTAGAGTCGGCTTCGTCGGAGAATGGGCAAGCTAGGTCGTCGATGTCCATGCCGAAGATGATCTACGTCGAGGCATCGCTAAATCAAGCTCCGACTTCATCAAGTCAAGAAACTTGTGAAGTAAACACACTCTACTACTTGGCAAGAGGTAGAGGATGAAGAAATAGGAAGTGGGTAGACTTTAGTTTTGGATTTCTCACACTTTTCATCAATCCACCATTGATGGAGCTTGGTTTTCTTCACTTGAAAAATGAAGAAGAAGAAGGAGCTAATTATGATAAGCATAATAAAAAATGAGAAAAGAAATTCATTCTTATCATAATTGAACCATAGTTAGGTGTAGAGAATCAATCATGGTTTAGTGGAATGGTTAGGTTAAGCATGAGACAAAAATGGTTGCAATGGTCAAAGTCTTCATGAAGCTTCATGAAGCATTTAAAGAAAGCCACCATTTTGTCATGCTCATTTTCTTTTCCAAAAATAATAAATGTATTTATAAATTAATAAGAAAAACAAAACCCTAATTATCCACTTAACCATGGTTTAATTCTTTACACTTAACCAAAATGTATGTATCATCAAACATGATACAATCTAGTGCACAAAATCATATCGCATATGTAATGCACACACCCGAGTGAGAAAATCCATTTAAAGTGAACCGATACTAGTTAATGCAAAGTAATATATCAAATATATAATTTTGCATTAAATCATTAAATCAACACTTGATTTAACGATCCGGTCATATCGCATATAACCGGCTAGTATCATTAGTAACAACTTATCGAATCAACACTTGATCCGATAACCCGGCTATATCACATATAACCGATCAATGTCACATCGCGAGAATCGAATACAGTATCACATACTCGTATTATTCTCGGTCCCGCACATATCTCATATGCGCTCCTATTTCGTTTCGCTTGAGCCAGGAAACCTCTGTATAGGACTCTAAAGACTCGTCAATACGCCGGCAGCAGGTGATGATTATATCAAACACCCACAAGCCGCAAGCGGTCTGCTAAACGTAACGGCCATCCGGGTATTGAGCGATCTGAAGATCGACGAGCAAGCCCGCTCACACTCCAGTGAATCCGACCAATAACACTACCGTACAGTCCGGTCTGATCGTCTGATATGTCGCATATCTTGCCTAGGGGTGGTAAACGTCAGACCCCAATAGCTCGATAAGTCATGTCGATATGAGGTCTATAACACTTCGAGAAACTACTGGTAACACTTACCAGTAAATCTCAGCAACCCTGGCCAGGGATTTCCTGTTATAGCCAATCGAACACAGCGCAACATCTACTCCCTATACCGGGAGAGACGAATCCCCTCCTATCGCTCATTGCCTCCATGTGACTCGGGACTGTACCCAAAAACCACCGTTTTGCACGCCCTCTTGGACGTGGTAAGATGGAAATCAAAGCACAGTGGGAACCATACAAGACTCTATGACGATCTCGGGTCAACAGACTACTCTGTACGAGTGTCACCAGAGAACTGCCATCTGACGTGAGGTATAATACCATTTGGGAGTTCTCGGCGAGTCCGTCCAGTGTACCCAGTCTCTACTGAGCACCCGTATATCATCTCTGATGTCAAACACCAATGGATATGGGATCATCCATCGCCCTTCTGTATGGGTCGAGAAGGTACACGCTAGTCTACTCTGGTATATCGATGCCCCATCTCGATACACCCACGACTAGGGACTTTGAAAGATGTACTTATGGACTACCATGTCCCCACTAGTATGATCCACATCATAGTCCAGGTAGTCAAGTACACATCCTAAGGGCTTTACCAACATGTAACAGAGAGACAATCAGTGTACGCGTTAAGGTAAAGAGCAACCAGATAGCATACTATCACGTCGAGCAAGAAAGTCCTCCCTATATACGTCCCAGCATCCACTACAATATACATCCAATGTACAGTAATGGCCTCTAGGGCATACATATAACTAACACATTGAGTACAGAATAAGTTTGTCTCTTCTGAGGACACAGCTTGCTCATGTCCGCGCCCGACCACCCTTCTTAAATCGCTTTCACGAGGCACTGCCCGCCGACACTCGTTCGTCAGAGATATTGGAGCCTACTCGGCTGGGTAATGCAAGGGTGTGCTAGGCTAGAGAGACAATTGTGTACCTAATGTTATGGGGAAGATACGTGGAATCCTAGGGCAGGCACATCAGTCAACTCTCTCTACTCATTCTAGCCCTACCAACTGTTAACGTGACTTGTAAGGTAATTACGGGTGGGCAGGGATAGAAAGAGGAGTCTTGGGATTCGTTTCAAGTGTCTGTCTTGTTGTGTGCTTGAGTCGATCAACTGAGACTGACGGGAGAGTTCCAACCTTTAACTGTTCCGAAGAGGGAACGAGAGCAGATCTCCCCGAATTTTCATATGGTGTCCACCCAGGAGTTGTCAGGATGTGACTCCATTCGGATGCTTGTCATCCGGTGATACTCAGTTGTTCTTGTTAAGTTGTGCGTATGTAGAAATTGTTGTCGGCAGTTGGGGATCGTCGTTTGCCATCGTTAGGGTTCTCCTTTGATAGCAGTTATCAGGAGACACTCCAATTGGTAACCTTTAGGATTAGAGGTTAGGTCATGTCGATCACCAGTCTGTTTTTCCTAACTCCGTGTTATAGGATTATTGGACCTCAGCTAGTTTAGAAATTTCGGAAATGACTCGGTTGTTTTGGGTCAGGATGAGAATGGTATATTGCGGATAGAGATCAGATGCTGACCAAGATGGTCGCAGATTCAAGTTCGCAATGACAGATCATGTATTCCCACGGAAAATTTCCGATAAATGACATGTTGAGTTTTGGGAAGTTTTCCAGGTTAGTAAGTCTTTTTAGGATCCCTAAGGCGAGTTGGTTCGTTGCCTTAAGTTGGGCACTTCCACCCAGATTATTGAATATCCACCCCGTATTTCCTATGTCGATACTTGCAATTACCTTCATGACTTTTCTCATTGGATTCAGCGCCAGACCAATTAAAGTTCGAGTGTGATCCTTTGTTCACCCAACAGCCCGCCGTAATTTTGGGCCGGCAGGTGAAGAAACTTCGATCGAAGGTCTTGCCATCAGTGAAGATATTTGGGTGCATTCCAAACAGTGAAGAGGTCACCTGGGAGGCTGAGGGCGAGGTGCGGCAGAAGCTCCCTCATCCCTCTGAAGGTATGCGTAGCTTTGTATTTTAAAATTCGGGGACGAATTTTCCTTAAGGGGGGAAGATTGTAACACCTTAGGTCGTGTTTAGGGGTTAATTATAGTTTACTAGATAGTTTTGGTAAAAAGTTTACCAAATTAAGTTTCTGATGTTTTATTCTAATTAATGAATATTTTATTAGGATTTTACTAGGCACACACACACTTGTGCATGTTATCTAGGGTTAGGATTTGGGGTTAAACCATGATTAGCTAGCATGAAGGGTTAACCTATTTGTATTAAGTGTTTTGGGTTTTATTATGGTGGTTGTTTTCTTTATTCTCATTATGAGAAATGGTTTGGTTTTTTTTTGTTGACTTGGAAAGAGAAGAGAGTATGGGCAACATGGCTTGACCATGCTCATTTAATGAGAGAGAGAGAGGGGGTTGACTAGGGTGTTCTCATTTCTTTCCTCCTCTATCTTACTCCTCTCACTCCCAACACACACACACACACACACCCTCATACAAGCAGCAGCAGTAGAGGAAGCAACTAGCAGCAGCAACAACATCAGAAGAGGCAGCAGCAAGCAGCAGCATCAGCAGCAGCATGGGGCAGCAGCAGCAACAGGAGCAGTAACAGTTTCAGCAGCCTCTGTAGCAGCTCCAAACCTTCTCCTTCCTCTCCTTCATGCACTCTAAGATCTTTAAGTGAGGTATGATCTGAGCCTAACTTCCTTGCTTGCTAAACTAGTGATTGTTAAGCTAAATTAGTGTTAAAAAGTGAGTTTTGTGCTTGAAATGGTGAATTGTGTGGACTTATGGTTTAGTGCTATTAATATTGGTTAACCTAGCCTAATTAGGTGTTATTAAGGCCATGTAAACCTAGTTAGACCCCAGATTTCACCAAAATACCATAGGATTTCAAATTGTGCAAATTTAGTAATTTAAGTGAACCTTTTGGATTTCTGTGATCTGCTATAGGCCCGAGTAGTTCAGGTTGAAATTGAGTTAACTGGAGCTTGTATACAAGGCATAGACCACACCACCAGAGCCCGAGACCCCCACCCCATAGAGAGGACGCCAATTTATTCTTTCTGGCCGCAATTTGCGGCCAGATAGGGGAGTCTTTGGTTGGTGTTTGGATGGGTAGGAGTCTGTTGTTATTTCTAGGCCAGTGGTATGTATAGTTTTGTAAGTTGTTAGCCTGGGTAGAATCTGGGACGTTATATCGTATTTCTAGTACGTTTGGTTCGCGCGATACGCGAGAGGGTTCCATGATTCAGCGTATCGCGGCGTATCGGGGTTAGTTTTAGACGCGTGCTCACGTTTAGCGTATCGTATACACGCGCGTTTAGTTCGCGACGCGAACGTATCGTCTGACTTTGATATCGCGTTTTGCGAGATAGTTGCTTATATATGGATTCTTGTGTAATTCCAGGTTCGCAGGCGGGTACGTCGGACGAAGCTAAGAAAGGAAAGCAGGTGGTCGTCTACGAGTAGCACACGACCATGTGAGTATATTTAACATCTACGGGGAAATCGCCCGTATGGCGTTAAGCGTCAGGGCGAGTCAGGATATTAGATTGTAGATGTTCATATGGACTGTAGTAGCATACCTTATTGTTGCATATAGAAATGATAGCATAGGACACTGCACTGTCACTAACGGTTCAAGTCGCATGAGCACGATTGATATGCTACACTCACACCGTTAGTGATTGCCATGACACTCACATTATAGGATTGCTATATATCATACATCATACTGATTCTACCTTATTGATGTTGTCATGATTTGCCGCATAACAACATATATTGATATCTTCATACCTGCGCACATGCATACTGTATATTCATACCAGTGCACACATATATTGATATCTTCATATATGCGCACATGCATACTGTATATTCATACCAGTGCACACATATATTGATATCTTCATACCTGCGCACATGCACACTGTATATTCATACCAGTGCACACATATATTGATATCTTCATACCTGCGCACATGCACACTGTATATTCATACCAGTGCACACATATATTGATATCTTCATACCTGCGCACATGCATACTGTATATTCATACCAGTGCACACATATATTGATATCTTCATACCTGCGTACATGCACACTGTATATTCATACCAGTGCACACATATATTGATATCTTCATACCTGCGCACATGCATACTGTATATTCATACCAGTGCACACATATATTGATATCTTCATACCTGCGCACATGCACACTGTATATTCATACCAGTGCACACATATATTGATATCTTCATACTTGCTTAGATTACGCATTGAGATATGTTGTTTCCATGTTAATTCTGGATTTGGGGAACCGTGGATATTTCAAAGAGAATAGTTAATTATTTAAAAAACCCGGTTTCCCTTGATATGATATTTCGGTGCGTCCACCATGTGTTTTCTCGGTACTAGAGTGATATATGTGAACCCGAATCGAGGAGTTGGATGAGGCCAATTACGGGTACATGGTGGACCCGGTATGGTACCCCGGGACGAGAACGGTTTCGCTGTGTAGTAGGCGGTGAGCCTGGAAGAGGGACTACTACCTACCGGTGATTGGTTGAACCTGGCGGTTATCCGGAGGATACTGACCAGGGTTGATGGATGGATACGGGACGACTCGTACTGCCGGGGCCGATACTGCAAACAGAGCCCGTGGGCTGATCCGGACTGACCGATGCCCCATACAGGAGGATTTGCGTGCCGATACTTGGCACGAGTATTTCTTGATATTTTGGGTGCCGATGTTGGGCACTCACGGTTATATGAGATTTACAGGATTGGAGGACCGAGGAGGAAGACGACGCCTGAGTAGTATTGGGATTTGGGTACATTGATGGGTACCGATTATACCTTCCACGATGACATTCCGTGTAGATGTTATATTTCCCATGCTCAGTATATAGTAATTGATATCTCATCCTGTATCTATTGTACCTGATATAGGGTTGTTAGTACACATTGCTATACCTGATCACTGCATACTGTAATACCCGGTTCCCTTTTATACGCCTATATTCGTATTTTATAAATTATCACTTACTGGTTGTTAGTTTATATTTAATATTATTTTAGTTAATTTAAAAACCCTATTTATCTTTTACCAATAAAACCCAGAGTTATATTTCTTCAGCCCCTTTTATACCAGAATCTGTATTTTGTTGCTTTATAATTTTATTTATTTTATTTTATGATTTTATCTATTTTATTTTAGATACCCTAAAACCTAACTAAAATTTTCCTTTCCCTAATAGTTTTATTATTCAGCCCGGCCCACTCTCATATTATTATTTTGGTTATTTTTCCTATTAAACAACTCGGCCCGGCCCGTTTCCCTCTTAAAATTCTTTTAATTTTATTCGTCGGCCCGGCCCACGCTTTTTCCCCAGCAGCCCGCCACTGTGCTTCTTCCAACGGTAACTTCACTGCGCGCGCACGATCCACGTCTCTCACCGCCCCCTCCGCCCTCGCCTACGCGCTGCCGTTCACCCCACGTCGTGCGCCGTTACTCCCGAAATCCCCGCGTCTTCCCTCTCTCACTTCCCCTCACGTTCCCTCTCTCTGGCTTTTCTCCCCTTATTTCCACGACTGCACAACCCACGCTCCCGAGCACCCCTGTGTGAACCCATCGACAGAATTCCATCGCCTCCTTCCCCGACTTCATGCCGTCAATCTTGAACGCCCCCGTCGCCACCTCCTTCTTCCTCACCACCCCTCCTCACAACACCACAACCACCTCCTCCTCAACCTCACCTCCTCCATCTCTACAATCCATCTTCCCCGCAACCAACCCAAGAAAACACATCACCATCGCCTTCCCCGAGCTCCTGCTCCATTGCCGGCCATCACCACTGCCACCCATAGCCGAGAGTTATCACCTTCGCCTGCTCCGGCCAACCCACTCACCGCCGGCCTTCAACACTACAACCACCAGCATCTTGAGCGCCTCATTCTGCTCTCTCTCTCCCTCATTCACCATCTCTCTCTCTCGTTTTCTCTCTCTCTCTGTTCCTCTCCTCCACTCTCTATCTTTCTGCCTTTAACTCATTCTGCTCTCTCCCCCTCTGTAATCTCTTACTTACTGCCACTCTCTCTCTCTGCTCTCTGCCCTCTCCCTCTCATTCAGCATCCTCTCTCTTTCTCTGTCTTCTCTCTCACTCTCTCTCTCTCTCTGCTACCGTATCTCTTTTCCTCCCTCTCAAATCGATCAAGCAATCACCTCACCCCCAACTGCAGCCGTCGGCTATCGCCTGAGCACCGCTGAAACCATCAAAGGGAGACCCAACATCGCATGAACACACAGCAAACCCCATACCTGAGCACGAGCACGAGCCGAGGCCGCGAACCGTGCACGCGCCATTCATCGCGCGTTCGTGCCGTTATCATTGCCGAGCATCACCAAGACGTCTCCAGGCAAGTTTTTACTTGCTTACATGCTATTTTGTTTAAGTTCTAATTGTTAAATGCCTAGATTATAAAGTTACGAGTCTAAAACTATTATGTGCAGTATCTGTTCGATGCTTGTTCCCTTAGGAAAAAATTATCAAAATTGACGGAACTAAATGGTGTAGGTTGGCCCGTAGGGCTGTGAATATAGTGTGTGATTTTTGTTGGATGATGTAATCGATAACGACTAAAACAACTACCCCCAAGTTTGATCGTAAAACTGTAATTCTGTTGCACCTGAAAATAGTTAAATTCATCATAAATCATATACATATTAGAATGGTGCGTTCGAGGGCTTAAATCGAAGCTAACTCGACGAACTTTAACCATATGCTAGTTTCCAGACATTTCTGTACCTAAATCATGATGATAATTGTATCGGAGTGCGACTCTGGACTGCAGTCCAGAGCGACTCAAATTGTGCTTGCTGTCCCGTAATGGATACCATAGGATTTCCTTAACCCGTAGGTTGCGGAATTCCGCTTCTTATTGTAGGTAACTCTGATATCTAGACAGCACGATTGGTCTCATTCTGTTTCGTTACCGTTTGATATTTAAACTGTAATTTAGAAGATCGGGACGCATAACAGTCCCAACAAAATCAGAACTGACATATTAGTGTTAAATAGATTGTAACTCCTAACGTACAGACACGATTGAAGATCCGTTTGTTGCGTTGAAAACTTTACTGAAAACCCTAGAATTCATCCAACTTTAGCGTCGCTAAATTATGATCCCAACAGGGGTTAAAATGCATTGCGAAATGGATTCCTGATTCTGAAACCAGATTTCCAGCCGCGAGCGCTTAAAATGAAATGGTTATAACTTTTGATTCTGGAACCCGATTGGCTTGAAACAAAATTATATGGATGGATATCTGAACATATTAATTACTACCTGTTTATCATTTCGCTAAATTATATACATATGTTTCATGATAAATCGTGCAAGTGATAGACTGTTGTTTTTATGATACCTTAGTTGTGCTTCTTATGCTATTCATGCATCATATCATACCTATATCATTGTAGTGATAACCTAGTGACATCGTGCATTTACCCAGTGTTAGATTTTAGTGTTGATTGTGGCAAGTACGTCAGTGTTCGTGTATTCGTGATTAAGTGAAAGTGATACGTACTTGTGCACAATCAGTGTCCCTTTTATTCTATTGCATTGTCGACGTCTGTGGGATGCGTGTACGTGTGACTATAAGTGGTATGGGACACTTATGGAAGCGCTTGCACGGATGTCACAGATAAGGCATCCGACACTGCCATTTATCTTAGGTATTAGTCGGGACGTGCTTGATGGAGGTCCTGCCTCCAGTTCTCGCGCAGACTTGTCACGGATCGATTAGTATTTAGGGTTATGGTTAGCGTTTGATGTAGACCACGGGGTGTGGGGTAGTTCAAGTGTGAATTCAACAGAATCTCTGGAGTCCCATGCCGGCTTATATATTTAGGGAGTTATATGGAGATTTACAGGGTATGTGCTATATACACCGTGATACATTCGTTACATGTTGGGCCCGTGGTCCCTTGCCCTTGGGTTCTACCCTTGGGTGGAGGACACTCGCGAGTGGTTGACTCTCACACTTGGACTGACGATAGGCTTATTGACCTGTGCAGTGAGACTTAGAGACTGATAGGGTTACTGTCGTTTACATTCCTTATATACTGTGTTGACATACTGGACATATCGTTATACTGCTTTACTGCTCCGCTGCATTTATCTCTGCTCATTTATATTCATGCTGTTATTGATTTACTGTTATTCATATCCTTCACCACTGTTAGAACTGTTACTTGATTATATACATTATATTGCTATTGTGTCGCTCTGACGACCTGAGTATGCATGCTCAGTGTGAAGAGAAGATTTAGCCTGGATCAGAACTAGACGTGCTTCACAGACTTCTTGACTCGCCTTCCCGAGTTACTTTCATTTGATCCACTTCAGGTCAGTCTTTACATTGTTCCTTTCAGTTACTGCATTTTCCCATTACCTGCGCATCATTTACTGTTTACCATGAAAAGCTAGAAGCCGAAGTGTGACTACGGCAGGACTTTTCCTTGACCGTAGGAGCATGGCTGGCCTTGTCTACCCTTCGTATTCCGTATTTTGGGAAGCGGGGCGTGACATGGTTTAGTTGGTATCAGAGCCCAGGTTTTGCATCGATTGGGATTGCAGTTTTTCGTGTACAGTTCGGCAATCTAAGACATCCTTCGGTCTAGGTTGTAAACTGTCATTCTTGATCCATATTCACATCGTGCGTTCAACTATCCATTCACTATGGTTTTGGGTGACTTGACAAGGATACGTGGTGGCAATTGCACTACCGTACTCTATTCAAGTGACTTAAAGTGATACCGTTAATTCCCCGCTTATAATGATATTCATCATCTCTGATATTCTTGAATACTTGTTCTATCCATATCATATTTTAATTCATTTAGCATGTGACTCGTATCATTCTCGAAATTGTTGTTTCAGGATCATGTCTTCCAACAACTCTTCATCTGTTTCCGTTTCCCAGAATCAGACCGTTGAGATTCTGAGTGCACTGAAAGGTCTAAGGGAAGCCCAAGAGCGAACGAACGACTTGTTAGCTGAAGGACTGAGAAGACAGGTGAGTCGGACCCCAGCGGGAGTCTCCTATCATAAAGGGATCTCTATTGGACGAGGAAAGGAGAAGAAGATGAAGCGTCAACAGAAGTATCAGAAGAACCCTTACTGTGGATATTGTAAGAGGCCAGGACACCTTCAGAGGGATTGTCGTCGTGCTCAAGGGAAATGTCTGATATGCGGTTCCAACGAACACCTCATCAACGGTTGCCCAGAAAGGAAGGAACTACGAGGAGGAAACTCGTCCACACTCCCCACTTCTACCACGTGAGGATTTCCGCATAGTTCGGACTTCGACGATAAGGCGGATCAAACGCAGGATTCAACTCACGCGACGAGAATGCAATGTTATAGTAGTAGAAGAATGATTTTTTTTATGTTATCTACTTTCAGTAATAATATTTTCGTTTTTATGAATGATTCCTTCCGTTTGAAACCTTGTATCCGTTGAACTTTTAGTTGAATGCAATGAAATTTGAATCATATATATGTATCATTCTCATGCTTTCTTTATGTCAAATTCTATTCATTATCATAGTATTTCATTTTGATTTTTCAGTTCCTGCGACCGCATATTCTCCTATGTTTCGTACCTTGAGCCTTCCTTGATGTATTCCACCGTCTAATCATGACTTCTCTTTCTTTCAGACCATGGCCCACCCTGGAGCAGCGCCGAATCTAGACGAGGATGTACAGTCATGCGTTTCCCTAGATCACACACTGACGAGTTCTGATGATGAAGTCAACGATCCCCAGGTTAACTTCGGTAACAATGATTCAGAGGACGAAGGAGTAGACGCCCCAGAGTTTAACGTGATAGCTGATTCCGACGAAGAAGAAGAAGATCCTGAAGAGAACCCTATGGAGGAAGATCCCGAGGAAGGTCCAATAGAAGAAAATCCAGTGGAGGAAAACCCCATCGAAGAGAACCCAGAAGGAGAGGATCACATGGAATCAGATCTCGATGAAGAAGCTCTATCCGAGGAAGAAGGACCAGAAAGTCAAGATCCTGTGGTGGAAGGACTTCCAATAGAGATACCTGCGAGGCACTATGGAAATGAACGCCCCTACCTGAGCGCGCGAGCCTACCGCAACCTGCTGAATCTCCACAACCGCGACTGATGGGATTTCTTTTGGATGTTGTCTTTCTGGCTAAATAAAATGTGTATAGTTTAGGGCCACTTTTCGCCTTTGGGAATGCCTTGTTTCAAACTTTCTTGAATGAAATAAATCTTCTGAATTCGTAAACCCTTGATTTTCCGCTTGATACTTGTGTATTGCCCCTATCCATTTATCTTTCTGCTGAGATCTCTGACTGTCCACCCCTACTTGTTGTAAAGTTTTCACCCTCGTTTCAATTCGAAGGTACCGCACCCTGATCCTTGGAGTGAGTCGCTATTCATCTTTCGTCTGTACCCTGTTTGAGATCCTTCTGGGAGCAGGACCTTCCTTACGAATTATCGAGTTCTTTAGCTTTTCAAATCCTTGATTCATAAGATTTACCAATCGTTGGTCTCCCCCTATATTTTTACCTGGTAATTCTTTTGTTGCTCACCATTACTTTCGGTGCTAACCCGATCCCAGTCTCCTTGATCTTCAGCCTAAAGCCGCCATACTACGACTATTGAATGATCCACATTTTCTTGTAATCATTACCCTAGCTAGCCCTATACCTTTTTGTGTTCTCCTTATTACCCTAAATGTATATAGGGACTTTCTTATTCGAAAATTTAGCTTTCAGTATTTTGTATTTATCAAAGAGTACGTGTCATTGATTACTCCGTTTTTAGGTTTGAAGTACATTATTGTTATTATCATTTCTGTAGCACAACCTTACATCGCACATAATTTATTCCATACTCTTTATTTTCACTATATGAATTTTCTACGCTATTTGATCGATACTTCGTCCTAAAAGTGTTTTAACCTACCGAATAAGCTTTCACTACCTCATTATGGTTACTTTATCTTCGAGTGTTGTGTTGTTACTATTATAAGTGGTTATACTTGATACTTATTATTTCTGCTATGCTACTTTATTATGATTATACGTGCACATAGTTAAATTTCGATTTTATCGAGTACGCCTCGAATAATATTGTTCGTTATTGTTGTTATTTATATTTCCGTATATAAAGTATCCCTTATAGTTATACCTGCATTATAGCTTTTTAGTCCTACCTTTCCGTACGTTGTTCTTACTTATACCTATTTTAAAAACTTCTTCGTCCTCGTACTGCTAATAAAATCTTTTATGTTAGTGTGCAGTATGATAGCTTTCGCTTATGTTTCTATAACTTATTTCTAAATTTCGAGGACGAAATTTTTGTGAGGGTGGTATGATGTAATACCCGGTTCCCTTTTATACGCCTATATTCGTATTTTATAAATTATCACTTACTGGTTGTTAGTTTATATTTAATATTATTTTAGTTAATTTAAAAACCCTATTTATCTTTTACCAATAAAACCCAGAGTTATATTTCTTCAGCCCCTTTTATACCAGAATCTGTATTTTGTTGCTTTATAATTTTATTTATTTTATTTTATGATTTTATCTATTTTATTTTACATACCCTAAAACCTAACTAAAATTTTCCTTTCCCTAATAGTTTTATTATTCAGCCCGGGCCACTCTCATATTATTATTTTGGTTATTTTTCCTATTAAACAACTCGGCCCGGCCCGTTTCCCTCTTAAAATTCTTTTAATTTTATTCGTCGGCCCGGCCCACGCTTTTTCCCCAGCAGCCCGCCACTGTGCTTCTTCCAACGGTAACTTCACTGCGCGCGCACGATCCACGTCTCTCGCCGCCCCCTCCGCCCTCGCCTACGCGCTGCCGTTCTCCCCACGTCGTGCGCCGTTACTTCCGAAATCCCCGCGTCTTCCCTCTCTCACTTCCCCTCACGTTCCCTCTCTCTGGCTTTTCTCCCCTTATTTCCACGACTGCACAACCCACGCTCCCGAGCACCCCTGTGTGAACCCATCGACAGAACTCCATCGCCTCCTTCCCCGACTTCACGCCGTCAATCTTGAACGCCCCCGTCGCCACCTCCTTCTTCCTCACCACCCCTCCTCACAACACCACAACCACCTCCTCCTCAACCTCACCTCCTCCATCTCTACAATCCATCTTCCCCGCAACCAACCCAAGAAAACACATCACCATCGCCTTCCCCGAGCTCCTACTCCATTGCCGGCCATCACCACTGCCACCCATAGCCGAGAGTTATCACCTTCGCCTGCTCCGGCCAACCCACTCACCGCCGGCCTTCAACACTACAACCACCAGCATCTTGAGCGCCTCATTCTGCTCTCTCTCTCCCTCATTCACCATCTCTCTCTCTCGTTTTCTCTCTCTCTCTCTGTTCCTCTCCTCCACTCTCTATCTTTCTGCCTTTAACTCATTCTGCTCTCTCCCCCTCTGTAATCTCTTACTTACTGCCACTCTCTCTCTCTGCTCTCTGCCCTCTCCCTCTCATTCAGCATCCTCTCTCTTTCTCTGTCTTCTCTCTCACTCTCTCTCTCTCTCTGCTACTGTATCTCTCTTCCTCCCTCTCAAATCGATCAAGCAATCACCTCACCCCCAACTGCAGCCGTCGGCTATCGCCTGAGCACCGCTGAAACCATCAAAGGGAGACCCAACATCGCATGAACACACAGCAAACCCCATACCTGAGCACGAGCACGAGCCGAGGCCGCGAACCGTGCACGCGCCATTCATCGCGCGTTCGTGCCGTTATCATTGCCGAGCATCACCAAGACGTCTCCAGGCAAGTTTTTACTTGCTTACATGCTATTTTGTTTAAGTTCTAATTGTTAAATGCCTAGATTATAAAGTTACGAGTCTAAAACTATTATGTGCTGTATCTGTTCGATGCTTGTTCCCTTAGGAAAACATTATCAAAATTGACGGAACTAAATGGTGTAGGTTGGCCCGTAGGGCTGTGAATATAGTGTGTGATTTTAGTTGGATGATGTAATCGATAACGACTAAAACAACTACCCCCAAGTTTGATCGTAAAACTGTAATTCTGTTGCACCTGAAAATAGTTAAATTCATCATAAATCATATACATATTAGAATGGTGCGTTCGAGGGCTTAAATCGAAGCTAACTCGACGAACTTTAACCATATGCTAGTTTCCAGACATTTCTGTACCTAAATCATGATGATAATTGTATCGGAGTGCGACTCTGGACTGCAGTCCAGAGCGACTCAAATTGTGCTTGCTGTCCCGTAATGGATACCATAGGATTTCCTTAACCCGTAGGTTGCGGAACTCCGCTGCTTATTGTAGGTAACTCTGATATCTAGACAGCACGATAAGTCTCATTCTGTTTCGTTACCGTTTGATATTTAAACTGTAATTTAGAAGATCGGGACGCATAACAGTCCCAACAAAATCAGAACTGACATATTAGTGTTAAATAGATTGTAACTCCTAACGTACAGACATGATTGAAGATACGTTTGTTGCGTTGAAAACTTTACTGAAAACCCTAGAATTCATCCAACTTTAGCGTCGCTAAATTATGATCCCAACAGGGGTTAAAATGCATTGCGAAATGGATTCCTGATTCTGAAACCAGATTTCCAGCCGCGAGCGCTTAAAATGAAATGGTTATAACTTTTGATTCTGGAACCCGATTGGCTTGAAACAAAATTATATGGATGGATATCTGAACATATTAATTACTACCTGTTTATCATTTCGCTAAATTATATACATATGTTTCATGATAAATCGTGCAAGTGATAGACTGTTGTTTTTATGATACCTTAGTTGTGCTTCTTATGCTATTCATGCATCATATCATACCTATATCATTGTAGTGATAACCTAGTGACATCGTGCATTTACCCAGTGTTAGATTTTAGTGTTGATTGTGGCAAGTACGTCAGTGTTCGTTTATTCGTGATTAAGTGAAAGTGATACGTACTTGTGCACAATCAGTGTCCCTTTTATTCTATTGCATTGTCGACGTCTGTGGGATGCGTGTACGTGTGACTATAAGTGGTATGGGACACTTATGGAAGCGCTTGCACGGATGTCACAGATAAGGCATCCGACACTGCCATTTATCTTAGGTATTAGTCGGGACGTGCTTGATGGAGGTCCTGCCTCCAGTTCTCGCGCAGACTTGTCACGGATCGATTAGTATTTAGGGTTATGGTTAGCGTTTGATGTAGACCACGGGGTGTGGGGTAGTTCAAGTGTGAATTCAACAGAATCTCGGGAGTCCCATGCCGGCTTATATATTTAGGGAGTTATATGGAGATTTACAGGGTATGTGCTATATACACCGTGATACATTCGTTACATGTTGGGCCTGTGGTCCCTTGCCCATGGGTTCTACCCTTGGGTGGAGGACACTCGCGAGTGGTTGACTCTCACACTTGGACTGACGATAGGCTTATTGACCTGTGCAGTGAGACTTAGAGACTGATAGGATTACTGTCGTTTACATTCCTTATATACTGTGTTGACATACTGGACATATCGTTATACTGCTTTACTGCTCCGCTGCATTTATCTCTGCTCATTTATATTCATGTTGTTATTGATTTACTGTTATTCATATCCTTCACCACTGTTAGAACTGTTACTTGATTATATACATTATATTGCTATTGTGTCGCTCTGACGACCTGAGTATGCATGCTCAGTGTGAGGAGAAGATTTAGCCTGGATCAGAACTAGACGTGCTTCACAGACTTCTTGACTTGCCTTCCCGAGTTACTTTCATTTGATCCACTTCAGGTCAGTCTTTACATTGTTCCTTTCAGTTACTGCATTTTCCCATTACCTGCGCATCATTTACTGTTTACCATGAAAAGCTAGAAGCCGAAGTGTGACTACGGCAGGACTTTTCCTTGACCGTAGGAGCATGGCTGGCCTTGTCTACCCCTCGTATTCCGTATTTTGGGAAGCGGGGCGTGACACATACCCTGTTCATTCTATATACGGTTGTTAGATTGCATTGCTATACCTCATCATTGCATACCCTGTTCATTCTATATAGGGTTGTTAGATTGCATTGCTATACCTGATCATTGCATACCCTGTTCATTCTATATAGGGTTGTTAGATTGCATTGCTATACCTGATCATTGCATACCCAGTTCATTCTATATAGGGTTGTTAGATTGCATTGCTATACCTAATCATTGCATACCCTGTTCATTCTATATAGGGTTGTTAGATTGCATTGCTATACTTGATCATTGCATACCCTGTTCATTCTATATAGGGTTGTTTGATTGCATTGTTATACTTGCTCATCACATGGAGATGTTATTAGATCGCACTTGTTGCATGCTGAGCATCCAGTTCATCATATAGATATTATATGTTGATATAGGTTAGAGTATCGTAGCACGTGCATACTCGCGATTACCTTTATATGTCATCTTCTATTCACGAGTTGGCAACTCACCCCCGTTGTGCCACAGTGTTTGCAGGTTGCCCTTCGGAGTAGTCGCGGCAGGCTGCATTCTTGCATCTTTTGACACAGATACCCCTACAGTTGGTTTACTAGCTCTTTGCTAATAGGTGGGTTTTATGCGGTATCTGGTTATCTTTCAGTTATGTATATTGTTGTATCTAGTACTCTCCATCTACCACTTATGTATTGACTTAGAGACCAGTTGTGAGGACGATGTATATTATTTTGTATTCTGGTGTCGAGCTCGTTGTGAGCCGACTTTACTTATGCAGTTATTCTATCTGTGATGTTTCCCTCTCGTTGCTCATTTTCTTCGCTACGGCGTCGTATATTGTTATATTAGTGATTTTCTACTTAAGATTTCTTGACATCTTAGTAATTGGTTCTATAAATTGCTTAAATCACTCTATGCTTTTACTGGTTTGATTTCTGGGTTTTCGACTTACTTAGTTGCGTTACGCCTGTAGACGTTACGTGGTTAAGTGCCAGTCACGGGCCAAACCTTGGGTCGTGACAGTATCCTCTGGATATCCGCCGTCCCAAACAGTCACCGGTAGGTAATCCGTCCCCTGCCAGGCTCATCGTCAGCAACACGAGCTTCTTGCCGCGGGGTACCTTACCGGACCCACCATGTATCCGAGACGGTTCATCTAACTCCTCGAAACGGGTCTCGAAAACCACAGCAAACTCATGGTGGACGACACTTACATCACTAGAAAACCACAATTTACATATTTTAAAAATATAATAAGTTTAGAAATTTTGCGGCTTTCCCCCGAAATCCAGAATATCACAAAATCTCAAGAAATCCTCATAAATGCATATGCCAATGATAATGAATGCATATGGTGTCAATAATCAAGTTGCGATGTATGATTGATAGACTAGGCATGAACAAATAACATGATGAGGTACATGCACATGATTAACAATCTTATGATTTCATTTTAAGGAATTAAAGGCAATAGCACAGGTTTAAACATCAATTATAGTAAAAGGTTTCAAATTATAGGTTATCTAGTGTGGTGGCATGGTAATTACCAGGGCGTGTGTGTAAGCATGAATAGTGCTCGTGGTGCATATAAAAACCCTGGCAATGGTGCAGGTGTCCTATAGAATGGGTTCGCATATGTAGGTCAAATAAGGCATGGATGTAGTTACTAATATCACTAAAATCTTAACTACTTAAACTATCGGGAGACTTGCGCCATCCAAACGATAGCCCCCCGTAGATGTTAAATCTACTCATAGGAATCCCTAGCTAGCCACGTCCAATCACCGCTTTCCCCTTTCGTGCCGCGTCTGACGTCTCCGCGACCGAACCTGGAATTTACATCAATACAAAACATAGGGTTACATATCAAGAACGACGCAAATCCCAAACGAAAATACTAATGTTCACAAGCTAGGTACAACGTGCACAAGGTTCGCGGAACACACGCGAAAATCGCCAAAAACTAACTAAAAACGTCGATTTGGTCGCCCGGCAAAGCTAAAACCCGATCACTCAAAAATCCGCACTCACACATCCTAAATGTCATAGGATATGCTAAAAATATAATCAAGTTATCACAATTAATCCATCACATAAATTTATATAAAAACTAGTAAGCATTTACATTTCCAAAAATCGGTGCAAACATCGTCGATTTGCGACAAAAAGACTACAACCTAGCATGAAAATCCTGTAAGTCTACGCTAGCGCCCCGGCCGTCTACAGACGCCAAAATGCGGAACAAAAACTTTTAACTGGCACTATCGTATAATTTAACCCGGATCTTCCATTATTGCTAAACTAACAAACTGTAAAGAGTGTAGAAAGGTTATACCAAACGATCCGAGTCCTTCGTTCTTCTACCATCATCCCACGCTCCGTTGCGGCTGCTCCGATCTCGTCGATCTCCGATATCCTCGTCGAGGTGGCACCACATCGACGATTCTTTAAACGGGCTCCCGCCTCTGACTTGAGGCAACTCGATCGTCAAGTTTGCTAAAAGAGACGACCAAGAATGATATAGAGAATGAGTAGATGACTTTGTCTCACTTCGTACAAATCCGTGGACGATCGGTTAATGAAGTTGCCGAGGGAATCGGGTGATGGAATGAAATGAGGCAATGAAATTTCCATGCACCCTTAACCATAGTCTTTTTCTCAAGAATGAAATTAATCTCTCTCTCTTTCATACAAGGGTGGCCGGCCACTATATATGAAGGAGGAGGGTGAGTGTAGGAGGAGATAAGGAGGTGACCATAAACATTGATACTTATCATAACCTTTTATGAAAGCATGAGTCATAAAGAAACATTGAATCATAAAACCCTTAGTCATCAAGCATTAATAGCACCATTAATGCACTAATGACTCACTAGCCTCATCACCACTTCTAGAAGCTTCTAGAAACATGACTCACTCTCATCCAAGAAAAGATAAATTCGTCTTTAACCGATTGTTAAAAGACGGCTGATAGAAAACTGAAAACTGGCAACTTCCAAAAGTGATCCTGAAACGACTTTTAGGATAACCCCGTATTTGTATAAATATACCCGCATTTGTATTACGACCGAATACAAATGCAACTGAGACAAAGATATTATACCTACTCAACATAATACTCGGATCCGGCTTAAACCAAAGCCGACCAGTATCATCTGCCCAAAAAATAACACGTGCGTAAACGCACGTGCATTTTTCGAACCCTGCCATAAAACCATACGGCCTCTACAACGTTTCGCCCGAACTTGGGAAACTGTCTGTGGGGGACTCTAATGACTCGTCAGTACCCTGGCAGTGGGTTTAACCACAAACCGTCAGCGGCACTAGCAATGCGTAACGGCTGCCCATGGACTGACCTCAAGGGATGCCGATGAGCGCACTCATCCGGAAAACCCTACTGAGCCTAACAGTGACAATGTATATACAGTCCGGTCCGTTCGTTTATGAGTATCGCATATCTGCCTAGGGGGCTAGTAACGTAAGCCCCCAATAGCAGTATAAGTCGTGTCGGTGTGAAGCCCAATAACAACCTGAGATACTACTGGAGTACCTACCAGTAAATCTCCTGCCATGGCCATGGACTTTGTGTAATGGCTCTCCTAGACACAGTACGACCTCGCCCCCAATAGCGGGAAAGACGAATCCCCTGCCGATCCGCTCACGTGCCTCCATATGGCTCGGGACTGTACCCAAAAGCTACATGTTTGGACGACTCCTTTGAGCCGTGGTAGGGTAGAAATCAAAGCACAGTGGGAACTCACACGAGACAAATGACGACCTCAGGTCGATGAACTAACCTGTACACATATCACCAGGGAACTTCTATCTGACGATAGATATAATACTAACTAGCAGGTTCCCGGCGAGTCCTGTCCGGTGTACTCATAACCCAATGAGCACCTGTATACATCTTAGGTGATCCAACTGACACCAGTGGCTTGTGAGACCGGCCACCGCCCCTCGTCGGGGTCTCGACTGTACACACTAGTCTACTCCGGAGTATCGATGCCCTGTCTCGAAACTCCCACGACTAGGGACCAAAATTAAGGATATGCGTATAAACCACCCAACTCTCACGTATATGATCGCCATCATACTGTTGGTGGTAAAGCAAGATCCCAAGGGCTCTATCAAAGTGTAACATGTAATCAGTCACCTGATCATGTACACGACTGATAAAGGCAAACCAGATAGCATACTATCATCTTGAGTAAGCCTGTCCTACCGGTATAGGTCCTCCACAATCATTGCAATCACGTACCTGCGATCCAATAATTGACTATGAGCGCACTATCTCCAACAATATCCCACTTGCACTCAAGGCTAATTATTGCGATGTCGACTACTCACAGCCCGTGTGAAACCGAACATCCAACTCCTCTACTAATCAGTATCACAAAGCCCGTTTGTAAAACTATTGTGTTCGAGAAATAGCCTTAGTGAGTGGATCCGCCTAGAAGTTTCTTTCTATATCTCTCTTAATCTCAAGTTCGCGGAGAAAGCCATCTCCCGAATTGAGTAATACCTGTCTTAGAATATGTCTGGATATCTGATGGGACCTTGTTCATAAATGAACTCCAAATCCAAACTTCTTAGACTGTATCGATCACTGAACCTAATCAGTATCCGGCACCATGTCACCCACAGTATTCTCTTGGACCACCTGTCCATAATACTGTCCCTCTTCGTCAGAGGGAAAACTATAACTCTGACAATCACTCTGTCAACCATGCCACCTTTGAAGCCTGGAATGATAACCGTCTCCCGAAAGAGGCTGCCGTCATCAAAATCCGTAGAACATGTACTTATGTTCTAAAACAGCTTCCTTATGTTTCTCCAGGATTGGATTAATACAAACTTATTGCATCTAGTGCAAAAACAACATCTGGTGTGGTACTTGACATCTCATGATTGACTCAATTGCCTAAGCAAGTGATCTGCCAATCATGCACATCCCTCTCCCCTTTAGTCTGTAAGACACCATTAGAGAGGGTGACTCCATCACCTGCAGGTACACCACCATGCTAGGAGTCAACTATTCCAAAAACCATTAGAATATCTGTCAAAGTACCCACATTGGGAAACTACCCAAATCCAGATCTAAAACCATAGATCTAGAAACCAGAATGTCAAATATTATATCCATATCCTGTCTGGAGAAACAACTGTGTGACGACCACAGTACAACCGATCGTAGTATAGGAATTTTACTTCCTACTCTGTGTATGTCATCCAGATACCATGACATCACACCCTACTACCTTCTTTAACAGATCCATCCCCTATTCTGATTGAAGTTAAAACCATGACTGTCATATCAAAATTAGATGATCTATCTCCGCTATAACTGCTCTAGTCTATAAATAGATATAAGCATCTTGCCCACTATGCTTCCGCTGCTCCCACTGACTACGACAACCCTCCTACCGGGTCTCATATCCTGGAACAACAGTAGTGTCAAGTCTTGGTAGATAAGAACCTCCCTGTCACCTTCTCTGAGGCTACCGAAGTACCTCTCGGGCGTCTGAGGTTACCTACCATACCTGCGGAGTGGCTATTGGAATGTCAAACCTGATTGAATGTATAGGTCCTATTAAATTTTCCGTAATCGTTCGCGGTTCTGGAATCACTTCCAGTTCTACCATACTCCCACTACTGTTTTCTGAAAAAGATCCATTTTACTAAAACTGTGGCGAGTCAAGAACAATATCACTATTGATCTTCCAAATGGTAGAATATCAACCCTCGTCATAGCCAGGGTCAACCCACAAACAGCCATTACAGAAACGTGCCCTGAGTTATCCAGAGTCTGGTTTTAAGCATAAGCTGGACAACTCCCCGTACCTTAACATCTTTTAAGGTACGATCCATTCTATATCCAATACAGAAACTTTGGCACTTATTTAATTGGAACCAGATTCAAATCATGCAGCTGTCTCCAGTGCATATCAACTTAATGGAAAGAGGCTAATCAGCATTACTCAACTTAGGAATCCATCCAATTATGAGTAACCTGAAAGAGAAAACTCGTTTCTCAAAACCATCACTAACATCTGAATACCAATCACAAGAATCTACATCTTCGATCTCTTTGAAGAATCCCGATACTTGTGATACCTGGTTCTCTACTTTATTCTTATACCCACAACTTCTCAAAACTTAGACGTTGTATTTCTACGAAACACTTGTCTAAATAATAGAGAAGTTATAAGTAAACAGAACATAGTACGAGGACCTACCCCTTTGTCCTGATGGACACTTGGACAACATACAATACTCTGTATAAGTCCGCTGAGTTAAACAACTCAAAACCTGTGCGTCGTAGGTTGGAAACTGTACCCTGGCGATTTCCTCAAATATCACCAATTACAACGAATTCCGATATAATGAGGATGATCACCTAATTCCCAATATCTTACTCCCACTCATCATCTGTAAAACCATACAGATATGAGAATGAAACATGGTAAATACATACCCTTGGAGTAAGTGTCTAATCGGGAAAACAGTTTTTCTTTAACAATGCACTGAAACATGAAAATGTTTCGTAGGGGTATCCTGGTATTCATAGCAATGCCTCTTTCATAATCCAATTCATGACTTCAACCGTATATTTTATTGCAGTCTCTCCAAATCCCTTTATTTGTCTTTAGTCGTTACCTTCTGTACACCATTGTTAGGCTAAATGGTTTTCTTCCTTCCCAACCGTTCGGCACCAGCCTATGGTTTGGAAGAAGACTATCCAGTAAGCATAATAGGTGTACCCTCCTAAACCAAGGAGTACTCGCATCTCGAGAGAAGGTGATGATAAAAGAAAACTGAATAATACCTTATTCTTTTAAAGGTGAAATAGGAGTGGCGATGAAGTACGCGGTTTTGGTCGTGAACGATATCAGTCGCAATTTACTTTTCCCTCTTTCTAATCCCTTTATTTTGTCTTTACATATTACCTTCTGCACACCCTACTTAGGCTAATTGGTTTTCTTCATTCCCTACCTTTCGGCACCAGCCTATGGTTTGGAATAAGACTATCCAATAAGCGTAATAGGTGTACTCTCCTAAACCAAGGAGCCCTCGCAACCTGAGAGAAGGTGATAATAAAAGACAACTGAATAAACCAATTCTATTTCTCCTAAACCTGGATCCATCCTCGAAGAAGTCCCTTCGAGTTCGTATATAACCATATGATGGATCTTTCCAATGGAAGTGGATATCCGTAGTAATACGGGTGTTCTGAGAAATTCAAAGGGTAGAAGAAGGAGTGGCAATGACTTATGCAACTCAGACAATCCAAAAGCCAGTATATTAAGAAGGTTCGGTCAACCTGGTCACTGAGTCATAGTCTAGGGTCGGTCAAAGGTCGCTGCCAAAGAGAGGGAGAAAAGAAACACTCTGCGTGCACTCTAACCTAGATCAGAATGGTCATCATTTTATCTAATCCGGAAACCTCCCACTGTCCTGTCAAATTCTCCTCCAAACCTAAAGAAGAATCAATCGGGATCACCCGAAGAGTAAACCAACTCATCAGTGGGAATCAGGATCCAACTCTCATCACATGATAACGTGATGGAATGCATCCACGTTACTCATACTCCAGAAGGTATGCGCATACTTGGCAAGTTTCAGTTTCTTTAGAAACTCCCGATATAGTTTTTGCCCCATGCTCTTATGATCGTGACTAAGGGCCAGCCCATCATAAGTCACATGTCAAGTTCTTCCCATCATTATCTTGTTAATTTGAACCCACCCGTACTCGCCCTTGACTAAGGGCCAACAAGGCTGTACGACTGTCCCAAACCAACTCATCTATCTATGCAACATGTGAATACCCCAGCAGCTACCAATCACGATGTCCTAGCTAAGGGCTAGACCAACATAGCTTGAATACTACTGACCATTCATATGAAATGACGGAGGGCTACGGCTGGTTTTTGGCGAAAAACCTTTAACGTAGTGAACTTGATATCGCTGAAGGAACCTGATAGCTTTTTAAAATATAGTGGCGAAAACCTTTTGCTAAAGAGGCCACTCCCGGTAAAGGGATCTCGGCTCTTTCCTCGTGGAATGAGGTGCAGGATATTCCACTGAATACCGCTATGCAAAGCAACATGTAATCGACTATAGTGAAGTTATTACCCTGACGCAAACTTCTGCCCAAGGGGTCAGTCCCGGTGAAGGGATATCAGCCCTTGCCCCGTCGAATGAGGTGCAGGATATTCCACTGAATACCGCTATGCATAACAAAAGAAAACGTCTTTGCAATAACACTTTTTAAATTTGTTCCAACAACTGCAAACAGGTTTGTTTTACTTTGCATTGATCAAAATCAACGCAGTCCCATCAATTATCACACCAGAAAAGAACGAAAATAAAATGTACGTATATGCCATCCGCATTCGTCACTGGGTCCCGTCATCACCCGTTAGGTTACTTAACTAACGACAGAGCGGGGAGTGGACTAGCGCGGGTGTAAAACATATACAACATCTAATAGTATATAAACCAATATACAATAATCGCTCCAGGCGTGATAGTATGCAACATTACAGAAAAGTAATAAGCATCACAGAACAATACAGATATCTGGGATCCCCGAGTTTCACAGAGCCGCTGCTGAAACTCGACGTTCCCCTGTCGTGTGGATAGCCTGTGCAATGAAACCTAGACCCCTACGGGTGCGGCAAGTTACCCGCCAAAACCTGAAGCGAGGCAGCCCCCTTACAGCATAGTGAATGGACCACCCAGCACTTCACGGAATCCGGTAGCTTGAGCACCCCTCCTTGGGTCAACCTGTACCCCCTACGAGTGCGGCGAATAGTCTGCCAATTCTAGAGTGGGACCCCTCTGCCTCTCAAAGCCATGAGATGCAGACCCGTTGCCCCCCCAGAACCCGGCTATCCGTGCACTCCGTCACGGGGCAAAACCTAGTACAGTAATAAAAAATAGTACAATAGGTACATCGACCGCAACCTGGTCGTGCCCCAAAATAATATTATACAACAGGCAGTGACGGCAGTCCACAAGTTGGACGCTCGCCCCGCAATATCAAATGTACAAATAAACTCAACCTGCACTATCATTGCACACTGCTATCCACCACGACAAATCCGCAACATCACAGCACAAAACAGAACATCAACGCGAATGTCACGTTCGCAAACCCGTCTAAAAGAACTATAGCAATCAAACGCGGTTTACCGATCAAATGACATTCCCGGTCGGAGATTTAATGTAAGCACTGTAAACTAACATGTTTAAATTTCGATCGACCAAATATCAAAAAGTGGGCCCCACGACTTACTGGTGAACAGTAACAAAACCTGGGCGCAAATGATATATACCAAAAACCACAAAATCCAGAGAAGAACATACTGTTCAATTTTGGGAGCATGATCTCACCAAGTGGCGGCGGATCCGCGGCCAAACCATGGGTTTGGCCGCGCTTCCGCGGCGGCTTGGTGGGATCACGTGCCCAAATTTGGTACGTGTTCTTAGAAAAGCCTGCACAGATTTTTAAGACTTGTAGAAAAATTTTATCAGACCATTTAAAATCGACAGAAACTGTTAGGCAGAAAAATTGTGATTTTTGATTTCCGGTCGGATCGATGTTTTAAACGCGTTAGCACAAGTTAGTATAGCAAAATGGTGAGGCTCTGATACCACTGTAAGTCTACGCTAGCGCCCCGGCCGTCTACAGACGCCAAAATGCGGAACAAAAACTTTTAACTGGCGCTATCGTATACTTTAACCCGGATCTTCCATTATTGCTAAACTAACAAACTGTAAAGAGTGTAGAAAGGTTATACCGAACGATCCGAGTCCTTCGTTCTTCAACCATCATCCCACGCTCCGTTGCGGCTGCTCCGATCTCGTCGATCTCCGATATCCTCGTCGAGGTGGCACCACATCGACGATTCTTTAAACGGGCTCCCGCCTCTGACTTGAGGCAACTCGATCGTCAAGTTTGCTAAAAGAGATGACCAAGAATGATGTAGAGAATGAGTAGATGACTTTGTCTCACTTCGTCCAAATCCGTGGACGATCGGTTAATGAAGTTGCCGAGGGAATCGGGTGATGGAATGAAATGAGGCAATGAAATTTCCATGCACCCTTAACCATAGTCTTTTTCTCAAGAATGAAATTAATCTCTCTCTCTTTCTTACAAGGGTGGCCGGCCACTATATATGAAGGAGGAGGGTGAGTGTAGGAGGAGATAAGGAGGTGACCATAAACATTGATACTTATCATAACCTTTTATGAAAGCATGAGTCATAAAGAAACATTGAATCATAAAACCCTTAGTCATCAAGCATTAATAGCACCATTAATGCACTAATGATTCACTAGCCTCATCACCACTTCTAGAAGCTTCTAGAAGCATGACTCACTCTCATCCAAGAAAAGATAAATCCGTCTTTAACCGAATGTTAAAAGACGGCTGATAGAAAACTGGAAACTGGAAACTTCCAAAAGTGATCCTGAAACGACTTTCAGGATAACCCCGTATTTGTATAAATATACCCGCATTTGTATTACGACTGAATACAAATGCAACTGAGACAAAGATATTATACCTACTCAACATAATACTCGGATCCGGCTTAAACCAAAGCCGACCAGTATCATCTGCCCAAAAAATAACACGTGCGTAAACGCACATGCATTTTCGGAACCCTGCCATAAAACCATACGGCCTCTACAACGTTTCGCCCGAACTTGGGAAACTGTCTGTGGGGGACTCTAATGACTCGTCAGTACCCTGGCAGTGGGTTTAACCACAAACCGTCAGCGGCACTAGCAATGCGTAACGGCTGCCCATGGACTGACCTCAAGGGATGCCGATGAGCGCACTCATCCGGAAAACCCTACTGAGCCCAACAGTGACAATGTATATACAGTCCGGTCCGTTCGTCTATGAGTATCGCATATCTGCCTAGGGGGCTAGTAACGTCAGACCCCCAATAGCAGTATAAGTCGTGTCGGAGTGAAGCCCAATAACACCCTGAGATACTACTGGAGTACCTACCAGTAAATCTCCTGCCATGGCCATGGACTTTGTGTAATGGCTCTCCTAGACACAGTACGACCTCGCCCCCAATACCGGGAGAGACGAATCCCCTGCCGATCCGCTCACGTGCCTCCATATGGCTCGGGACTGTACCCAAAAGCTACCTGTTTGCACGACTCCTTTGAGCCGTGGTAGGGTAGAAATCAAAGCACAGTGGGAACTCACACGAGACAAATGACGACCTCAGGTCGATGAACTAACCTCTACACATGTCACCAGGGAACTGCTATCTGACGATAGATATAATACTAACTAGCAGGTTCCCGGCGAGTCCTGTCCGGTGTACTCATAACCCAATGAGCACCTGTATACATCTTAGGTGATCCAACTGACACCAGTGGCTTGTGAGACCGGCCACCGCTCCTCGTCGGGGTCTCGACTGTACACACTAGTCTACTCCGGAGTATCGATGCCCTGTCTCGAAACTCCCACGACTAGGGACCAAAATTAAGGATATGCGTATAAACCACCCAACTCTCACGTATATGATCGCCATCATACTGTTGGTGGTAAAGCAAGATCCCAAGGGCTCTATTAAAGTGTAACATGTAATCAGTCACCTGATCATGTACACGACTGATAAAGGCAAACCAGATAGCATACTATCATCTTGAGTAAGACTGTCCTACCGGTATAGGTCCTCCGCAATCATTGCAATCACGTACCTGCGATCCAATAATTGACTATGAGGGCACTATCTCCAACATATCCAACCTAACTAGTTAGCCACTACACTAAAATTACAACACAACAACCATGCTTCAACCTATATCCATAGACAAACCCCTTTCTTGATTTTTATAACCAACAATTTAAATCCAATTTCACACTTGAAAAACCAAAATTAACACATATCGAAGCCCACTTAAGCAAAGTAATCTCTTAAATTAAGTTTGCATAAAACTATATAACAAAATAACTTAATTAACTAATTAATGGTTTTCTAAACCCTAATTAAAAGTCAAGCCATGAACTAAAAAAAAACTAGATTAGAAATTAGCTATAATTTTAACACTAAAACAATTTTCAAGTTCTAATTAGCACACTTAAGCAACAATGTAACTATTTGATTAGAAGTTATACCTTAAAAGTTCAATCCTAAGCTTTCTCAAGCCTCCCAAGACACCTCCTTTCTCCAAGATTTAAACCCATTTGGGCTTGAGAAGAGATAGAATAAGGTTTTGCTTGAAATTGTAAAGGAAATTCTTGATTTTTGTTGAATTTTAATGGATTTTGATGGAATTTTTTGTAGCAAAGAGAAAGGAAAAAAAATGGAGGGGGGATGAGCTGCTCTCGGCCAGCAGAGAAGGGAATGGAGAGAGAATGGTGTGGTGTACATGATTTTCTCCAAGTCAAACCATCCATGCCTCAAAAACTATACCTAAATTAATATATTTTAATCAATTCTTCACTCCATTCACATGAGAAGAAGTCAAAAAGAGGGGGGGGGGGAAACGTGGGCAGCTGGTGGTGGAGGTGGGGCCGGCCAAGATGGAGGGGGTGAGGATTTGAGTGATTGCACAAAAAAATTCTATGCAAAAAGACCCCCCACAAGCCCAAAATTGCAAGTTTTAGCTTAAATTCAATAAATTTCGTTTTTCATAATAAAAATTAGTTAAAACTTAAAATAAAATACTAAAAATTTATGTCACAACTAGATTTTAATTAACATGATTTTAAAGCTTAAATTTAGCCCATTTAAATTTGTATTTATCGCTAATTTAATGTATTTTCTTACCGGCTTAAAATAATATTAAAAAATTGAAAAATAAGGAAAAATTTTAAATGACCATAAATTTATAAGTAACTCATTAGCTACTAAAAACTAGCAATTATCTATCCAAATTAGGTATAATTAAGCCTAAACTGCAAAATAACAAAAAAGACGATTTACGGAAAAATACCAAATTTTCACCGATTTTCGGAAAACACCAAAACGACATTTCAAGGCGTTACAGCGCCTTATAGCCTCAACCAATTGTGCGGCTTCCTCGGCGGATGACCCGGGAAAAAGAAAACCATCATCTGGCTCTTCCATGGATATGGGTTCGTCTTGGGCAACAACTTCAGGTTCAAGCAGGAGGTCGAGCAGACCAGTGACCATCTTCTTTCTCCTCTTCGAACCAGAACTAGCGTTGGTAGAAGAGCGCTTCCTTCCCTTTGGTGCTTTCGCGTGACGTTGGCCCACTTTGCCCCCGCTATCCTCTTTCGGCGACACCACTGCTGATAACGGCACTGCCGCTGGCATTTCGGTGGAAGCCTTTGCTTAAGCTCTATTACGCATTGGCAGCCCTACAGTGGGAAGAGCTGATTCAGTTTCTGCGGCTTGCGAGATAAGGACCACGCCGCTATCCAGCAAGAGAGAGCGAACGACTGACCGCGGTCGCAACGGGACGCTCGCAGCTTGAGCCGGAGCAGGAGTCTTATACTCAAAGAATACCCTCGTTTCCTCAGCAATAACAGGGCCAACCCGGTGGCGACACCAGCCCACAAAGGACCCCACAAATCGTGGGAGATACTCAGGTTCTGGAATTATGAACACAGAGCCAGTGTTCAACCGCATGAAGTGATGCATGACGTCGTGAATAACTCCCAAAGATGAGGAGGGCTCGACCAAAAATTCTTCAAAAGGGACGCCGAGATTATAACATAATTGCCGAGCATAGCGGTGCGGATTATACCGCATGACGAGAGCTGTATCATCCCGGCGGAACACCAAATATCCCGGCCTAATTGAATACATATGCATGATCTCTCTAGGCTTTAAAGATGGGACTCCCCCTTTCGACGAGTCGAATAACTGTTGGACAGGCCCCGCCGGAGCAGAAAGAACGCGATCAATGACCACCATCCTTCCCTCATTAGCATATGTATTGAGCAGAACACGGAGGGCCCCTAGCTGAGTCGGATCGGGAGCGGAGGCATCCACCAATCTCAAAACTCCCGGGAAGGTGTAGGAGTCATAGAAACTCGGCCGTCGATATGCTACGAATCCCCCCAGCACATGTATTTCGATCCAAGATGTGAAGTAATGAAGGGGGAGATTCACAACATCTACACCTAGAGTCGAGGTGTTGGCTGCAACACTTAACCCATGATAAAGGTGTGATAATCCCGCTATACCAACGGCCAACTTTGCCCCTTCAGCTGCACGATGGGCGGGGTAGAAGGCAGAAACTCTCATGAAGCGGCGGTGGGTTGGTATCACAAACCAACTGAGCCAGAAGCTAATAAAGGCGACGAAGAAGGTCTCTTCGTCTATACCGAGGGCCGCAATTGCATCAAAAGACACGGCCGACGTGATCGGGATGTAAAACTGCGGTAAATCTTCTTCTTTGGCCGGCAGCTTATCCAAACCAAACCCAAAAGGGTCATCAATACTCGCAAACTTCGGGGCTTCCTTGGATAAAATATCCCCCCGAATGAAACGGGCGATAAAGCTCTCGAAAGTGACACCCTGCCCTTCTGACTTCGCAAACAATCTGTCAAAAATACCCAAGGCCTTGATCAGACTAGGATACTTATGACGGACGGCTGTTTCGGCTGTCAGACCATCAAGCACAGCCGGCATGGTGGAGAAAACATATTCATCAGGAGGCAGCAGTTCCTCGTAATGTACCCCCATAATAGGCAATACTGAAATCTCACGGAATTCATCCGATGAGATAGACACCTCTCGATCCCCTAGTAGGAAGGTATTGGTGGGCAGATTCCACTGGTTTAATAAGGCTTTGATCCACCAGACATGGGGAGCATGGTAATAGAAGAGCGATGCATATACTGCCTGATATAGTCCGACCTTCTACAGCCTTGCGCAGTGGGCAGAAAGAATATAGCGAGCCCAAATAAGGTAGCCCACCGGGTGCTGGGGGGTAATACCCACTTTATAAACCTGCCCCCAAGGTCGAGCTTCACTTTGGCAAATCTGACGCCCCAAGATGTCTATGCAGGCAGGGGCTGATTAGGTATGTAAGTCCATGTCATGCACCCCACGAACTTGCGGGGAGGAAGAATATATGAAAAACGATTATCAATGCTTCGTAACATGGACTTGAGCACATGAATCGTATCTAAACCGTTACTAGCAAACTACGAGAGGTTTAACTACTTGGATTCGAAGTAATACCTCACGTTACTTGTCCTTCGGGTCTTCATCACTGTCCTCCACTCCTCGTAGGCTCCTTGGAACATCGGCACCTCAACGGCCTCCTCGAATCAAAGACGATCCACCCGAGAGCTCCTACGCCAAGCTTAATCTCTAACTTAAGATAACTAGGTTGCTCAAAGTGCTAATCTAAGCTACCTAGGGGATATAGAGTGAGGATATGGATGTATTAGTCTAGCTAACCCTTGATCTCAACACATGAGAGGTTAGGGTTAGGGTTTCAAGAATGAGAGCTTGAGGAGAGAGAAGTTGAGAAAAGGAATTACTTTGGATGAATGAAATCATTTTAGTATATATGAATCATATGATATTATTATGTAAATAATAAATAAATCTTTATCATCATGTTATATTAATACCCTAAGTAATTCATCATATGAGTCATATAAATCTTTAAATGAATCATTAACTCATTGCATGATTCACTACATGACTCACTAATCCAATTAATGCAAATGCCACCTTAGCCTCCAACTCACCATGCTTCTAGAAGCTTCCCAGAAAATTATGAGAACGCCCCTCCAATCCGTGAAAACATGGAAAAACTTTAGACTGTTGTTCCCCTCCGAACGGCGGCCTGGACTTGTGCGTCCGAGCCTGATATTCGGGGCAGATGCTAATTGGTGTTATCCGTCTACCTCTCCGAAGATGCCAAGTTGATCCATGGCACCGTGCATCGGAGGCTTAGACGGATGCGGCCGATGTAGCAGATTTCGTCAGATTCCCCCTCGTGGAGGGGTTTTTGATTGTGGGGACGCTCTTCCCTGCAGGCGCAAGCCCCTGCAGTTAATTACGCTACCGCATCGCGGTAACAACTTTCTCCTTCTCCAGCTGGTCACTTCGTGTCGTAGGTGTTTGTTTCGTGTTTTATTGCCCGTGGATTGTTTACGGAGACTGAGTTACGTCGTCGCCCGTAGGGCGTGGACTAGTCCAAATCCGTGTTTATCTTAGATTTGGGTTTGGGTGTTTGGTTTGAGGATACGTCAGCCATACTCGAGGCTGAGATCAACTCAAACGTTTGTTAAGGATACGTTAGTCTAACGTTGAGACTAAGATCAACTTAACGGGATCGTTTAGATCCGACAAAAGAGCATTTGGGCTCTATTGTTCCAGTTTAGGGACATAGTGGTCCATCGTATGTGTGGCCGTCGGGACCCGTCACCTCTCTGACGACGTTGAAGGATTACAACGACGGATGTCAGAGGAGTTCAGAGATGTACCCTCGAGCCAGAGTTAATTGGGGGGATTCATAGTCCAGTCTGTTTGAAGGTTTAAGGATACGTCATCCATCTTTGAGGCTAAGATCAACTTAAACGGGACCGTTTAGATCCGACAAAAGAGCATACGGGGCTCTATTGTTCTAGTTTAAGGACATTGCGGTCCACGGGTAGTTTAAGGACATTGCGGTCCACGGGTAGTTTAAGGACATTGCGGTCCACGGGTAGTTTAAGGACATTGCGGTCCATTGTTAGCTTTAAGACATCTCGGTCAAGGTTAAGGACCTCGTAGTCCTAGGGTTTAAGGACTCCACAGTCCGGTATGTGCTCTGGATGCTTCACACGGGTTCACTGCCGCGCTTGGCGAGGACCAGGCTCCGCTCTGGGCGTTTTCCGCGGGGTCAAAGAGTGACGTTATCCGCGTTCCACGTAACCAGGAATTTTGCACTAGATGCTCCACACGGGTTCACTGCCGTGCTCGGCGAGGACTAGGCTCCGCTCTGGGTGTTTTCCGCGGGGTCAGAGAGTGACGTTATCCGCGTTCCACGTAACCAGGAATTTTGCATTTGACACGGGTTTAAGGACCCCACAGTCCATATCAATGTGTGGTCGTCGGGACCCGTCACCTCTTTGAAGACATTGAGGGATTACAATGCCAAGTATCAAAGGAGTGAAGAGATGTACCCTAGAATCGGAATGGCTTAAATAGTCCTTGGCCCAATTTGGGATCAAGACCGATTAATTATATTATGAGCCCATTAGCCCAGTTAATTACGAATTGAAGACTCATGGCCTAGCTTGGGCTAAGTCCGATCATATCTGGAATATTGGCTTCTTGTTGGTCCATTGAAGGAGAGGCTTTGCCTCTATCCATTTAGCCAATTGGGCCAAAGCCTAGTGTTAAACACTACAGAGCAATCAGTGTTGAACACTGGGAATGAGGTTGACAAGTTAGTGTTTAACACTAAAAGATAATTGGTGTTAAACACCAGCAACAAGGCTTTCAAATTAGTGTTAAACACTAAAACAGATCAGTATCAAGCATCGGCAACAGAGCTCTCAAATTAGTGTTAAACACTAAGGTAGTCAGTGTTGAACACTGCAAATAAAGTTCTTTGATTAGTGTTGAACACTAAGGCCCAACAGTGTTTTAACACTGGATTCGGGAGTTCCAACTTAGTGTTAAACACTAAAGCAAGAGGGGTCACGTGGCGACACGTGAGAGCGCCCTCCCTTCATTTGTTCTTCTGAGGAGATCGCATTTTCTTTCTTTAGAGCATCACGTGTCATCACGTGACGGGTATCTAAATGAGGTATGTTAAAGCTTCTGCCAAGGGTCACGTGGGTCACGTGAGGCGCTGCCTCAAAGGGCTTTCTGTAGATCTTTTGAGGGGTCACGTGGTGACACGTGACCCTGCCTCTATGTATGTTGTTTTTAGAGGATCTGTTAATCTTTTTCTTAGGAATTAAATTCCTCGAGCTTTAAATTTCCGAGGAATTAAATTCCTACTTCCTTTTGAAGACTTATATTCTGGAATAGAGTTGAACTCTGAATTTTCTGTAGGAATTAAATTCCTCATACATGTGAAGAACTAAATAGGGTTAAACCCTGATAAAAGCTTTTAAGGAATTAAATTCCCATTCTCTGTTAAATTATGATCAAGGGAATTAAATCCCCGCTGTTTCAACAGTACTAGGTTTTTAATTAGGGTTAAACCCTGTTTCTTTTTGTTCTGAAGGAATTAAATTCCCATAACACAGGGTCAAGCCCTACTTTTATCTTAAAGGAATTAAATTCCTATAGTTCTGTGAGAATTAAATTCTCGTGTTTCCATTCCCCCTCTATGTTTTGGATCTGCATGGCAGGATCTCAACCCATTGAGAATTAAATTCTCAACCTAAAGGGGAGATGTGCACTTTGCAGATCCTCTATCAAAGAAAGAAGAAATATGTTCTTCTGTTTTATATATCAGAGTTAAACTCTGTTGAGAATTAAATTCTCCCTCTTTCAAAAAGCCTTCCCTTTCTTACCTAGGGTTTTCCTTTGCAGAAGCTCCAAATTCCTCAAAGTATCAAGGCTCTCCCCTTTTTTTCTCCCTCTGCGTATATCTCATTTTTTTTGTATCTCTTGGCTCCTATTTATAGGAGAAGCAGCCGAGTCAATTAGTTTTTGACGAATCTTCATTGAGAGATTTGATTTGCATCCATCATTCGTTTTTGACCTTTGGATTATTAGGTGAATTTTATTTACCATTGGATTTCAAATCCAGGGATTCTCCTTCGTTATTTCGGTTAGATTTAAAGGGTAAATCTTTCCAAACCCGAGATTTTCCCATAGATAGATGATATTTAATCACCTCTGAATCTTTAATTCGATCGGCTCCAGATAATCACTTTCCTTTGGAAAGATTTGAATCTCCTTCAGAATTTAATTCTGTTAACAAAACGGGCTTTGAAAGCCGGTCACGTTTGACCACGTGACCCATGGTCACGTGTGGGCACGTGACCCCCATGGAACGAGCCTTCCTCTTTCTTTTTGCGCTCTGTCTTCTGGTTGCTGCTTAACTGTCATGTGCCACCACGTGACCCCTGGTCACGTGTGAGCACGTGACCCTTATTTGGGTTCTTTTTCTTGGTTTAACTGGAGAACAATTCTGATGTTTTGAGCGTCACGTGCCAACACGTGACCCCTGGTCACGTGGGAGCACGTGACCTCTTTTGAAGCTTTTTCCTTTATTTGATCAGGGATCCGGTGTGCCCTTGACGCTTGCATTTAAATGTCACGTGTCGACACGTGACCCTGGTCACGTGGGAGCACGTGACTCCTTCTGAAGCCCCTTTTCTTCAATGTAGTCAGGAAACTGAACTTGCCTTGATGATGCGTTTAGGTGTCACGTGTCAACATGTGACCGCTGGTCATGTGTAAGCACGTGGCCCTCTTTTGAAGCTTTTCCCAGAAGCTTTCCTGACTTTAAATCAGGAAACAAATGCCCCCACATCGTTGTTCTCACGTGTCTGCACGTGAGTGCAACGCTGTCACCTCTTGTGACCGTTGGATTCCTCTAGGGATCTGGGGAGATGAAACGTTTCCATTGCCTTCTATAAATACCTCTGTCTCTTCATAGGAGCCTTCACTTTGCTCATCTTCTTCTTCTGATAACTTCTTCCATGAGAATTTAATTCTCGCTTTCAGAGCTTAGTTCTCTGTCTTGAAACAATCTTCAGAGTTTAACTCTGTTCGAAAAGAATCCTTTTTCTCAGGTAATGTTCTTGGACAACGATGGACCTTCACATTTCTCTGGATTTTAAATCCAAAACAAGGGTTTTTACCCTTTTTCCTTCATATTTTCCATAAGAACATGAAACCGCTTAACCTTCAAACTGTAGATCTCTTAGGGTTCAGATGATCTTTGGGGAAATGATGATGGCGTTTCAACCCCATGGAATTTAATTCCATCAAAAATGTTTCTGGGAATTTAATTCCCTTTTCTTAATAAGGAATTTAATTCCAATGAAGAACTCAGTTTCTTCACACGGAGGCTTCCTGGGGTCTCTTGGCCCTAAGTTGTTCTTCCTACAATTAATGCAATGGGGGCTTTGTAATGATGTATTTTTGTGGGAATTTAATTCCTTTGATTTTGTTGGATTCATTGTAGAGCCCGAGACAGATCCTGTTGGGGGGGATGTGCATGGTCATCATTCTTTATTAAATGACGATATTCCCTTTGTTTTATTGTAATGATTTGGCCTCATTATTAATGAGCCGTCATCCGGATTCTGTGGGGCCCATATGTTTTGTAGCCAATGGTCCCAGAAAACTCTGTTGTTGCTTTCTTTAACTAGTCCTCATGTTCATGCATGAATATATATCGCTGACTTTTCTTTTAACGGTCCTTTATTGGATTTCAGGTGCGATGGCTTCTGTTCCACGCTTTCCCTTTTCTCACTCGGAGGCGGCTTTTCCTCAGTCACCATCTGATGAGGAAGCGATGGCGATGATTCGGGCCCATGACCTGAACTGCACCAACCTTCTTCAATGGGGATCTTGGTATAGTCAGATTATTCAGGGTCGCCGGAGTTTTCTTTGCGCGGTGCCAACGGAGCCCACTTTCCCCTTTTTACCGATGGATCCTCCAAGGACAGCTTCTGCTGTGGAAATGCCCAACTGGACTCCAACGGGGAGGCTGGAGCCTTCGACGACCGGCATTCCGAACCATCCGATCCCGGCCATAAACATCTTGGGGCGGCGTATCTGCCAGGGTGAGGCCCACCCGTGGGGGAAAATTTATAAGATAGGGCTCACTCCTAGGCATCCTACGGGCTACCTTCTCTGGGCTCGCAACATCCTTTCTGCCCATCGGGCGCGGTTGCAGAAAGTCGGGCTTTACCAGGCCATATACGCGTCACTATTCCATTACAAGTCCCCGCATGTCTGGTGGGTCAAGGCGTTTTTGAACCAGTGGAATCTTCCCACTAATACTTTCATTCTGGGAGATCGCGAGGTTTCGATTTCTCTGGGGGAATTTTATGATATCTCGGGGTTGCCGATAAGGGATAATCTGTATGAGGAGTTGTTGCCTCCTGACGAGTACGTTTTTGAACCCGAGCCCGCCCCAGTTGACGGCCTGTCTGCTGAGAATGCTGTTCGCCACAAGCGCCCCAGTTTAATTAAGGCCCTAGGCATCTTCGACCGATTATTCACCGAGTCCGAGGAGCAGGCTGTCACTTTCAAGAGCTTCATTGCTCGTTTCCTTCATGAGGACGCCTTATCGAAGACAGCCCCGAAGTTTGCCAACATTGGGGACCCCTTTGGGTTCGGTCCGAAGAGGTTGCCGACCAACGAATCAGATTTACCTCAGTATTACATCCCTATTATATCGCCGATATCTTTTGAATCCATTGCTGTCCCAGGCATGGACGAGGAGACGTTCTTTGTGGGGTTTGTTAGTGTCTGGCTTAGTTGGTTCGTTATCCCCATGCATCGCCGCTTCATGAGAGCCTCGGTCATCTACCCGGCTCATCGTATTGCTGAGGGGATGCGGTTGGATATCGGCATCCCGGCCTTGGCGCACCTCTATAACGGATTGGGCATCGCAGCTAATACCTCTACGCCTGGCGTGGACGTAGTGAACTTTTCGCTTCATTATTTCACGTCGTGGATCGAAATGCATGTGCTGGGGTCTTTTGCTATGCATCAGAGGCCCGCGTTTTACGACGCCTATCCCTTCCCGCGACTTATGCGACTGGTGGGTGCTTCTACTGCCGACCCAACTCAATTTGGGGCTATTCGGGTGCTGATTTCTCCTCATGCCACCGCTGGTGGGTTGGTTTTTATGATCGGGTTTTGTCTACTCCTTCGGGTCCCGTTCAACAACTCTGGGACCAGTCGAAAGACAACGAGCCTTCTCTGAATCCCCGGGAGGCCACGCATTTGTATACAATTAGACCGGGCTACTTGGTGTTTCGCCAGGACAGTGCAGCTCTTTTTATGCGGTACAATCCGCATCGATTTGCCCGGCAGCTTGGATACGACCAGGGTGTTCATTTTGAGGCTTTTATAGTCGCCCCGATCCCTTCGCTCGATGCTGTTCGCGATGCCGCTCATCATTTCATGAGGCTGAACACCGGCTCTCATTTCATGGTCCCTGAAGCTGAGTACATGCCCCGATGCGTAGGTGCATTTACGGGATGGTATCTTCATCGGATTACCCCAATTATTGCTGAAGAAAGAAGGGTTCTTCTTGGTCACGACGCCCCTCCTCAGGTCTCGGGAGCTAAGCTGCGACCGAGGGTTCCAGTCCGCTTCCCCTTGAGGGAGATTGGCGCCGCCCTTATTCCGGGGGAGTCAGGGGTAGACCTTACTCCGACAGCTGGTATGCCCTTGGGTTCCCGATCGCGGGGTAAACGGGCTCCAGTAGTAGCACCTTTGCCGGTGGCGGCACCGCCCCCCGTGGCGTCGACAATGGTGATGTCGTCCTCGGTTGTGGCACTGAGCGAAAGTAACAGGGATGAGGGCGCTGAAGGCGATGTGGGCCAGCGCCGCCCTAAGGCTTCACGAGGGAGGAAGCGGTCATCCTCAGCGATCGGCTCTGGGTCTAAACGGCGGAGGAAAGCGGCTACCACCCCGCTTGATTCTGTGGTGGAGTCTGAGCCTATCCTTGAAGACGAACCATTGGCCTTGCAAGAGTCAAACGCTGGACTTCTCTTCCCGAGTTCGGCTGATGAGATGGCTGCATAGTTGGCTGAGGCCATACGGCGTTCAAAAGACGCTTCCCATAACGCCAAAGTTCCGAAGAAGTCTTATCCTGCTGTAATTTTTTACGAAGACCCTTCGTGGATTCGGCGGCGATTTATCGGCCCTTTGGAGGAACGGGGGGAAAGGGCTTTGAAGCAGGCCACTTCAGAAGATGCCGCTGATGCGCTTTCTTTATGGACCGGCGGTCATGACTCTACCCTTAAACCCCGGCGAGCTCTCCTCCTTGAGAAGGAGAAGCAGCTTGAAGAAGCCATATTGAGGGCTTCTTTGCGTATAGGTACGTTGTGCTTCTTTTGTAGTCTTTTCGATTATTTATGCTCGTGGGTATGTATCATTATTCTTATTTGAATCGTGCAGAATCTTCGACGCTGGGGGAGCTCCCTACTGGCCCATTAAAGCTAAAGCCCGCCGAAATTCTCAATGAAGCCTTGCTGGATGTGGAGGGGGCTGAGGAGGCTGCTCCTCTCATGATAGAACCTCCAGCGGCGGTTCTTGATCAGGGAGTGCTTGCCCCTTTGGGAGAGGCTCCCTTGGAGGCCGCCGCCCCAATGACTCTTACTGAGGGCGGCCCAAAGGCTGGAAGCGAGGTAGTCGGGACTACTCTCCCTTTGTTGGAGCCTGAGGTCACGGCGGAGACCGTTGAAGCTGCTATCCCCCCGGCTCAGAATGGGAGGAGTGTTGAAGGTATCCCTCTGCGTTTTAATTTAGCAACCCCTTCATAGTCTGAACTCTTTTATCTTTCCCAGAATTGCGCGGCTTGGCGGCCACGATCGCGGATCTGTCGCCTCACCAGTCATTTCAGCGTTTATTGGAGATGGCAGCTCCGTAGGCGATCTCCCCTCAGCGTATTGTCCTTTCCTCTGGGCAAGGTTTGTGTCATTCGCCATTTTTTTTACCATAGCATTGTTACTATTTTGCGAAATGACGTTGATGTCTCTTATAGTTTTAGAAGCCAACGATGAGGTCGAGGTCGTTGAAGGGCCAGGGGAACCTTCAGCTCCTACTTGCATGACTGTCGGTGAGTGACATTTTATTATAGTCCCATTCATTCTGCGTTTAAAAGTTTTACTAACATTCGCCAAATTTGAACAGCCCTGCCAGTCTCCATGGCTTTGGAATCGCGCATTGTGATGCCGCCCAGCCCCTACGCTTTGCGGGCTTCAGAACGCTTGGCCCAATTGAGCCTTGTCTCCCTATCTTCTTTCATCGAGGAGCTCCGTGCTGGTAGAGCGACCACAGCTGAAGCGTTTGCCGTCGAAGCTAATGGCTCCCTCCCTTTTCTCGCCACCTATCATAGCGAGGAGGTGGTGCGGGTCTGGGTGGAGTTCTGTAGAAGGTGGAGGCTTTTTTGTACGCTCTGGAATGTTCTCGCCTTTCCTCGGAAGCCGTGGCTGCAAAAGCGGAGTTACGAGGTCTGAGAGCACGACGTGCGGCCAACATGACGTCGTGCGAGAAGAGGCTTGGCCGCAAGTTCTCGGAGAGGGAGCTAGCCTCCAAGGCGCTGGGTGAGCTTCAAGCCAATCTCACAGCCAAAGCCAACAAAGCGTATGAACTCTGGCGGGTGCTTCAGGAGTCTATCAAGGAAATGGTGGCTCTCGATAAAGCCGCCACGTTTACTCGCGAGAGGGTTGAAGCTCATAAGGCCACTGAGAAAGAGCTTGAAGCCCGGCTTGCTTCATATCAGGCCCAACAAGCTCAGGCGGAGGCTCGTCTTTTGCAGATCTTGCGTCATGAAGCCGTGGCCCAACAAAAGCAGGATGAGCTGTCCAAGCTGCTGAATCGCCCGCCGGCTTGAAACATTTGTATCTTTTCTCTTTTTTTTTGTATATACTCATGGATAAGAGTATCTTTCTTTTTGTTTCTCCCATGACTTGTATTTTGTATCCATTTTGGTTTATGAATAAAAGATACAACTTTTCTCTCAATGGTGTGTCCCCTTTTTTATTGAATGTATTCTACGGATATTCTACCTTGATCTCCTCGGAGGACAGCGATGGCTCAGGATTCAGGGTTAAGATCTGCTTCCTAAGACTTTTGCATCTTATGAGCCCCGAGGGTCTCATAAAGAGTTTTTCTCCCTATCGGTCAAGCGGATCCCATAGGTGTAAGTTCTTCTTAGAGATCGTGAGGACTTTAAGCGGGTTTTCCCTTGAGAGTCGTAAGGATCTCACAAGGGAGTTTTTTCTTCCTTACAGGTCGTGAGGACCTGCAAGTGCTGGATGTGGTCACCCTTATCCGTGTTTCACGGGTTCAGAGGCTGCTCCGGGTATCGTAGTTTAAAGACGTCGCGGTCAAGGTTAAGGACCTCATAGTCCGTGGATTAGGGACTCCACTGTCCGCTGTTAGTTTTAAGACATCACGGTCAAGGTTAAGGACCTCATAGTCCGTGGATTTA
Organism: Agapanthus africanus; assembly: GCA_030015575.1. NCBI lineage: Eukaryota > Viridiplantae > Streptophyta > Magnoliopsida > Asparagales > Amaryllidaceae > Agapanthus > Agapanthus africanus. The sequence goes on from JASDDO010000010.1 coordinate 139,105,179, forward strand.
GGGACTCCACAGTCCGATGTTAGTTTTAAGACATCACGGTCAAGGTTAAGGACCTCATAGTCCGTGGATTTAGGGACTCCACAGTCCGATGTTAGTTTTAAGACATCGCGGTCAAGGTTAAGGACCTCATAGTCCGTGGATTTAGGGACTCCACAGTCCGATGTTAGTTTTAAGACATCACGGTCAAGGTTAAGGACCTCATAGTCCGTGGATTTAGGGACTCCACAGTCCGATGTTAGTTTTAAGACATCACGGTCAAGGTTAAGGACCTCATAGTCCGTGGATTTAGGGACTCCACAGTTCGGTGTTTGGCTGCAGGGACCCGTCACCTCTTTGAAGACGTTGAGGAATTACAACGCCAGGTATCAAAGGGGTGAAGAGATGTACCCTTAAACCAAGGCAGAATCCGTAGGGAATCGGGGTGGTTGATCGTTAGTTTTAAGACATCACGGTCGAGGTTAAGGACGTCATAGTCCATGGATTTTAAGGACTCCACAGTCCGGTATTTGCTCTGGATTCTTCACACGGGTTCACTGCTGTTCTTGGCGAGGACCAGGCTCCGCTCTGGATGCTTCACACGGGTTCACTGCCGTGCTCTGGGAGGACCAGGATGCGCTCTGGACGTTTTCCACGGGGTCAAAGAGTGACATTATCCGCGTTCCACGTAACCAGGAATTTTGCACTAGATGCTTCACACGGGTTCACTGCCGTGCTCGGCGAGGACTAGGCTCCGCTCTGGATGCTTCACACAGGTTCACTGCCGTGCTCTGCGAGGACCAGGATCCGCTCTGGACGTTTTCCACGGGGTCTAAGAGTGACATTATCCGCGTTCCACGTAACCAGGAATTTTGCACTAGATGCTTCACACGGGTTCACTGCCGTGCTCGACGAGGACTAGGCTCCGCTCTGGATGCTTCACACGGGTTCACTGCCGTGCTCTGCGAGGACCAGGATGCGCTCTGGACGTTTTCCAAGGGGTCAAAGAGTGACATTATCCGCGTTCCACGTAACCAGGAATTTTGCACTAGATGCTTCACACGGGTTCACTGCCGTGCTCGGCGAGGACTAGGCTCCGCACTGGATGCTTCACACGGGTTCACTGCCGTGCTCTGCGAAGACCAGGATCCGCTCTGGACGTTTTCCACGGGGTCAAAGAGTGACATTATCCGCGTTCCACGTAACCAGGAATTTTGCACTAGATGCTTCACACGGGTTCACTGCCGTGCTCGGCGAGGACTAGGCTCCGCTCTGGATGCTTCACACGGGTTCACTGCCATACTCCGCGAGGACCACGATCCACTCTGGACGTTTTCCACAGGGTCAAAGAGTGACATTATCCGCGCTCCACGTAACCAGGAATTTTGCTGATTGTATCCGCATTTCACGAAATGGAGGTTTGACTCTCGGTGATATGTATATCGCCGAGCCATGGAACTGGGGGGGTCGCCGCTGTTCCGTTTCGCTTGATGTTGTGTCTGCTGCCATGAGACAAACGACGAGATGATCTCTAGGCTATCTGTGAACCGTCGAGATTTGGCTTCTCCTTATGATGAACCCTGGGGAAGGAGTATGATCCCTTCTTTGTTTGCGCCCCTGGATTGTATACAGGGGTAGATGTAACATCACCTGTAGGGCGAGGATTTCACTTTTATTTTATTTCTTTTTCCGCGATGCTCTATCATTTCAGCTTTTATATCACGAAGGTCGCGATTGCCCCATCATTTCGGCTATTTTTCGCGGTGCCCAATCATTTCGGCTATTTATTTATTTTCTGCTCGCTGCTTTTTATTGCGAGTTGCCCCATCATTTCGGCTATTTTTCATGCCTTCATTTTTACTTGCTGCTTTTTATTGCAAGTTGCCTCATCATTTCGGCTATTTTGTAAGCATGTGTGGCTTGCTAGCTTTTTCGCTGCCAGCCTGGATTTTAGGCACCGATTTCGGCATCAGCACCGCTACAACTGGAATGTTGCCAGGAGCGAATCATCATTTGCCTTTGTCGATGACGAACAAAGGTGGCTCAGCAAACAGGGTTAAGGGTCTTGTCCAAGGCTTTGACTTCATGAGCCGTAAGGGTCTCACAAAGGTATTTCTTCCTACAAGTCCTGAGGATCTTGCAGGTGTATTTTCTCCGTAGGTATCGTGAGGATTCCTAAGTGTGTGCTCCTCTGTAAGTCGTAAGGATCCTACAAGAGGGCTTTCTCCTTCTGGATCGAGAGGACCTACAAGGGTTGGACTTTGCTGGGGAAATGTTTATTCGCGCCCGTGGATTGTATACAAGGGTCAGTATTGAGTCCTTTGTAGGGCAATATCGAAGGTTGTGGAGGATTGCTTAAGCACAGGTTTAGGTCTCTGTAACTTAAGACTTTCAAATCTTATGAGCCGTAAGGATCCCATAAGAGAGTTCTCCTTACGAGTCGTGAGGATCTCGCAAGTGTATTTTCTCCTTAGGAATCGTGAGGGTCCCTAAGTGTGTTGCTCCTTTGTGAGTCGTAAGGATCTCACGCAGGTGGTTTCTCCATACAAGGTCGAGAGGACCCTATAAGTGTCTTCTAACGAGGTTGCGCCCTTTCGGGTTTTCACAAACGCTAACCGGTGGTCCTGCTTTTTTTACTCACGGAGCCCTTTCGGGTTTTCATCCGTGCCCGTTTTTCTCGTGGACGCACCGTTTTTTTATTCTTTTTCTCTTTTCTTTTTTTTTATCTCCTTAGCCTAAGGATGCTGCGGTAGTAGTTTAGGGACGTTTCGGTCCGTCGTTAGTTTAAAGACGTTTCGGTCCGTTGTTAGTTTAAGGACGTTTCGGTCCGTCGTTAGTTTAAGGACGTTTCGGTCCCTCGATAGTTTAAGGACGTTTCGGTCCGTCGATAGTTTAAGAACGTTTCGGTCCGTCGTTAGTTTAAGGACGTTTCGGTCCGTCGTTAGTTTAAGGACGTTTCGGTCCGTCGTTAGTTTAAGGACGTTTCGGTCCGTCGTTATGGGAAGGCCAGCTGCTGCTTGTAAAGTCTGAGCCTAGGAAGATAGCGAGTGGACATAGTCGTCGTCATCTATCATTGACCCAGGCTATGGCTCATTAAGCATAGTATTTCTTTAAGAAGCGGCCGTTTATTGGCCTGAAAGGCCTTTCACCGTGCATGTCCATGAGTAGATAGGCTCCACCGTGGTAGACCTTGTCTATGATGTAAGGGCCTTCGTAGTTTGGCTCAAATTTCCCCCGCTTGGCACGATTGGGGATCATAGGTCTTTTGACCACTAGCACGAGTTCGCCTTGGCGGAATGTCCTCGGCCTGGTCAATCTTTCGTACGAGCGCGTCATCTTCGCTTTGTAGGCTTCTAGATGTTGTTGCGCTATGAGCCGGGTTTCGTCGAGGGCATCAAGCTCCTCAAGCCGAAGGTGAGCGTTTCCTTCGTCCGTCAGCTCGTGGTGGACTGCCACTCGCAGAGAGGGTAACTCTATCTCGAGGGGGAGTACTGCTTCCGTCCCAAATACCAACGCGTACGGCGTTGTGTTCGTGGCCGTCTTGAATGTAGTTCGATAAGCCCAAAGGGCTTCTTGCAGCCTCTCGTTCCAGTCTTTCTTATTCCGGGAAACGGTCTTTTTTATGATCTTCCTCAAGGTCTTATTGAAGGCCTCGGCCAGACCGTTAGCCCGTGGGTTGTAAACTGAAGAATATCTCCAGTCTATATTGTGCTGCTGCGCGAAGCGGCTAATCTTATGGCTTCTGTAGGCTGGCCCGTTATCGGAGATGATCCGCCGTGGGGTTCCGAACCGATAGATGGCGTGCGTCTTGAAGAAATGGAGGATATTCTCCGTCTTCACTTCCCTCAGTGGTACTGCTTCTTCCCATTTGGAGAAGTAATCAGTCGTCGCCAGGATAAAACGATGTCCCCGGGATGATGCTGGCTCGATGAGGCCGACTATGTCAGTCCCCCACATTTCGAATGGCCAACTAGCTACCGTTGGATGTAGTGGATTCGGATGTTGGTGGATAAAGTCTCCGTGGATCTGGCACGAGTGGCATTGCTTCGCATACTCGAGGCAGTCCTGGATCATCGTGGGCCAGTAGTAACCCATCCGTTTAATTTTTAACTTCATCTTTGGGCCTGCTTGGTGAGAACCGCAAAGTCCGTCGTGGACTTCCTGAATGACTCTTTCCGCTTCGTCAGGTCCTAAGCATCTCAGCCATAGAGAATCAATCGATCTCTTGTATAGAGTATCGTTGACGAAGGCGAAAGATAGAGCTCGTTTCATGAGCTGATGCCTTGAGGATGTATCTTTGGGCTTTCGGTGGGACTTAAAGTAGTCTATGAAGACTTCCCTCCAGTCCTCGGCCTTCTCATGGTCTTTTATTTGTAGGGTCGTTTGCTCAGTCGCTCCCTTTTCTTTATATAATTCCGGAGGTATTTCTGCCGGGGCAAGCACTCGACGGATTTATACCACGATTCTTACATCATCGAGGTTTTCGTCCGCCAGTTCTTTAGCAAGTTTGGCTAACGCATCTGCTTTGCTATTTTCCGCGCGCGGTATATTCTCCAAAATATAGGAGGGAATTTGGGTCAATAGTTGTTGCACCTTTTCGCCGTACTTCACCAACTCCGGTTTGCACGTTTGGTAATCACCATTTACTTGACTAACAACCAGTTGAGAATCCCCGTATATAAGGAGGTCTTCAATTCCCAGGTCGATGGCGATTTCGAGGCCTGCTATCAGAGCTTCGTATTCAGCTTCATTGTTTGTCCTTGGCTCTGTTAAGGAGAAGGCGAAGCGCATTATCACTCCTTGTGGAGTTGCAAAGACGAGGCCTATCCCCGATTTGATCATTGGGATACCTTGTTTCTGTTTCTTTACGGAGGACGCTCCATCGAAATAGAGTTCCCATCAGGTGCTACCGCCGCCAATCGCATCAAATGCATGCTCGTCCGGCAAATCACAGTTCAGGGGAGAATCAGCCGGTATCGGGTGCTCAGCGAGGAAATCGGCAATGGTCTGGCCTTTCACTGCCTTGAGAGGTTGATACGTTACCGAGAACTCCATCAAGAGCAGGGCCCATTTAGCGAGTCGTCCCGTCAATATGGCTTTTGACATCAAGTATTTAAGGGGGTCATCTTTTGAAATAAGACGGACTTCATGCGCCAACGCATAGTGCCTGAGCTTTGTTATCGCGAAGATTAATGCCAAGCAATGTTTTTCAATGGGAGAGTAGTTGCTTTCTGCCCCAGTAGAACTCGACTTAAGTAGTAGAGTGCTCTCTCTTTTCCCTGATCGTTCTCTTAGGCCCATAATGCGCCCAAGAAACCTTCGAGGGCGGTTGTATAAAGAATGAGGGGTTTTCCCTTGACCGGCGCGGCTAACACCGGAGGGTTCTACAGGTACTGCTTGATCTCGTCTAGTGCACCTTGGCATTTGTGATACCAAACGAATGGAGTTCCCTTTTTCATCAGGTGGCTGTAAGGACGGCATTTGCCGGAAAGATTGGCGATAAATCGCCGGATGTATGCGAGCTTCCCTTGGAGAGACCGCGACTGTTTGAGGGTTCTTGGCGGAGGCATTTCCATGATCGCCTTAATCTTTGACGGATCTATTTCGATACCTCGGTGTCGAACGATGAATCCCAGGAATTTTCCCGAGGAGACTCCAAACACGCATTTGAGGGGATTCATCTTCAAATTATATTTCCGAAGGCGTTGAAATACAGTCTCCAGGTGGTTTAAATGCTCTTCATATGACATGCTCTTTACTACGAGGTCATCGATATAGCATTCGACGGTGTCATGTATGAGGTCGTCGAAGATCTTTGTCATGGCCCTTTGATAGGTAGCGCCAGCGTTCTTTAGACCAAAGGGCATAACCCTGTAGCAGAATATACCCAAAGGGGTCCGGAAAGCTGTGTGCTTCTGGTCTTCGGGATGCATCTTTATCTGATTGTATCCTGACGAACCGTCCATAAAGGAGAAAACCTCGTGGGTGGACGTGTTATCTATCATTAGCTCGGTTACCGGTACTGGGAAATCATCCTTTGGACAGGCTTTATTGAGATCTCTGAAATCCACGCATATGCATACCGTCCCATTCTTCTTCATTACCGGGACGATATTGGCGATCCAGTCAGGATATTGAACTTCTTGGATAAATCCAGAATCGATCAGCTTCTTGACTTCGGCGTTGATGCTCATTTCAAGCTCGAGTCGCATCCTTCTTGGCGCTTGCTTGACTGGCTTGATATCTGGGGATATTGCTAATTTATACACAGCAACCTCCGGATCTAATCCTGGCATCTCAGAGTAGTTCCACGCGAAGCAGTCTTTATGTCGTAGAAGCACGTTCTTTAACGCGGCCACCCTTTCTTCAGAGAGTAGCTCGCTGACAAATGTCGGTCGCGGGTCATCTGCCGATCCCAACTCAATCTTCCTGAGGTTATCTGCCGTAGTATGTATGCCATCTTCCAGTTCTTTTAGAGCTGGCGGAAATTTTGAGATCACCTCATCATCGCTGTTCTCAAAGCACTGGGGAAGGTCATCCACGTTCTCGCGCTCTTCTTTTAATATCGTAATCGTATAACAGGTGCGAATCCGCTCCCAGGACTGAGGTGGATCCGGTTCTGCTCTTGCGGCCTTGGGTTCATGCTTTCGTGGTGGCGTTACCCTCCAGCCGTTGGATAAAGCGAATCTGCCCAGTTGGTACTGGTCCTCGACCCAGTTCTTGAAGGTGAAGCAGTCTTCGGTAGGATGTCCTATGGCTCGGTGATAAGAGCAATAGCTCAAACGAGAAGCCTTGTTAGCTTGCTCAGGGTGTCTAGACTCTGGAAGCGCGATCATTTGATGTTTTAAAGCGAGCTTGAGTAACCTCTTCGTCTTGTCTCGGGGAAAGGAGTACGCTCGACTCATCTTCTCCATGAGGGACGAATCCGAGCCGTGCAGTACCCGATCACGTAACCCTCTAATCCTGCGTCGTTGTTGTCGGCTCCTCTTTCCGCTTCTTAATTTATTTCCGTCTCCGCATCGGGCCTTTCGTACAATGGGTTAACAAAGATGAGCATCTTTGTCTTTTGCAGCCTGTTGAAATAGACGTTGTGTCCTGGCCTTCTCGTAGATGGCCATCTCGCGGTTGTGGTCTTCCCGAACTTTCTGACCCATTTTCCTGATAGGCTTGTCCGTTCGTTCTTCAAACGACGGACTCGGTGCTTCAATCGCGGGGTCTAGTTTTGATGAGGGGTTGGCATCTCCTGACAGGGCATCCTCTTCTTCATCAAAGGTATATATAGTGTAGCTGCTGTGAGCCCGTTCCCGTTTTCCGGCTCTCACGTATCCAAGCCTAAGTGTTTCCATTTTCCCATTGGGCAATTTGCGTTGAGTCCTAGGGACATCCCAAATCCTGTTGTAGAACCGAGCCTGCCGAACAGTCTGTTTTAAAGGTACTCCTTGGCGCTTCAATAGCTTCTTTAATCCATTTGTATAGTATCTGGGCAGACGGATGGGTTGGAGCCTGTCGAGTGTAGCATCCGCGCCATGCCAGATCTCTTTCTCTATTTTCGACTCTGAGGATCGGTAGAATAGGATCACCTTCTCACCTCTTTGCCTGGGAGGGACGTAAAATGTTTGCAGGTCCTGCACATTGTGAGCTTGAGGCGTGTCGAGATCCTTGTAGTGTTCTCGCGGTACCATGGTGATTTGCAAACTATGGTCATCGCCAGGGGGTGCTTGTATTGACAGCCGATTGGAGAACACAGCATTAACTTCATCTTCTGAATCACTTCCGAAGACCAACATGGGGGCGGGCGTCCCCAGATTGTTGCGTTGAGATGGCCATGCATAAACTATCTCTTCCTCTTCTTCGGTATCGCTCCCGAAAACAGGGATGGTGGCGGCGGTTTTGTTCTCCGGATTGCGACACCTTTCTGTATCCTCGAAATCTGGCAAAAAGTTCTTCGCATCTTCGTATTTGCGGACTTCGTTTACGAAAAATGGGTTCAACTCACCTGTTACAGTATACTCGAAACCATCCTTAAAGTACTTCATACACTGATGTTGCGTAGAAGGGATGATGTTGTACTCGTGTAGCCAAGGACGGCCGAGCAAGGCGTTGTAGCAGGTCTTGGCGTCAATGACATGGAATTTGATATCTGTGACGAGAAGTCCAAAGCGTAATGTTAGTATCACAGATCCGAGAGTCCGTGACGATTGTGAATCGAAACCGGAGATAGTAATTTTGTCACGAGCGAGGTGTTGCACACTCATGCAGATTTCCTTCAACACCCGAACATTAAGGAGATTGACGGAGGATCTATTATCCACCAGGATCTTGCCTATCTTGATATCATGGCAGTATCCGGAGACATATAGGGGACGGTTGTGGTCGCACGTCCCGAGAAGGAGGTCTTCATCACCGAAAGTGATATCGGCTGTATGCACTTCCTCCAGTTCATCCTTCATCTTTTCAGTGGCGAGGAAGGCTTGGAATTGCTCAGGTTCTTGTAACGCCTTAATTAGTGAGTCTCGCGCTTCTTTTGATAATAGGAGGGCATCGAGAATGCTAAGCTGAGAAGGTAGCTTCCTTAGGTGCGCGAGGATGTTATAGTCCACTTTACTCCACCTAGGAGGGTCTTTGGCAGCCAGTTCTTTCATGACTTGGTCATCTAAAGTGATATCTTCAGTGACCTTTTCCTTTCCCTTATCTTTTCTACTTACGGGCCCGAGATTCTTTTCTGGGAGTGTGCGATTGCGCAGTTGGATGTTCTCGCAGGCCTCCGATTTCTCCTCTTTCCTTAAAACGGACTCTTTAAAGAGAGGGCCCAGAGTCATTTCTTCATCAGAGTCGCTCCCAAAGGTGAGAACTTGTGACACCCCGGCGTGAGTCATATAACAGTTGCCAGTAGTTCTGTTGTGCCCTTCGACAGTACTTCTTCGCTCCCGACGGCTCTTGCGTTTCATGCGCTCAAAATGTTGCCGACGAGTAACATATCCTTGCCACCATATCTTAAAGGCGTCGCACTCCTCCGTGGGGTATGAGATTTTCGGATGATATGCGCAATAATCAGGGTGCCTTTCCACCCCATCGTGTGTGTTTCCTTCCGAGGGTGGTAGCTTCATTCCCATTGACATGGCTTTGGCAAACCTTTTCCTCGTCTTGAATATCTTCTTGTCTACTTCGGATGCCTTTCGCTCTGGTAGTGGTGGTTCAACTCTTCCGTTCAGTCGCCTGCATTTGGTTCCTTCTGACGTTGCCATCTCACGCTCCTGATCCGCTTTACTTTTTAGACGAATTTCGTCTATAAAAGCATTGATCACTTCATTTGTCGGCCACGCACGCTCTGGTTCAGGCTCGGTCTCCAGTTTCATAGTGCCAGGAGTTTTCTCATCATCGGTAAACGAGTGGGAGATTACATTACAACTCACCACATACTCTTCGGATTCATCCAATGAGCTCTCTTCATCATCTCCCTCTTGAAAGATGTGGTTGAGGAACTCTTGCAGTGTGACAGGAGTTCGCGCCTTTTGATTGTATTCTTCCAGCGCGTCGATTTGCTTCTGCAATTTCGTGTGCTCGTTTCCAAGCTTCGCGGGCTTCTTGGATTTCTTCTTCTTTTTCTTCTTCGAAGCTTTTGACGGTTGGGCGTGAGTATTTGGGTCCTCATCACGATTCTTCATAGTTGGGCGGGGCTTCAACATCCCTTCGATAATTTGAGGTTCAAGAGGGTCCTCCCATCCGATCGCAGGACACGCATGAAGGTCTCTCAGCATTCTTTTGGTTTTAGTGGATAGCACGACCTCCCATGGAGCTTCTTCAATAAAGGAGCAGGTTGCCCCCGATGTATCTGTTTTCTTAGGAGTATGCGGCTGTGGTGGGTTCACCTTCTACTTTTCGGATAGTACAAACTTCCCCTGGAGGTATTGATCTTCAATCTATCCTTTGAAAACGAAGCAATCCTCAATCGGATGGCTTACCGTTTGATGGTAAGGGCAATAGTTGGGGTTATTCACCTCAATGGGTTGTGGCGGTCGCCTTGGATTTGGCAAGTTTATAAGTCTGTTGCGTACTGCCAGCTCAAATAACCGTTTCGTCTTGTCCCGTGGGAACGAGTAGGGACGTTTCATCTTCTCATTATAATACCGGCGTCTTTCTTCCAGTTGATCTGCCGGTTTCGGGGCGTTAGGTTGCTGCTGGGCATTCGCGACGCAGGTTGCCCTTCCTTTACCCTTGTCATTCCGAGGATCCGACTTCGGGGGAGGTGGTCTATGACCCATCTGGTCCATCTGAGCCAACTTGTCGATTAAAGCCTGGAATGTGGTTGGCTTAAAGAACATCATAAACTGGGAGATAGTTGCGTGGGGGTCTAGGGTTCCCACAAACATGCCCACTGCGGGTGCCTCCTCAATGCGTTGTTCACATCTCGACCACAAGTTCCGCCAGCGTATAGCATACTGGACCCAGGTTTCGCCTGGTTTTATCCTGGCGTTAATCAATGCAGTTATTGGAGTGCGTTCGCTGGCACTTGCGAATCGCTGAGTGAATAACAACTCCATTTCAGCGAACGTTTTGATAGAATCGTTCGGGAGTTCCGAATACCATTCGAACGCTGTTTCTGATAAGCTGCCCACGAACTGGCGGAGCAACAGTTTATCATCACCGCCGGTGTTACCGCAGAGGGCCCGGAACTGGGCGACATGTTGATGGGGGTTGCCGGTCCCCTTGTACACGTGGAATTTTGGTATCGTATAGCCTTGCGGGTATTTAATTTGGTCGTACCAGCTCGGATACGGCCGCCCCGTTTTTACGACTTAACCAGCTGCCTCAGTCGCATGATGAACCTGGATTTGGTGGGCTATATAGTCAGCCTTAGAGATTGCCTCCTCCTTGGCCGTTGAGAGGGCTGGTGGTGGATTTGACGTTTCTCCTCGGTCGTCTTCAAGAACGATTGGGGGATCCTCGGCGGGTAAGTCCTGCTGGATCATCATTCCTATCATATCTTGGAAGAGAAGGCCCATACGTTGTATGTTGGTTGCTTGTTCAGCAGCCTCTTTGTCCCTTTTCTCCAGTATCCGGCGAAGGAATTCAGCGTCGGTTTCTTCCTCCTGGCGTGCGTCCGAGGACGTTTCTGGGCTTTCTTTTGGCCCGGTAAGTGCGGCCATAGCATTCATCATTTCCTGAAGCTTTTGTTGCTGCTCCTGGACTTTCGTCACGGATCGGGTAAGCGGTCGGTGGCCTGTAGAAGTGCGGCTTTCCTCCTTTCCAGAGGCCATGTAAACAGTGTGCACCACCATGCCCCCAGACTTAGGGCGTCTGGGCTCAGTGCTTTTAGCCGTCGTTGCACGCTGGGGGGTCTTCTCTGGCCTCCTTCTTTTATGAGCCATGGAGGTTGAGGGGGCCGTTGAGGTGGGCGTCCAGACAGCCTTTTGGGGTTTAGCCTGGTGACCAGCTTCCGGTTGGATTTTCAGCTTCTTGTGCTGGCGGGAGGAGTTTGGATCGATGATCGAGTCTCGGGCCTGTCGCCAAACCTTATAGATTTTGGAAGACAGCCGTTGAGGGGATCGGGGCTGTTCTGATTCTATTTCCACAACCTTTTTTAATGGGGGAGGAGACCTCTTTAGCACTGCAGTAGGGGAATTCCTTCGCACCTTATTTAGCATTTCGAAGCTGTTCCCAGTTGGAACAGCAGCATTAACTTCTGCCGTCGGGGCTGATGGAGTCAACCCGGAGGGGGAGTTGCCCCCAGCCTTCCTTACTCGGCGCCAATGGCGACGTCGAGCGTGTCGAGCGGACGGCGTTGGGTCAGCGGTAAGAATGGTTTCTTCTTGCCCCCTGTGTGGGTGGGGGGTCGCAGTTGGTGTTAGCCTATCAAAGGCCGATGTCCTTTGGGCAGCAGGAGCGGGAGCTGAAGCCGTCAATCTTGTAAAGACCGACTTTTTGGCCGGAGAAGCCGCCTTGGCGATTTCGGGGGCAGGAGCGGCCACTTTCTTAGAAGCAGCCTCCTCTGAGATTGTAGGCCCTATGATGAGTTTGCAGGATTTCTAGCCCAATCTAGAGAAGACCGAGGCGTTGACATTGGGCGACTCGTTGAGAGGAGCCGCGGCAGGGGTAAGACGATCAAAGACCGACTTCTTGAGAGCTTCCTTTGTCAGCACCGGCGCCGCGAAGCTTGATGGTGGGAGTATAGTCCCAAAGAACAATCCGGTAGTGGCTTGAGTCACCTGGTCCACCGGCATTGTGAACAACGAAGCAGCTTGGGGTCCATAGGCTATACCTCCTGGCGAGGTAAAGCGTTGGTCGCAATTGCAGTCTGAGCAGTTGGAGGATTTCGCAGAAGTAGAAGCCATCGATCCTTTGCTTTCTGCAATAAGCAAGACGCCAATTCTTAGTATCATGAAACCCAAGGGCAACCATTAGCGAACCGCGATTGGTTCGCGAATCACGACACACGAAGTGTGGAGTGGAAAGAGGAAAAGGTCCCACCGGGCGTGCCAGAATCTGTTCCCCTCCGAACGGCGGCCTGGACTTGGGCGTCCGTGCCTGATATTCGGGGCAGATGCTAATTGGTGTTATCCGTCTACCTCTCCGAAGATGCCAAGTTGATCCATGGCACCGTGCATCGGAGGCTTAGACGGATGCGACCGATGTAGCAGACTTCGTCAGATTCCCCCTCGTGGAGGGGTTTTTGATTGTGGGGACGCTCTTCCCTACAGGCGCAAGCCCCTGCAGTTAATTACGCTACCGCATCACGGTAACAACTTTCTCCTTCTCCAGCTGGTCACTTCGTGTCGTAGGTGTTTGTTTCGTGTTTTATTGCCCGTGGATTGTTTATGGAGACTGAGTTACGTCGTCGCCCGTAGGGCGTGGACTAGTCCAAATCCGTGTTTATCTTAGATTTGGGTTTGGGGGTTTGGTTTGAGGATACGTAAGCCACACTCGAGGCTGAGATGAACTCAAACGTTTGTTAAGGATACGTTAGTCTAACGTTGAGACTAAGATCAACTTAACGGGATCGTTTAGATCCGACAAAAGAGCATTTGGGCTCTATTGTTCCAGTTTAGGGACATAGTGGTCCATCGTATGTGTGGCCGTCGGGACCCGTCACCTCTCTGATGACGTTGAAGGATTACAACGACGGATGTCAAAGGAGTTCAGAGATGTACCCTCGAGCCAGAGTTAATTGGGGGGATTCATAGTCCAGTCTGTTTGAAGGTTTAAGGATACGTTAGCCATCTTTGAGGCTAAGATCAACTTAAACGGGACCGTTTAGATCCGACAAAAGAGCATACGGGGCTCTATTGTTCTAGTTTAAGGACATTGCGGTCCACGGGTAGTTTAAGGACATTGCGGTCCACGGGTAGTTTAAGGACATTGCGGTCCATTGTTAGTTTTAAGACATCTCGGTCAAGGTTAAGGACGTCGTAGTCCATGGGTTTAAGGACTCCACAGTCCGGTATGTGCTCTGGATGCTTCACACGGGTTCACTGCCGCGCTTGGCGAGGACCAGGCTCCGCTCTGGGCGTTTTCCGCGGGGTCAAAGAGTGACGTTATCCGCGTTCCACATAACCAGGAATTTTGCACTAGATGCTCCACACGGGTTCACTGCCGTGCTCGGCGAGGACTAGGCTCCGCTCTGGGCGTTTTCCGCGGGGTCAGAGAGTGACGTTATCCGTGTTCCATGTAACCAGGAATTTTGCATTAGACACGGGTTTAAGGACCCCACAGTCCATATCAATGTGTGGTCGTTGGGACCCGTCACCTCTTTGAAGACATTGAGGGATTACAATGCCAAGTATCAAAGGAGTGAAGAGATGTACCCTAGAACCGGAATGGCTTATATAGTCCTTGGCCCAATTTGGGATCAAGACCGATTAATTATGTTATGAGCCTATTAGCCCAGTTAATTACGAATTGAAGACTCATGGCCTAACTTGGGCTAAGTCCGATCATATCTGGAATATTGGCTTCTTGTTGGTCCATTGAAGGAGAGGCTTTGCCTCTATCCATTTAGCCAATTGGGCCAAAGCCTAGTGTTAAACACTACAGAGCAATCAGTGTTGAACACTGGGAATGAGGTTGACAAGTTAGTATTTAACACTAAAAGATAATTGGTGTTAAACACCAGCAACAAGGCTTTCAAATTAGTGTTAAACAATAAAACAGATCAGTATCAAGCATCGGCAACAGAGCTCTCAAATTAGTGTTAAACACTAAGGTAGTCAGTGTTGAACACTGCAAATAAAGTTCTTTGATTAGTGTTGAACACTAAGGCCCAACAGTGTTTTAACACTGGATTCGGGAGTTCCAACTTAGTGTTAAACACTAAAGCAAGAGGGGTCACGTGGCGACACGTGAGAGCGCCCTCCCTTCATTTGTTCTTCTGAGGAGATCGCATTTTCTTTCTTTGGAGCATCACGTGTCATCACGTGACGGATATCTAAATGAGGTATGTTAAAGCTTCTGCCAAGGGTCACGTGGGTCACGTGAGGCGCTGCCTCAAAGGGCTTTCTGTAGATCTTTTGAGGGGTCACGTGGTGACACGTGACCCTGCCTCTATGTATGTTGTTTTTAGAGGATCTGTTAATCTTTTTCTTAGGAATTAAATTCCTCGAGCTTTAAATTTCCGAGGAATTAAATTCCTACTTCCTTTTGAAGACTTATATTCTGGAATAGAGTTGAACTCTGAATTTTCTGTAGGAATTAAATTCCTCATACATGTGAAGAACTAAATAGGGTTAAACCCTGATAAAAGCTTTTAAGGAATTAAATTCCCATTCTCTGTTAAATTATGATCAAGGGAATTAAATCCCCGCTGTTTCAACAGAACTAGGTTTTTAATTAGGGTTAAACCCTGTTTCTTTTTGTTCTGAAGGAATTAAATTCCCATAACACAGGGTCAAGCCCTACTTTTATCTTAAAGGAATTAAATTCCTATAGTTCTGTGAGAATTAAATTCTCGTGTTTCCATTCCCCCTCTATGTTTTGGATCTGCATGGCAGGATCTCAACCCATTGAGAATTAAATTCTCAACCTAAAGGGGAGATGTGCACTTTGCAGATCCTCTATCAAAGAAAGAAGAAATATGTTCTTCTGTTTTATATATCAGAGTTAAACTCTGTTGAGAATTAAATTCTCCCTCTTTCAAAAAGCCTTCCCTTTCTTACCTAGGGTTTTCCTTTGCAGAAGCTCCAAATTCCTCAAAGTATCAAGGCTCTCCCCTTTTTTTCTCCCTCTGCGTATATCTCATTTTTTTTGTATCTCTTGGCTCCTATTTATAGGAGAAGCAGCCGAGTCAATTAGTTTTTGACGAATCTTCATTGAGAGATTTGATTTGCATCCATCATTCGTTTTTGACCTTTGGATTATTAGGTGAATTTTATTCACCATTGGATTTCAAATCCAGGGATTCTCCTTCGTTATTTCGGTAAGATTTAAAGGGGAAATCTTTCCAAACCCGAGATTTTCCCATAGATAGATGATATTTAATCACCTCTGAATCTTTAATTCGATCGGCTCCAGATAATCACTTTCCTTTGGAAAGATTTGAATCTCCTTCTGAATTTTATTCTGTTAACAAAACGGGCTTTGAAAGCCGGTCACGTGTGGGCACGTGACCCATGGTCACGTATGGGCACGTGACCCATGGTCACGTGTGGGCACGTGACCCCCTTGGAACGAGCCTTCCTCTTTCTTTTTGCGCTCTGTCTTCTGGTTGCTGCTTAACTGTCACGTGCCACCACGTGACCCCTGGTCACGTGTGAGCACGTGACCCTTATTTGGGTTCTTTTTCTTGGTTTAACTGGAGAACAATTCTGATGTTTTGAGCGTCACGTGCCAACACGTGACCCCTGGTCACGTGGGAGCACGTGACCTCTTTTGAAGCTTTTTCCATGATTTGATCAGGGATCCGGTGTGCCCTTGACGCTTGCATTTAAATGTCACGTGTCGACACGTGACCCTGGTCACGTGGGAGCACGTGACTCCTTCTGAAGCCCCTTTTCTTCAATGTAGTCAGGAAACTAAACATGCCTTGATGATGCGTTTAGGTGTCACGTGTCAACATGTGACCGCTGGTCACGTGTAAGCACGTGGCCCTCTTCTGAAGCTTTTCCCAGAAGCTTTCCTGACTTTAAATCAGGAAACAACTGTATAAATCCAATAACCCGATACTAGAATCTGGCTTAAACCAAAGCCGACTAGTAAAAACTGTCCGTACGTCGCACGTGCGTTTAAACACGTATGCGTCCGAACCCTTGTCGGAAAACCATACGACCTCTATATCGTTTCGCCTGGAGCAGGGAACTCTCTGTATGGGACTCTAAAGTCTCAACACTACGCTGGCAGTGGGTTTAACCACAGACCGCAAGCAGCACTAGCTGTACGTAACGGTCCCCAGGTAGATGTCGATAAGAAGGCCGATGAGGAAACCATCCGAACTTCTACTGAGCCTGTCCGTGACAATATCCGCGTAGTCCGGACTGTTCGTCTAAGAGTATCGCATGTATGGTCTAGGGAGGTGGAGAACGTCAAACCCCTAATAACCGTACAAGTCGTGCCGGTATGGCTCATGACCATTTGAGAATCTACTGATCAGTCCACCATTAATTCTCCATCAGCCCTGGCCAGGGACTTTTGGTAATGGCCAACCAATCACTGTGCGATATCAACTCCATATACCAGGAGAGACAAATCCCTAACGGTCGCTCCCTGTCTCCATGTGGCTCGGGACTGTACCCAACTAAAACCTGTTTGCACGACTCCTTTGAGCCGTGGTAGGGTAGTATTCAAAGCACAGTGGGAACTCACACGAGACAAATGACGACCCTAAGTCAACAGACTATCTGCACACATGTCACCTAAGAACTGCTATCTGACGTTAGGTATAATACCATCCAGTCAGTTCTCCTATGAGTCCTGTCCGGTGTACCCGTAACCTAACGAGCACATGTATACTATCTCCAGTACGACGTACTGATGGCTGTGGGACAGACCATCTCCCCAACTGGGATGAGAAGCGTACACACTAGTCTACTCTGGAGTATCGATACCCAGTCTCGATAATCCTACGACTAGGGACAAGTATAGGATGTTGCTTATAGACTACCCAGCCCCCACTAGTGTGACTGCCATCACAACGCTGGTAATCAAGCAAAGATCCTATGGGCTCTACTAATATGTATAAGTGATACGTAACAAGAAACATATGCACATATTAAAGTAGACTCAAACCAAATAGCATACTACCATGTTTAGCAAGATTGTATATACAACTGTGAATATCCCAAGCTTCCATTAAGTAATATACATACAAGTATGATACAATAATGGCCCCCAGGGCATATACATTAACAATCTCCCACTTGCAGTAGGGCCATGAGCTGGCATATCGTAGACCTATCATCTCGAAAAGCCTCTCGAACTGCGTCTGAGGAATGGCCTTTGTGAATGGATCAGCAATGTTATTCTCTGTCTCTACTCTTTTCACCTCAATCTCCCGGTGATCAACGATCTCCCTGATCAGGTTGTACCGCCTTAAGATGTGTTTGGACTTCTGATGGGACCTGGGTTCCTTCGCTAAAGCTATAGCGCCGTTGTTGTCACAATACAAAGGTATTGGATCAACACTGGTAGGAACCACCTGAAGTTCTGTGAGGAACTTCTTCATCCAGACAGCTTCTTTTGCGGCATCGCAAGCAGCTATGTACTCCGCTTCCATTGTTATGTCAGCAACGGTCTCCTGCTTGGAGCTCTTCCAACAGACCGCCCCTCCATTGATGGTAAAGACATAACCCGACATGGATTTGGAGTCATCCTTGTCACTCTGGATGCCGGAGCCGGCAAAGGCCTCCATCTGGAGGTCTTTTCCTCCATACACCAAGAACATCTCCTTAGTCCTCCTCAGGTACTTGAGAATGTTCTTTACTGCTATCCAGTGCTTCTCCCCTGGGTTTGCTTGATACCGGCTTACTACGCTCAATGCGTATGCTACATCTGGTCTGGTACATAACATTGCATACTGTTAGTTATATGTATGCCCTAGAGGCCATTACTGTACATACGATGTATATTGTAGTGGATGCTAGGACATATATAGGGAGGACTTTCTTGCTCGACATGATAGTATGCTATCTTGTTGTACTTTATCTTAACATGTACTCAGATTGTCTCTATGTTACATGTTGATAAAGCCCTTAGGATATGTACTCGACTACTGGGACTATGATGAGATCATACTAGTGGGGCCACGGTAGTCAACGAGTACATCCTATAACTATTCCTAGTCGAGGGTGTATCGAGACAGGGCATCGATGCGCCAGAGTAGACTAGCGTATACGCATCTTGACCCATATGATGGGAGATGGATGATCCCATATCCATCGGTGTTTAACATCAAGGATGGTGTACGGGTGCTCAGTGGAGACTGGGTACACTGGACGGACTCGCCGAGAACTCCCAGATGGTATTATACCATACGTCAGATGGCAGTTCTCCGGTGACACTGGTACAGAGTAGTCTGTTGACCCGAGATCGTCATAGAGTCTTGTGTGGTTCCCACTGTGCTTTGAT
Organism: Agapanthus africanus; assembly: GCA_030015575.1. Taxonomy (NCBI): domain Eukaryota; kingdom Viridiplantae; phylum Streptophyta; class Magnoliopsida; order Asparagales; family Amaryllidaceae; genus Agapanthus; species Agapanthus africanus. The sequence goes on from JASDDO010000010.1 coordinate 139,123,707, forward strand.
TTCCATCATACCACGTCCAAGAGGACATGCAAAAAGGTGGCTTTTGGGTACAGTCCCGAATCACATGGAGGCAATGAGCGATAGGAGGGGATTCGTCTCTCCCGGTATAGGGAGTTGATGTTGTGCTGTGTTCGATTGGCTATAACCGGAAATCCCTGGCCAGGGTTGCTGAGATTTACTGGTAAGTGTTATCAGTAGTTTCTCGAACTGTTATAGACCTCAAATCGACACGACTTATCGAGCTACTGGGGTCTGACGTTTTACCACCCCTAGGCGAGATATGCAACATATCAGACAACGAGACCGGACTGTACGGGAGTGTTTCTGTTTGGATTCACAGGAGAAGTTACAGGCTTGCTTGTTGATCTTCTGAGCGCTCAATACCTGGGTAGCTGTTACGTTTAGCTGACCGCTTGCAGCTTGTGGGTGTTTGATATGATCATCACCTACTGCCGGCGTATTGACGATTCTTTAGAGTCCTACACAGAGGTTTCTTGACTCAGGCAAAACGGAGTAGGAGCACATATATGATATGTGCGGGACCGAGGATAATGCGATATGTGATACCGTATTATATTCTCGCGATATTTGATATCAGCCGGGTCATCGGATCAAGTGTTGATTCGATGAATCGGTACGGATAATTATTAGTCGGTTATATGCGATATAGCCGGATTGTCGGATCAAGTGTTGATTTGATAATTTAATGTATAATAATATATATGATATATTAAAAGACATTAACTAATATTTGCTCACTAAATGATTCTTTTTCTCACTCGGGTAATACATTGATATATATGCGATATATGTTAAATGTATTATTTTATTTTGTTACGATAAATATTATATATGTGATATATAATATTGTAACATGATATGATAAATAATGCAACTTATTTAGTGGAGTTTAAACATGATTAGGGTTTGGATTAGGGTTAAACTTTCTAGATGTTTCTAGAAGGTTTTGTTTTGTTTTGTGAAAGATATTTGTAAGTGACTCATGCTTTAACCCAACCCAAACCCTAACCCTAGTCTATTCTCTACAATGGTTAAGTGAACCATGGTTGCATAATTCTATCATATCATTTTCATTTCCTATTCATCACAAAAGGATGAACATTATTCATCTTCTTCTTTCTTGATTTCTTTCATGAAAAAGCTTACTTGTTTTTCAAAAGGTGATGAATAAATATGAGAAAAAGATAAATAAAGAGAGCAAAAATCCTACTTCATCATCCTCATCTTCCCTTACCATTTAGATGAGGGTGTTCACATCATTTCATGAGTGTTAGCTTGTGTTAAAGAAACTTCAAGGTAGATCATCTCAGTATCGAAGATCGGAAGCAAAGGTTGCGTCTTTCTCTTCGTGGAACCTCTCGAGAGTCCGGAACCCGATGATCGCAGCGAAGGGACCACAACACGGAGCATATGAAATGAAGGACCGGATCTACAAAGGTTGTAATCCCTCTCACTTAGTGTTAAAATGTTTAGCATGCTTGTTTTCGCCTAATCTCTAGTTTAAAGTTCCGTATTCGGGTTGTTCGGTACGGCTAAATTTTAAATCGGGCATGGTTGATGCCTCGTAGACCCTTGTGCGCGTGCCTAGCAACCCTACAGTGGTATCAGAGCCAAGCTAGAGCTTTAGGCGAAGTCTAGACGAAGTTTAAAGTCCGATCGAACCCGGAAAAGCCGATAAAACCCACTTTCTGGTAAATTTTTCAAAACTGTGATTTTTCCATATTAAAAATATCCAAAAATTACAGCAGGTAATTACAAGAATTACTGTGAAGCACGTGAGCGCAATTCGACCAAAGAGCCGCGGAACCGTGGCCCCACCCCAGCTTGTGCGGCGGTTCCGCGGCCACATGGTCGATTCTTGGCACGTGTGTTTCACAGTAACTCCTATTTTTTAATGTTGTATTTTCTGGGAATGTTTAATATTTATTCAACTGTTGAATTATCTGGGTTGTATTGGGGACTTAAAGATTCGATCGAATATTTTAACTTTGTTTAGTTTTGTCCGGATAATTTTTAGAAACTGTTAAAAAGTTCGAACGGATATCAATAACTCAATTTTTCCCCTATCGGAAAATTTTTCAAAAGTTGGATTTTTTTCTCGTGTTTAAGAATGTTCTAAGTCGTGCAAGTAACTCGGTGGACCCTCTAGAAGACAACAAACCTTAACTCGATTATGTGACCGTCTTGAACTGCCCTTTGAACCTTAGGGTTTGGGGCAGTACGGCGTGCCACATGTGAGGCGTTGGCTTGACCCTTATACGGCTGGACCATTGGTACTGTGGCATGTAATGGATGTTTTTAAACTGATTTCAAGTGTTGAGATATATTGGGGAAATCTTGGGTGCTTGATGATTCGATCAGAAAGTTTAACTTTTTCTATTTATCTGGAATGTGATACAATATTTGGAATCCACAGGTAGTTATGAGATAACTAATTTGAATATTATAAACATAGCAGTTTAGTCTCACTTGATCGGTTGCTACGGAATTTTGATGTGATCAAAAGTCCGTCGCAATCACGTAGCGTACGCGGATACTCGCCGGGTAAACTTAATAGACAGCTACGCCCCATAGCCCCGACCAAGTGACTGTAGGAGAACCCCGTCGCCGAAAGCATCCGTTCGGGTGCTCGCGGCAGCGATGTTCCGCCTTGGTGCACTTCGTCGACGGTATCGGGGGTGCGGCCGTCTACTAAAGTTTGCGACGAGCATTCGATCGGTTTTTCGGGAATCTTGTTGAATTGCCCGACTTAATATTGAAAAGTGTTTTCGATAAGGAGACTAAAATGCTGGGTTTATAATTGTTAGGCATACGATGTCTAAGGAATTCATTTGGTTAGGCATGCGATGTCTAAGGAGGTTGCGGATTCCAACTGTTGTAGTTTTACACTTTCTTTTCTGTAACCGTAAGCGTAGTATGTGGTGTATCGCCAGCTTCGTTGCTATACATCAACGACAATCGGGATACGCATACTTGCTTACATTGATGATATGAGATATTAAGTGTTGCTGTGATATGTTGTATTGGATCGTCGCTTTTGAATAGCCGGGGGTTTTATGTGAGATGAGAGTTTTTTCTTTTTCATTCATGTAAAATTCATATGTATGTAATATTCTTTTATTGAGGCACTTCCAGGTAGCGGAAGATGTCACCGTTGTATATTGTTTACTTTTCCGCATTAGGTAGACCCAAGGCGGGGAGCACAAGTAACCGGGTTTTAGGGTCCAGTGGGAGACCATCTCGAGGAGTCGAGACCGGGTCTCCTAACCCTAGAATTGGCAGTGTTGCTTGCCGCTCTCGTAGGGGTCTAGGGATGTGGGTTTGGCTATTCATCGCGACCGTGGAATCCGTGTTTTATACAGGCTCGTATTAAAAACACGGACGTCTTAGTATATCCAATATTTCATATATGTTCTTCTGCTGCAATGTTCTGTGATGAGATCATATTACTGCCTGAGACGAATGTTTATATTATATATATGAGATATATGTTATATTGCAGATTTCGTTTTCAAAAGAGATGCTTATGAAGCATAATAAAATGGGACTTCATTAATGAGATTAATGAAGTAAAAGAAACCTAAGATGTTGTAGAAACTTGTTTATAAAAACTGGTAGCTCTAGTTCTTGCTTTGCATAGCGGTGTTCCTTGTAGAACATCCAGCACCTTATTCGATAAGGAAAGGACCGAGATCCCTTCACCGGGAGTGACTCCTTTAGCGATAACTGGCAGATGCTACAAACTCGGTTTGTCTTTTGATTGCTTCTATAGTTCTTACTTTGCATAGTGATATTTGTGAAATATCCTGCACCTTATTCGATGAGGAAAGGGCCGACGATCCCTTCACCGGGAATGACCCCTTTAGCAAAACTAGAAAAGCCTTAAAAACATTCCATTTAAAATCACTCGATTCTTCAACGATATAAAGTTCATTACGCAAAGGGTTTTCTTAAAAACCTGTCGTAGCCCTCCGTCATTTCAGATAAGTAATAGTTAGTATTCGTGCTGCGTTTGTTGACTCAGTCAAGGCGTAGTGTGCGGTAGCTGATTAGTGCTTATCTGCAAAGCATATGATGCGATTGGATTAGGGTAGTCGTGCGGCCTTGTTGACTCAGTCAAGGGTCGTGCGGGTGGGTTTAATTCAATCAAGAAATGTACGGGTTGAACTTTACTTACAGTCTATGGTTTGTTGACTCAGTCAAGGTCATAGATCGCTTGGAGTAAAATATTATTGGGAATTTCAAGTGTTGAAATTTGCAATGAGATTGCATACCTTCTATAAGATAGTTGGATCCCGATACCCGCTGCGAGTAAGAGTTACTCCTGGGAGAGTTTTACACATTACAATTAGCCGATCAAGTAGGTGTCTAGAAAGGTGTTAACGGGGTTACGCCTCTGGGAAAACGAGGTTTACATTAATTAGGTTCGTGCGAAAGCACGGGGGACCTCCCTCAAAGTACCGACACTGGCCTAGCTGAAAGATTGGCGAACTTATAGCGTGTAATTAATCCCGGCTAGTCTTTCCTTTTAGGGTTTGAAGGAAGATTTGATTAAAACAGTGGGAGACATCCTGATTAGATATATTATATAACCAATCTAATCTTGCAAGAGCATACGCTGAGTGTTTTCTTCTCTCTCTCTCCAGATAGCGACCATATCACGCCTTAATCAAGATAATAAAACGGATATATTGACCGAACCCGCTTGTTATACTGAGCTGGGGAACGTTTGTCCCGCTCCAACTTATAATCGTTATAAGACAGAGCAGGAAATTGGGGAATACCAAATTTCCCGTGCCGCCCAAACGAAGAAAGTGCATGCTGATGCATCATCTTCGGGTGTGTTCATTACAAAGAACTGTTTCTCAGTATCCTTTACGTCCTGGGTATGTGATACCGGATCAGGATCCCGCATATGTAATCTGTTACATGGGCTACAGAAAGGTAGAGAACTGAGAACGGGTGATAAGTTTCATGAGACAGAAAACGATGCAAGTGTTGCAGCCAAGTCTGTTGGTCACTGTCACCCTGTATTACCTGAATACATTGATTCTGAACAAATGTTATTAGATACCGAACCTGATATACAAAATCATATCAGTCTCTTTATTAGAAAAGAAAGGATATAATTTTGTATTGTTGGATAATGTTTTGAACATTTCCTATATCAAAAGTTGATCGGTTCAGGCACGTTATCTAAAAGCATTGAAGTTCTAAATCAAACTACAGTTCTTAGTATACAGAACACACACAAGAGGAAGAGTTCAGAAATGAATGAATCCTTCTTGAGGTATTGTAGACTAGGTCATATCAATGCGACCCGACTGGCTGAAGTTACATATAGATGCATATTTAAATTAGTTTGAATTTACATCTTGTGAAACTTGCCGGTCATGTCACAAAGATAAGCTGATCACAGCTCTGTTTATTGGAAACAGAGAAAGAGTTAGTGAACTCTTGGGATTGATACATGCTGATGTATGAAAGTCCCCTGTCTACATATGCCAAGATCGGTTCTTTGTACTTCATTACATTCTCTGATAATCTCTTAAGATTCAGACATATGTTCCTGTTGAAACACAAGTCTGAACCTTTTGAGATATTCACAGAATATGAGTTAGAAGTAGAGAACCAAAATACAGGTATAAGTATTATGTCCTTTGATGAGATCAAGGAGGAGAATACTTGGGCACAGAATTCCTGGACTATTCTAAAGGAGAATGAGATTCTCTCTCAGCATTACTCCTTCGTATACACCATAGCACGATGTTATATCGGGGCGGAGCAATAGCACCCTATGTGATATGGTGTGCTCTATGATGAGTACTACTGAGTTTCCTGTTTCCTTTTGGGAGTTATGCACTTGAGAAGCTGCATACCTATTGAATAGGGTTCAAATCAAATCAGTTGCCTACCACTTCATATGTGATATGGAAAGGGAAGAGCCCATATCTTAAGTTGGTTAAGATTTGGGGTTGTCCGGCCTATGTCTAAAAGCAAAATCCGGACAAGCTCGAGGCAAGGTCTGTTTTGTAGAACTGGAAATGTTCCAGCTATACAAAATACAGATGATGATTTGGTAGAACCAAAGGATTCAATAGTTTCCAACGAACCTCAGCCTCTCCGCCGATCTAGCAGGGTTCCTCACCCACCTAAGAGATACTTCGGTTTCTCTATGACAGTGGGAGCGAGGATTGAATCATGAGATGATGACCCAACTAGTTTCGAGCTGGCCATCAGGAGTGGGACTCTGTAAGAATGGCTGGGTGCTTATCGATCTGAGATGGAATCCTTATACACCAACAAAGTATGGACTTTGGTTGCTTTATCTGAAGGGTTAAATCCCCATCAGGAGCAAGTATATCTTGAGAAGATTACTTGGTGTACATGGAAAAGTTGAGACTTTCAAAGCTAGACTTGTTAAAGGTTTGCATCATTGACCAGGTATGGATTATGATGAAACCTTTTCTAAGGAGCTATGCTTAAGTCCATCTAGATCCTGCTTGCCACGGCTACATACCATGACTACGATATCTGGCGGTTGGGTGTCATGACTGCTTTTCTAAATGATGTTTTAGAAGAGAGCGTCTATAAGTACACAGCCAGAGGGCTTCGTAGACAGTGGGAGCAGCGGAAACGTGTGCAAGATGTTTTATATGATAAAACAGGCATCGCGGAGTTGGAACATCTGTTTTGATGTGGTAGTCAAAGAGTTTGACTTCATCAAAATAGTAGATGAACCTTGTATATAAGAAAAGGTAGTAGAGAGTATGGTGGTGATCCTCGTAGAGTACGTGGATGACATACTCTTGATAGGGAAGGAGTTTCCTATGCTACGCTCGGTCAATCTCTGCTTATCACAAGGATTCTCCAAATAGGATCAAAGTGATACCTACTAAATCCTAGGTTTTGGATCTATGAGATAGATCTAATTGGATGTTAGGAAACTCACTAGTTGTAGTGATATGGTATCAATCGATCCTGGGGAGAGTCACTGGAAAGGTTCCAGGGTGATAAGAACGACTGAATGTCAGTCGCAGGCATTGTCTTTACTCTCTGTGGAGGGACGGTATGTTGGAAAAGTTCCAAGCTAGATACCGTGACTTACTAGACGATTAAAGGCAAGATACATCGTTACCAAGGATGCTACCAAAGAGGCAGTCTGGATATATATAAGTTCATGAGATGAACTTCGTTCCTACCATTGTGTGACAATGGAGTTGTGGCTTTAGCCAAGGAACTACCGTCCCATCAGAAATCCAGATATAATTCTTAGGCAGTATCACCTGATCATGGAGATAGTTGATCTCCGGGAGATCGAGGTTAGGAGAGCAGACACAGAGGACGACAGCGCGGATCCATTCACAAAGGCCTTTTTCCCAGTAGAGACTTTTATGGGATGGTTGAGTATGAGATACTTCAACCGCAGCTAATTGTTGGGTATGCGATACCATAACAGATGACCCTAGTGCAAGTGGGAGATTGTTAGTTATATGTATGCCCTAGAGGCCATTACTGTACATACGATGTATATTGTAGTGGATGCTAGGACATATATAGGGAGGACTTTCTTGCTCGACATGATAGTATGCTATCTGGTTGTACTTTATCTTAACATGTACTCAGATTGTCTCTATGTTACATGTTGATAAAGCCCTTAGGATATGTACTCGACTACTGGGACTATGATGAGATCATACTAGTGGGGCCACGATAGTCAACGAGTACATCCTATAACTGTTCCTAGTCGAGGGTGTATCGAGACAGGGCATCGATGCGCCAGACTAGACTAGCGTATACGCATCTTGACCCATATGATGGGCGATGGATGATCCCATATCCATCGGTGTTTGACATCAAGGATGGTGTACGGGTGCTCCGTAGAGACTGGGTACACTGGACGGACTCGCCGAGAACTCCCAGATGGTATTATACCATACGTCAGATGGCAGTTCTCCGGTGACACTGGTACAGAGTAGTCTGTTGACCCGAGATCGTCATAGAGTCTTGTGTGGTTCCCACTGTGCTTTGATTTCCATCATACCACGTCCAAGAGGACGTGCAAAAAGGTGGCTTTTGGGTACAGTCCCGAATCACATGGAGGCAATGAGCGATAGGAGGGGATTCGTCTCTCCCGGTATAGGGAGTTGATGTTGTGCTGTGTTCGATTTGCTATAACCGGAAATCCCTGGCCAGGGTTGCTGAGATTTACTGGTAAGTGTTATGAGTAGTTTCTCGAACTGTTATAGACCTCAAATCGACACGACTTATCGAGCTACTGGGGTCTGACGTTTTACCACCCCTAGGCGAGATATGCAACATATCAGACGACGAGACCGGACTGTACGGGAGTGTTACTGTTTGGATTCAAAGGAGAAGTTACAGGCTTGCTTGTTGATCTTCTGAGCGCTCAATACCTGGGTAGCTGTTACGTTTAGCTGACCGCTTGCAGCTTGTGGGTGTTTGATATGATCATCACCTACTGCCGGCGTATTGACGATTCTTTAGAGTCCTACACAGAGGTTCCTTGACTCAGGCAAAACGGAGTAGGAGCACATATGTGATATGTGCGGGACAGAGGATAATGCGATATGTGATACCGTATTATATTCTCGCGATATTTGATATCAGCCGGGTCATCGGATCAAGTGTTGATTCGATGAATCGGTACGGATAATTATTAGTCGGTTATATGCGATATAGCCGGATTGTCGGATCAAGTGTTGATTCGATAATTTAATGTATAATAATATATATGATATATTAAAAGACATTAACTAATATTTGCTCACTGAAAGATTCTTTTTCTCACTCGGGTAATACATTGATATATATGCGATATATGTTAAATGTATTATTTTATTTTGTTACGATAAATATTATATATGTGATATATAATATTGTAACATGATATGATAAATAATGCAACTTATTTAGTGGAGTTTAAACATGATTAGGGTTTGGATTAGGGTTAAACTTTCTAGATGTTTCTAGAAGGTTTTGTTTTGTTTTGTGAAAGATATTTGTAAGTGACTCATGCTTTAACCCAACCCAAACCCTAACCCTAGTCTATTCTCTACAATGGTTAAGTGAACCATGGTTGCATAATTCTATCATATCATTTTCATTTCCTATTCATCACAAAAGGATGAACATTATTCATCTTCTTCTTTCTTGATTTCTTTCATGAAAAAGCTTACTTGTTTTTCAAAAGGTGATGAATAAATATGAGAAAAAGATAAATAAAGAGAGCAAAAATCCTACTTCATCATTCTCATCTTCCCTTGCCATTTAGATGAGGGTGTTCACATCATTTCATGAGTGTTAGCTTGTGTTAAAGAAACTTCAAGGTAGATCATCTCAGTATCGAAGATCGGAAGCAAAGGTTGCGTCTTTCTCTTCGTGGAACCTCTCGAGAGTCCGGAACCCGATGATCGCAGCGAAGGGACCACAACACGGAGCATATGAAGTGAAGGACCGGATCTACAAAGTTTGTAATCTCTCTCACTTAGTGTTAAAATGTTTAGCATGCTTGTTTTCGCCTAATCTCTAGTTTAAAGTTCCGTATTCGGGTTGTTCGGCACGGCTAAATTTTAAATCGGGCATGGTTGATGCCTCGTAGACCCTTGTGCGCGTGCCTAGCAACCCTACACATACATTATAGAGCCTACCGCAGAAGCATAGGGTATAATCGACATGCAATCCCTTTCCAAATCAGTCTTGGGATACATGTCTTTGGAGAGGGTGATTCCGTGACAAGCCGGTAGGTTACCGCGCTTAGAATCTTCCATACTGAATCTTTTCAATATGGTGTCTATGTATCTGGACTGTGAAAGTCCCAACATCCTCTTTGATCTATCACGATAGATCTGGATCCCCAGAATGTAGGTGGCATCACCCAGGTCTTTCATGCAGAATTTCTGTGATAAGAATCTTTTGACTGACTGTAACATAGGAATATCATTTCCTATTAGGAGAATGTCATCCACGTACAAGACGAGGAATACTACTGCTCTCCCTACAATCTTTCTTTATATGCATGGTTCATCTGGATTTTTTATAAAGTCAAATTCTTTGACAGCATCATCAAAACAGATGTTCCAACTCCGCGATACCTGCTTTAGTCCATAATGGACTTAAGCAGCTTGCATACTTTACCGCTGCTCCCACTCTGAATGAATCTATCTGGCTGATCCATATAGACGCACTCTTCTAAATTACCATTTAGAAATGCTGTCTTTAAGTCCATCTGCCAGATCTCATAATCGTGAATTGCAGCAATAGCAAGAAGGACCCGAATGGATTTAAGCATAGCTACTGGAGAAAAGGTTTCGTCATAGTCCATACTAGATCTTTGACGGAAACCCTTTGCAACAAGTCTAGCCTTATAGGTTTCAACCTGTCTATCTACACCAATCTTCTTTTTGAAGATCCATTGCATCCTACGGGTTTTACCCCATCTGGAGCAATGTCCAAAGTCCATACTTTGTTAGTGTACATGGACTCCATTTCGGTCCGCATTGCATCCAGTCATTTTACTGAGTCACCGCTCTGAATGTCTTGTTGGAAGCTAGTAGGGTCATCTTCATTAATGACACTATCCTCTCTATCCCCATCTATGAGAAAACCGTAGTATCTCTCAGGCGGATGAGATGGCCTACTACTCCTGCGGAGGGGTGCGGGAATGTCCTGTTCTTCTTGAACTACTGGTTCTACCAAACTTTCAGTTGTAGTTTGTGGTTCTGGAATTTCTTCCAGTTCTATTTCGCTCCCACTTATATCCTTTTCTAAAACTTGCTGTTCTAAAAAATGGCCATTACGAGAAACAAAAACCTTTTGTTCCTCTGCGTAATAGAATAGAAACCCCTTGGAGTTCTTTGGATATTCCACAAACTTACACTGTACTGAGCGTGCCTCGAGCTTGTCCGCATGCTGTTTTTTAACAAAAACCGGACATCCCCAAATTTTTAGATACTGAAGATAGGGTTTTTTCCCACTCCACATCTGATATGGGGTGGTAGGAACTGTCTTGGTAGGAACCCAGTTCATAAGATATGCCTCTGATTCTAGCGCATATCCACAGAATGATCGCGGTAACTCAGCGTTACTTATCACGGAACGAACCATATCCAATAGGGTTCAATTCCTCATTTCCGATACACCGTTATGTTGTGGCGTGTATGGAGGAGTAAGCTGAGAGAGAATTCCATTCTCTTTTAAGTAACCCAGGAACTCGGCACTTAAGTATTCACCACCTCTATCAGATCTCAGTGTCTTTATACTCTTGCCTGTTTGTTTTTCCACTTCATTCTTGTATTCTTGGAATTTCTCAAGGGCCTCGGATTTATACTTCATTAAGAAGACATATCCATACCTAGAGAAATCATCCGTAAAAGTAATGAAGTAGGAATAACCATCTCACGCATGTGTAGACATTAGACCGCACACGTCACTGTGTACGAGTCCTAAAAGCTCGCTTGCTCTTACTCCGTGTCAAGTGAACGGAGTCTTTGTCATCTTTCCTTTGAGACAAGATTCACAAGTAGCATAAGATTGATATTCGAACGGATTCAAATATCCTTCTCTATGTAACTTAGTAAACCTTCTCTTATTGATGTGACCTAGTCTACAATGCCATAAGAAAGCCTGATTTATTTCTGGAGACTTTCTTTTAAGTGTGTTCTGGCCATTGAAAACCTGAGCTTGACTTAATACGTATATACCGTTATCTAATGTACCGGACCCAATCAAAACTTGATTTAGGTGGATGTTAACTATATCGCTTATGAATGTAAAATCATATCCCTCTCTTGAAAGTGAGGACACTGATATGATATTACAAGTCATACTAGGTACATACAAACAGTTATGTAGAATCAATATATGCCCACTTGTCAAACCTAGGCGATATTCTCCCACGGATTCAGCGTCCACGCTCATTCCGTTAGCAACTCTGAGAGACCAATCACCTACCTTTATAACTCTACTGTTTCTCAAAGCATGTATTGAATTACAGATATGAGATCCTACTCCGGTATCTAGTACCCAGGAAGTAGAGTTAATTGACAAACAGTTCTCAATAACAAATACACTTGAGGCCGAAGCCATAACATGCTTCGTATCCTGGCCACTGGCTTCTAAAACCCTGCAATCTTTCTGCCAATGCCCGGTCCCATAACAATAGGAACGTTCCTTTTTCACTACATTCAGTCCCGAAACTTTTGCCTTTCTCTTTCTTTCTTCTTCCCTGGTTTCCTTCAGGGTAGAAGGCAGAGACTATAGAATTAAGTCAGTATCTGACTCGTTTCCTAAAGTGGTCTCCAGGTCCTAGAGCTCATTAATACAGCTAGTCATTGTAAGGACATTGCCCCCTACAGATGACCCGAAAGTCAACCTCGCTTGAATCAATTCGTTCGAGGTCTCATATCTTGCGATATGAGATTGCTCTCCATATAAATCTTTGTTAGGGAGAAAGATGGAAACTAAGTCCATCTTCTCGTGCTGCTTCTGGTTTACACCATCAACTGATGCTAATACGAGGCATTTGGCTTTTGCTTTATCCTTTTCCCTTGTCTGGCGGATATCCATATCCGTGACGGTGGAAACTGGACCTGGGACGACGGGATCTTGAGTAGTAATAGGGTGGTCCAGCTTGTCATAGGCAATGGACATCTGGACAGTCCTTTGCCAGTCATATAAGTCAGATTCAGTCAATTTATTATCTAGATGTAACCTAGTCGTGGTCACAAGGTTGCTGCAATTAAGAGAGAGAGAAGAAAACACTTTAGCATGATGCTCTTGCAAATTTAGAGTGAGTTTTAATTTATCTAAACAGGATTGCTCCCACTGTTTCTCGAATCCTTCGTCAAACCATAAAAGAAGAATTAGCCAGGACTATTCTCACCGTACAATACTTGCTTAACCGTTCAGCCAGGCCAGTGTCGATACTTCAAGGGAGGGTTTCCAATGCTTTCGCGAAGTTCCTTAATTAAATAACCTCTTTTCTGTGGGGGTGTAGCCCCGCTGACACCTTTCTCGACACCTACTTGGTTTATAGTATCGATCGTTAAGTGATGAATCTCCTGATAAGTTGTATATACTCACAGTAGGATCGGGATCCAAAATATCATCGTCTGATAATGTTGAAGGAATCCTACCAACATTCATCAAACTCCAAAATGGTATGCTTCTTTCTGCAAATTTCAGTTTCTTTAGAAATTCCCGATATAAATTTTTGTCCCATGCCCTTATGACCTTGGCGTTGGTCAAAATGTCATAAGTCACATGTCAAGTTCTACCCATCATTGTCCTTGTTAATTTGAACCCATCCGTACATATTCCTGACGTTGGCCAAATGATAATACGACTGTCCCAAACTAACACATCTATCTATGCAACAAATGAAATACCCAGCAGCTACCAAACACTATGCCCTGGCGTTGGTCAAATGCATAGCTTGAATACTACTGAATACCCAAATGAAATGATGGAGGGCTACGAATGTTTTGGCAAAACCGTGAACGTAGTGAACTTGATATAATTGAAGGAACCTGATACTTTTTAGAAGGAGTGCGCAATTAAAAATTCTGAGCCTTTAAAATAACCGAGTGGTTTCTTTTAAATTTGTTCCAACGATTAAACAATGGTTTATTTTCTTTGCATTAAAATAATGCGTCCCATCATTTATCCTATCATTGCAGAAAACAACGAAAATACCACGTCCTCTTATTCCATCCGCATTTGCCACGGGGTCCCGTTATCACCCGTTCGGTTACTTAACTAACGACAGAGCGGGGGCTGGGCTAGCGCGGGTGTAAAACATAAGTGACGTCTAATAGCTATCATATATAGATATTGTACATTCATCAGACGCAATAATAAGCATTCCAGACCACAGATGAACTTTATTGGATTTACTAGCAATCCGCATTTGCTTTGAGCCTGCAAAAAAAGACGGATTACACAGTTGTGATGAATAGCCATAACCCCATCCTAGACCCCTACGGGTACGGCAAACTACCCGCCAAGTACCCGAAGTGAAGCGGTCTCCCTCAACATCGTGAGTAGGCCACTAAACACTTCAACGTACCCGGTAGTTTGTGTACCCCGCCTTGGATCTATCCTAGGAGCAAAAAACAGTAAAAAGAAATAATACAACGGTGGATACAACCGCAACCTGGATGTGCCCCACAAAAGAATATTACATCATATTACATTTACATTGAATGAATGAATATTAAACCCATCTCAAACCCCGGCTAATCATCATAATACTCCAATCAAGTCCATATACATAAACAGTAAACATTACAGAAATGTTCAACCCTTGCCAACCGACATACTAGTAGTTAGGGGAGGTTTACGAACACATTAAACATTACAGATAAAAACCCAATTAGCAAATATCTTAGAACATCGATCGACGACCATTTTCCGTGTCTACCCTAATAGCAAGCCAGCACAGAAGTAACCTGGGTAGAAACAGAACATACAGGAAACCAAAAAACCAAACAATAGGAATAACAGAGCAAATCCGAGTCAACTCGGCGTTGACTCGGCGGTGGATCCGCGACCAAAAGCACCTTCTTGCCGCGGATCCGCGGCCGTCTTGCCGAGTTAGGGTCTCATAATTTCCCAGTATTCTTATATTTCCCTGCTGTGAATTTTAAGGCATATCAAATGATTTTTTAGACATGTTTAAAATTAACAGAAACTGTTAGGAGGTTAGGGTTTTGTTTTCGTGTTTTCCGTTGATCGAACTTCTAATTAGTTGCTAACGAGCTAGTAATGGTTTAGTTGGCTCTGATACCACTGTAAGTCCATGTCACGCACCCCACGAACTTGCAGAGAGGCGGAATATATGAAAAACGATTCTCAAAGCTTCGTAACACGGACTTGAGCGCATGAATCGTATCTAAACCGTTACTAGCAAACTACGAGAGGTTTAACTACTCGGATTCAAAGTTATATCTCACGTTACTTGTCCTTCGGGTCTTCATCGTTGTCCTCCACTCCTCGTAGGCTCCTTGGAACATCGGCACCTCAACGGCCTCCTTGAATCAAAGACGATCCACCCGAGAGCTCCTACGCTAAGCTTAATCTCTAACTTGAGATAACTAGGTTGCTCAAAGTGCTAATCTAAGCTACCTAGGGGATATAGAGTGAGGTTAAGGATGTATTAGTCTAGCTAACCCTTGATCTCAACACATGAGAGGTTAGGGTTAGGGTTTCAAGAATGAGAGCTTGAGGAGAGAGAAGGTGAGAAAATGAATTACTTTGGATGAATGAAATCATTTGAGTATATATGAAACATATGATATTATTATGTAAATAATAAATAAAGATTTATCATCATGTTTCATTAATACCCTAAGTGATTCATCATATGAGTCATATAAAATAAATCATAAAATGAATCATTAACTCATTGCATGAATCACTACATGACTCACTAATCCAATTAATGCAAATGCCACCTTAGCCTCCAACTCACCATGCTTCAAGAAGCTTCCCGGAAAATTATGAGAACGCCCCTCCAATCCGTGAAAACATGGAAAAACTTTAGACTGTATAAATCCAATAACACGATACTAGAATCTGGCTTAAACCAAATCCGACTAGTAAAAACTGTCCGAACGTCGCACGTGCGTTTAAACACGTATGCGTCCGAACCCTTGTCGTAAAACCATAAGACCTCTATATCGTTTCGCCTGGAGCAGGGAAACTCTCTGTGTGGGACTCTAAAGACTCGACACTACGCTGGCAGTGGGTTTAACCACAGACCGCAAGCGACACTAGCTGTACGTAACGGTCCCCAGGTAGATGCCGATAAGAAGGCCGATGAGGAAACCATCCGAACTCCTACTGAGCCTGTCCGTGACAATATCCGCGCTGTCCAGTCTGTTCATCTAAGAGTATCGCATGTATGGTCTAGGGAGGTGGAGAACGTCAGACCCCTAATAACCGTACAAGTCGTGCCGGTATGGCTCATGACCATTTGAGAATCTACTGATCAGTCCACCAGTAATTCTCCATCAGTCCTGGCCAGGGACTTTTGGTAATGACCAACCAATCACTGTGCGATATCAACTCCCTATACCGGGAGATACGAATCCCTAACAGTCGCTCACTGCCTCCATGTGGCTCGGACTGTACCGAACTAAAACCTGTTTGCACGACTCCTTTGAGCCGTGGTAGGGTAGTAATCAAAGCACAGTGAGAACTCACACGAGACAAAAGACGACCCTAAGTCAACAGACTATCTCCGCACATGTCACCTGAGAACTGCTATCTGACGTTAGGTATAATACCATCCAGTCAGTTCTCCTGCGAGTCCTGTCCGGTGTACCCGTAACCAAACGAGCACCTGTATACTATCTCCACTACGACGTACTGATGGCTGTGGGACAGACCATCTCCCCAACTGGGATTAGAAGCGTACACACTAGTCTACTCTGGAGTATCGATGCCCAGTCTCAATAATCCTACGACTAGGGACAAGTATAGGATGTTGCTTATAGACTACCCAGCCCCCACTAGTGTGACTGCCATCACAACGCTGGTAATCAAGCAAAGATCCTATGGGCTCTACTAATATGTATAAGTGATACGTAATAAGAAAAATATGCACATATTAAAGTAGACTCAAACCAAGTAGCATACTACCATGTTTAGCAAGATTGTATATAGAACTGTGAATATCCCAAGCTTCCATTAAGTAATATACATGCAAGTATGATACAATAATGGCCCCTAGGGCATATACATTAACAAGGTATCCCAGTAGTAGGGGGCTCCAGCTTGCCCGAAAGATTCCAATTGGTCACTTCCACTGCGTAAGCAGTCTGTGGGCGTTCCATCGGCAGTATAGGGCGAAGAGGTTCCACCGGCTCCCCGCAAATAAAACTTCGGCGACCCCGGATGATGTGGCCGTACCAAGTGCCCCATAAGAGCAGATTTGTTCGATCTTTATCATGAGCTCTGATCATCGCCATTGCTTCTTCGTCCCACGGCGATTGTGGAAAAGCAGCGTCTGAGCGAGTAAAAGGAAAGTTGGGAAAGGAAGCCATTGTCCCTGAAATAAAGGGAGGAAAGACTGTTAGTGCAACCTATACGTGCAAATATATATATATATAAAAGAAGAAAATGACAAGAAGCTTATTCCGTGAGATCATTGACTACAAAAACGATGGACCCTACAAAATCAGTATGACGGCTCGCCCATCACGAGGCAGGGATATCATTGAGAGAATAAAGAAGAAGATTCTCAATAAATGCACATTGGAGTTTAAATGACTTGGAACATCCTCACAAAAGAACGCCCATTACAAATCCGGGAAAAATCCCTTAAAAAGATTTTTCAAGAACACTGGGGAATCAAATTCCCGAAAGACTTTCTTGATCTTTCAGAGCTAAGCTCTTTGATAAAGAATTAAATTCCTTTTATGCAATGGAATTAAATTCCAGAAACCCCATAAAGAGGAAATAAGAAATCAAATGTCATGCCCAAGACATTGAGAGTTATTACGCTAAAATCACATCTTGGATCTCTAAGAGATGGGTTTTAGAGGAGAGCAAAGCTTTCAAGATGGATTGAAAATCCAGAGGCTTTCTTTAAGATAAGGGTTCTCTGGTGTTATAGAGCTTTACCTAAAAGGGGTTCCTTTTGGCAGAGTTAAACTCTGGAAATTTTCAATGGACAGAGAACTAAGCTCTGAAGAGGAGAATTAAATTCTCAGAAGATAGCAAAGAAGGAATAAGATGAAAGAACAGAGGCGTTGCAGAGACAAGACCCCTGCATTTATAAGACATGATGGGAAGCGGTTCATCTTCCCCGTTCCCTAGGCAGATCCAACGGCTGTAAAGATGACAGCGTTGCACTCACGTGTGAGCCACGTAAGAACAACGCTGTGGGGGCATTTGTTCCCTTCTAAAAATTCAGAAGAAAAAGGAAAAGGAAAATTCCCCACTAATGGAAACATCACGTGTGAGCACGTGATCATCAATCCCTTATAAAGAAAACTCAGAGAGGGAAAAGAAAAAAGTTCTCGTTAGTGGAGCATCACGTGCAAGCACGTGATGCATCTGTATGCAGAATAGGCAGCTCTGTTTAAATAAGTGGCGACTAAAGCCTCACGTGCAAGCACGTGATCGTCTTTTCACACAAAACATGGGGGACTCAGTTATAAAACAAACAAACAAAAAACAACAAAGAAGCTCACGTGTTACCACGTGATGTCCTACCTCTGTTGGACTCCTACATGAAAACAAACCAAATTAATTCTGTGAGGAATCACGTGGTACACGTGAGTGTTCCTATGCCTTCTGAACAGATAGAATTAAATTCTAAACAAAGGGATCAAAAGAGCTATTTTGGAAAATATTTCCTTGGATCTTTCTAAACAAGAAAGATTACACTCTATAAAGCAGAGCGCCGTTGGATTAAAAATCCAATGGTAATTAAAAATCACCAATTTACAGAAAAATTCTGCGTAAGGAAATATCTTCCTAAACTTGCTAAGAACAACAAGAGAAATATCTTTTGCAAAACAGAAGTCCTTGGATTAAAAATCCAACGGTGAATAAAATTCACCGATTGATCTAAAAGATCATTTTGGTTGATCAAAATCTCTCAATGAGAGATTTTTTGAACAAATTGATTCTTTTATTTCCCCTATAAATAAGAGCAAAGGGACAAAGAAAAAGGGGGAGAAAGAAGAGAGAAAACAACCCCTTCGTAAGCCAAAAGAAAAGAGAATTCAATTCTACAGAGAGAAGAAGATCTCCAAAAAGAAACCCTAGGTAAAGAAAGTAATAAAGACAGAACCTTTTACCTCTTCTTCATATTCACAAGAGTTTAACTCTTCTAAAAAGAGTTTAGTTCTTCCTCTGGTTGAAGATCTGCAGAAGCAGACCTCCCCACAAGTTAAGAATTTAATTCTCATCGGGGAGATCTGTTATGCAGATTTAAAACTTAGGAAGAGAATCGAGTCCAAAGAATTTAATTCTTACAGCAGTACATCTAGGAATTTAATTCTTCTAAATAAAACTAAGGTTTAACCCTACATAAGAATTTAATTCTTATTAAACAAGGGACTCGAAGGTCTCAAAACTCAAGATCTCCATGCACGTAAAAAAGAAGATTAGCACCCAAACATGATCACGTGTTCCCACGTGAGCACCTGTGTTGAACGAGAGAAAACAAATAAGATCAGGTCACGTGCTCCCACGTAACCCCTAAACAAGCCTTTCAGAAGAAAAGGGGGGAATAAACCCAAGGCAGTTTCTACTTCAAGTGCCTCACGTGACCCCATGTGAGCGCTTCATATCTTCAGTGTTTAACACTACTTCAAATGCCTCACGTGACCCCAAGTGAGCGCTTCAAATCTTCAGTGCTTAACACTACTTCAAGCGCCTCACGTGACCTCACGTGAGCGCTTCAAATCTTTAGTGTTAACACTACTTCAAACGCCTCACATGACCCCACATGAGCGCTTCAAATCTTCAGTGTTTAACAATAATTCAAGCGCCTCACGTGACCCCACGTGAGCGCTTCAAATCTTTAGTGTTTAACACTACTTCAAACGCCTCACGTAACCCTATGTGAGCGCTTCAAATCTTCAGTGTTTAACACTACTTCTAACGCCTCACGTGACCCCACGTGAGCGCTTCAAATCTTCAGAGTTTAACACCACTTCAAGCGCCTCACGTGACCCTAAGTGAGCGCTTCAAATCTTCAGTGTTTAACACTACTTCAAATGCCTCACGTGACCCTACGTGAGCACTTCAAATCTTCAGTGTTTAACACTACTTCAAGCGCCTCACGTGACCCCACGTGAGCGCTTCAAATCTTCAGTGCTTAAACAATACTTTAAGACCTCACGTGGGAGCACATGAGCGCCGAACATATGCTAATGTTTAACACTATGATAGGCCAATCTTAGCCCAAGTTAGCTAAGTCTCCTAAAGCCAAAACCTTGTTTAGATCTTCCAAAATTAATCATCTCAGATGGCATTTACAATAATGTCATCCCATTGCTTCTCAATCTGGCATTTGGTTCAAGGGTACATCTCTTCACACCTCTGATACATGTCTTTGTAATTCTTCAACGTCTTCAGAGAGGTGATGGGTCCCGATGACCAATAACTATCTGGTCCATTTCCAAACCCATGTTTGCATCTAAACTGTGGACCGTAATGTCCTTAAACTAAACCCTCACCTCAAAGATGGTGATCTGTGGACAGTAATGTCCTTAAATTAAATCCTCACCTCAAAGATGGTGATCTGTGGACCGCAACGTCCTTAAACAAAACCCCCACAGACTATGACGTCTTTAAACTGGACTATGATGTCCTTAAACTCATCGGACTATGATGTCCCTAAACTCATGGACTATGATGTCCTTAAACTTTATAGACTGTGAGGTCCTTAAACTCATAGATTATGATGTCTTTAAACTTTACAGACTATGACGTCTTTAAACTATAGACTATGATGTCCTTAAACTCCACGGACTACGATGTCCTTAAACCCAATGGACCGCAATGTCCCTAAACTAAAACAATAGAGCCCAAATGCTCTTTTGTTAGATCTAAATGATCTTGTTAAGTAGATCTAAGTCTAAAATTAGACTAACGTATCCTTAACAAATATTTAAGTTGATCTTATTCTCAAATGAGATTAACGATCCTTAAACCCAACCCAAACCCAAATCTAAGAAAATACGGATTTGGACTAATCCACGCCCTACAGGCGACAACATAAATTAGTCTCCGTATACAATCCACGGGCAACCAAAAATGAAACAAACAAACACGACACGAAGTGACCATCTGGAGAAGGAGAAAGTGGTTACCGTAATACGGTAGCATAATTAACTGCAGGGGCTTGCGCCTGCCGGGAAGAGCGTCCCCACAATCAAAAACCCCTCACAATGAGGGGGAATCTGACGAAGTTTGCTATAACGGCTGCATCCGTCTAAACCTCCGATACATGGTGCCATAAATCAAATTAGCATCTTCGGAGAGAAGGACGGATAAAACCCAATAGCATCTGCCCCCAAAATTCAGGACGGACGTCCCAACGTCCCGATCGCGTCTTTCGGTGGAGAACATCCACGATGCCTGCTTGTAACGTTTTAGAAATCGTTTAGGCGAATTTTCCGATAATAGGTAAAATAATTGGTGTTTTCCGTAAAAATCAAGAAGTGATCATTTTTCAATATTGACTTGAATGCACCTAGTTTAACTAGGAAATTGCTAGTATGCGGTTTTTGATTGGTCGCTTATAATTTTGAGTTCACTTAATTTTTTTCCCTTAATTAAAATATTATTATAAGCTTTTAATTATACACTTAATTAGTGGTAATTACAAATTGGTTTGGGTTAATTATACAAAAGTGAAACGTGCTAACTTAATTACAAGTTTAAACTTTGTTGTCTTCTACTCAAAATATCTAGAGTTCTAGGAGTTTCTAAGGTTTAAAGAAATTAGAAATGAAATGAATTAAGAGGTGGCATGATGGGAGGTGCTTTAATTGAGCTTTAATGGTGAACTTAGACTAGAAATTTCCACACTCATCCACAACTTTTCCCTCTTCTTTGCTTTGGCCGAGCCCCCCCCTTGGCTGCCCCATCATTTTCCCCACTCCATTTCCACTTCTAAAAGCTCCAAAAATTCATCAAAAATCAACAAAAAATCCCACAAACTCTAAAACAAATCCTTACCCATTATTCTTTAGCCTAAATCTAGCTTGGTTCATGAAGAAAGTTAGCATTTTGGAGGCTATTTTGGTGTTTTTTGCAAGTTTGAGAATCAAGTATGAGGTATAAAATCCTAACCCTAAACTTTAGTTGTTGTTTATATATCTTAATCTAGTTTACTAGATGTTTAATTATGGCTTTAATTAGCATGCTTTTGTAAGTCCATATTGCGACCCCCGGTACTTGCGGGGAGGCGGAAACGGTATAAAAAAACAAATTTTTATCGCAAGAGGCAACATGGACTACACTAGGTCGGGATCGTGTCTAAACTAAACTAGCAAATACGCTAAAATGAGTTAGCTACTATGGAAGATGGTTATACCTAAACTTGAACTCCTTCTTCTTTAAACCTTGTAGAGGTTGATGGTTCTCTTCTTTTCGCCTTCCTCCGTCGAAGATGGATCCACCTCGAAGGTTCGACCTTTGGGCTCTTCCTCGATCTTTGAGTGAACTAGGGTTTCCGGTTTGCTAAACCTTGAACCTAGAATGAGTAGAGAGTGACTAGGGTTTGCTTTTCTTTTCAAGGTGATGGATTCTCAACACATGAGAAGGGGTCACCTTGAGCTTGAGGAAGAAGAAGATGAAGAGAGGAGAGAGAGAGGTTATGATAGAATGAGCTATATCTTTCTTTCTTGCAACCATAATGCAAAAGAAAGGAATTATCTAAATGATAATAATTGAAAATAAGAATAGTTGATGGTTATTTTTGGAATGACCACTATCATGCTTCTTTAAATGAAGTGTAAGCATGAATCAAGGAGGATCTTTCAAAGCATGATGGTGGTCAATGGTCAACAAGTCAACCAAGGTCAAAAAGTCAACAAAAATCAACCATAACATAATTCTCATTTAATTACTATTATTAATAGATAATTCAAAAAACCATTAGGGTTTGGAAAAAGATAACTGTCAACTGTGCATACGCACCCGTTCCGAAACCCTAATGAAAAACCTCATTCTCCGCCTCAAGCATCTGTGCATACACACCTGCATTCTTGTTCCGAGAAACAAGAATACCGAGATATAAAAGCAACCCCCAAAACATATACCAGTATCTGGCTCAAACCAGAGCATGCCAGTATAATCCGTCCGGACTCCAAACGTGCACAAGTGCGCGGATGAGAACGAACCCTGTTGCAAAACCATGCGACCTCTACTCTGTTTTGCCCAGAGGCGAATACCCTCTGTGTGGGACTCTAAAGACTCGGCACTACGCTGGCAGTGGGTTTAACCACAGACCGCAAGCGGCACTAGCTGTGCGTAACGGTCCCCAGGTAGATGCCGACAAGAAGGCTGACGAGGTGAAACCCCATCTGTACTCCTACTGAGTCTGAATGTGACAGTCTCCGTACAGTCCGGTCTGTTCGTCTGATACATCGCATGTCGGGCCTAGGGGGCGGTAAAACGTCAGTCCCCCAATAGCGGTACAAGTCGTGTCGGAGTGAAGCCCAAAACACCCTGAGATAACACTGGAACCTACCAGTATATCTCGCTTGCCCTGGCCAGGGACTACTCGTGTAATGGCTCTCCTAGACACAGCGCGATATCAACCCCCAATACCGGGAGAGACGAATCCTGTCTAACCGGCACTGCTTCCAAGTGCTTCGGGACTGCACCCAACCACCACCTGTTTGCACGACTCCTTTGAGCCGTGGTAGGGTAGTGATCAAAGTGCAGTGGGAACACACTCGAGGCGAAGTGCTAGTATCAAGTCAGCGGACTAAGCTGTACTCATGTCACCTGGGAACTGATGACTGACGATAGGTATAATACCAACCTGTCAGTTCCCGACGAGTCCTGTCCAGTGTACTCGTAACCTAACGAGCACCCGTATACTATCTCTAGTACGACGTACTGATGGCTGTGGGACAGACCATCTCCCACACTGGGATGAGAAGCGCATACGCTAGTCTACTCCGGAGTATCGATGCCCTGTCTCGATAGTCCTGCGACCAGGGACCTGTATAAGGATGTGCTTATAGATTACCCAGCCCCCACTAGTGCGACTGCCATCACAACGCTGGTAATCAAGCAAAGATCCTAAGGGCTCCACTAATGCGTATAAGTGATATAGTAAAATAAACACAAGTACACATTGAAGTAGAAACAAACCAAGTAGCATACTACTATATTGAGCAAGATTGTTTATACAAGGTGAATATCCCAAGCTTCCATTAAGTAATATACAAACTAGTATGATACAGTAATGGCCTCTAGGGCATATACACTAACAGCTTTGGAATTCAAGAAAGGGTTATGAAGATCAAGTTAGGGTTTTGATTGTTTGTAATGGTTAATTGAGTTGTTTAGACATGGAAAACCTAACCTAGTTGTGAGATTGTAAATTGTTATTTTCCTAATTGTCTAATTAAGCTTAATTGCAAACAAACTTTTACTAAATTTTATATGGGTGATATTAAAATTGTAGTAAGGGTTTGTGTGGCTTATTTAAGCTATTATGTGATAATTGTGGCCACTAGAATTGTTTAACTTCTAGATTTGAGCTAAAATGGTTAAAAGATGCTTACTAGGTTTTCGGTAAAAATTAGGCGTGGGTTTCAATTGACGTTGTGATGTTGTATATTATCTTCCACGATATTTTTTGTATTGTGAATGCGCGATCGGTATGATCGGGGTCTAGGCTTGGTGGTTGTGTTGTTTAGCGATCCTAGCTAAGGTTGTGGTGATATCGTACGCGTTTTGTGCACTATGTGCACAATGTGTATATCTTGTGGACGTTATCCTTTCGTTTCGTTGTCTTTGTGTCGGCGCCTGATATTTAGTCTTATGTGTTGTGTTTGTGAAATGTTAGGATCACAAGCGAGGACTTCGGACGCTGCGAAGAAAAGGAAGCAGGTGGTCGGATTTACTTAGCTCGAGATCATCAGTGAGTAGATTTAAAATCTACGGGGAAATCGCCCGTATGGCGTTAAGCGCCAGGGCTAGATAGATATGATATGATATTAGCCGCATGTTTATATGCACATATAGAGATTGTTCATGAACTTCATCGCATATTATTACTTGTTGTGCCTGGACTTGTACCCATTGGACACTACACTATTATTGACGGTTCATGTTGCACGAGCACAAATTGTATGCTACACACACAGCTTCGGTAATTGCCATGACACGCACACCACATTTACATATGTGATATTGTATTGATTAGTGACATTGAGACATTGATTCTTGTGCGATTGCGCATATGAAGTGTAGCATACATGCATACCTACATGCTTACACATACACCTTGCTATAGCTATATGTTCACCTTTATATGATGTTGCGTTGGATTTTTGAGAAATTGGGAACCTTATGATATATTTAATAACTTGATGCATTTAAATAATGGTTTCCCTTAATATGCTCATATTACTGTTTTATGTTGCATACATCAGATTTCATGCATATACGCATTGAGATATAAATTTCATGTGATTTATAGATTTGAGAACCGTGGGGGTATTTCAAGAATTTATTTGTTTGTTTGAAAACCCGGTTTCTCTTAATATGATATTTCAGTGCATCCACCATGAGTTTTCTCGGTTCTGAGACTTATGTTAGAAACCCGATTCGAGGAGCGGGAGGCACCGTCTGCGGGTACTTGGTGGACCCGGTATGGTTCCCCAGGGCAAGAGGTGATTTTCGTGGTGTAGACGAGAGCCTGGTAGAGGGAGTACTACCTACCGGTGATTGTATAGAACTCGGCGGATGTCCGGAGGACACCGTTTTGGAGTTATGATATGAGATAGTTATGAGGATTTACGTGTCGATGCTGAACACGAGTATTTCATGATGTTTCGAGTGTCGATGTTGGACACTCAGGTTCCATGAGATTTACAGATTGAGGGCCGATCAGAGTGACGGCGCCTGAGGTATTAGGATTCGGGGTGTTGTTGATAGACGCCAGGACTTTCTACGATGATGATTTATTGATGATGTTATGTTTTATCCCATACTCGGCATTTATTTGATAAGCATTGCTTCATGTATTTTTAGTACCTAATATAGTACCTTGATCAGGAATGTTCCATATCCATATTGCCATATTTATGCTATCAGATTGCATGTTATAGATTATCGATGTTCGTGCATACCTGCGATTATCAGTGTGATGTTATTTACTATTCACGAGTTGGCAACTCACCCCCGTTGTGCCATAGTGTTTTGCAGGCTTGACGCTCAGAGTAGTCGTGCGACAGGGCTTCATATTGTATCTTTTTTGGCGGATACCGCTACGATTGGCTTGAGCATTTACTATAGGTGGGTTCGCGGTTATCCGTTTATGTACATTGTATATCCCTTATTGTATCTAGTACTCTCCATCTACCACTTAATGTATTGACTTAGAGACGAGTCGTGAGGATCGATGTTGTATTATTTTGGTGACTCTGGGTGCCGTGCTCGTGGGAGCCGGTCTTTGTTATGTAGTTTTACCTCCTTATGCTGTTTTCATTTATATTTCTTCGCTACGGCGTCATATATATATGCTTGTGGTGGTTGTTTCCGCCGTTGGGCGTGATTTGCTCCCGTTTGGGGATGCTTTATTTATATTCTATGTTGTAACCGTTTCGGGGCTAGTTTTTTTACAGAGAAGGTGCTGCCGAAATTTTTAAGAAAGTGAACTTATGTTTAAAGATTTTTGCTTGAGATCCCCGAAGGTTTTTAACAATGTTTTCATCACTTATTCCTTTTGGTGGTTTAAATTTCTGGGTTTTGGCTTGTTTAAATTTCTGGGTTTCGGCTTACTTCAATTGCGTACGCCTGTTGACGTCACGTGGTTTAAGTGCCGGTCACGTGCCAAAATTTGGGTCGTGACACTGCTTCAACCCGTAGATTGATTTAAGCAGCTTGCACACCTTTCCGATGCTCCCACTGTCTACAAAGTCATTCGGCTGAGTCATGTACACGCTCTCTTCTAAATCAACATTTAGAAAAGCGGTCTTAACATCCATTTGCCAGATTTCGTAGTCATGGTATGCAGCGATGGAAAGTAGGATCCGGATGGACTTAAGCATATCAACTGGAGAAAAGGTTTCATCATAACCCACACCTGGTCGTTGACGAAAACCTTTTGCAACAAGTCTACAATTGAAAGTCTCAACTTTTCTATCTACACCAAGTTTCTTCTTAAAGATCCATTTGCTCCCAATGGGTTTTACCCCTTCGGGAGCAACTTCCAAAGTCCATACTTTGTTGGTGTACAAAGATTCCATCTCAAATCGCATTGCATCCAGCCATTTCACAGAGTCCCCACCCGTGATGGCCTGCTCGAAGCTAGTTGGGTCATCATCTTCCATGATGCAATCCACGCTCCCACCATCAATGAGAAAACCGTAGTATCTCTCAGGTGGATGAGGAACCCTACTAGATCGGCGGAGAGACTGAGGTTCGTTGGGAACTATCGAATCCTCTGGTTCTACCAAATCTTCTGTTGTAGTTTGTGTAGCTGGAGCTTCTTCCAGTTCTACCTCCTTGCCACTAATTTCTTTTTCAAGAAATTCCTTTTCTAAAAAGGTGTCATGTCAAGAAACAAACACTTTTTGTTCCTCGGTGTGGTAGAAAATATACCCCCACGAATGTTTGGGATATCCAATAATCTTACACAGAAAAGACTTTGCCTCGAGCTTGTCCGGATTTTGTGTTTTCACATATGCCGGACAACCCCATATCTTAACATAATTATGACATGGTCTCTTTTCTTTCCATATCTCATACGGAGTGGTTGGCACAGATTTGGTGGGAACCATATTCAATAGATCTGCAGTTGTCTCCAGTGCATATCCCCAAAAGGAAATAGGAAACTCAGCAGTACTCATCATGGAGAGCACCATATCCAATAGGGTGTGATTCCTCCGCTCCGATACACCGTTGTGTTGTGGTGTATACGGAGGAGTAAGTAGAGTGAGAATCCCATTCTCTTTTAGATAGTCACGGAATTCCGTGCTCAAGTATTCTCCTCCTTTATCAGATCGAAGGATTTTAATACTTTTACCCGTCTAGTTCTCAACTTCATGCTTATATTCTTTGAATTTCTCAAAAGCTTCAGACTTGTGTTTCAACAGGAACACATGACCGAATCTTGAGAGATCGTCAGTGAATGTGATGAAGTACGAGGAACCATTCCTGGCATGTGTAGACATGGGACCGAATACATCATTATGTATCAGTCTCAAGAGTTCCGTAACTCTATCTCCGTGTTGATCGAAAGAGTTTTAGTTACCGTGATCAAGACAGTATCGCTTTGCAGCTAGCCGGTTGAGCACGGGTCATCCGTAGGGAGATGGTAGTATGTCCGTTCTTGTCTTAGACGAGTCAATAAAGAATGTATATGTGTTCAATTCTATCCTAAGTGTTTGTATGTATTTTCAAGTAAGCTTGTTAAAGTTAAGGTTAGTTAGTAGAGTTAGGATTAGTCTTGTGCTTACTTTTGCCATTCTTAAAACGATGTTGGGATAATCGAAAGTAGCGGGGATTAGGAGGACATAGGAATGCGATTTGCGAGTTTAAGCGAACTTTCCAACGCTAAATCCATTCCTATTGCCCCTAGTCCGTCCGCTAAATACGCTTATCCCAACCCTCGTCCAAACACCCGCAACCATGTATCCGATTAAGTCACAACTACATGTCACGTTGTAGTGCGCTTAAAGGACTTCTCGACTTAGGTCACGGCTATATGTCACGTATAGCGCGCCTAAGTGGGGGGAGGAGGGTTGCGTTTGTTTGGTCGGGGTTCGTTTCAAGATGTTTGGCGAAAAGAAGCACAAGGGATTTTTCCGTCCCTCATACCACCTTCCTTATCCTTAAGAAGTGTGGAATTATTCACACATTATAAATGAAAATAAAAACAAAACAAGAAGGAAGAAAAGAAGGAAAAGGAAAATAAGGTTTTACAAATGATGCAAGCTAGCTACTTGGGTCCTCACTTAAGCAAGAAACTCCGTTGAGTATCACAGCTTGAAAATAATACGGATAAAAGAAGAAAAGAAAAGAGCAAGAAATAACAACAACTACTTAACAACAAGAATAAAATTACACTAGAAGTTAAAAGACAATGCAAGAATTAAAAGATACGAGTTAAAACATAACAAACCCTCATCTTCATTTCATCATCCACTCAATTCTCTCACTACATTTTAATGGAAGAATACATGAAGAAGAAGAAGAAGAAGAAGCTAACCTAAACTAAATCCTAACAAAAAGAGGAATCCTCAACTTAGCACAAAAATGGGCTATTTATAGGCTGAGTGCTGAAACCCTTGGGCAAGATTCTGAGCCCAAATGAAATGACCAAACTACCCCAATATTCCGAGTTGACACTTAGTCAACTCGGCCGCGGATCCGCGGCCGAGTCGCCACTTTGGACGCGGTTCCGCGGCCATTTTGAGGAGTTGGCTTGTCGTTTTTTGTGAGGTTTCTTGTGTTGCTCTCTTTAGTTGTTCTACATGTTCCAAATTGCAAATTGCTTCCACAATTTCTTCAGCTCTGCAACAGTCCAAAATGGCTTCAAAAACAATTCTTTTGACCTTATCTCCCTTGAGCTCCGCGGACCCATTGAACCTTGTGCTGCCCCTCTCGTGCTCTGTGCTTGTCCGAGACACGAATGACCACTGTCATTTGTCTTGTCTCTGGAACTGGTATGCCGCACTGGACGGATAGGGATCACCGGAACCCGGCTTTTATCTGTTGGCAACAGATGTTCTGGATTTTGGCGTAACAGTGGAGATTTTGTATCATTTGCGGTATTTTGGACTAGGAACCTGTAACCTGTAAATATATAGCAAACACGAATTAAAAGCATCTGCCTATAAACAAACGAGCATAAGAAAGGACGGTAATAAATGCAATATTCTGGTATGAACAAATACCCCCAAACTTAACTTTTGCTCGTCCCGAGCAAAACCAGTTATTCACAAAAAGTCCTATCCTCACTTTCGCAGGGAACGCGATTGCACTGTGCTCGTGCAACAAGCCGTTAAACCTCTATGAGTCCCTAGTAGGAGGAGTGGTGTCTCCTGAGGGTTTTCAGCGGATTACACCCATAAAATCCCGTCAAGCTAGTTTCATAAGTTAACGTTGATTCTACTCCTACGGTTTAGTATATAGGTTAGAATTCTATAATCCTAATTTATAAATATTCAACCCTTATGTTTCACGCCTCTAATTTATTCAACCTCAGATCCTATACGTTTTACAGTTTAAAAAGATCTCGGTCTCTCCTGAGTTTTCCTTCTAGAGTGCGGTCTCCAATCGGGGATTTTTATCAGTTTTACAGAATACATAAGTCTTATTCTTTATTTCTATCTTTCCTCCAAACATCGATTGCATACCCCCACATGTGTGTATAATTTCACCCCTACGCTCAAGAATTCAATTCAAGCTATAGTACCCTTGCCCTAGTGCCTAATACTACTTCTTTTCATTTATGATGAACGGTGCAGCTCACACACCAATCATGCGACTATTAATGCTTCTTGAGGCACTAACAGACGATTACTGAATGTGTAAGATTAAAGCGTAAATAGCAGTTTCCAGGTCTAGACTTTATTATTTTTTTTTCTTTTTCAAGACCGGATATATTTTTTTCAACGATCCTCTTTCGGTGTTTAGCTTTAAATACCGTTTTTTCTTTCATACTAGGCTTTTAGACAAGAGTATTTCTAGGTATCCTCTACTATCCTAAATTTCAAGGTGCGTGTATGTGCAGTTTGTAGGGTATATACTTTCTAAATTTGGACTCAAGAATAGAAACTATTTTTCAGACTTATCTTTCAGTAAAGTTTCAATACTTTCCCCTCATCTTGACTTAACTCAAGAACTGAACTCAAGATTACCTACTTCTATAAAAAAACTTTAAGGACGTATAATTACCAAAGTTAAATAGAAGGAGGGTCATTTTTAGGGTTTTAAATTCCTAAGCCTAGGATTTAATTATTTCTAACATATCAACTAAACTTTCGGAATAAAAATCTAAGTTGCCCTATTCGCTAACTTGATGACAAAAATTTTATATTTTTGTAAATTTTTTCTATTTTTATGGGTTTTAATATAAGTATTCAAATGCAGAATATACAAATGAATGCAAAGGAAGAAATCTTACCGAGCACACACCCAAACTTAAACTTGACAGTGCCCTCACTGACATGCTACACCAAGAGGGTCAAAATTGTCGGCGCTCCCCTGGTTTTTTTTTATTTATGAACAAAAATGTATATACACAAAATGGTTCCCCCCAAACTTAAGTGAAACAGTGTTTCCACTGTTTAAGCGTTAAAGTTTAGAGTTAGGGGGATAAAACAGTATCAAGCTATACAAGGCCTTACAAAGGCCAAAAGTTAACACCAACCATTCAAAAATTTTATTGTTATAATAGTGTGGTTGGTGAAAGAATGGAGTGTAGAGAAAAGAAATGAAAAACACGCGAGACCGTGTGAGGATAGAAGTGGTATACGGTCTTGATGGAGAAGAAGAATGGCGGAAGGGATAAAGAAGCGGAACACGAAATTGAGGGTGGAAATGGAGTGAATAAACTAGTACAATTTGTGATGACCGGTGTGTAAAAAGCGATTGTACTAATCTATTAACCCGTCAAGAAATGGGGTCAAATCCCTCAAGATTCGTGAGAAAACATGGGTACGCCGAACTTGGTAAACCAGACATTGAAAATGAAAGTGAAACGGTTTCATGTAAGGTAGGAACGAGGATAGAGGGAAGTGATTGAGGAAGGGTATCGGTTAAAGATTCAGGAGGGTGTACACAGTCAATGAAAGAGATAGGATGAATTAGAAAATCCGACTCATCAAGTAAAACTGCTTCATCCTCAATGCTATCCTCAAAATTCTTCTCAAAAATCAGCCCATCCATGCATGTATCATCAATATCTAGAGGCATATGGGGTTTGGGAAAAACAGTTAATGACTCGTGATGATGAATTGGAGGGAAAAACATATCCAAATCTGTAGGTTCATCATCCAAAATATCCCCAGCGTCGATATCCTCAATCAAGTGAAAATCTATATTCTCAGACACCTCATCAAAAGCATGGATTTATATCAATTGTTGTTCTAAGATGGAGGTGTAGAGGTCAAAAGGATTCGGTGTGGTTTCATTCGAAAGGGACCCTTCACAATCGGGTAAATCAAACACTACAAAGTCGTACAACTCATCAAACGTTCTATCGGCAATTTGTGATTCATTTGGGATACTCGATAGACATTGAAAACCGGAGTTGTGGGATTCAATTTGTAATAGGTAGGTTTGATTTGGAAGGGTGTACTGCGCACTCTCGCCACTCAAATTCTCAGCCTGTCCTACCGCCTCTTCATACATTGGAAAATTTGGAGCTAGTTGGAAACTAGCAACCGGGTCACTAGGTTGTATGAGGGCAGCTATAGATGCATTCAAATCCATCATTTGCTGGCATGACGCTACCCGAAATGCTTCTAACGACTGTTCCAGACTAGACATGGGTTGTGAAGGGGTTTCAATACAAGATTCAAAGTTATCTGGATATGTGAAACTCCAAAATGGCTGTGTAGAAGCAATGTCTAGGGATGGTGCAAAAGTTGGGTAGGAATGATAGGAATTGAATGTTGGACAGGATGATGATCAATGTTATGATAAGAAGGTGGTTGAAACTGTTGATCAAAAGAATTCGAAGTGGTGAAAGGAGTGAAACATCGGCTACGAGATTGTTCAATACGTTCAGCAATAGACATAGGTTTCGGTGTTACAACCGAACTCTCAAAAGGGGTATCAACGTAAGAAGGTGGGGTCGGTTGAAACGGTTGATACAAAATGGATTGCGGAGTCCAGTTGTTCGTCCTAGATGCGTCTATCCGATCTTTCAAAGAAATTTTTGGCATGGAGGGATCGTTCGAAGTTCGGCCAAAGCAAGAACCGTAAGAAAAAATGTCTGGTAATGGGTACCAAAGTTCGGCAAGAGTTTTTCGAGGTGGGGTACCCATGTTAGAAGAGTGAAAAAGTAGGGTGGGAAGGAAGTGGTATATATATATATATATATTTTTAGTTTAAAAAAAATTGTTTGTTTTTGGAGTTTTAAAAATTGTTTGTTTGGTTTTTGATAGAATACGGAATTATGGGACTAAACTTTACATAAGCACAATCACAATCACAAAATGCATAAACAATCACCTAGAGCTAGGGTCTTTAAAGTCCAACTAGACCGCTCCTAGACTTCCAAGCGATAAGTTGTAGGATAACTCTCGAATCGCCTCTTCACTGCCAATTGTGGCCAGGTAAGCACAAGTGAGGGAAGGAGGGTTCCGCTCACGAATCACCGTGAGACGAGCCTTTTAAAATTACCTCCTCACTTGTCTAGCCTAGGCACCATGAAGTCAAGTTTAGATAAACGACCGATTCCCCGCAATCTTCACTTGTCCTAAATGAGCGCGACAAGTCCTTATAGGTTTGGTCTAGATAATTTTTATTAACTCAAGGTAATGCGTATGCAATTAGTGATTTGTGGGGTCTTAGGAAGGGTGATGAAATCCCCACCCAATCTAAATTGGTGTTATAGCCCCTTAAAGTCCGTATTATTATATGCAAAGCGTGTAAACAAACAAAATCTAAAACAACAAAAATTTATTTGGCGGCGGCGCAATTCTATGCAAAGAAACCTGTATAAAATACAATATAGTGGAATTCACAGAGAAGATAAAAGGAAAAAGAGAAGGTGAAAAAACTTGGGGTTCAGAAGCCTCAAAGTTGCCGCGGAACCGCCGCACAACCTAAGATTTGACCGCGGTTCCGCGGTCAAACTTTAGACTTGGGGCCTAAAATTTGATCCCTGAACTCCCATTTCTCTCTAATCCAAAATCAAATGCTCTGTATTCTTTTTTGATTACTTTACTTACTCCAGATAGCCTGCACACTTGCACCCAAAAAATATCAAAAATAACAAAAAGATTTTTTTATTTATTTTATATTTATAATTTTATATATATACAAAAAGAATATTAACCCGAATAACAAGAAAGAAAATACGTTACTGTCTCCCCGGCAACGGCGCCATTTGATCGAAAGAGTTTTAGTTATCGCGATCAAGACGGTGTCGCTTTGCAGCTAGCCGGTTGAGCACGGTTCGTCCGCAGGGAAATGGTAGTATGGTCGTTCTTGTCTTAGACGAGTCAATAAAGAATGCATATGTGTTCAATTCTATCCTAAGTGTTCGTATGTATTTTCAAGTAAGCTTGTTAAGGTTAAGGTTGGTTAGTAGAGTTAGGATTAGTCTTGTGCTTATCTTTTGCCATTCTTAAAACGATGTTGGGATAATCGAAAGTAGAGGGGATTAGGAAGACATAGGAACGGGATTTGTGAGTTTAAGTGTGCTTTCCAACGCTAAATCCATTCCTAGTTCCCCTTATCCGTCCGCTAAATACGCTTATCCCAACCCTCGGCCAAACACCCGCAACCATGTATCCAATTAAGTCACAACTACATGTCACGTTGTAGTGCGCTTAAAGGACTTCTCGACTTAGGTCGCGGCTATATGACACGTATAGCGCGCCTAAGTGAGGGGGTTGCGTTTGTTTGGTCGGGGTTCATTTCAAGTTGTTTGGCGAAAAGAACCACATTGGATTTTTCATACCACCTTCCTTAGCCTTAACAAGTGTGGAATTATTCACACAGTATAAATGAAAAGAAAAACAAAACAAGAAAGAAGAGAAGAAGGAAAAGGAAAATACGGTTTTACAAATGATGCAAGCTAACTACTTGGTTCCTCACATAAGCAAGGAACTCCGTTGAGTATCACAGCTTGAAAATAATACGGATAAGAGAAGAAAAGAAAAGAGCAAGAAATAACAACAACTACTTAACAACAAGAATAAAATTACACTAGAAGTTAAAAGACAATGCAAGAATTAAAAGATACAAGTTAAAAAATAACAAACCCTCATCTTCATTTCAGCATCCACTCAATACTCTCACTACATTTTAATGGAAGAATACATGAAGAAGAAGAAGAAGCTAACCTAAACTAAATCCTAACAAAAAGAGGCATCCTCAACTTAGCACAAAACTGGGCTGTTTATAGGCTGAGTGCTGAAACCCTAGGACAAGATTCTGAGCCCAAATGAAATGACCAAACTAACCCAAAATTCCGAGTTGACACTGAGTCAACTCGGCCGCGGATCCGCGGCCGAGTCGCCACTTTGGCCGCTGTTCCGCGGCCATTTTGAGGAGTTGGATTGTCGTTTTTTGAGGGGTTTCTTGTGTTGCTCTCTTCAGTTGTTCTACATGTTCAAAATTGCAAATTGCTTCCACAATTTATTCAGATCTGCAACAGTTCAAA
This sequence comes from Agapanthus africanus, assembly GCA_030015575.1. Lineage (NCBI taxonomy): Eukaryota > Viridiplantae > Streptophyta > Magnoliopsida > Asparagales > Amaryllidaceae > Agapanthus > Agapanthus africanus. Next base: position 139,158,808 of record JASDDO010000010.1, read on the forward strand.
AAGGCTTCAAAAACAATTCTTTTGACCTTATATCCCTCGAGCTCCGCGCACCCATTAAATCTTGTGCTTCCCCTCTCGTGCTCTGTGCTTGTCCGAGACACGAATGACCACTGTCATTTATCTTGTCTCTAGAACTAGTAAGCAGCACTGGACGGATATGGATGACCGGAACTAGGTTTTTATCTGTTGGCAACAGATGTTCTGGATTTTGGCGTAACAGTGGAGATTTTGTATCATTTGCGGCATTTTGGACTAGGAACCTGTAACCTATAAATATGTAGCAAACACGGATTAAAAGCATCTGCCTATAAACAAACGAGCATAAGAATGGGCTGTAATAAATGCAATATTCTGGTATGAACACGTGTCCTGTAAACGGAGTTTTGGTCATCTTGCCTTTGAGACATGATTGGCAAGTTTCATATGATGAAAGTTCGAACGGATTCAAATATCCATCTTTATGTAACTTAGCTAGTCGTGTCGCATTGATATAACCTAGTCTACAATACCACAAGAAGGATTCGTTTATTTCTGAACTTTTCCTCTTGTGTATGTTCTGTACGTTAAAAACTGTGGTTTGATTCAGAACGTATATTCCGTTACATAACGCATCAAACCCAATCAACACTTGATTTAGGTAAATGTTCATAACATTATTCTCTATTACAAAGTTTTATCCTTTTTATCTAATAAAGAAACTGATATTAAATTGCATATCAAAGAGGGTACTTAATAACAATCGTTCAGGATCAATGTATTCCCAGTTGGCAATACAAGATGATATTCACCAACTGCTTTGGCTGCAACACTTGCACCATTCCCTACTTTTAGAGAATGATCACATTTTCCCAGTTCTCTACCTTTTCTTAGCCCATACAACAAATTGAATATGTGGGATCCCGATCAGGTATCTAATACCCAGGACGTAGAGTGTACTGAGAAACAGTTCTCGGTAACTAACACACCCGAAGAAGATGCATCAACATGCTTATTCTTCGTGTGGGTGGCATGGTAATCCGGATATTCCCCAATTTCCTGCTCGGACCTATAACACTTATAAGTTGGAGTGGAACCAACGTTCCCTGCTCAGTATAATAAGCGGGTTCGGCCAATACATCCATATTATTATCTTGATTAAGGCGTGACATTGGTTGCTGCCTGGAGAGAGAGAAGGAAACGCATTAGCGTGCGCTCTTTATAAGATTAGATTGGTTATTATCTTATCTAATCAGGACGGCTCCCACTGTTTTTATCAAATCTTCCTTCAAACCCTAAAAGGCAAGACTAGCCGGGATTAATTACACCTTACAAGTTCGCCAATCTTTCAGCCAGGCTAGTGCCGGTACTTTGAGGGAGGTTCCCCTGCTTACGCACGGACCTAATTAAAATAAACCTCATTTTCCAAGGGGCGTGACCCCATTAACACCTTTATAGACACCTACTTGATCGGCTAATTGTGATGTGTAAAATTCTCCCAGGAGTAACTCTTACTCGCAGTGGGTATCGGGATCCAACTATCTCATAGAAGGTATGCAATCTCGTTGCAAATTTCAACACTTGAAATTCCCGATATAATAATTTTGCCCCTAGCGTCCTATGACCTTGATGCAGGCCAACAACTCATAGTCCGCTAGTAAAGTTCAACCCGTAAATTTCTTGATTGAATTAAACCCACCCGCACGACCCTTGACGCAGGCCAACAAAGTCGCACGAATACCCTAATCCAATCGCATCATATGCAGCAGATAAGCACTAAATAGCTACCGCACACTACGCCTTGACACAGGCCAACAAACGTAGCACAAATACTAAACAGTACTTGTCTGAAATGACGGAGGGCTACGACAGGTTTTAAGAAAACCTTTTGCGTAATGAACTTGATATCGTTGCAGAATCGTGTGATTTTGAAAAGGAGTGTTTTTGAGGCTTTTATTAGTTCCGCTAAAGAGGTCACTCCCGGTGAAGGGATCTCGGCTCTTTCCTTATCGAATGAGGTGCTGGATATTCTATAAGGAATACCGCTATGCAAAGCAAGAACTAAAAAGGCAATCAAAAACAAAACTGAGTGGGTTGTAGCATCTGCTAGTTTCGCTGAAGAGGTCACTCGTGGTGAAGGGATCTCGGCTCTTTCCTTATCGAATAAGGTGCTGGATATTCTACAAAGAATACTGCTATGCAAAGCAAGAACTAGAGCTACCCTTTTTGAAAATTTGATTCTACAACATCTTTTGGTTTCTTTCTTTTCATTAATCACATTAATGAAGTCTCATCATATAACGTTTCCTAAACATTGCAGAAAAAGAAACGAAAATAGAACATACGCTTATGCCATCCGCATTCGCCATGAGGCCCGTCATGCACCGTTAGATTACTTAACTACCGGCAGAGCGGGGGCTGGACTAGCGCAGGTGCAAAACATAAGCAATGTTTATTATATATCATATATATAATATAATATGATCAAATCACAGAAACAAGCAGCAGAAGCAACATATGAAGTATTGGATATACTAGGATTTCCGTGTTTTAAATTCATCCAGTAATGTAAAACACGGATTCCACGGTCGTGATGAATAGCCAAACCCATATCCCTAGAGCCCTACGAGAGTGGCAAGTAACCCTGCCAATTCTAGAGTTAGGAGACCCGATCTCAACTCCTTGAGATGGTCTCCCACTGGACCCAAGAACCCGGTTACGTTTGCTCCCCACCTCGGGTCTATCCTAATGCGGAAAAGTAAATAATATACAACAATGGTGGCATCATCCTCAACCCGGAAGTGCCCCAATAAAAGAATATTATATTGAATTTTACATGAATGAAAATATAAAAAATCTCATCTCACATAAAACCCCTGGCTATTCAATCACGACAATCTAATAAATCATATCATAAGCAACACATAACATCTCATGTCATCAACGTAAGTAAATATGTGTATCCCTAAAACTCTTTGATATATAGCAAAGAGATCGGGATACCCCACATATTACACTTACGGTCGTAGAAAAGAAATAGAAAACTACAATGATTAGAAACCGCATTATCCTTAGACATCATAAACCCGAAATATCACATATTCCGAATTTCATGCCTAACATGTAAAACTTGCATTTTATTCTCAAATTGAAAACACTTTTCAATAATGTGTCGGATAATTCAACAAGATTCCCGACTAGGTGATCGCGTACAATACGCAATTGCGACGGAGTTTTGATCCGAATCAAAACTTCGTTGCAATCGATCAATTGAGACTAAACGACTAGGTTTACTAACTAGTTTTCAAAAAACTAATTAATCCGGATTCTAATAATTGTATCACACAACACAAAGCTTGTAAAGTAACCACGGCATTAGAATTCCGGACGCATTTAGCAAACTTAAATCAATTTTTTTCAACACATGAAAAAACAGTGAGCTAAAGTTTCAAAACCGATCGTTTTAAGCCAATCCGGGAGTCGAAACGAACTCAAAACCCGCCCGAATTTTCGCGGGGGTGAAGACCCAAGATTAAGTGTCGAATGGGGGGCCTAGAGGGGGTACCCCACCCCTGAGGCCACCACGAGGTGGCCAGGGGGTGAGGCAGACCAAAAACTGCCGTTGGTGGGGCAGTTTCGGGTCCCCACCGCCAAGACCACCTTGTGGTGGTCTTGGGGAGTGGGCCCAGCCTTTCGGTCCCCCCGGAGTGCGCACGCTCCACCCCGCGGATTCTCGGTGTTAGTTATATGTATGCCCTAGAGGTAATTACTGTACATGCGATGTATACTGTAGTGGTTGCTTGGACATATATAGGAAGGACTTTCTTGCTCGATGATAGTATGCTATCTGGTTGCACTTTATCTTAACATGTACACTGATTGTCTCTCTATTACTTGTTGATAAAACCCTTAGGATCAATACATGACTACCAGGACTATGATGCAGATCATACTAGTGGGGACAGGGTAGTCGATAAGTACATCCTTCAAATGTTCCTAGTCCTGGGAGTATCGAGACAGGGTATCGATACTCCAGAGTAGACTAGCGTATACGCTTCTCGACCCATGTGATGGGCGATGGATGATCCCACATCCATTGGTGTTTGACATCGGAGAAGTTATACGGGTGCTCAGTGGAGACTGGGTACACTGAACGGACTAGCCGAGAACTCCTAGATGGTATTATACCTATCGTCGGATAGCAGTTCTCTGGTGACACTGGTACAGGTTAGTCTGTAGACCCGAGATCATCATAGAGTCTTGTGTGATTCCCACTGTACTTTGATTTCCACCATACCACGGTCAAGAGATCGTGCAAAAAGGTGGTTTTGGGGTACAGTCACGAGTCACATGGAGGCAATGAGCGATAGGAGGGGTTTCGTCTCTCCCAGTATTGGGAGTTGATGTTGCGCTATGCTCGATTGTCCATAACAGGAAATCCCTGGCCAGGGTTGCTGAGATTTACTGGTAAGTGTTATCAGTAGTTTCTCGAACCGTTATGGACCTTGCATCGGCATGACTTATCAGGCTTTTGGGGTCTTACGTTATACCACCCCAGGCTGTGATATGCGACATATCAGACGAAGAGACCGGACATACGATAGTGTTACTGATTGGATCGCAGGAGTATGAGCAGGCTTGCTTGTTGATCTTCTGATCGCTCAATACCCGGGTGGCCATTACGTTTAGCAGACTGCTTGCGGCTTGTGGGTGATTGATATGATCATCACCTACTGTCGGCGAATTGACGAATCTTTAGAGCCCTACACAGAGGTTTCCTGGCTCAAGCGAAACGGAGTAGGAGCACATATGTGATATGTGCGGGACCAAGATTAATGTGATATGTGATACCGCATTCTATTCTCGTGACATATGACATTCGTCGGTTATATGTGATATAGCCAGGTTATCGGATCAAGTGTTGATTCGATAAGTTGTTGCATTTTATATTAGTCGGTTATACACACTATAGCCGGATTATTAAATCAAGTGTTGATTTAATAATTTAATATAGAATTATATATTTGATATATTAAATTACATTAACTAATATTTTCTTTTTCTCACATTTGATACACTTAACATATATGTGATATATGTTAATTGTTTTCTTTGCACACAAAATATATATCTGATATATATTGTTGTGTCATGCTAGGTTACACATGCAACATGTTAGTATGAGACTCACACCATGCTAGGTTAAAGTTAGGGTTTTATTTGTTTTAAGTAATTCAAACACTTGGATAATGAGTCATGGTTCAAAGCTTGTAGAAGCTTGTAGGTTTCATTGACCAAGTCCACTTGTTTGTCTAGCTTAAGATATTTGTTAACCCAACCCTTAACTCATAGCTATGGTTTAGTCTCTACAAGGGTTATGCATGACATTAACTCACCATGGTTGCATTTCTAACCTCACATGAATTATTCATTCATCACTTCATCATTTTCATCTTCATCTTTATCTTCCTCTTGAAAGCTCACTAGCTTTTGATCAAGTGATGGAATTGAGTGAGAAAATGAAAACTAAAATGAGAAAAATTCCCACTTCATCATCCTCTACTGCTTGCTATTTAGTATAGGGTGTTTGCTTCACTAATTTCACAATTAGTGAAGAGGTATCTTGGGTTAGTGTCTCCTCGACGTAGATCATCTTCGGCCTCGAAGACTTCGATGCAAGCTTGTTCGTTTCTTCATGGGAGCCTCTCTAGAGTCCACGAGTTCATGATCGCAGTGAATGGACCACTACATGAAGCTATTGAAGTGAATGACCGGTCTACAAAGGTTGTATTCCTTGTTCACTTTAGATGTAAAGTGTTTGCATAATGTTTCGTTTGATTTTCTAGGAGCGATTCTAGGGTTAGGATTTACTAGAACGGAAAATTTTTAAATATGGCATGAATGATGCCTCCTGAAAACCTGCCGCCGTGCTAGACAACCCAACACTCGGTTCAAACCGTGATCCCGCGGGGTGTGCAAACAACTCAAAACATCAATTTCGAAACTGTTTTTTTCCAGGCAGTTTTTGCGCGATAAAAACGACGGATTTTTAACGTCGCTACAAGTAATTCTAATGTTCTAGCTTGGCTTTGATACCATGAAAGTCGACCATAGCACCGTCAAGGGGTTCAAGAGGCATCAAGCATGCCAAATTTTAATTTTATTTGGTGCTAAGCTAGACTACCAAGATCACTGTTGGATATATATGCCCTAGAGGCCTACATTGTATAGGATGCTTGGGATATGTATGTACATGACAGTCTTGCTTGATATGATAGTACGCTATTTGGTTTGTCTTTATCTTAAAATATGATATATTTAGTGTTTTATTCATTTATATATACATGTTGATAAAGCCCATAGGGTGTTTGCCAGACTACCGGCATTGTGATAGCAGTCATACTTGTGGGAGCTGGATAGTCAATAGGCACATCCTTAGATGTCCCTAGTTGCAGGAGTATCGAGACTGGGCATCGATACTCCGGAGTAGACTAGTGTAAACATATCAAGACCCTGATGATGGGCGATGGATTGGTCCCGCAGCCATTGGTTGTGTGCACCTAAGATTGTATACAGATGCTCACTGGGTGTGAGTACACCGGACAGGACTCGCCGAGAACTGACTGGATGGTATTATACCTAACGTCAGATAGCAGTTCTCAGATGACATGTGTGCAGATAGTCTGTTGACTTAAAGTCATCATTTGTCTCGTGTGAGTTCCCACTGTGCTTTGATTATTACCCTACCACGGCTCAAAGGAGTCGTGCAAACAGGTTTTAGTTGGGCACAGTCCCGAGCCACGTGGAGGCAGTGAGCGAATGTTAGGGATTCGTCTCTCCCGGTATAGGGAGTTGATATCACACTGTGGTCGGTTGGTCATTACCATAAGTCCCTGGCTAGGGCTGATTGAGAATTGCTGATATAATGATCAGTAGATTCTCGGATGGTCTTAAGCCATACCGACATGACTTGTACGGTTATTAGGGGTCTGACGTCCACCACCTCCCTAGACCATACATGCGATACTCTTAGACGAACAGACCGGACTGCGCGGATATTGTCACAGACAGGCTCAGTAGGATTTCGGATGGGTTACCTCATCGGCTTTCATATCGACAACTACCTGGGGACCGTTACGTACAGCTAGTGCCGCTTGCGGTCTGTGGTTAAACCCACTGCCAGCATAGTAGTCGAGTCTTTTGAGTCCCACACAGAGATTTCCCAAACCCAGGAGAAAAGATATAGAGGTCGTATGGTTTTACGACAAAGGTTCGGACGCATACGTGTTTAAACGCACGTACGACATTCGGACAGTTTTTACTAGCCGGCTTTGGTTTAAGCCAGATTCTAGTATCAGGTTATTGGATTTATACAGTCTAAAGTTTTTCCGTGTTTTCATGGATGCGAGGGGCGTTCTCGTAATTTCCGAGAAGCTTCTAGAAAGATGTGACATGAGGGGTTAAGGTGGCATTTTCATTAATTGCTTTAGTGACGCATTCATATGATTCATCATATCATTAATGCATCATTAATGATCTAATAACTCACATGATGATTCACTCTTCCTGAATAAATGAAGCATGTTGAATAATCATTTAATTGATATTATTTGATAATTCATTATGTTTGATATATTCAGGTGAGAAGCGTTTCTATTCTCTTTATCATCTCCACCTTCTCTCTCCTCAAGCTCTCTCCTTCTCCAAACCCTAATCCTACCACTCATGAGTTGAGTACAAAGATTAGTAAAGACTAAATACTGCATAACCTATCTCTACATCATCTTAGTTCCTTTATTAGCAACTAAAGAAACTAAGTAACCTCAAGTTTAGAGGTTATAGCTTGGATTAGGGTTCTCGGGTGGATCGTCTATCACAGAAGGAAGCCAAGGAGGACGTAGAGATCCAAGGAGGCCGTTGATATCGTAAAGACAAAGGACTAGAATCATGTGGTATAATCTCTTAACATAGTAGCTTAGAACTCTATGCTTTTTGTTAAGTATTGTTTAGAAACGATCTTCGGTTAATTGATGTTCGCTTTATAAACATGATTGTTTTTCAAATTTCCGCCTCCCCGCAACTCGTGGGGTGTTGCACATCAACTTACAGTGGTATCAGAGCCTCACTAAACAATAATTAACACACTTGCAAAGTCGTATGAATTTCGAATGGAAAACAAATCGGAAAAAACACGGATATCATGAAGTTTCTGTCGATTTTAAAATGAAGTCCAAAAATTTTTCAGGGACCTTCAGAATGACCAGCAGAAGATATAAGAACACACAAGAAAAATGGGCTCCTGAATCGGCCAAAGAGCCGCGGAACCGCGGCCGATCCCACCGATCCGCCGCGGATCCGCGGCCGAGTTGGGGCCGATTCAGCCCAGTTTTCTTCTGTGCATCTACTGTGATATTTTGAATTTTCTGGTATGATTTAATTTTTGCTCAGGTTTCAAATTTGCAGAGAAGTACTGGAGCAAAATTTAATGTGTTTAATCGATCAAAATTATACGATGTTTGCTTGTTTGATTATATCTGTGAAATGTTTTATGTGTTCGTAAACTTCCTCTAATTGTTAGTATGTCGGTTGGCAGGGGGTTGCATATATCTTTGATGTTATTTATAACTGTTTGTGTATATAAACTGTATTGGATTGTTGTGGTGATTAGCCGGGTTTTGTGATGGGTTATTGTATTAATTCATTCGATATAAATGTAATAAGTTGTAATATTATTTTGCGGGGCACATCCAGGTTGCGGTTGTAGCCACCGTTGTATTATTTCTTTTTATTTTATTTTTTTTTGCTCCTAGGATAGACCCAAGGTGGCGTGCACAAACTACCGGGTATTTTGAAGTGTTGAGGCAGACCGCTTCACTTCTGGTACTTGGCGGGTAGTTTGCCGTACCCGTAGGGGTCTGGGGTGGGGTAAATGGCTATTCATCACAACTGTGTAATCCGTATTTCGTTGCAGGCTCAAAAGAAACGCGGATTGCTTGCAAATCCAATAAAGTTTATCTGTGATCTGGAATGCCTATTATTGCGTCTGACGAATGCACAATATCTATATATGATAGCTATTTAGACATCACTTATGTTTTACACCCGCGCTAGCCCAGCCCCCGCTCTGCCGTTTGGTAAGTAACCTAACGGGTGATGACGGGACCCCGTGGCGAATGCGGATGGCATAAGAGGACGTTGTATTTTCGTTGTTATCTGTAATGATAGGTTAAAGATGGGACGCATTATTTTTAATGCAAAGAAAAATAAAACCTAAACTGAATCGCTGGAACAATTTCTAAAAACCACTCGGTTTTCTGAAAAAGAAAATTTTAAATGCGGAGCTTAAACCACTCCTTTTAATAAAAGCTATCTTAGTTCCTTCGATCAAATCAAGTTCACTACGTTAACGGTTTTTTGCCAAAAACCAGCCGTAACCCTCCGTCGTTTCAAGTAGACAGCACATCGTATTCATGCTATGCTTGTTGGCCTACGTCAAGGCATAGTGTATGGTAGCAGTGTGTTTGCCTATTTGTTGCATAGATAGATGCATTAGTTTAAAACAGACATACACCTTGTTGGCCTATGTCAAGGGCTTGTACGATGTACTTAAATTGATCAGGACAACGACGGGTAGAACTTGACTTGCGTCTTATGATTTTTTGGCCTACGTCAAGTCATAAGAGCTTGGGGTAAAAATCATATCGGGAGTTTCAAACATAAAGGAAACTTGCAGATTTAGCATACCTTCTGGAGTGTGGTGACTAAAGTGGCTTCCATCTAGGGCATCAAGCAATGATAGTTGGATCCCGATCCCACTAATGAGTAGGATTACTCTCGGGAAATATTCTCACTTAACAATCAATACTATAAACCAAGTAGGTGTCTAGAAAGGTGTTAGAGGGGCTTTTGCCTCTAGGGAAAAGCGGTTATTTAATTAAGGAGCTTCGCGAAAGCGTTGGAAAACCTCCCTCGAAGTACTAACACCAGCCTGGCTGAAAGGTTAAGCAATAATTGTGACGTGTGATTAAATCCTGACTAGTTCTTCTTTTAGGTTTTGAAGAAGGACTTGAGGAAACAGTGGGAGCCATCCTGTTTAGATAAATTAATAACCAATCTAAACTTGCAGGAGCATATGCTGAGTGTTTCTTTTCTCTCTCTCTGGCAGCTACCATGACAGGACTTAAACTATTATTTGAAAAAAATATACTGACCACGCAGAACTATAAAGATTGGCTAAGGAACGTCAATATTGCGCTGACTTATGACAATGTTTCATATGTTACCACCGTTGTTCCTCCCCTTATCCCAGGACCAGATTCCTCAGTTGCGGACAAGGAAGTTTGCAAAACCTGGGATCTAGACTGTGAGCGAGCTAAGTGTACGTGCTGGCGTCCATGAACAATGAACTCCAGAAAAAGCACGAGAGTATGGATGTTATATCTATCTTTCTCCATTGCAAGGATTTGTATGGAGAGCACTCCCGTATCGCGAGGTACGAGACCACAAGGAAACTCTTCCAGATGAGGTTAGCTCCAGGATCGCCTGTTGGAGAGCACGTCCTCAAAATGATCACCCTCATTGAGGAACTCGCAAACCTGGGATGCGTGCTAGAGAATGATTTGTATATCGACTTGATTTTGCAGTCCCTTCCCCACACCTTCTCTCAGTTCGTGCTGAGCTTCAATATGCAGAAGATGGAAGCTGATCTTCCAAAGCTCCTCAACATGTTGAGGGTAGCAGAGAACTCCTTGAAAAAGGAGAAGACCCCCGTTCTGTATGTCGGCCAATCATCCTCTTCTAAATCTAAAGCGAAAGCTAAAGGGAAGAAGAAGATGAAAGCCACCAAACCGAAGGGTGGGATCAAGAAGGTGCAGGGAATGAACAAGGCAGGAAGGGTGAAGGCAGAAAAGAACGAATTCTTTTATTGTCACAAGCAAGGGCACTAGAAGAAGGACTGTTTGGCCTTTAAAGCCAAGGACAAGAAGCAAGCTGTTGCTTCTGCTTCAGGTGTGTTCGTAATTGAAAATTGTCTTTCAGTAAACTCTACTTCATGGGTACTTGATACCGGTTCTGGTTCTCACATCTGTAATTCTTTGCAGGATCTTAGAAATAGTAGAGTACTGGGGACAGGTGATATGACTCTCCGGATGGGCAATGGAATGCATGTAGATGCAGTTGCAATAGGGGAATATCACCTAGGGTTGAATAGTGGACACATTTTGGTGTTGTACAGCTGTTTTTGTATTCCCAGTATGTTGTGTAATATTATATCAGTATCTTTGTTGTCTAATGAAGGATATAATTTTGTGCTTGAAAGAAATGTCATGAATATTTTCCTAAATCAAGAACTGATTGGGTTTGGCACACTGGAAAACATCATATACATACTTAATCAACCTCAAATTTTCAATATACAAAAACCGCGTAAAAGAAAGGCACCAGATTCAAATCAGGCCTTCCTATGGCATTGTAGACTTGGTCATATAAACGAAACAAGGTTGACTAAGTTACATAAAGATGGATATCTAGACCCGTTTGAATATTCATCATATGCAACTTGTCAATCATGTATCAAAGGAAAAATGACTAAATCTCCGTTCACCGGACACGGAGAAAGAGCCACAGAACTCTTAGGACTTGTACACAGTGATGTATGTGGTCCAATGTCTACACATGCACGAAGCGGTCACTCCTACTTCATAACTTTTACTGATGACTTCTCTAGGTATGGACATATATTCTTAATGAAACATAAATCCGAGGCCTTTGAGAAGTTTAAGGAGTATAAAAATGAAGTAAAGAAACAGACTGGTAAAAGCATCAAGACACTTCGATCTGATCGAGGTGGAGAATACTTAAGTACCAGTTTCCATGAATACTTAAAAGAGAATGGAATTCTCTCTCAGCTTACTCCACCTTATACACCTCAGCATAATGGTGTATCAGAAAGGAGGAATCGCACTCTGTTAGACAAGGTGCGTTCAATGATGAGTAGTGCTGAGTTGCCACTTTCCTTCTGGGGATTTGCTCTAGAATCAGCAACATAGCTATTAAATAGAGTTCCGACTAAGTCTGTGCCTACCACTCCATATGAAATGTTGAGCGGGAAGAGACCATATCTCAAGTATATCAAGATATGGGGATGTCCGGTATATGTTAAAAAGCATAATCCGGACAAGCTCGAGGCACGATCAGTTTTATGCAAGTTTGTAGGATACCCCAAGCATTCAAGGGGGTATATGGTCTACCACACTGAAGAACAAAAGGTGTTTGTCACTCGCCACATTGTCTTCTTAGAAAGCGAATTTCTTGCAAAAGAAATTAGTAGTAGCGCGGTAGAACTGGAAGAAATTCCAGAACCTCAAACTGCTACTGAGGACTTAGAAGAATCTCAGATTTCAATAGAACATGACGAACCAACGCCGCTCCGCAGATCTAGTAGACTTTCTCATCCTCCTGAAAGATACTATGGTTTTCTTCTTGATGGGGATAGAGAGGATTGCATCATCGATGATGATGAGCCTACTAGTTTTCAGCAGGCTATCACGAGTAGAAACTCGGTGAAATGGCTGGATGCTATGAGATCCGAAATGGAATCCATGTACACCAATAAAGTATGGACTTTAGAAGTTGCTCCTCCTGGGGTGAAACCAGTTGGATGCAAATGGATCTTCAAAAAGAAGATTGGTGCATTTGGACAAGTGGAAACCTACAAAGCTAGACTCGTTGCAAAAGGTTTTCGTCAAAGACCAGGATTGGACTATGATGAAACTTTTTCACCAGTAGCTATGGTTAAATCCGTTGGATCATGCTTGCCATTGCTGCCTTCCATGACTATGAAATCTGGCAAATGGATGTAAAAACAGATTTTCTGAATGGACATTTAGAAGAGAGTGTTTACATGGATCAACCAGAAGGTTTCTTAGACAGTGGGAGCAGCGGAAGAGTGTGCAAATTGCTTAAATCTATTTATGGGTTAAAGTAAGCATCGCAGAGTTGGAACATCTGGTTTGATGAGACAGTCAAGGAATTTGACTTTATCAAAAATGTAGACGAACCATGTATTTATACGAAGATTGTAGAAGGAACAGTAGTCTTCCTTGTTTTGTACGTCGACGACATACTACTGATAGGGAATGATATCCCTATGCTACAATCAGTAAAGCTCTTCTTGTCACAGAAATTCTCCATGAAAGACTTGGGAGATGCATCATACATTCTGGGCATTAAGATCTATTGTGATAGATCTAATAGAATGTTGGGACTGTCACAATCCAGGTATATTGACACTATACTAAAGAGATTTAGCATGGAAGATTTCAAGCGCGGCAATATGCCCGCTTGTCACGGGATCACCCTCTCCAAAGAGATGTCTCCAAAGACTGATGAAGAGAGGGCTCGCATGGGCATTATACCCTACGCTTCGGCGGTAGGATCTATAATGTATGCAATGTTATGTACAAGACCAGATGTAGCTTACGCACTTAGTGTGGTAAGCAGGTATCAATCTGACCCAGGTGAGAAACATTGGATAGCGGTAAAGAACATTCTCAAGTACCTGAGAAGGACTAAGGAGATGTTCTTGATTTACGGTAATGGGGACCTCCAGGTAGAGGCTTTTACCGACTCCGCCTTCCAAAGTGACAAAGATGATTCTAAATCTATTTCGGGTTTTGTGTTTACCCTCAATGGAGGGGCGGTATGTTGGAGGAGTTCCAAACAGGATACCGTCGCAGACTCAACTATGGAGGCTGAGTATATAGCTGCTAGTGAAGCCGCAAAAGAGGCTGTCTAGATGAAGAAGTTCATTTCTGAACTTCAAGTGGTTCCGTCCATTGCCAATCCAATACCTTTGTATTGTGATAACAATGGGGCTGTAGCATTAGCGAAGGAACCAAGGTCCCATCAGAAATCCAGGCATATCTTAAGGCGGTTTCACCTGATCAGGGAGATCGTGGATCGTCAGGAGATTGAGGTACGGAGAGTAGATACAAAAGACAACACGGCAGATCCATTCACCAGGGCCATTCCTCAAGTCCAGTTCGAGAGGCTGTTTGAGATGTTGGGCATGCGTTACACCAGCAACTGGATCTAGTGCAGATAATGGGTACTTATTGCGCCAATTATAGGCCTTAGTGCAAGTGGGAGATTGTTGGATATATATTCCCTAGAGGCCTACATAGTATAGGATGCTTGGGATATGTATGTACATGACAGTCTTTCTTGATATGATAGTATGCTATTGGTTTGTCTTTATCTTAACATATGATATATTTTGTGTTGTATTCATTTATATATACATGTTGATAAAGCCCATAGGGTGTTTTCCTGACTACCGGCGTTGTGATGGCAATCATACTAGTGGGAGCTGGATAGTCAAAAGGCACATCCATAGATGTCCCTAGTCGCAGGAGTATCGAGACTGGGCATCGATACTCCGGAGTAGACTAGTGTATACATATCTAGACCCTGACGAGGGGCGATGGATTGGTCCCGCAGCCATTGGTGGTGTGCACCTAAGATTGTATACAGATGCTCACTGGGTGTGAGTACACCGGACAGTTCTCACCGAGAACTGACTGGATGGTATTATACCTAACGTCAGATAGCAGTTCTCAGGTGACATGTGTGCAGATAGTCTATTGACTTAAAGTCAACATTTGTCTCGTGTGAGTTCCCACTGTGCTTTGATTATTACCCTACCACGGCTCAAAGGAGTCGTGCAAACAGGTTTTAGTTGGGCACAGTCCCGAGCCACGTGGAGGCAGTGAGCGACTGTTAGGGATTCGTCTCTCCCGGTATAGGAAGTTGATATCGCACTGTGGTCGGTTGGTCATTAGCATAAGTCCCTGGCCAGGGCTGATTGAGAATTGCTGATGGAATGATCACTAGATTCTCGGATGGTCTTGAGCCATACCGACACGACTTGTACGGTTATTAGGGGTCTGACGTCCACCACCTCCCTAGACCATACATGCGATACTCTTAGACGAACAGACCGTACTGCGCGGATATTGTCACGGACAGGCTCAGTAGGATTCCGGATGGGTTACCTCATCGGCTTTCTTATCGACAACTACCTGGGGACCGTTACGTACAGCTAATGCCGCTTGCGGTCTGTGGTTAAACCCACTGCCAGCGTAGTAGTCGAGTCTTTAGAGTCCCACACAGAGATTTCCTAAACCCAGGCAAAAAGATATAGAGGTCGTATGGTTTTACGACAAAGGTTCGGACGCATACGTGTTTAAACGCACGTACGACATTCGGACAGTTTTTACTAGCCGGCTTTGGTTTAAGCCAGATTCTAGTATCAGGTTATTGGATTTATACAGTCTAAAGTTTTTCCGTGTTTTCACGGATGCGAGGGTCGTTCTCGTAATTTCCGAGAAGCTTCTAGAAGGATGTGACATGAGGGGTTAAGGTGGCATTTTCATTAATTTCTTTAGTGACTCATACATATGATTTATCATATCATTACTGCATCATTAATGATCTAATGACTCGCATGATGATTCACTCTTCTTGAATAAATGAAGCATGTTGAATAATCATTTAATTGATATTATTTGATAATTCATTATGTTTGATATATTCAAGTGAGAAGCTTTTCTATTCTCATTATCATCTCCACCTTCTCTCTCCTCAAGCTCTCTCTCCTTCTCCAAACCCTAATCCTACCACTCATGAGTTGAGTACAAGGATTAGTAAAGACTAAACACTCCATAACCTATCTCTACATCATCTTAGTTCCTTTATTAGCAACTAAAGAAACTAAGTTACCTCAAGTTTAGAGGTTATAGCTTGGATTAGGGTTCTCGGGTGGATCTTCTATCACGGAAGGAAGCCAAGGAGGACGTGGAGATCCAAGGAGGCCGTAGATATCGTAAAGACGAAGGACTAGAATCATTTGGTATAATCTCTTTACATAGTAGCTTAGAACTCTATGCTTTTTGTTAAGTATTGTAAAGAAACGATCTTCGGTTAGTTGATGTTCGCTTTATAAACATGATTGTTTTTCAAATTTCCGCCTCTCCGCAACTCGTGGGGTGTTGCACATCAACTTACAATCACTACTAGAATATTAGGTTTTGTCTTTGTGATGTGTTTAAACTTAAGAGAAGAAAAAGTGTATACAACCTTTGTAGTTCTTGTCCTTCTCTGCAAAAGCTCCGGGATGTAGTCCACGTGTCTCTTCAAGGCTCCTCTCCAAGTTGAACGAACCTCCTTCGTGATCTTCGCGCCAAAGACGATCCACCCGAAGTCCACAAGCACAAGCTTTTCACTACACTAAACACTTTTAGTGTAGGAAACACACCACACCAAATTGCTAGTTTAGTGTGGGATGATGAAGTAGGGAATAAGTAAAGCTTACTAAGGTCTCACAAGCTCAATGATTCACATCTCATGTGAGGGATTTGAGCTTGGAGGTGAGGTGAAGAAAATTGTAGAGAGCAAGAGAAGAAAGAGCACTTGAAAAATGGTTAAGGCATGAACTATGAAGCAAGTGTAGAATCAATAAAATGAATCATCTCTTTCCTCACTCATTCAAGCATGGAATAAAAATGCAATTAAAATTGCAACCATGCTTGAATATTGAGTCAAGAGTAATATAAAAATATATAAACCAATGTCTTGAACCATACCATAAATATCTCCACAATTAAAACCTCATTTTTCTATTTTTCTAAAAAATAGAAAAACAAGCCATGCTTCATATAATATATATATATATATATATATATATCAAATATACATTAATATATATATATATATATATATAAAGCAATTAGTGAGCTAATGATATTATTTAGGATATAATTATATCACATATAATATATATCACATTATTAAATAAACACTTGATCTAATAATCCGGTTATATTACATATAACCGACTAATATCTTTAATCTAAATATCACAATATCAAACCAACATTTGATTCGATAATCTGGTTAAATCACATATAACCTGACTGATAACAGATAACTGCCAGATTACAATAGGGTATCACATACTCGTATTTAATCAAGCCCACACACATATCACATATGTGTCCTACTTCGTTTCGCTTGAACTAGGAAACTTCTGTGTGGGGCTCTAAGGACTCATCAATATGCCAGCAGTAGGTGATGATCACATCAGTCACCTATAAGCCGTCAGCAGTACTAGCTGAACGTAACTGTTAGGTTTCCCTAGCACCTACTATAGAGAGTGGAAGCATCACACATGCTACTTTAAAAAATTATAGAGGTGCTAAGCAAACAAAGCAAGGATCTTTAACTAGAAGTCTAGGGTAACAACTAAAGTATCACATACAATAAACATATTATCACTAAGTGAAAGAATACAACCTTTGTAGTCCTCTTGTAATGACTCCTAGGATCATTGAGAGTTTGAAAAAGCTTGCAAGTAAGCTCCTTTGTCCACGATGATCCACCCGAAGTCCACTTTGTCCAAGCTCTTAGCTCCATTTGATCAAAGAAGAAGATGAAGCTAAACACTCTAAACTAGTTGGCTGGATTAGAGTACAATGATGAGGTGGTTTGTTTTCTATAATCAAAACCCTTTCTTTTTTATACCCTCACTCCATGGAAAACTCAAGAGAGCTTGGAGAATGAGGAGGAAGATGAAGGCAACTCAAGAGCTCAAGATAATATCAAAGATAAAGAATAATGAGAATAGAAAATAACATTTATATTTTCTTGTTCTCATCTCAAACCATGGTAACAAATATCTAGATATTATTGGAAGTGAGTTAAAAGCCAAAAGGAAAACTAATCCAAGGTTAAAAGTTAGGTGAAGTATGGTTTATATTGGAAGAGTGTAGAAAGATAACCATGGATTAATATTTCCTTTTCTTTTCTTTTAACTTAAATGCAAATGTGTGTGTGTGTGTGTATACATATATAAGTTCCATGTGAGTCTTGTACTGCCATCAAGGGTGTATCAACAACAATGATACTTTGTATGCATGTATGTGTCCATGCACATCAACATGTGCATACATGCATGCATACACCATATAAAAAGAAATGGGTTTTATAAAGAAATTAAACTAAAAGTCAAATGTTAAATCAACACTTGATTTAACAAACCGATCATATCACATACGACCAGACCAATAGAAAAACGCCCGACTAAAATACGGTATCACATGCACGTATTTAATCGGGTCCCCGTGCATATCTCATATGCACACCACATCGTTTCGCCTGGGCTAGGGAACTCCTGTATGGGACTCTAAGGCTCGTCAATACGGTGGCAGTGGATGATGATCATATCAAACACCCATAAGCCGCAAGCGGTCAGCTAAACGTAACGGCCATCCGAGTATTGAGCGATCAGAAGAAAACCAGCAAAGCTGTCAAAACTCCCGTCGAGCCATCTGGCAACACTTACCGTACAGTCCGGTCTCTTCGTCAGATATGTTGCATATCGAGTCTAGGGATGGTATCGTCGACCCCAATAACTCAATAAGTCATGCTGGTGTATGGCTCATAACAGATCGAGAAACTACTGATAACACTTATCAGTAAATCTCAGCAGCCCTGGCCAGGGACTTCCTGTTATAGCCAATCGAGCATAGAACAACATCAACTCCCAATACCGGGAGAGAAGAAACCCCTCCTATCGCACATTTCCTCCATGTGCCTCGAGACTGTACCCAAAATCCACCTGTTTGCATGCCTCAGTAGTGCCGTTGTAGGGTGGAGATCAAAGTATAGTGGGAGGACACACAAGACTCTATGATGATCTTGGGTCTACAGACTAACCTGTACCAGTGTCACCTGAGAACTGCTATCTGACGATAGATATAATACTACATAGGAGTTTTCGGCGAGTCCGTTCAGTGTACCCAGTCTCCACTGAGCACCCGCATACAATCTTTGGTGTCACCACACCAGATGGATATGGGATCATCCATCGCCCATCATATGGGACAAGAATGGTATACGCTAGTCTACTCTAGAATATCGATGCCCCGTCTCGATACCCCCATGACTAGGAACAGTTCAAGGATATTCTTATAAAATACACGTGTCCCACTAGTATGATATGCATCATAGCCGGAGTAGTCAAGCAAATATCCTAAGGGCTTTATCAATATGTACTAAATAAATAAAATGCATGATCTAATGAACACGTCAAGATAAAGTAAACCATATAGCATACTATCATGTCGAGCAAGAAAGTAATCTATATACATATATACATGTCCAAGCATCCACTATACATATAATGGCCTCTAGGGCATACATATATCCAACAATCTCCCACTTGCACTTAGACCAGTTATTGGCGTATCTCATACCCAACATCTCAAAAAGTCGCTCATGTTGCGGCTGTGGAAGGGCATTGGTGAGTGGATCCGCGGTGTTATTCTTTGTATCTACTCTCCGAATCTTGATCTCGTGGCGATCTACTATCTCCCGGATCAAATGATATCGCCTTAGGATGTGTCTGGACTTCTGATGGGACCTTGGTTCTTTGGCTAATGCCATAGCCCTATTATTATCACAATAAAATGGTATTGGAACAACAATGGTTGGAACTACTCCTAGTTCCGCGATGAACTTCTTCATCCAGACGGCTTCCTTGGCAGCATCATTTGCAGCAATATACTCAGCTTCCATCGTGGAGTGTGCAACGGTATCCTGTTTGGAACTCTTCCAACTAACCGCCCCTCCATTGAGGGTAAATACAAACCTTGAGATAGATTTGCTGTCATCCTGATCACTTTGGAAGCTGGAATCGGTAAAGGCCTCCATTTTGAGATTCCCATTACAATACACTAAGAACAATTCTTTAGTCCTTCGTAAGTACTTAAGAATGTTCTTCACTGCTATCCAATGTTTCTCCCCTGGGTTTGATTAATACCTACTTACAACAGCTAGTGCATAAGCTATATCAGGACGTGTACATAACATCGCATACATTATAGATCCTACGGCTGAAGCGTAGAGTATAATACTCATGCTAGCTCTCTCTTCATCTGTTTTCGGACAGAAGTCCTTGGAGAAAGTGATTCCATGACAAGCGGGCAAGGCACCACGCTTGGAATCTTCCATACTAAACCTTTTTAGGATGGTGTCAATTTACTTTGATTGGGACAATCCCAATAACCTCTTGGATCTATCTCTATAGATCCTTATGCCCAAAATGCACGAGGCATCACCCAGGTCCTTCATGGAGAACCTTTACGATAAGAATAATATGACCGATTGTAGCATAGGAATATCATTTCCAATTAAGAGAATGTCATCCACGTACAATACGAGGAATGTGACATTATTGCCTACAATCTTCATATAAATGCATGGTTCATCTATATTTTTTGATAAAATCAAACTCTTTGATTGTATCATCAAAACAGATGTTCCAGCTCCGTGAGGCCTGCTTTAATCCATTAATGGATTTAAGCAATCTACATGCTTTCCCGCTGCTCCCACTGTCAATGAAGCCCTCTGGCTGATCCATATAAACGCATTCTTCTAAATCACCATTTAGAAATGCTGTTTTAACGTCCATCTGCCAGATTTCATAATCATAGTGAGCAGCAATAGCAAGTAGGATCCGAATGGATTTAAGCATTGCTACTGAAGAGAAAGTTTCATCATAGTCCAATCCTGGTCTTTGATGAAAACCTTTCGCTACAAGCCTTGCTTTAAAGGTCTCTACCTGTTCATCTACACCAACTTTCTCTTAAAGATCCATTTGCACCCAACGTGTTTTATCCCAGGAGGTACAACGTCCAAAGTCCATACTTTGTTGGTGTACATGGACTCTATTTCGGATCTCATGGCTTCCAGCCACTTCACGAGTCACCACTCATGATAGCTTGCTGAAAACTAGTAGGGTTATCATCATCCATGATGCAATCTTCTCTATCACCATCAATGAGAAACCCATAGTATCTCTCTGGTGGGTGAGAAGTTCTATTAGATCTCTGGAGCGGCTGAGGTTCTTGAAGTTCTACTGCAACATCAGTTTCAACCAATTCGTCCTGAGTAATTTGTGTCTCTAGAACCTCTTCTAGTTCTACCGCATTGACATTAGTACTATTTGTAAAGATTTCATTTTCCAAAAAGTAGCATGTTGAGAAACGAACACCTTTTGTTCCTCCTTGTGGTAGAATAGATATCCATACGAATGTTTTGGATATCCTATAAATTTACACATGACTGATTGTGTCTCGAGTTTGTCTGGATTCTGCTTTTTGACAAAAGCCGGACAACCCCATATCCTAACTCTTTTAAGAGATGGACTATTTCCACTCCATATCTCATATGGAGTGGTAGACACGGTCTTGGTTGAAACTCTGTTTAACAGATACATAGCTGTCTCTAATGCATGCCCCCAAATGGAAAGCGGTAACTCAGCATCACACATCATGGACCGTACCATATCTAATATGGTACGATTCCTCCGTTCTGACACACCGTTGTGTTGTGGTGTGTAAGGAGGAGTGAGCTGAGAGAGAATCCCATTCTCTTTTAAGAAGTCTGAAAACTCTGTACTTAAATACTCTCCACCTCGATCCGATCGATGTTTCTTGATGCTCAAGCCTGTTTGTTTTTCTACTTCGAGTTTGTACTCCTTGAATTTCTCGAAAGCTTCGGATTTGTGCTTTAGTAAAAACATGTGTCCGAATATTGAGAAGTCATCAGTAAAAGTAATGAAGTATGAAAAACCGCCTCTAGCATGTGTAGACATTGGTCCGCATACATCACTATGTATGAGGCTTAAGAGTTCCACGGCTCTTTTTCCATGTCCAGTAAATGGAGTTTTGGTCATTTTACCTTTGATACAGGAATGACAAGTCGCATAAGATTTATATTCAAAAGGATTCAAATATCCATCTTTATGTAGCTTGCTTAGTCTTGTTTCATTAATAAGACCAAGTCTACAATGCCAAAGAAAAGCTTCATTTATATCTGAAAATTTTCTTTTATTAGTATGTTGTATATTGAAAACTGTGTGTTGGTTCAGGACGTAAATACCTTTATTTAATGTAGCATACCCAATCAACTGTTGATTCAAATTAATGTTCATAACATTATTTTGCAACACAAAATGATATTCTTCATTGTCCAACAAAGAAACGGATATTATATTACATAGCATACTAGGTACAAAATAACAAGGGTTCAAAACCAAAATACAACCCGAAGGCAACCCCAGATGATACTCTCCTACGGATACAGCATGTACATTGGAACCATTTCCAACCCGCAGAGTATGGTCTCTAGTCTTCAAAACTCTATTGTTTCTCAATCCCTGCATACAACTGCAGACGTGAGAACCAGAACCGGTATCTAATACCCAAGATGCAGAGTTAATTGAAAAATAGTTCTCAGTTACAAACACACCTGAAGCGGAAGCATCAGCATGCTTCTTCTTCTTGATATCAGCAAGATACACATCACAGTTGCGTTTCCAATGTCCCGACTTGTGGCAGTAAAAACATTCCCCTTTTCCACTTCCCTCAGCACCAGATTTGTCTTTCCCCTTCGCCTTTTTAACTCCACCTTTCGGTTTGATGGGTTTCTTCTTCTTCTTTCCCTTGGCCATGGCTTTTGGGACGGAAAAGGAAGATGGCCCAGCAAGAAGAGCGGGAGTCTTCGCTGTTTTCAGCGTGCTCTATATACTTCTCAACATATTGAGAAGTTCAGGCAATGATTTCTCTAAATCGTTCATATTGAAATTCACTATGAATGGAGCAAAGGCGGGGGAAAGAGACTGCAGAACAATATCTGTATATTGCTCATTATCCATAGTGCATCCCAGTTCCTCAAGTTCTTCTATAAAACCAATCATCTTCAGGACATGGTCTCCTACTGATGCGCGGGGGCCATCCGCATCTGAAACAACTTTCGAGATGCCTCGTATCGTGAAGTACGAGATTGCTCTTCATACAACTCCTTTGTATGAAGAAAGATAGATTGCACATCCATCTTCTCGTGCTGTTTCTGATGGATGTTGTCCATAGAAGCAAGCGCGAGGCACTTGGCCGTGTTGCAATCAATATCCCATGTTTTTCGGATCTCCCTATCCGAAATAGATGATTCAGGTCCTGGGACGGGTGAGGCTTTGGTAGTGAGGACATATGATACCTTATCATATGTGAGTGCAATGTTCAAGTTCCTCAACCATTCTTTATAATTGGGTCCAGTCAGTTTGTTTTTCTCTAAAAGAAGCTTAAGTCCCGTCATCGGTATCTGCTATTAGGAGAGAGAAAAGAATACCCTCAGCGAAATGCTCTTGCAAAGAATTAGATTGGTTATTATCTTATCTAATCGATGTTTCCCGCTGCTTTAATCAAATTTTCTTTCAAAACCTGAAAAGAAAACTAGCCAGGATTAATTACATTCTACAGTTTCGCTAACCGGTCAGCCAGGCTAGTGTCGGTACTTTGAGGGAGGTTCCCCGTGCTTTCGCACGGACCTAATTAAAATAAACCTCGTTTTCCCATAGGTCAAACCCCGTTGACACCTTTCTAGACACCTACTGGATTAGCTAATTGTAAAGTGCAAAACTCTCCTGGGAGTAACTCGTACTCACAGTGGGATCGAGATCCAACTATCATATAGATGGTATGCAATCTCATTGCAAATTTCAAATCTTGAAACTCCCGATATGGTTTTTACCCCTAGCTTCTTATGACCTTGGCTATGGTCAACATATCATAAGCACTAGTAAAGTTCTACCCGTCATTTTGAGATTAACTAGACCCACCCATATGACCCTTGACTATGATCAACATAATCATATGAATGTCTTAACTGATCGCATCATATGCTTTGTAGGAAGACATCACTTAGCTACCGTACACTACGCCTTGACTATAATCAACATACATAGCACGAATACTAAGTACTCTGCTTCCTAAAATAATGGAGGGTTGCGGATGGGTTTTATGAAAACCTTTAACGCTTTGAACTTGATCTCATTGTAGAATCAAAACGGTTTTAGAAAAGGAGTGGCTTAAGCTCCGCATCTTTTTAAACTTGCATTTTTCACAAAAAGGCCGAGTGTGTTTCAAATCTGATTCTACAAAATCTTTAGGTTTCTTTTTCTTTACATTAATCTTATTAATGTAGTCCCATCATTTAAGTTCCTAAGCCATCACAGAAAAGAAACGAAAATAGAACGTACACTTATACCATCCGCATTCGCCTCAGTGTCCCGTTATGCACCGTTAGGTTACTTAACTAACGGCATAGCGGGGCGGGACTAGCGCGGGTGTAAAATATAAGCAACGTTTATTATATATCATATATATAATAATAATTCATTCGTCTCAGATACAAAGTAATCTTTTTACAGAATATCAACAACAGAAGCACATATGAAAATAAAAGGATATCTAGGAGGTCCGTATTTTGTATTCAGCCAGCAATAGAAAATACGGATTCCACGGTCACAATGAATAGCCAAGCCAACACCCCTAGACCCTTACAAGAGCGGCAAGTGACCCTACCAATTCTAGAGTTTAGGAGACCCGGTCTCGACTCCTCGAGATGGCCTCCCACTGAACCCTAGAACCCGGTCACTTGTGCTCCCCACCTTGGGTCTATCCTAATACGGAAAAGTAAATAATATACAATAATGGTGACATCATTCTCAACCCGGAAGTGCCCCAAATAAAAGAAAATTACATACAATTGACTTTTACATGAATGAAAATAAAGACTCTCATCTCACATAAAACCCCCGGCTATTCGATCGCGACAATCCTGCACTTCATATCTCAGCAACATATAATATCTCATATCATCAACGTAAGCAAGTATGCGTATCCCGATTGTCGTTGATGTATAGCAACAAAACCGGAAATAAACCACATACTACACTTACGGTCACCGAAAAGAAAGTGAAAAACAACAATTGGAATTTTCACAATCTCATATATCAAGACGATGTTTAATATTTCGATCGAATCAACATACACCCACAATTTACCCCGAGAGCTCAACACTTGAGCAAAGTTACAAATCCTCAAAAACGTGCCACAGTGTCTATGGTCCAGCCGTAGAAGGGTTTAACCAAGGCCTCACCTATGACACCACGGAACTACGGCAAACCCTAAGGTTCGATCGCGGTTCCGTGGGCAGTTAAGGTTATTATATTCTTCTAGAGGGCCCATAGGATACTTGCGCGACTACTGAATATAAAGTTGACTTAGGAAAATTACAACACTTGGAAATTTCAGCAGGGTTTTGAAGTTCGTTCGAACTGCTAAACATTGTCAAGGTTACCAATACATTGTTAGAATATACGACTACGAAACACTACGAATTAGCTCTTAATCAAAATAATCATCACAAGAAAATTTAGGCTAAGCAAACAATACCTGAAACCCCAAATTGAAGACAAAAGTGCACTAGAGCAATACAGGGGGGAATGGAGCACTGGGGACCGGACAGCTCGGTTTTAGGGGCCAAGTGCTCGGCCAAAATCCGAGCACTCCCCTCCGTATGTCCCCTGTGTTCTTATAATGTCCCAAATAGTGTTCTGCGGTTGTTTAAAAAAAATTTAAATGACTTTTAAAAAAATTTACAGAGAGCAAAAACTAGGGTTTCACGTATCGTGTTTTCGGAGTCGATTTCGTTTTCGTAATAGTTCTAGCGCCGTGTTTAAAATTCTAGCTTGGCTCTGATACCATTCTTAGGTTTCCCTAGCACCTATTGTAAAGTATGGAAGCATCACACATGCCACTTTAAAAAATTATAGAGGTGCTAAGCAAACAAAGCAAGGATCTTTAACTAGAAGTCTTGGGTAACAACTAAAGTATCACAAACAATAAACATATTATCACTAAGTGAAAGAAATACAACCTTTGTAGTCCTCTTGTAATGACTCCTAGGATCGTCGAGAGTTTGAAAAAGCTTGTAAGTAAGCTCTTTTGTCCACGATGATCGACCCGAAGTCCACTTTGTCCAAGCTCCTAGCTGCACTTGATCAAAGAAGAAGATGAAGCTAAACACTCTAAACTAATTGGCTAGATTAGAGTAGAATGATGAGGTGGTTTCTTTTGTCTAATCAAAACCCTTTCTATTTTATACCCTCACTCTATGGAAAACTCAAGAGAGCTTGGAGAATGAGGAGGAAGATGAAGGCAACTCAAGAGCTCAAGATAATATCAAAGATAATGAATAATGAGAATAGAAAATAACATATATATTTTCTTATTCTCATCTCAAACCATGGTAACAAATATCTAGATATTATTGCAAGTGAGTTAAAAGCCAAAAGGAAAACTAATCCAAGGTTAAAAGTTAGGTGAAGTATGGTTTATATTGGAAGAGTGTAGAAAGATAAACATGAATTAATATTTCCTTTTCTTTTCTTTTAACTTAAATGCAAATGTGTGTGTGGGTGTGTATATATATATATATATATATATATATATATATATATATATAAATATAAGTTTCATGTGAGTCTTGTATTGCCATCAAGGGTGTATCAACAACCATGATACTTTGTATGCATGTATGTGTCCATACACATCAACATGTGCATACATGCATTCATACACCATATAAAAAGAAATAGGTTTTATAAAGAAATTAAACTAAAAGTCAAATGTTAAATCAACACTTGATTTAACAAACCGGTCATATCACATACGACCCGACCAATAGAAAAACGCCCGACTAAAATACGGTATCACATGCACGTATTTAATCGGGTCCCCGTGCATTTCTCAGATGCGCACCACATCGTTTCGCCTAGGGTAGGGAACTCCTGTGTGGGACTCTAAGAATCGTCAATATGCCGACAGTGGGTGATGATCATATCGAACACCCATAAGCCGCAAGCGGTCAGCTAAACGTAACGGCTACCCGGGTATTTAGCGATCAGAAGAAAACCGGCAAAGCTTTCAAAATTCCCGTCGAGCCATCTGGCAACACTTACCGTACAGTCTGGTCTCTTCGTCAGATATGTTGCATATCGAGTCTCGGGATGGTATCGTCGACCCCAATAACTCAATAAGTCATGCTGGTGTATGGCTCATAACAGATCGAGAAACTACTGATAACACTTATCAGTAAATCTCAGCAGCCCTGGCCAGGGACTTCCTGTTATAACCAATCGAGCATAGCATAACATCAACTCCCAATACCGGGAGAGACGAAACCCCTCCTATCGCTTATTGCCTCCATGTGCCTCGGGACTGTACCCAAAACCCACCTGTTTGCATGACACAGAAGAGCCGTGGTACGGTGGAGATCAAAGTACAGTGGGAGGACACACAAGACTCTATGACGATCTTGGGTCTACAGACTAACATGTACCAGTGTCACCTGAGAACTGCTATCCGACGATAGATATAATACCACATAGGAGTTCTCGGCGAGTCCGTTTAGTGTACCCAGTCTCCACTGAGCACCCGCATACAATCTTTGGTGTCACCACACTAGATGGATATGGGATCATCCATCGCCCATCATATGGGACAAGAATGGTATACGCTAGTCTACTCTGGAATATCATTGCCCCTTCTCGATACACCCACGACTAGGAACAGTTCAAGGATATGCTTATAAACTACACATGTCCCACTAGTATGATCTGCATCGTAGTCGGAGTACTCAAGCAAATATCCTAAGGGTTTTATCGACATGTACCAAATGAATAAAATGGATGATCAAATGAACACGTCAAGATAAAGTAAACCAGATAGCATACTATCATGTCGAGCAAGAAAGTAATCTATATACATATATAAATGTCCAAGCATCCACTATACATATAATAGCCTCTAGGGCATGCATATATCCAACAGTAACGGCTACCCGGGTATTGAGCGATATGAAGATCAAAAAGCAAGCTCGTCCATACTTTCCATGAAGCTTATCTATAACACTATCGTACAGTACGGTCTCTTCGTTTGATTTGTCGCATATTATGTCTAGGGGTGTCACGACCCGAAAGGTACGGAACGTAACTGGCACTTAAATTACGAACGTCTCAAGGCATATGTAATATAAGTAAGCCAAAGCCCAGAAATCAAAACCAAATAAGTAGTAGAGTGAAGGAAAACCAATTTATTGAAAGCGATTTTAATCAAATAAGTCACATCAAGCTTTTTAAAAGCAACATCCATTTTTCCGAAAATTTCGGCAGAGTCTCCTTTGTAAATACTGGCCCCCAAACGGGTACAAACAGGAATATATATGAATACAAGAAATAAGGCATCACCAAGCGGGAGCTAGCTCTTCGCCCCAAGGTGGACTCAAATCCCACGCAATATAAATCAACAATGTGCAAAATAAGCATAAAAAGGCACAAGTAATAAGAAACATGTCGGCTCAAGTGAGCACGACCCAAAGAAACAATATACATGCCCACAAATCTCACTGTCTCGCCTCTAAGTCAATATACATTAGTACTGGTAGATGATACAGTAGATGGAGTACACTAGATACAAAGAATATACAAGGTGGAAACAAAATAAATACATAACTCGCCTACGAGCAAAAATCCTCAAATCCACGCAAAAAGAGGAAGTGTGTCCGCCGGTATAGTACAGACGGATCGGACCTGCAAAAAGGCTGTGGCACAACGGGGGTGAGTTGCCAACTCGTGAGTAATATGTATCATCTATAAAGACTATCGTAAGCATGAACGAAAAGTGCCAAAATTCTACAATATTGATATGGTATGATGTACTAGCATGTGTGCGGCATGAATGCTATTAAACATGTGATCCAGTATGTTTGATTTGAGGAAGTCATTAATTTCATCTTAGAAAAATTCCTGTGAAATATCTGAGGAAATATCATATGAAATCAACAGAAATCTGTGTCAAGCATCGACACCCCAAATGAATAACTTAAAGTCCCAAAGTATCTGTATCCAATATCCCGGCCCCAGCCGTCCGGCTGGTCCATCTTAAAATATCAATATCTCAACATCTCACGGCCACGGTCGGTATCCTCTGGATATCCGCCATGCCAAAAATCACCGGTAGGTAGTCTGCCCTGCCTGGCTCATCGTCTACTACTCGAATTTCTTGCCCTGGGGTACCTTACCGGGCCCACCATGTACCCGAGACGGTTCATCCAACACCTCGAAACGGGTCTCGAAAACCAACAGAAAACTCATGGTGGACGACACATGTATCATATCTCGAGAAAACCGCAACTTGCAATATTTAAAATGATATCAGTTTTATTAAATCCATGCGGTTTCTCCAAAATCTCATAAATCTCAAATACTGAAATCCTCCATAAGAAAGTACCTTAAGTATGCATGTCAATGATGATGAATGCTTATGGTATCAACTGTGCGAACTGCAATATATGACATAAAGAAAATGTATGATCGAATGATGTAATGAGGTACATGCATATGACTAGCAATTCTACATGTTCATCTTGCGGAATTCAATATATTAGTATTGGTTTATACGTCATATATGGTGAAATTATTCTAAATTCTCGTTTAAACAAGTTATCTAGTGTTTGTGGCATAGCAATTACCAAGACATGTGTGTTCGCATGAATAGTGCTCGTGCATTATAAAACCCTGGTAATGGTGCAAGTGTCCTATGAGATGAAGTTGCACAATTATAAATAATGAATTAAGCAAGCCAATTATATACTATGTCGCATATCTCATTTAATGGTTTCAATGGTTTTTATACGATGAATTTAACATAAATATGGATATGCAGGTCATGCAGTGCCGTAAAATAGGTAAGTAGGAACTACATGCAACAAGCTGGTATTACTAGAAATTCTAAATTATCGGGCGCCTCGCGCCATCCAAACAATTCTCCCTGTAGATGTATACATCTACTCACCGGAAATCCCCAGCTAGTTTGATCCAATCACCGCTTTCTCTTTTCGTGCCGCGTCCGAAGTCTCCGCGACCGATCCTGGAATTTGCACAACACAAAACATAAGGTTACACATCATGAAACGACGCGTGTCACAAAATGGAAGGGTCAACGTCAACGAGTTAGGCACATTGTGCTCAAGGTGCGCGGAAAACACACGAAAAACACTACAACCTTAACTAAAATTTTCGTTTCGGACCAACCTCCAAAACTAAACCCGATTAAACCAAATTCCTCATTCACATGTCCAAAATGTCATAGGAGATGCCAAAAATATAAACAAGATATCACAAATAATTAATCACATAATTTTAGAAAAAAACTAGTAAGCGCTAACATTCTTAATTCGGTGCAAACATCGTGGATTTGCGACAAAAGACTACTATCAAGCATAATCACCCAAGTCAAACCATTAGATAGCCACTACACTAAATTTCAACACATTAGCAATACTTCAAATCCTATTTTCATAAACAAACCCTTTCTTGATTTTATAAACTCTCAATTCCAAACAAATTTCACACTAGAATAACCTAGATTAACACTAATTTGAAGCCCAATTAGCAAGTTAACCTCTTAGATTTAGGTTAGAAAAACAACTAGATAGCAAAATAGATTTAATTAACCTAGTAATGGTGTGCTAACTCCCTAGTTTAAATCAAACTACTCTCTTTAAAAACCTAGATTAGAAATTAACAATAATTTAACATTTCAAAGTTCTAATTTAGCAATATTTAAAGTACTAATTAACCATAGATTGAAATTATACCTCACAAGTCCAAACCCTAGCTTTCTCTAGCATCCCAAGATGCCATCTTTCTCCAAGATTTAAACTAATATGGGTGTGAGAAGAGGTAGAATAGGGATTATCTTTGAATTAGTAAAGAAATTGTGGATTTTTGATGTGTTTTGAGATGAATTTTGAAGCCAAAAGAGATGGCAAAATGGGGGGAAATTTGGGGCTGCTGCAGGAATAGGTTTCGGCCAGATGATGGAATGGGGGATAATGGTGTGGTGTTGTGGAAATTTTTTCCAAAGTCAAACCCTCATATATCAAAGTACAACCCACCTCCAAATTAATATATTTTAAACCATCACATATCATATTGTTCAAATGAGTTGAAGACCAAAGAGAGGGGAGTTTCCTGCTGTGGTGGGCCGGCCAAGGGAGGGTGTGGTTTTGTGAGTGATTGACAAAAAAAATTCCATGTAAAAAGACCCCCTACAAGTTACCTAATTGCAACCTTAAGCTTATTTTATTTAAATTTTAGCTTTCCTTATTTAAAACCAATTAGAACTTGAAATAAAATACTAAAAATTTAAAATACTCACTAGATTTTAGTTGTCATGGTTCTAAAGCATGTAATTTGCCCATTCAAATTGTATTTATCACTAATTTAATGTATTTTTAATAGCTTAAAATAATATTAAAAATAGTAAATTAGGGGTAAAAATTTAAACGACCAGAAATTTATAAGTAACTCATTAGCTACTAAAAACTAGCAATTACCTATCCAAATTAGGTATAATTAAGCTTATATTGAAAATTAATTATAATGACAACTTACGAAAAAATACCAAATATTTACCGATTTTCGGGAAAATACCAAAACGACTTTTCAAGGCGTTACAATCTTCCCCCTTAAAGAAATTCGGTCCCCGAATTTAAAAATCTAGCTATGCTTACCTTCAAAGAGATGGGGATATTTCTTCCTCATCTCGCCCTCTGTCTCCCAGGTAACCTCCTCGCTGCTCGGGCCACGCCAAATGACCTTGACGGTCGGTATAACCTTCGATCTCAATTTCTTAACCTGTCGATCCAGGATGACCACCGGCTGCTCTGCAAAAGAAAGGTTGCGCTCCAGCTGGATCGTCGGGTGCTGAATCACATGTGAAGGGTCGTGAAGGTACTTGCGAAGCATCGAAACATGGAAGACAGGGTGAACATCAGGAAAGCTGGGTGGAAGAGCCAAACGATACGCAACTGTGCCGACACGCTCGAGGATCTCGAAGGGACCCACAAATCTGGGACTAAGCTTTCCTTTTCGCTCAAATTGCAGTACCCACTGATCATCGATCACGAACTCGGAAACTCTGCCCTACCGAACCTGCTCTATGATCTCTGAAAGACGGTCATCATTGGGCTGTGCCTCTTGAATACGGTCAAGCAACTGCGGACGTGCACGAACATGCCCAAGCTGTCCCTCTGTCGGAGTGAACTCAAACTCAACTCGGCTGTCGCATAAAATTTGCCAATCTGCTGAAGACTGCCTCTGTACGGCGCTCAAACAAGATAAACTACCTCCGGGCCTCCTAACCAAAGCATCAGCCACTACGTTCACCTTGCCCAGATGGTAAAGGATCTCGCAATCATAGTCTTTCACCAGCTCCATCCAACGGCGTTGTCTCAGATTCAGGTCTCGCTGCTGAAATATGTACTTAAAGCTCTTGTGGTCCGTAAATATCTGGCACGACTCGCCGTATAGGAAATATCTCCAGATCTTGAGTGCAAACACCACTGCAGCCATCTCTAAATCGTGCGTAGGATAATTCTATTCATGAGTCTTCAGCTGCCGAGAAGCATACGCAATAACCCTGTCGTGCTGCATCAACACGCAACCCAGTCCCACTAGAGAAGCATCGCAATAAACTACGAATCCGCCCGATCCCGAAGGCAATGACAACACTGGTGCAGTAGTCAGACGAGTCTTCAACTGCTGGAAGCTATGCTCGCACGCCTCGGTCCAATCAAAAGGAACTCCCTTCCGGGTCAACCCGGTCAACGGTACAACGATAGGGGAGAAGTCCTGAACGAATCGTCCGTAGTAGCCAGCCAGGCCTAGGAAGTTGCGGATCTCCGTAACTGATGTCGGTCCGGGCCAATGCTGAACGGCCTTGATTTTCTTCGGGTCCACACATATGCCATCTCTCGTAATCACGTGACCCAAGAAATCAATGCTGTCAACCTAAAACGCGCACTTGGAGAATTTCGCGAACAACTAGTGCTCCCTCAAAGTCTGTAATGTGATCCGCAAGTGCTGCTCGTGCTCTTCTCGGCTCCGGGAATACACCAAAATGTCGTCAATAAACACGATGATGAACAGATCTAGATATGGCCTGAAAATGCGGTTCATCAAGTCCATAAACGCGGCTGGTGCATTTGTGAGTCCGAACGACATCACCAAAAACTCATAGTGCCCGTAACGTGTGCAAAAGGCCATCCTCGGAATATCCTCCTGCCGCACCCGCAACTGATGGTAACCCGACCTCAAATCAATCCTCGAAAAGTATCCCGCACCCTGAAGCTGGTAAAATTAATCATTGATACGTGGTAAGGGATATCTGTTCCGTACAGTAACTCTGTTCAGCTGGCGGTAATCAATGCACAAGCGCAAACTTCCGTCTTTCTTCTTAACGAACAGGACAAGAGCACCTCACGGAGACACACGAGGTCAAATAAGCCCTTTATCTAACAAATCCTACAACTGATCTTTCAGCTCTCTAAGCTCCGCCGGGGCCATCCTATAAGGTGGTATAAAAATAGGCCCCGAGCCGGGAATCAAATCAATGCAGAAAGCAATATCGCGCTCAGGCGGTAACCCAGGAAGCTCGTCAGGGAACTCAGTAACAATCAGGACCTGGTCTAAAGGAACCACTGCAGCTCGAGTATCACAAACATAATCTAAGAATCCCTGACATCCCTTCCGCCAGAGCTGACCAGCATGAAAAGACGAAATCAAGCTGGGAAGGGTGACGTTGCGGTCTCCCTGAATAACAAGGATTGGCTCTCCCGGAAAGCTAACTCTGACTGCCTTCTCACGGCAGTCCATAGATGCATAACAAGTGGCCAGCCAGTCCATGCCCAGAAGCACATCAAAGTCCAACATATCGAGGAGAATCAAATCAACCGACGAATCCTTCTCCCCGATACGAACGGAACACAAACGAAACACAAAACGAGCGATAAACGACTCGCCTACTGGAGTAATAACAACAAGCGGCTGATCTAACGACGACGACTCATAGCCCAACATCGGTGCAAAGTGTGTAGATACATACGAATGTGTGGAACCTGGGTCAAATAATACTCCCGCGTCGAAAGAACATACTGGCAAGGTACCTGTCACAACGGCATTGGATGCCTGCGCATCCTGCAGAGTCAAAGCGAACACTCGGGCCTGTCCCCCACCAATAGCTTGCTGTCTTCGGCCTCGGTCTCGGCCTCCTCGTCCTCTCTGAACAGGACCGCCGCATCCACGGCCTCTGGGGGCGTCTAACTGACGTGGAGCATCACCGGGGGCAGGAAGTAGAGCTCTCTGAGGAGGTGGTGAAGGTGGTAAAGTCACGTGTGGAACTGTTGCCGCTCCTTGTCGTCTCACCGGACAGTCTTTGATACGATGGTACAGACTCCCTCACCCAAAACATCCTGGTGACGCCTGCTGTCCCTGCGGATAAGAATCAGATAGCTGACCCCATCCAACTCCTCTGCCGGCACCATCTCTCGGAAAGAATCCGACAAGATGCCTCTGAGCTGGCATATCGGTACGAATCCTCTTCGGCCCAGAAACGACCAAAGTCCCTGAAATGCGCGCCTCTATCCGTAAGGCCATGTCCATAGCAGCTGCATAAGTGTCAAAGTGCTGGGCGCCGATGGCAAGAAATAACTGTGTGTCGAGTCCCTGCATAAACCTCTTTATCCTCTTCTCTTCAGTGTCTACCAAGTACAGAGCATATCTGGACAACTGCGTAAACTGGATATCATACTCGGACACTGTCATCCCTGGAGTCTTGCGCAAAGCCTCAAAAATAAGAGCTCGAGCATCACGAATGCTCTCTGGAAGGAAACGGGCTAGAAATACTGCCGTGAACTCGTCCCAAGTCATAGGAGGTAGACCTACAGCTCGACCTCTCTCGATGGACTCACACAACGTCTGCGCAAGGCCCTCTAGACGGAAACTCACAAGCTCCACCCATCGATCGTTAGAACATCTGAGCGAACGGCAAATCCAGGCGAATCTGTCAAGGATTGTCTGTGGATCCTCCGCTGCATCTGTGCCGGTGAAGACCGGAGGTCTCACCTTCATGAACTCCTATAGTGATACTGGAATAGCCATTGTAGTAGTAGGAGCAACTGTTTAGACAGCAGGTACTATCGTAGTCTGTGCTGTGGTAGGTACGTCCTCCTATCTCGGTGCACAACAGGCCTCTACTAAGGATCCCACCATCTGTCGTAACTCCTGCATACCTCCCATCATCTGTCGTAACTCCTCCATAGCAGACTCTAGCCTGTCCATGCGGCCTGGCGAAGGCGGATCAGTCTGTCCGTGAGGCGTATGTACGCCACCATGCTCGGTCCTCGTCTCGGACGAGCCTGCTCGGATCTCATCTCGGGCGGCAGCCCTCTGCGCTCTCATAGCCTTCGGCGGCATATTGCTGGTACAGGAAATATGATAATAAGAACAGTGCAATAGAATCATAGGATACACGGAATTGAAGAAGGAATTTTCAAGAAAGTATATCCTAAAGTCACCTAGGCGGAGTACCGTATCGCAAGTATGCCGCGGACATACACACGCTACGTTATCCTGCTTAAGTCACTTACTCCATTTACCAAGGGTCATCTTACACTCAGAAAGGTAAAACCTATCGCTCTGATACCAACATTGTCATGACCCGAATGGTACGGAACGTGACTGGCACTTAAATTACGAACGTCTCAAGGCGTACGTAATATAAATAAGCCAAAACCCAGAAATCAAAACCAAATAAGCAGTAGAGTGAAGGAAAACCAATTTATTGAAAGATATTTTAATCAAATAAGTCACATCAAGCTTTTTAAAAGCAACATCCATTTTTCCGAAAATTTCGGCAGAGTCTCCTTTGTAAATACTGGCCCCCAAACGGGTACAAACAGGAATATATATAAATACAAGAAATAAGGCATCCCCAAGCGGGAGCTAGCTCTTCGCCCCAAGGCGGACTCAAATCCCACGCAATATAAATCAACAATGTGCAAAATAAGCATTAAAAGGCACAAGTAATAAGCAACATGTCGGCTCAAGTGAGCACGACCCAAAGAAATAATATACATGCCCACAAATCTCACTGTCTCGCCTCTAAGTCAATATACATCAGTACTGGTAGATAATACAGTAGATGGAGTACACTAAATACAAAGAATATACAAGGTGGAAACAAAATAAACATATAACCCACCTACGAGCAAAAATCCTCAAATCCACGCAAAAAGAGGAAGTGCGTCCGCCAGTACAGTACTGATGGATCGGACCTGCAAAAAGGCTGTAGCACAATGGGGGTGAGTTGCCAACTCGTGAGTAATATGTATCATCTATAAAGACTATCGTAAGCATGAACGAAAAGTGCCACAATTCTACAATATTGATATGGTATGATGTACTAGCATATGTGCGGCATGAATGCTATTTAACATGTGATCCAGTATGTTTGATATAAGAAAGTCATTAATTTCATCTTAGAAAAATTCCTGTGAAATATCTGAGGAAATATCATATGAAATCAATAGAAATCTGTGTCAAGCATCGACACCCCAAATGAATAACTTAATGTCCCAAAGTATCCGTATCCAATATCCCGGCCCCAGCCGCCCGGCTGGTCCATCTCAAAATATCAATATCTCAACATCTCACGGCCACGGTCGGTATCCTCTGGATATCCGCAGCGCCAACAATCACCGGTAGGTAGTCTGCCCCTGCCAGGGTCATCGTCTACTACTCGAACTTCTTGCCCTGGGGTACCATACCGGGCCTACCATGTACCCGAAACGGTTCATCCAACTCCTCGAAACGGGTCTCGAAAACCAACAGAAAACTCATGGTGGACGGCACATGTATCATAGCTCGAGAAAACCGCAACTTGCAATATTTAAAATGATATCAGTTTTAGTAAATCCTGGCGGTTTCTCCAAAATCTCATAAATCTCAAATACTGAAATCCTCCAGAAAAAAGTACCATAAGTATGCATGTCAATGATGATGAATGCATATAGTATCAACGGTGCGAACTGCAATATATGACATAAAGACTATGTATGATCGAATGATGTAATGAGGTACATGCATATGACTAGCAATTCTACATGTTCATCTTGCGGAATTTAATATATTTGTACTGGTTTATACGTTGTATATGGTGAAATTATTCTAAATTCCGGTTTAAACAAGTTATCTAGTGTTTGTGGCATAGCAATTACCAAGGCGTGTGTGTTCGCATGAATAGTGCTCGTGCAGTATAAAACCCTGGTAATGGTGCAAGTGTCCTATGAGATGAAGTTGCACAATTATAAATAATGAATTAAGCAAGCCAATTATATACTATGTCGCATATCTCATTTAATAGTTTCAATGGTTTTTATACAATGAATTTAACATAAATATGGATATGCAGGTCATGAAGTGCCGTAAAATAGGTAATTAGGAACTACATGCAACAAGCTGGTATTACTAGAAATTCTAAATTATCGAGTGCCCCGCGCAATCCAAACGATTCTCCCCATAGATGTATACAACTACTCACCGGAAATCCCCAGCTAGCTTGATCCAATCACAACTTTCCCTTTTCGTGCCGCGTCCGAAGTATCCGCGACCGATCCAGGAATTTGCACAACACAAAACATAAGGTTACACATCATGAAACGACGCATGTCACAAAATGAAAGGGTCAACGTCAATGAGTTAGGCATATTGTCCACAAGGTGCGCGGAACACACACGAAAAACACTACAACCTTAACTAAAATTTTCGTTTCGGACCAATCGCCAAAACAAAACCCGATTAAACCAAATTCCGCATTCACACATCCTAAATGTCATAGGAGATGGCAAAAATATAAACAAGATATCACAAATAATTCATCACATAATTTTAGAAAAAAACTAGTTAGCACTAACATTCCAAATTCGGTGCAAACATCGCGGATTTGCGACAAAAGACTACTATCAAGCATAATCACCCAAGTCAAACCATTAGATAGCCACTACACTAAATTTCAACACAATAGCAATGCTTCAAATCCTATTTTCCATAAACAAACCCATTCTTGATTTTATAAACTATCAATTCCAAACAAATTTCACACTAGAAAAACCTAGATTAACACTCATTTGAAGCCCAATTAGCAAGTTAACCTCTTAGATTTAGGTTAGTAAAACAACTAGATAGAAAAATAGATTTAATTAACCTAGTAATGGTGTGCTAACACCCTAGTTTAAATCAAACTACTCTCTTTAAAATCCTTGATTAGAAATTAATAATAATTTAACATTTCAAAGTTCTAATTTAGCAATATTTAAACTACTAATTAACCATAGATTGAAATTATACCTAACAAGTCCAAACCCTAGCTTTCTCTAGCCTCCCAAGATGCCATCTTTCTCCAAGTTTTAAACTAATATGGCTGTGAGAAGAGGTAGAATAGGGATTGGCTTTGAATTAGTAAAGAAATTGTGGATTTTTGATGTGTTTTGATATGAATTTTGAAGCCAAAAGAGATGGGAAAATGGGGGAAAATTTAGGGCTGCTGCAGGAACAGGTTTTGGCCAGATGAGGGAATGGGGGAGAATGGTGTGGTGTTGTGTAAATTTTTTCCAAAGTCAAACCCTCATATATCAAAGTACAACCCACCTCCAAATTAATATATTTTAAACCATCACATATCATATTGTTCAAATGAGTTGAAGACCAAAGAGAGGGGAGTTTCCTGCTGTGGTGGGCCGGCCATGAGAGGGTGAGATTTTGTGAGTGATCGACAAAAAAAATTCCATGCAAAAAGACCCCCCACAAGTTACCTAATTGCAACCTTAAGCTTATTTTATTTAAATTTTAGTTATTTTATTTAAAACTAATTAGAACTTGAAATAAAGTACTAAAAATTTATATTACTCACTAGATTTTAGTTGTCATGGTTCTAAAGCATGTAATTAGTCCATTCAAATTGTATTTATCGCTAATTTAATGTATTTTTAACAACTTAAAATAATATTAAAAATAGTAAATTAGGGTAAAAATTTTAAACGATTAGAAATTTATAAGTAACTCATTAGCTACTAAAAACTAGCAATTACCTATCCAAATTAGGTATAATTTGGCCAATATTGAAAAATAATTATAATGACAATTTACGGAAAAATACCAAATATTTACCGATTTTCGGGAAAATACCAAAACGACTTTTCAAGGCCTTACAAGGGGTGTAAATCGTCAGACCCCAGTAACGTGATAAGTCATGCCGATTTCTGGCTTATAACAGTTCGAGAAACTACTGATAACACTTAACAGTAAATCTCGTCAGCAGCCCTGGCCAGGGACTTCCAGTTATAACCAATCGAGCATAGCACAACATCAACCCCTTATACCGAGAAAGACGAAACCCCTCCTATCGCTCATTGTCTCCATGTGACTCGGGACTATACCCAAAATCCAACTGTTTACACAACTCCTCTTGAGCGTGGTAGGGAGGAAATCAAAGCACAGTGGGAGCCACACAAGACTCTATGACGATCTCAGGTCTACATACTAACCTGTACCAGTGTCACCAGAGGACTGCTATCTAACGATAGGTATACTACCACATAGAAGTCCTCGGCGAGTCCTGTTCAGTGTACCCTGTCTCCACTGAGCACCCGTATACCATCTTTGATGCCAAACACCAATGGATGTGAGATCATCCCATCATATGGGTCAAGAAGCGTATACGCTGGTCTACTCTGGAATATCGATGCCCTGTCTCGATATTCCCTCGACTAGGAACAATTTAAAGGATGTACTTTTGAACAACCCTGGCCCCACTAGTATGATCTCCATCATAGTCCTGGTAGTAAAGTACATATCCTAAGGGCTTTATGAACATGTGAGAGCAAGACAGTATCACAATACAAGTCTACATATTAAGACAAAGAACAACCAGATAGCATAATATTATATCGAGCAAGAAAGTACTCTCTATATATATCCAAGCATCTACTATAATATACATCATATGTAAAATAATGGCCTCTAGGGCATACATATAACTAACATATACGTCGCGACAGATTTCGTTCAGGTACGGGGAGTAGCAGAGGCTCGGGACGAGGCGGTTGTTTAGCTTTTATCCCTAGGAGGGTCAGCAGTCATCGTCTGGATGTTTTCGGTGCGGTAGTTTTTATCATCGTGTTCGAGATTGTACTGAGCCACGTGAGGACGAGGTAGCCGTATCGCATGTTACCTTACTACCTTCTCCACCTCAGAGAGAGTTGCCTCTTGCGCCTGTTGTAGCTCCGCGTCAGACTTATGCTTAGAGAGGTCGTGGTCGCGGAGGGTTTGTTTAGAGTGGTCGGGATAGCAGAGGTGGAGGATAGCCAGTTGCAGGTAGAAGGCAGGCCCGAGTATTTGCCTTGACTCATCAGGACGCACAGGCGTCCAATGCAGTGGTTTCAGGTACTTTTTCAGTATGTTCTTTTGATGCACACGTGTTGTTTGATCCCGGATCTACGCACTCGTATTTTTCTACACACTTTGTGCCGAGGTTGGGCCAAGAGTATGGTTTGCTAGATCAGCCGCTTGTCGTGACCACTCCTGTTGGAGAGTCGTTTGTTGCGCGACATGTGTTTCGGTCGTGTGCTGTTCGGATAGGAGATAAAGAGTTGTCCATTGACTTGATCCTTCTTGAGATGTTTGACTTCGACGTGTAAGTCTATGTTACACACCCCGGTACTTACGAGGAAGGAATAAGTAAAAATCAAATTTTTATCACAAGGTAACATATACTATGTTTGAGGATCTTTGCTAAACCGTTGCTAACAAACAAACTAGAGGTTTTATATACTATGCTTGAAGATTATACCTCATGCTACAAGTCCTTCGGGTCTTCTCCGCTATCCTCCTCATCTCCGTAGGCTCCAGGGGTCGATCCGGATCGTAGCTTCTGTAACGGCCTTCTTGAGTCGAAGATGATCCACCCGAGAGTCTATAGTCTGAGCTCCACCTCAAGAGCGAGGTAACTAGGGCAACAAGTTTGCTAAGCTTGATGTCCTAGGTGATGTAGAGTATGATGATGGATTTGTTTACCTATTAGATCCTTAATTTTCTCAACACATGAGAGCTTAAGGGATTTCTAGTGAGGAAGATGGAGGAGAGCAAGCATGGGAGCTCTCAAGAAGAGAGAGAAGGTGAATGAGATCATGAACCATGGAAAAAAGAAAAAAACCAATATTTTATAATGATAATTGTGATGGCTAAATTTGATTTGACCATTATCATGTCACAATAAATGCTAAGCCAAAATATCTAGTGCTTAACAAAAATATCTAAGTCAACAAAAGTCAATAAGGTCAAACGGTCAAACCCAATTAGCCATGACATAATTATCACTAAAAAGATTAGTAAACATTTTCCACCACCTCATAATAGTTTTAATCAAGTCAAAGGTCAAAACCCTAATGAGGTATCTCCTTTTTGCTCCTCACATCCGTGCATACACACCCGCATCCGCATTCCGAAGAATATGAACACTAAGAGACAAAACTAGTCCATCAATATAATACTAGGATCCGGCTTAAACCAAAGCCCACTAGTATTATCCGCCCGAACATCATACGCGAACAAATGCACGTAAGTGATCGTAGCCCTGCCGTAAAAACATACGGCCTCTACACCTTTTGCCCAGTGCAGGGAAACTCTCTGTGTGGGATTCTAAAGACTCGACACTACGCTGGCAGTGGGTTTAACCACAGGCCGCAAGCGGTACTAGCTGTACGTAACGGTCCCCATGTAGATGTCGATAAGAAGGCCGATGAGCAAAACCCATCCGAACTCCTACTGAGCCTGAATGTGATAATCTCCGTACAGTCCGATCTGTTCGTCTAAGAGTATCGCAGATCGGGCCTAGGGGGCAGTAAACGTCAGACCCCTAATAGCGGTATAAGTCGTGTTGGAGTGTAGCCCAGAACACCCTGAGAAGCTACTGGAACACCTACCAGTAAATCTCGCTTGCCCTGGCCAGGGACTTTGTGTAATGGCTCTCCAGACACTGGGCAATATCAACCCCCAATACCAGGAGAGATGGATCTTGTCTAACCGCCACTGCCTCCAAGTGCTTCAGGACCGCACCCAACTACTACCTTTTTGCACGACTCCTTTGGGCCGTAGTAGGGTAGTAATCAAAGTGTTGTGGGAACACACTCGAGACGAAGTAGCAGTGTCAAGTTGACGGACTAAGCTGCACTCATGTCACCTCAGAACTGCTATCTGATGATAGGTACTGTACCAACCAGCAGTTCCCAATGAGTCTTGTCCGGTGTACTCGTAATCTAACGATCACCTGCATACTACTCCAGTACGATGTACTAATGGCTGTGGGATAGACCATCTCCCCTACTGGGATGAGAAGCGTACACACTAGTCTACTCCGGAGTATCGATGCCCCGTCTCGATAATCCTACGACTAGGGACCTGTATAAGGATGTGCTTATAGATTACCCAGCCCCCACTAGTGTGACTGCCATCACAACGCTGGTAATCAAGCAAAGATCCTAAGGGCTCTACTAATATGTGTAAGCGATATGCTAAAAGAAACACATGCACATATTGAAGTAGAAACAAACCAAGTAGCATACTACCATTTTGAGCAAGACTGTTAATACAACTGTGAATATCCCAAGCTTCCATTAAGTAATATACAAGCTAGTATGATACAGTAATGGCCTCTAGGGCATATACACTAACAATCTCCCACTTGCACTAGGGCCATGTACTGGCGTATCGAAGACCTATCATCTTGATCGGCCTCTCGAACTGTATTTGAGGAATGACCTTCGTGAGTGGATCTGCATTGTTATTCTCCGAATCTACTCTCCTCACCTCGATCTCCCAGTGATCTACGATCTCCCTGATCAGGTGGTACCGCCTCAAGATATGCCTGGAGTTCTGATGGGACCTGGGTTCCTTCGCTAAAGCTATAACGCCGTTGTTATCACAATACAGTGGTATTGGATCAACAATGG
This sequence comes from Agapanthus africanus, assembly GCA_030015575.1. NCBI lineage: Eukaryota > Viridiplantae > Streptophyta > Magnoliopsida > Asparagales > Amaryllidaceae > Agapanthus > Agapanthus africanus. The sequence goes on from JASDDO010000010.1 coordinate 139,201,654, forward strand.
GTGGAACCACGTGGAGTTCTGTGAGGAACTTCTTCATCCAGACAGCTTCTTTTGCGGCATCGCAAGCAGCTATGTACTCCGCTTCCATCGTCGAGTCAGCAACAGTGTCCAGCTTGGAGCTCTTCCAACAGACCGCCCCTCCATTGAGGGTAAAGACATAACCCGACATGGACTTGGAGTCATCCTTGTCACTCTGGAAGCCGGAGTCAGCAAAGGCCTCGATCTGGAGGTCTTTTCCGCCATACACCAAGAACATCTCCTTAGTCCTTCTCAGGTACTTGAAAATGTTCTTTACTGCTATCCAGTGCTTCTCCCCTGGGTTCAACTGATACCGGCTTACAACGCTCAATGTGTATGCTACATCTGGTCTGGTACATAACATCACATACATTATAGTGCCAACTGCAGATGCGTAGGGTATAGATGACATGCGAGCCCTTTCCAAATCAGTCTTGGGAGACATCTCTTTGGAGAAGGTGATTCCGTGACAAACCGGCAGGTTACCGCGCTTAGAATCTTCCATACTGAATATTTTCAGTATGGTGTCAATGTACCTGGACAGCGAAAGTCCCAACATCCTCTTAGATCTATCACGATAGATCTGGATCCCCAGAATGTAGGAGGCATCACCCAGGTCCTTCATGGAGAACCTATATGATAAGAATCCTTAGACTGACTGTAGCATAGGAATGTCATTTCCTATTAAGAGAATGGCATCCACGTACAAGACAAGGAATACCACAGTTCTCCCTGCAATCGTACTGTAAATGCATGGTTTCATTTGTATTTTTGATAAAGTCGAATTCTTTGACAGTATCATCAAAACAGATGTTCCAACTCCGCGATGCCTGCTTTAGTCCATAAATGGACTTAAGAAACTTGCACACTTTATCGCTGCTCCAACTCTGAATGAAACCATCCAGCTGATCCATATAGACGCACTCTTCTAAATTACCATTTAGAAATATCGTCTTTATATCCATCTGCCAGATCTCATAATCGTGGAAGGCAGCAATGGCAAGAAGGACCCGAATGGATTTGAGCATAGCCACTGGAGAAAAGGTTTCGTCATAGTCTAAACCAGGTCTTTGATGAAAACCATTTGCAACAAGTCTAGCCTTATAGGTTTCAACCTGTCCATCTACACCAATCTTCTTTCTGAAGATCCATTTGCAGCCTATGGGTTTTACCCCTTCTGGAGCAATGTCCAAAGTCCAAACTTTGTTTGTGTACATGGACTCCATTTCGGTCCGCATTGCATCCAGCCATTTTACCGAGTCCCTACTCTTAATGGCTTGCTGGAAGCTAGTAGGCTCATCATTGTCAATGATACAATCCTCTCGATCCCCGTCTATAAGAAAACTGTAGTATCTCTTGGGCGGATGAGACTGCCTGCTACTCCTGCGGAGTGGTGTTGGGATGTCCAGTTCTTCTGAAACCTTTGGTTCTACCAAGCTTTCAGTAATAGCTTGTGGTTCCGGAATTTCCTCTAGTTCTATTGCGCTCCCACTTATCTGATTTTCTAAAAATTCAGTTTCTAAGAAATGGGCATGACGAGAAACAAAGTCTTTTTGCTCCTCTGCGTAATAGAAAAAATACCCCTTGGAGTTCTTTGGGTATTCCACAAACTTACACTGTACTGAGCGTGCCTCAAGCTTGTCCGCATGCTGCTTTTTAACAAAAGTTGGACATCCCCACGTCTTAAAGTGTTTAAGACAGGGTTTCTTCCCACCCCACATCTCATATGGTGTGGTAGGCACAGACTTAGTAGGAACCTGGTTCAAAAGATATGCAGCTGATTCTAGTGCATAACCCCAAAAAAATCGCAGTAACTTAGCCTTACTCATCATGGAACAAACCATATCCAATAGGGTTCGATTCCGCTTTTCAGATACATCGTTATGTTGTGGTGTGTATGGAGGAGTAAGCTGAGAGAGAATTCCATTCTCTTTTAAGTAGCTCAGGAACTCGACACATAAGTATTCACCACCTCGATCAGATCTCAGTGTCTTGATACTTTTGCCTGTTTGCTTTTCCACTTCATTCTTGTATTCCTGGAATTTCTCAAAGGCCTCAGATTTATGCTTCATCATAAAGATATGTCCACACCTAGAGAAATCATCCGTAAAAGTAATGAAATAGGAATAGCCACCTCGCGCATGTGTAGACATTGGACCACATACATCGCTGTGTATGAGTCCTAAGAGCTCGCTCGCTCTTACTCCGTGTCCCGTGAACGGAGTCTTTGTCATCTTTCCCATGAGACAAGATTCACAAGTAGCATAAGACTGATATTCGAACGGATTCAAATATCCCTCTCTATGCATCTTTGTCAACTGTGTTTCATTGATGTGACCCAGTCTACAATACCACAAGAAAGCCTGATTTAATTCCAGAGATTTTCTTTTAAGTGTGTTCTGGATGAAAACCTGAGCTTGATTTAATACGTATATACCGTTATCTAATGTACCTAACCCAATCAGAGCTTGATTAAGGTGGATGTGGACCACATCGCTTACAAAAGTAAAATCATATACTTCCTTAGAAAGTAAGGATACAGATATGATATTACATGCTAGACTAGGTACATATAAATAGTTACGTAGAATCAATATCTGCCCACTTGTCATTCCTAGGTGATATTCCCCTACGGATTCAGCGTTCACGCTCATTTCGTTCTCAATTCTGAGAGTCATATCACCTATCCTAATAACTCTACGTTTTCTCAAAGCCTGTAATGAATTACAGATATGAGATCCTGATCCGGTATCTAGTACCCAGGAAGTAGAGTTAATTGACATACAGTTTTCTATTACAAACACACTCGAAGCAGAAGCCGAAGCCACAACATGCTTCGAATCCTGGCTACTGGCTTCCAAAGCCCTGCAATCGTTCTGCCGATATCCTTTCCCGTAACAATAGGAACGTCACTCCTTCACTACTTTTAGTCCCGAAACTTTTGCCGTTCCCTTTCGTTCAATCTTCCTGACACCGCATATCGGCTTTGTGGAGGTCTTCTTCTTCTCACCTTTTGCTTTCGCCTTGGATGCAGAAGAGGAAGGTCCCCCATTAAGCAGAGCGGGTGTCTTCCTGGTTTCTTTCAGGGTGTAAGTAGAGGGTAGAGACTGTAGAATTAAATCAGTATGTGACTCGTTCTCCAACGCGGTCTTCAGGTCCGTGAGCTCATCAATATAGCTAGTCATTGTAAGGACGTTGTCCCCTACAGATGACCCGATAGCCAACCTCGCTTGAAGCAATTCTTTCGAGGTCTTATATTTTGCGATATGAGATTGCTCTCCATATAAATCTTTGTTATGAAGGAAGATGGAAGCTAAGTCCATCTTCTCTTGCTGCCCCTGGTATATACCATCAACTGGGGCCAACACGAGGCACTTGGCATTCGCACAGTCTTTTTCCGATGTCTTACGGATATCGTTATCCGTGATGGTAGAAACTGGTCCTGAGACGGCGGGGGTTTGAGTAATGAAGAGGTGTCCCAGCTTGTCATAGGCAATGGACATCTGGACAGATCTTTGCCAGTCATTATAGTCAGATTCAGTCATTTTATTATCTCGATGTAACCTATGTCTGGTCACTGGGTCGCTGCAATTAAGAGAGAGAGAAGAAAACACTTAGCATGATGCTTTTGCAAGTTTAGATTGGTTTTTAATTTATCTAAACAGGATGGCTCCCACTGTTTCTCGAATCCTTCCTCAAACCATAAAAGAAGAATTAGTCAGGATTAATCTTACCGTACAATACTTGCTTAACCGTTCAGCCAGGCTAGTGTCGGTACTTTGAGGGTGGTTTTACGATACTTTCGCGAAGTTCCTTAATTAAATAACCTCTTTTCCCTGGAGGCGTAGCCCTGCTAACACTGTTCTAGACACCTACTTGGTTTATAGCATTGATCGTTAAGTGAAAAATTCTCCCGAGGAGTAGCGGATACTCACAGTAAGATCGGCATCCAAATATCATTGTGTGAAAATGCTGAAGGAATCCTACCAACATTATCAAACTCCAAATGGTATGCAACACTAGCAAGTTTCAATTTCCTTAGAAACTCCCGATGTGGATTTTTGTCCCATGCTCTTATGACCTTGACTAAGGCCAACAAATCATAAGTCATATATCAAGTTCTACCCGTCATTGTCCAGGTTAATTTGAACCCACCCGTATATACCCTTGACTAAGGCCAACAAAGTAATACGACTGTCCCAAACCAACACATCTATCTATGCAACATATGAATATCCAGCAGCTACCAATCACTATGCATTGACTAAGGCCAACAAAAATAGCTTGAATACTATTGAATATTCATATGAAATGACGGAAGGCTACGAATGGTTTTGACGAAACCGTGAACATAGTGAACTTGATATAATGAAAGGAACCTGATAACTTTTAAAAGGAGTGGTTTTAGCTCCTCATTTTAAAAGTTTTTGTAACACCTGAGTTTAGGGTTAGTAGTAATTAAGTGTTAATGTGGGGTTTTTGGTAAAAAGTTTACCAAAACGGGATTCTAATAATTTATCTGGGTTTATGGTTATTTTTGTGGAATTTTATCTCGACCACACACACTTGTGCACGTTAAATGGATTAAGATTAGGGTTTGCCATATATTTGAGCTTGTGGGTTAGCCATGTTTAAATTAACCATGGTGGGTTAGGTCCTTGGTTAAGTTAATTAGGTTGTTTAGAGCTTATTGGTTTAAAATGGTGGATGGTTGGCTTTGACCATGGGTAATTAGTGAGTTTAAGGTTGACTTAAGGGAGAGAGTGAGGGATGTGATGTGTCATGATGGCTTTTGGTTGGGAAAGGGAGTTTAAGGTTAAGTCCCCTCACCTCACTTCAAACTCCTACCACCTCTCTCTCACTCACACTACCATTTTGAGCCCAAAGGTTGTATCAATTCAGCCGCAAAACAGCCATGTTGCTGCTACAGCAGCTGTTCATCCATCATCAACCATTCTCAGCTCCCTTTCAGCATAAATTCTTCACAAAACAACACTTTAACTGCTGCACAAAATAGCCCTTCAGCACCAACCATCATTACAAGCAGCCCCAACCTCAAATCTCTCACTCACTCACTCACATCAGCCTAGCCACCAAATACAACACAACATCAGCCCCATTTATCATCATTTCAGCCACAATTCAGCACCAAAACACCACAAAACAGCCCAGCTTCAGCTCTATTTCCAGCACCAGCAACATTAGCTGAGGCAGCAACATTATCAGCCCCAACACCACACAACATCAGCCCCATTTATCATCATTTCAGCCACAATTCAGCACCAAAACACCACAAAACAGCCCAGCTTCAGCTCTATTTCCAGCACCAGCAACATCAGCTGAGGCAGCAACAATATCAGCCCCAACACCACACAACATCAGCCCCATTTATCATCATTTCAGCCACAATTCAGCACCAAAACACCACAAAACAGCCCAGCTTTAGCTCAATTTCCAGCACCAGCAACATCAGCTGAGGCAGCAACATTATCAGCCCCAACACCACACAACATCGGCCCCATTTATCATCATTTCAGCCACAATTCAGCACCAGAACACAACAAAACAGCCCAGCTTCAGCTCTATTTCCAGCACCAGCAACATCAGCTGAGGCAGCAACATTATCAGCCCCAACACCACACAACATCAGCCCCATTTATCATCATTTCAGCCACAATCCAGCACCAAAACACCACAAAACAGCCCAGCTTCAGCTCTATTTCCAGCACCAGCAACATCAGCTGAGGCAGCAACATTATCAGCCCCAACACCACACAACATCAGCCCAACACAACTACATCAACAAAACACCACAATCCTGCATCTGCATCAACACATTTCAGCAACAACAGCAACAACTCCAGCACATTTCAGCAACAGCTGCAGCGACTCTCCTTTCTCTTCTTCTCCTTGGTTGCAAGGTTCTTAGGGGGTATAACTCCTAAACTTTTTCCATATTGTGTAGATTACGTGTTTGTTTAGCTAGTTTAGTGTTTTAATGGAGTTTTCATGCTAGAATTGTTTAGTGATGTTAGATTTACTTACTTTAGAGTGCTTGTAGTTTAATGAACCCTTTATGGTGTTAATTAGTCTGTTTTAGCCTAGTAGTGTCGTTAAATTTAGATGGATAGCCTTAAATCGCTAAAATTATGGTAATCTAGCTTATTAGTGCTTATTTCATGCTTAGTTGTGATTTTGGGTGAATTAAGGGGAATTTTGGCAAAGTGAAGGTAGTGTTAGTTAGAATAGCCCTTTTAAGTACTATTGAGGCCAGTTAACCAGAGGATTGCCCCAGATTTCGCAAAGACATCCGTTTTACCCGACTTGGCGTAATTTAGCAGTTTTAGTGACTTTTTAGCCTCTGTTGGATCTGCTGTTGACCCGAGATCTTCAGAATAAAATTGTGAAGACGGTAGCATGGTGAGACTTGTAGAAACACATACACAGAGCACGGGAACCCAACTCCCCCTCACGGCCGCCGGTTTAATCGTTCTGGCCGCAATTTGCGGCAAGAGTAGGGGGTGGGGTGTGGGGATTTTGGGTGTAGGGTCCATTTGGGTAGGTTAGTGTGTTGGTATCTGTAACTTTTTGATTTGGGTCCAGAGGTAAAATCTGGAGCTAGTTGCGTATTTCCGATGTTTTAAGTCTCGTGCGACAAGCGCGTGATACGCGTGGTTCTGTGGCGCGCTGCGCGACACAGCGTGTCAGTTTAGGTTCTGGTGGGGTTGTGCACGTCGGGTCGTGTCGTGTGCACGGGCGTTTAGTTTCACGCACGCGTATCCTTTTTATCGATATATCGCGTTTTGTAGGATTTTTCCTTATGTGGTGACTTTTGTAAATTCTAGGTTCGCCGGCGGGGACTTCAAGCGCAGCAGAGAAAGGAAAGCAAGTGGTCGGGCACACTTAGCACGGGATCACGGGTGAGTAGATTTAACATCTACGGGGGACGATAGTTTGGATGGCGCGAGTCGCCCGATAGATTTAGTAACCTAAAAATTAGTAAACATGGTATTTATTTGTGACATCAGAATAAGAACACTTGCATGATAATTGCTGCAGTTAGGATCTATATGATGTTCTATATACGCAAACTCATTTATAGGACACGTGCACCATTACCAGGGCTTAAATGCAGCACGAGCACTATTCATGTGGACACACACACCCTGGTAATTGCCATGTCACGACACTAGATAACTATAAATCTGAAACATGTTAATTGCCTAGAAATGTGATATTGCAATAAGTATTTAAAGTGAAACCATAAGAATTACCATACTCGTGCATATGTATTATCATATCATCTGCTCATGCCAATTATAAATCATACATTGCAAATTGATACCAAAAGCATTCATAATAATCGACATATGCATTTATGATATTTCTGGACTTCGGGGGAAAACCGCAAGATTTCAAACTTATAACCTTTTAAAAAATAAAAGTTGCGGTTTTCTAGTGATGTAAAGTGTCGTCTACCATGAGTTTTGCTATGGTTTTCGAGACCAGTTTCGAGGAGGTGGATGAACCGTCTCGGGTACATGGTGGGCCCGGTACGGTATCCCGGGACAAGAAGATCGTAGGAGATGGCGTTGAGCCTGGCTGGGGACGGATTACCTACCGGTGACTTCATTTGGCACGGCGGATATCCAGAGGATACCGACCGGGGCCGCTGGATTGAGATATGGATATTTGAAATGGATCAGCCGGATGGCTGAGGCCAGAGATACTTGACATGGATACATGAGATTTAGACAGTTTTGAGGTGTCGTTGCTGGACACAGATTTATTAATTTCATGGACATTATACTGATATTTTAAATAGAGTTTCAAAAACAGAATAAAGAACAATTCTTATACCTACATGATGAGATCTCGAGTTGGCTCATATAGCATTCATTTTTGACAGTATATTCATGTAGCATACATACCTGTTATCACATCCATACTTGATAGCACACTGATGATGCATACATACCTGCTAGTACATATAGCCATACTTGTTCTAGGGATGTTAGGATACTTGTGTACATGCATACGATAGCCTTAGTAGATATTATTTATTACTCACGAGCTGGCAACTCACCCCCGTTGTGCCACAGCTTTTCTGCAGGTCCATTCCGTCAGCACTGTAGCGGCGGATACTTTTGCTTCTTTTGCACTTTTTGCCTCGACTCTAGGCTTTTGCTCATAGGTGGGTTATTATCATTTTGTGCCACCTTATATATTTGTTGTATCTAGAACACTCCATCTACTGCTACTATTATTTCAATTGTACCTGTCTTATTTGGATTACTGTATATTGACCTACAGATGAGATTGTGAGACATGGGGATTTATTTTATGATATATCTGGAGTCGAGCTCACTTGAGCCGACATGTTATTTCTTATGCTTCATGCTTATTTATGCACATGTTCATTTTACATTGCGTGGGATTTGTGACCGCCTTGAGGCGAAGAGCTGGCTCCCGCTCGGGGATGCCATATTCATGTATTCATTTGTATTCTGCTTGCACCCGTTTGGGGCTGATTTTACAAATAAAAAAATTCTGCAGGAATTTTAGAAAAAGGAAAGTTTTTTTTTAAAAAAAAGGGGAATTTAACGTGGTAATGGAGTAAAATGCTTAAATAAATTGGTTTTTCCTTCACTCTAAAACTCTAATTGGGTTTGTATTCTGGTCTTCGGCTTACTTAGTTCACGGACGCCTTGAGACGCTTCGTAACCTATGTGCCGGTCACGTTCCGTACCTTGCGGGTCGTGACAAAGTTGGTATCAGAGCAAGGTTTCACCTTTCCGAGTATAGGATGACCCTTAGTAGATGGAGTAAGTGACTTAAGCAGGGTAGCGTAGCGTACGTATGTCCGCGGCATACTTGCGATGCGGTACTCCACCTAGGTGACTTTAGGACATACTTGCTTGAAATTCCTTCTTCGATTCCATGTATCCTGTGATTTTCTTGCATCGATCTTATTGTCCTGTTTCCTGTACCAGTCACTATGCCACAGAGGGCTACCAGAGCGCAGAGGGCTGCCACCCGAGATGAGATTCGAGCTGGCTCATCCGAGACTAGTACTGAGCAGGGTGGTATGCCTACGCCGCAGGGACAGACCGATCCACCTTCCCCATGCCGTATGGATAGACTTGAGGCTGGTATGGAGGAGTTGCGACAGATGATGGGGAGTATGCAGGAGCTCCGTCAGATGGTAGGATCCCTAGTTGCAGCCAGTCGTACACCGAGGCCGGAGGACGCACCTACTACATCCCAGACTACTATGATACCTGCTCCTACTACTACCGCCGTGACCATCCCGGTTTCTCTACAGGAGTTCATGAGGCTGAGACCTCCAGTTTTCACGGGTACCGATGCAGCAGAGGACCCGCAGACGTTCCTTGATAGCTTGGCCAGGATCTGCCGATCGCTGAGATGTTCTGATGATCGCTGGGTAGAGCTTGCGAGTTTCCGACTAGAGGTTCTCGCACAGATATGGTGGGAGTCAGTTCTGAGAGGTCGAGCTGTAGGTCTACCGCCCATGACCTGGACCGAGTTCACAGCAGTTTTCCTTGCCCGTTTCCTCCCGGAGAGCGTTCGCGACGCCAGAGCTCGTAGTTTCGAGGCCTTGGTCAAGACACCTGGGATGACAGTGTCTGAGTATGATGTCCAGTTCACACAGTTGTCCCGATATGCTCCGTATCTGGCGGATAACGAAGCGAAGAGGGTGAAGAGGTTCATACAGGGACTGGATGCCCAGCTATACCTTGCCATTGGCGCCCATCACTTCGATACCTATTCAGCAGCTATGGATACGGTGTTGCGGATGGAGACATGTATTTCAGCGACGTCGGCCATTCCCGAGCCGAAGAGGATTCGTACCGGCACACCAGATCAGAGACAGCATGCCAGATTCATTCCGAGAGATAGGGCCGATAGAGGGTTCGGACGAGGTTGGCTGTACCGATCGTATACGCAGGGACAGTAGTCGTCGCCAGGGTGCTTTAGGTGCGGGAGTCTGCACCATCGTATTAGAGATTGTCCAGTGAGACGACAGGGAGCGGCGACAGTTCCGCATGTGACTCTACCTCCATCACCGCCCCCTCCTCAGAGAGCTCTACTACCTGCCACAGGCGATGCTTTACGCCAGTTAGGTGCACCCAGAGGTCGTGGACGCGGCTCACCGATCCAGAGAGGACGAGGAGGCAGAGGCCGAGGCCGAGGTCAGCCCGCTATTGGAGGAGGTCAGGCTCGAGTATTTGCATTAACACCACAGGATGCACAGGCATCCAATGCCATCGTGACAGGTACCCTATCAGTATGCTCTGTAGACGCACACGTGTTGTTTGATCCCAGATCCCCACACTCTTACGTTTCTACACACTTCGTGCCGAGTTTGGGTAGAGAGTCCGGTTTGCTTGATCAGCCGCTTGTTGTGACCACTCCTGTGGGAGAGTCTTTTGTTGCTAGGCACGTGTTCCGATCCTGTACCGTTCGTATCGGCGAGCGAGAGCTGCCTGTCGACTTGATCCTTCTGGAGATGTTGGACTTCGACGTTCTTTTGGGCATGGATTGGTTAGCCACGTGCTATGCATCGGTGGACTGCCGTGAGAAGACAGTTAGATTTTGTTTTCCCGGCGAGTCGGCTTTTGTTGTGCAGGGGGACCGTGGTGCCGCCACTCACATATTGATTTCTTCTCTTCGCGCTGATCAGCTATTGAGGAAAGGATGTCGGGGATTTCTAGCATGTGTATGCGATACTAGAGCTACGGATGTTCCATTGGACCAGGTTCCGATTGCATGCGAGTTCCTCGATGTTTTCCCTGATGAGCTGCCAGGACTGCCACCTGAGCGCGATGTTGAGTTCTGTATCGATTTGATTCCCGGCTCGGGGCCTATTTCTATATCGCCTTATCGGATGGCCCCGGCGGAGCTTAGAGAGTTGAAGGTTCAGCTGCAAGATTTGTTAGATAAGGGACTTATTCGACCCAGTGTTTCTCCATGGGGTGCTCCGGTCCTGTTTGTCAAGAAGAAGGATGGAAGTTTGCGCTTATGTATCGACTACCGCCAGCTGAACAAGGTGACCGTTCGGAACAGATATCCGTTGCCACGCATTGATGATTTGTTCGACCAGCTCCAGGGTGTGGGTTATTTTTCGAAGATCGACTTACGATCAGGATACCACCAGCTGCGAGTCCGACAGGAGGATATACCGAAGACAGCCTTCCGTACATGCTATGGCCACTATGAGTTTCTGGTGATGTCGTTCGGACTCACCAACGCCCCCGCAGCATTTATGGATTTGATGAACCGTACCTTCAGGACGTATCTTGACTTGTTCATCATCGTGTTCATCGACGATATTTTGGTGTACTCCCGGAGCCGAGAGGAGCACGAGCAGCACCTGCGGATTACGTTACAGACTCTGAGGGAGCACCAGCTGTTCGCAAAGTTCTCCAAGTGTGCATTCTGGCTGGACATCGTCGGATTATTGGGTCACGTGATTACGAGAGACGGCATATGTGTGGACCCGAAGAAGATTGAGGCTGTTCTGCAGTGGCCCCGACCTACATCGATTACTGAGATCCATAGTTTTCTAGGCCTGGAAGGCTACGACAGGCGTTTTGTTCAGGACTTCTCCCGTATACCTGCACCTCTGACCGGTTTGACCTGGAAGGGAGTTCCTTTCGTTTGGACGGAGGAGTGCGAGCGCAGTTTTCAGCAGCTACGGACTTGTTTGACTACGGCGCCGGTATTATCTTTGCCTTCGGTATCAGGCGGATTTGTGGTCTACTGTGACGCTTCACGAGTGGGGTTGGGATGCGTATTGATGCAGCATGACAGGGTGATCGCGTATGCTTCACGGCAATTGAAGAAACATGAACAGAACTACCCCACTCACGATTTGGAGATGGCTGCAGTGGTCTTTGCATTGAAGATATGGCGACATTACCTATATGGCGAGTCGTGCCAAATATTCACAGACCACAAGAGCTTAAAATACATATTTCAGCAGCGAGACCTGAACCTTAGACAGCGTCGTTGGATGGAGTTGGTGAAAGACTACGACTGTGAGATCTTATACCACCCGGGTAAGGCGAATGTGGTAGCGGATGCTTTGAGCAGGAGGCCCGGGGGTAGTCTATCCTATTTGCGCGCAGTGCAGAGACAGTCGTCAGCAGATTGGCAGATTTTATGCGACAGCCGAGTTGAGTTCGAGTTCACTCAGACTGGGGGACAGCTCGCGCATGTTCGTGCACGCCCATAGTTGCTTGACCGTATATATGAGGCACAACGCAGCGATGAACGTTGTTCAGAGATCATGGCACAGATGGGACATGGCAGATTTTCCGAGTTCGTGATTGATGATCAGGGGATATTACGATTTGGATCTAGACTGTGCGTACCAGATGTTGATGGATTGCGGCGCGATATTCTTGAGGAGGCACACCGATCGGTGTATAGTGTCCACCCCGGTTCCACCAAGATGTACCATGATATGAGAGAAACCTATTGGTGGGACGGAATGAAGAGGGACATCGCGGAGTTCGTATCGAGATGCCTGACTTGTCAGCAAGTCAAGGCCGAGGACCAGAGGCCCGCAGGAGAGCTACAGCCGTTACCCATTCCGGAGTGGAAATGGGAGCAGATTTCGATGGATTTCGTTGTGGGTCTACCCAGGACCAGTCGAGGGTACGACTCCATCTGGGTGATCGTAGATCGATTGACGAAAGCGGCTCACTTCCTGCCAGTGAAGACCACTTTCAGCTTCGCTCAGTATGCCCAGCTTTACATCGACGAGATCGTGCGGTTGCATGGCGTACCGACTTGTATCGTGTCAGACCGAGGCACCTAGTTTACCAGCCGACTTTGGCAGAGACTTCAGGAGGCATTGGGCACTCGTTTGAGCTTTAGCAGAGCATTTCATCCGCAGACCGACGGACAGTCAGAGCGGACCATTCAGACTCTCGAGGACATGCTCAGAGCGTGCGTTTTAGACTTCGGCGGTAGTATCGTCATTTACCTCTAGTGGAGTTCTCCTATAACAACAGCTTCCAGGATACTATTCAGATGGCACCTTTCGAGGCGTTGTATGGGAGGAGATGTAGATCGCCCGTTTGTTGGACCGAGTTGAGCGAGAGCAGTATTTTTGGGCCGCAGATTGTGCAGGAGACGACCGAAAAAGTGCAGTTGATTCGAGACCGAATGAGAGCAGCTCAGAGCAGACAGAAATGATATGCGGACAGGCACCATCGCAGATTAGAGTTCGCAGTTGGCGACCATGTTTTTCTGAGAGTCTCTCCGATGAAGGGCGTGATGCGTTATGGGCGAAAGGGGAAGCTTAGCCCTAGATTCGTAGGTCCCTTCGAGATCCTCGAGCGTGTCGGCGCTGTTGCATATCATTTGGCTCTTCCACCCAGCTTTTCAGATGTTCATCCCGTCTTCCACGTGTCGATGCTACGTCGTTATCTTCATGACCCTTCCCATACGATTCAGCATCAGACAGTTCAGCTTGAGCCGGACCTTTCGTTCACCGTGCAGCCAGTTGAGATATTGGATCGGCAAGTGAAGAAACTTCGATCAAAGGTCCTGCCGTCCGTGAAAGTTCTTTGGCGCAGCCCGAGCAGCGAGGAGATCACTTGGGAGGCCGAGGGAGAGATGCGGAAGAAATTCCCTCATCTTTTTGAAGGTACGCGTAGTTGCATATTTTAAAATTCGGGGACGAATTTTCTTAAGGGGGGAAGGCTGTAACACCTGAGTTTAGGGTTAGTAGTAATTAAGTGTTAATGTGGGGTTTTTGGTAAAAAGTTTACCAAAACGGGGTTCTAATAATTTATCTGTGTTTATGGTTATTTTTGTGGAATTTTATCTCGACCACACACACTTGTGCACGTTAAATGGATTAAGATTAGGGTTTGCCATATATTTGAGCTTATGGGTTAGCCATGTTTAAATTAACCATGGTGGGTTAGGTCCTTGGTTAAGTTAATTGGGTTGTTTAGAGCTTATTAGTTTAAAATGGTGGATGGTTGGCTTTGACCATGGGTAATTAGTGAGTTTAAGGTTGACTTAAGGGAGAGAGTGAGGGATGTGACGTGTCATGATGGCTTTTGGTTGGGAAAGGGAGTTTAAGGTTAAGTCCCCTCACCTCACTTCAAACTCCTATCACCTCTCTCTCACTCACACTACCATTTTCAGCCCAAAGGTTGTATCAATTCAGCCACAAAACAGCCATGTTGCTGCTACAGCAGCTGTTCATCCATCATCAACCATTCTTAGCTCCCTTTCAGCATAAATTCTTCACAAAACAACACTTTAACTGCTGCACAAAACAGCCCTTCAGCACCAACCATCATTATAAGCAGCCCCAACCTCAAAACTCTCACTCACTCACTCACATCAGCCTAGCCGACAAATACAACACAACATCAGCCCCATTTATCATCATTTCAACCACAATTCAGCACCAAAACACCACAAAACAGCCCAGCTTCAGCACTATTTCCAGCACCAGCAACATCAGCTGAGGCAGCAACATTATCAGCCCCAACACCACACAACATCAGCCCAATTTATCATCATTTCAGCCGCAATTCAGCACCAAAACACCACAAAACAACCCAGCTTCAGATCTATTTCCAGCACCAGCAACATCAGCTGAGGCAGCAACATTATCAGCCCCAACACCACATATCATCAGCCCCATTTATCATCATTTCAGCCACAATTCAGCACCAAAACTCCACAAAACAGCCCAGCTTCAGCTCTATTTCCAGCACCAGCAACATCAGCTGAGGCAGCAACATTATCAGCCCCAACACCACACAACATCAGCCCTATTTATCATCATTTCAGCCACAATTCAGCACCAAAACACCACAAAACAGCCCAGCTTCAGCTCTATTTCCAACACCAGCAACATCAGCTGAGGCAGCAACATTATCAGCCCCAACACCACACAACATCAACCCCATTTATAATCATTTCAGCCACAATTCAGCACCAAAACACCACAAAACAGCCCAGGTTCAGCTCTATTTCCAGCACCAGCAACATCAGCTGAGGCAGCAATATTATCAGCCCCAACACCACACAACATCAGCCCCATTTATCATCATTTCAGCCACAATTCAGCACCAAAACACCACAAAACAGCCCAGCTTCAGCTCTATTTCCAGCACCAGCAACATCAGCTGAGGCAGCAACATTATCAGCCCCAACACCACACAACATCAGCCCAACACAACTACATCAACACAACACCACAATCCTGCATCTGCATCAACACATTTCAGCAACAACAGCAAGAACTCCAGCACATTTCAGCAACAGCTGCAGCGACTCTCCTTTCTCTTCTTCTCCTTGGTTGCAAGGTTCTTAGGGGGTATAACTCCTAAACTTTTTCCATATTGTGTAGATTACGTGTTTGTTTGGCTAGTTTAGTGTTTTAATGGAGTTTTCATGCTAGAATTGTGTAGTGATGTTAGATTTAGTTAGTTTAGAGTGCTTGTAGTTTAATGAACCCTTTTGGGTGTTAATTAGTCTGTTTTAGCCTAGTAGTGTCGTTAAATTTAGATGGATAGCCTTAAATCGCTAAAATTATGGTAATCTAGCTTATTAGTGCTTATTTCATGCTTAGTTGTGATTTTGGGTGAATTAAGGGGAATTTTGGCAAAGTGAAGGTAGTGTTAGTTAGAATAGCCCTTTTAGTTATTATTGAGGCCAGTTAACCAGAGGATTGCCCCAGATTTCGCAAAGTCACCCGTTTTACCCGACTTGGCGTAATTTAGCAGTTTTAGTGACTTTTTAGCCTCTGTTGGATCTGCTGTTGACCCGAGATCTTCAGAATAAAATTGTGAAGACGGTAGCATGGTGAGACTAGTAGAAACACACACAGAGCACGGGAACCCAACTCCCCCTCACGGCCGCCGGTTTAATCGTTCTGGCAGCAATTTGCGGCCAGAGTAGGGGGTGGGGTGTGGGGATTTTAGGTGTAGGGTCCTTCTGGGTAGGTTAGTGTGTTGGTATCTGTAACTTTTTGATTTGGGTCCAGAGGCAAAATCTGGAGCTAGTTGCGTATTTCCGATGTTTTAAGTCTCGTGCGACACGCGCGTGATACGCGTGGTTCTGTGGCGCGCTGCGCGACACAGCGTGTCAGTTTTGGTTCTGGTGGGGTTGTGCATGTCGCGTCGTGTCGTGTGAACGCGCGTTTAGTTTCACGCACGCGTATCCTTTTTATCGATATATCGCGTTTTGCAGGATTTTTCCTTATGTGGTGACTTTTGTAAATTCTAGGTTCGCCGGCGGGGACTTCAAGCGCAGCGGAGAAAGGAAAGCAAGTGGTCGGACACACTTAGCACGGGATCACGGGTGAGTAGATTTAACATCTACGGGGGACGATCGTTTGGATGGCGCGAGTCGCCCGATAGATTTAGTAACCTGAAAATTAGTAAACATGGTATTTATTTGTGACATCAGAATAAGAACACTTGCATGGTAATTGCTGCAGTTAGGATCTATATGAAGTTCCATATATGAAAACTCATTTATAGGACACATGCACCATTACCAGGGCTTAAATGCAGCAAGAGCACTATTCATGTGGACACACACACCCTAGTAATTGCCATGTCACGACACTAGATAACTATAAATCTGAAACATGTTAATTGCCTAGAAATGTGATATTCCAATAAGTATTTAAAGTGAAACCATAAGAATTACTTTACTCGTGCATATGTATCATCATATCATCTGCTCATGCCTATTACAAATCATACATTGCAAATTGATACCATAAGCATTCATAATCATCGACATATGCATTTATGATGATTTCATGAGATTTATGATATTTCTGGACTCCGGGGGAAAACCGCAAGATTTCAAACTTATAACCTTTTAAAATATAAAAGTTGCGGTTTTCTAGTGATGTAAAGTGTCGTCCACCATGAGTTTTGCTATGGTTTTCGAGACCCGTTTCGAGGAGGTGGATGAACCGTCTCGGGTACATGGTGGGCCCGGTACGGTACCCCGGGGCAAGAAGATCGCAGGAGATGGCGTTGAGCCTGGCAGGGGACGGATTACCTACCGGTGACTTCATTTGGCACGGCGGATATCCAGAGGATACCGACCGGGGCCGCTGGATTGAGATATGGATATTTGATATGGATCAGCCGGATGGCTGAGGCCAGAGATACTTGACATGGATACATGAGATTTAGACAGTTTTGAGTTGTCGTTGCTGGACACGGGTTTATTGATTTCATGGACATTATACTGATATTTTAAATAGAGTTTCAAAAACAGAATAAAGAACAATTCTTATACCTACATGATGAGATCTCGAGTTGGCTCATATAGCATTCATTTATGATAGTATATTCATGTGGTATACATACCTGTTATCACATCCATGTGACATACATACTTGATAGCACACTGATGATGCATACATACCTGCTAGTACATATAGCCATACCTGTTCTAGGGATGTTAGGATACTTGTGTACATGCATACGATAGCCTTATTAGATGTTATTTATTACTCACGAGCTGGCAACTCACCCCCGTTGTGCCACAGCTTTTCTGCAGGTCTATTCTGTCAGCACTGTAGCGGCGGATACTTTTGCTTCTTTTGCACTTTTTGCCTGGACTCGAGGTTTTTGCTCATAGGTGGGTTATTATCATTTTATGCCACCTTATATATTTGTTGTATCTTGAACACTCCATCTACTGCTACTATTATTTCAGTTGTACCTGTCTTATTTGGATTACTGTATATTGACCTAGAGATGAGATTGTGAGACTTGGGGATTTATTTTATGATATATCTGGAGTCGAGCAAACTTAAGCCCACATGTTATTTCTTATGCTTCATGCTTATTTATGCACATTGTCATTTTACATTGCATGGGATTTGTGACCGCCTTGAGGCGAATAGCTGGCTCCCGCTCGGGGATGCCATATTCATGTATTCATTTGTATTCTGCTTGCACCCGTTTGGGGCTAATTTTACAAATAAAAAAATTCTGCAGGAATTTTGGAAAAAGGAAAGTTTTTTTTAAAAAAAGGGGGGGAATTTAATGTGGTAATGGAGTAAAATGCTTAAATAAATTGGTTTTTTCTTCACTCTAAAACTTTAATTGGGTTTGTATTCTGGGCTTCGGCTTACTTAGTTCACGGACGTCTTGAGACGTTTCGTAACCTAAGTGTCGGTCGCGTTCCGTACCTTGCCGGTCGTGACAGTTTTGCTGTTTTGAAAAAACCGAGTGGTTTTGAAATTGTTCCAACGATTCAGCTTTGGTTTGTTTTCTTTGCATTAATATAATGTGTCCCATCAATTAGACTACCATTGCAGAAAACAACGAAAATTCAATGTATGCTTATGTCATCAGCATTCGCCACGGGGCCCCGTCATCACCCGTTAGGTTACTTAACTAACGACAGAGCGGGGGCTGGACTAGCGCGGATGTAAAACATAAGCAACGTCTACTAAATGTAATATATAGATATATACATTCGTCAGATGCAATGATAGTCATTCCAGATCACAGATGAACACATTGGATATACTAGGAATCCGCACTTCGTTCGAGCCTGCAACGAAAGACGGATTACACGATCGTGATGAATAGCCAAATCCCACCCTAGATCCCTACGGGTGCGAAAAACTACCCGCCAAATACCCGAAGTGAAGCAGCCTCCCTCAACAAAGTGAGTAGACCACTCGGCATTTCAAAATACCCGGTAGTTTGTGCACCCCACCTTAGGTCTATCCGAGGAGCAGAAAACAGTAAAAGAAATAATATACAATGGTGGCTACAACCTCAACTCGGATGTGCGACCATAAAATAATATTACATCAATTTACAATTTACATCGAATGAAAAATGAAAAACCCTCATCTCACATCCCCGGCTATTCATCCACGACGATCGAACAAGTTCATATACACAGTCCAATATCACAGAACACAGATTTGCACAACCGCCACTAATCGACGTATAGCGATTAGTAGACGTTCTGTACATACATCACATCACAAAAGATCCGATTAGCTAAAGTACTTATAATTTCGAACGATTACTAGATTTGAGTCTACCCCAAGCACAACACAGTACTCAAAAAATCTGGGCAGAAACAAAATATCAAAGAAATCACAAAACACCAAGATAGACATACTGCAGGAAAAACGAGTTAACTCGGCATCGACTCGGCCGCGGATCCACGGCGGAACGCTTGGTTCTGCCGTGATTCTGCGGTAGTCTGACCGATTGGCTTCCTCATTTTTCTTGGGTGCCCATAAAAAATCCTGCACATATTTTTAAGGTCCCTGGAAAAAAATTTGGACCATATTTTAAAATCGACAGAAAACGTGCAATTTTTGACGTGTTTTGCGATTTTTCCGGCGATCGAATTCCTAATACTTTGCTAACATGTTAGTAATTGTTTAGCTAGGCTCTGATACCACTGTAAGTCTATGTTACACACCCCGGTACTTACGGGGAGGCGGATTAGGTAAAAATCGAATTTTTATCACAAGGTAACATAGACTATGTTTGAGGATCTTTGCTAAACCATTGCTAACAAACAAACTAGAGGTTTTATCTACTATGCTTGAAGATTATACCCCATGCTAAAAGTCCTTCGGGTCTTCTCCGCTGTCCTCCTCGTCTCCGTAGGCTCCATGGGTCGATCCGGATCGTGGCCTCTTCAACGACCTCCTTGAGTCGAAGATGATCCACCCGAGAGTCTATAGTCCGAGCTCCACCTCAAGAGCGAGGTAACTAGGGCAACAAGTTTTCTAAGCTTGATGTCCTAGGTGATGTAGAGTATGCTGATGGATTTGTTTGTCTATTAGATCCCTAATTTTCTTAACACATGAGAGCTTAAGGGATTTCTAGTGAGGAACCATGGAAAAATTTCTCAACATATAGGATTTCTCAACACATGGGAGCTCTCAAGAAGAGAGAGAAGGTGAATGAGATCATGAACCATGGAAAAAAGAAAACCAATCTTTTATCATGATAATTGTGATGGATAAATTTGATTTGACCATTATCATGTCACAATAAATGCTAAGCCAAAATATCTAGTTCTTAACAAAAATATCTAAGTCAACAAAAGTCAACAAGGTCAAATGGTCAAACCCAATTAGCCATGACACAATTATCACTAAAAAGATTAGTAAACATTTTCCACCACCTCATAATGGTTTTAAACAAGTCAAAGGTCAAAACCCTAATGAGGTATCTCCTTCTTTGCTCCTCACATCCGTGCATACACACCCGCATCCGCATTCCGAAGAATACGAATACTAAGAGACAAAACTAGTCCATCAATATAATACTAGGATCCGGATTAAACCAAAGCCCACTAGTATTATCCGCCCGAACATCATACGCGCACAAGTGCACATAAGTGATCGTAGCCCTGCCGTAAAACCATACGGCCTCTACACCTTTTGCCCAGTGCAGGGAAACTCTCTGTGTGGGACTCTAAAGACTCGACACTACGCTGGCAGTGTGTTTAACCACAGGCCATAAGTGGTACTAGCTGTACGTAACGGTCCCCAGGTAGATGTCGATAAGAAGGCCGATAAGCAAAACCCATCCGAACTCATACTGAGCCTGAATATGACAATCTCCATACAGTCCGGTCTGTTCATCTAAGAGTATCGCATATCGGGCCTAGGTGGCGGTAAACGTCAGACCCATAATAGCGGTATAAGTCATGTCGGAGTGTAGCCCAGAACACCCTGAGAAGCTACTGGAACACCTACCCGTAAATCTCGCTTGCCCTGGCCAGGGACTTTGTGTAATGACTCTCCAGACACAGCGCGATATCAACCCCCAATACCGGGAGAGACGATTCCTGTCTAACCGCCACTGTCTCCAAGTGCTTCGGGACTGCACCCAACTACTACCTGTTTGCATGACTCGTTTGAGCCGTGGTAGGGTAGTAATCAAAGTACAGTGGGATCACACTCGAGGCGAAGTAGCAGTGTCAAGTCGACGGACTAAGATGCACTAATGTCACCTGGGAACTGCTATCTGATGATATGTATAGTACCAACCAGCAGTTCTCGACGAATCCTGCCCGGTGTACTCGTAACCTAACGAGCACCTTCATACTATCTCTAGTATGTCGTACTAATGGCTGTGGGACAGACCATCACCCCTGCTGGGATGAGAAGCGTACACACTAATCTACTCCGGAGTATCGATGCCCCGTCTCGATAATCCTACGACTAGGGACCTGTATAAGGATGTGCTTATAGATTATCCAGCCCCCACTAGTGTGACTGCCATCACAACGCTGGTAATCAAGCAAAGATCCTAAGGGCTCTACTAATATGTATAAGTGATATGCTAAAAGAAACACATGCACATATTGAAGTAAAAACAAACCAAGTAGCATACTACCATTTTGAGCAAGACTGTTAACACAACTATGAATATCCCAAGCTTCCATTAAGTAATATACAAGCTAGTATGATACAATAATGGCTTCTAGGGCATATACACTAACACGACGTTCTCCTTGGCATAGACTGGTTAGCTACTTACTACGCGTCTGTGGACTGCCGGGAGAAGACAGTCAGGTTTTGTTTTCCCGGCGAGTCAGTTCTTGTTGTGCAGGGGGACCGTGGTGCCGCCCATCACAGTTTGATTTCTGCTTTTTGCGCTAGTTGGCTTTTGAGGAGAGGATGTCAGGGATTCTTGGCTTTCATTCGTGATACCGGAGCCACAGTAGAGTCGTTGGACCAGGTTCCTATCGTGCGAGAGTTTCCCGATATTTTTCCCGATGAGTTACCTGGATTGCTGCCAGAGCGTGAGATTGAGTTTTGCATTGATTTGATCCCCGGAACGGGGCCTATTTCTATACCGCCTTATCGGATGGCCCCGGTGGCGCTTAAGGAGCTTAAAGATCAGTTGCAAGAGTTGCCTGATAGGGGACTTGTACGTCCGAGTGTTTCGCCTTGGAGAGCTCCTGTCCTGTTCGTCAAGAAGAAGGACGGCAGTTTGAGGTTGTGCATTGATTATCGTCAATTGAATCGAGTTACGGTGCGGAATAGGTATTCTTTACCTTACATTGACGATTTGTTTAATCCGCTCCAGGGTGCGGGATATTTTTCTAAGATTGATTTGAGATCAGGTTATCATCAGTTGCGCGTTCGGAATGATGACGTTCCAAAGACTGCTTTTCGTATGCGGTACGGGCATTATGAGTTTTAGGTGATGTCGTTTGGACTCACCAATGCCCCAGCAGCGTTCATGGATTTGATGAACCGGATTTTCAGGCCGTTCCTCGACCAGTTTATTATCGTGTTTATTGATGACATTCTGGTTTATTCCATGAGTCGTGAGGAGCATGAGCAGCACTTGAGGATTGCTTTGCAGACATTGAGAGAGCACCAGCTGTTTGCTAAATTCTTGAAGTGTGCCTTCTCGCTTGATAGTGTTGACTTTCTAGGTTATGTGGTTACGGGAGCCGGTATTCGTGTGGACCTGAGGAAGATCGAGGCCGTACAGCTTTGGCCCAGACCTGTATCAGTGACAGAGGTCCGCAGCTTTTTCGGCTTAGCCGGTTATTATCGACATTTCATGCAGGTCTTCTCGAGTATCGTTGCACCGCTGACCGGACTGACCAGGAAGGGGGTTCCTTTTCTTTGTACTAAGGCATGCGAGCAGAGTTTTCAGCAGTTAAAGACTCGGTTGACGACTGCACCGGTTTTATCTTTGCCTTCTGGATCGGGCGGCTTTATCGTTTACTGTGATGCTTCTCGAGTTGGGCTCGGTTGTGTATTGATGCAGCATGATAGAGTTATCGCTTATGCGTCCCGGTAGTTGAAGAAGCACGAGCAGAATTATCCCACTCATGATCTTAAGATGGCCACGATGGTATTTGTGCTTAAGATTTGGAGACACTACTTGTACGGAGAGTCGTGTCAGATTTACACGGACCACCTGTGCTTAAAGTACATCTTCCAGCAGCGGGATCTGAATTTGAGGGAGCGCCGTTGGATGGAGATTGTGAAGGATTATGATTGTGAGATCCTTTATCACCCGGGCAAGGCGAATGTGGTAGCCGATGCTTTGAGTCGTAGGCCTGGGGGTAGCTTGTCCCAGTTGAGCGCAGCTCAGATACGGTCTTATGCAGATTGGCAGATCTTGTGCGACAGCAGTGTACAGTTTGAGTTCACTTCCACTGGGGGACATCGTGCTCATGTCTGTGCCCGTCCACTTCTACTTGATCGTATTCGTGAGACACAGCCCGCCGATGCCCGTTTGTCTGAGATTCGTGAGCTTGTTCGACAGGGTAGAGATTCGGAGTTCCTGATTGATGACCAGGGTGTGCTATGTTTTGGGACTCATTTGTGTGTACCTGATACCGATGGGTTGAGATGCGAGATCCTAGAGCAGGCACATCAGTCAGCTTTTAGTGTTCACCCAGGTTCCACCAAGATGTAACGTGACTTGATAGATATCTACTGGTGGGCAGGGATGAAGGGTGATGTTTTGGATTTTGTTTCGAGGTTCCTGACTAGTCAGCAAGTCAAGGCTGAGCATCGGAGACCGGCAGGAGAGCTATAGCCTTACCCGTTCCAGAGTGGAAATGAGAGAAGATTTCCATAGACTTCATTGTGGGTCTACCCATGTCTAGTTGAGGGTATGACTCCATTTGGGTGATTGTAGACCGGTTGACGAAAGCGGCTCACATCCTTCTAGTGAAGACCACTTTCAGTTATGCTCGGTATGCTCAGTTGTACATTGATGAGATTGTGCGTTTGCACGGAGTTCCTTCATGCATTGTATCTGATAGGGGCACTCAGTTCACTAGACTTCTTTGGCAGAAGCTTCAGGAAGACTTGGGTACCCGTTTGAGCTTTAACACCGCTTTCCATCCGCAGACCGATGGTCAGTCAGAGAGGACTATACAGACTCTGGAGGATATGCTTCGTGCGTGCGTGTTTGATTTTGGTGGCAGTTAGGATCGTCACTTGCCGTTGATAGAGTTCTCCTACAATAACAGTTATCAGGAGTCGATTCAGATGGCGCCTTTTGAGGCTTTGTATGGTAGGAAATATCGATCGCCAGTCTGTTGGACCGAACTCAGCGATAGCTAGTTTTTAGGACCCCAACTAGTTCAGGAGACTACGGAGAAGATCCAGTGGATTCAGGATAGGATGAGAGCAGCCCAGTGCAGACAGAAGTCTTATGCCGACCGTCGTCGTCCTAGGCTCGAGTTTGCAGTAGGGGATTATGTGTTCCTACGGGTTTCTTCGATGAAGGGCGTGATGAGATTTGGGAAGAAAGGGAAGCTTAGTCCCAGATTTGTAGGTCATTTTGAGATCCTTGAGCGAGTTGGTACCGTTGCCTATCATTTGGCTCTTCCGCCCAGTTTTCCGGATGTTCACCCCGTATTCTATGTGTCGATGCTTCACAAGTACCTTCATGACCCTTCTCACATGATTCAGCACCAGACCGTTCAGCTAGAGCGTGATCTTTCATTCACCGAGCAGCCGGTAGTCATATTGGATCGAGAGGTGAAGAAACTTCGGTCAAAGGTTTACCATCTGTGAATGTTTTTTGGCATAGCCCAAATGATGAAGAGGTCACTTGGGAGGCCGAGAGCGAGATGCGGAAGAAATTCCCTCATCTCTTTGAAGGTACACATAGTAAGATTTTTTTTTAAATTCGGGGACGAATTTTTTTAAGGGGGGAGATTGTAACACCTTAGAATGCGATTAGTGTTAATTAAGAGATAATACGGGTTTTTCTTAAAAAGTTTACCAAAATAGTTTTCAAATATTTTATAAAAAATAATGAATATTTTATTAATAATTATTTCGGGCTTGCACACACTTGTGCATGTTAACTTAGGGTTAATTAGGTGTTAAACCATCCTAAAGTAGCCATGGCATATTAACCCATTCCATTAAGTATTAGGTAATTAGTTAAATAAATTAGTTTTCCAAATAAAATAATAAGGTTTGAATTTTTGTGGTTGATTTAAGAGAGAGGAAGAGAGAGAGAGAGGGCATGGAAAGCATGCCTTGCATTTAATGAGGAGAAAGGAGAGGGAGGCCTGGCTTATGCTAAACTCATCCCTCATTCCCACACCCCTCACCCTCAAACATACACCCTCATTCTTTCACTCTCACTCTCATTTGTTTTCTCTTCATCTAATTCCCTCACTCCCTCAAACTGAACCCCTCCCTTGTTCTTCATTAAACCCTAACCCAAATCCTCATAACCTAAACAAATCTTCACAAAACTCAATACACCCTTCTTTAAACTTGATCTAAAGCTAATGGTGATCACTTGGAGCATGGAAAGCTAGGGTTTTGAGCAAATTTGGTAAGGTAGTGCTCTATACTGTTAATTAGGTCCTTTTTACTGTTGTGTTGCTAATTAGTTTCTGTTTAGAACACTTAAAGTTTAATTTTTGTGCAAATGTCATATTTTGGTTAAGTTTTGGTGTCCTGTTGAATCTGCTATCAACTCAGGTTGTTGTTTTGAAAGTTGCCATTACTGAGAGGTGTATGTGAGATCTAGAACCCATCGCCAAAACCTGAGACCATCCCTCCCAAACCTGGCCGCAAATTAATTGATTCTGGCCGCAAATTGTGGCCAGACAGGTAACTTGTGGTTCGTTTCTTGGTCGTGGGGTCTCTGGGGTTGTTTTTAGGCTCGTGGAACTTCCAACTTTCACCAATTCTTTGTATAGAAAAATCTGTGACCTTTTTACTAAAATCCAAGCGTTTTGGCAACGTGCGATGTGGATTATCCGATATTTGTTTAAGTGTTTCGTACGATTTGTAGCCGTAGGGCTGGTCTAGGAAGTTGCTGCACGCGTTTAGCCCGCTAAGAGATCACTTGGGAGCTTATGGGAGTCGGTTTGTTGTTGCGTGTAATATCGAAAGGTTTCTATTGTGCACTTGTTATGTTGTTGTATGATTTTAGGATCGCAGACAGGGACTTCCGATACCGCGAAGAAGACGAAGCAGTTGGTTGGATATACCTAGCTCGAGATCACCGGTGAGTAGATTTAACATCTACGTGGAAATCGCCCGTATGGCGTTATGCGTCAGGTCTTGATAGGATATTATAGCCGCATGTTTATATTCTTATATGTTGATTGTGCATGAGCATCATTACATACCATTACTTGTTGTGCCTTGATTTAGTACCTAGTGGACACTGCACCATTACTGACGGTTCTTGTTGCACGAGCACTAAATTGTATGCTACACCCACACCGTCGGTAATTTCCATAACACACACAACCAATACACATATGTCGTACTTTATTGTTATTGATATTGACACATGGATTTTTGTTCTATTGCTCATATGAAATACATCGTGCATACATACTTACATGTATACACCCATACTTGCTATAGCTACATGTACACCTCTATATGATGTTGGATTTGATTTTGGAGAAATTTGGAGCCGCATGATGCATTTAAAACTGGATTCATTTAAAAGAGCGGTTTTCCCTTGATATGCTCATATTACGGTTTTATGTTGCATATATCATATTGCATGGATTTACGCAGTGAGATATGGATTTCATATGATTTATGGATTTGAGAACCGTGGTATTATTTCAAGAAAGTATGCATTGTTTTGAAAATCCGGTTCTCTTGATATGATATTTCTGTGCATCCACCATGCGTTTTCTCAGTTCTTAGATGTGTGATAGAAACCCGATTCGAGGAGCTGGATGATCCGTATGCGGGTTCATGGTGGACCCAGTATGGTACCTCGGGGCAAGAAAGGGATGTCACACAGTAGACGATGAGCCTGGCAAAGAGACTACTACCTACCAGTGATTGGTTAGACCTGGCAGTTATCCGGAGGATTCCGACCGGAGTCGAGAGATGGATATGGGCCGATTCGTACTGCCGGAGCCCGAGGGCCGATCCGGACAAACGGTGCCCGTGGGCCGATCCGGACTGACGGAGCCCGATATATGTGGATTTGCGTGTCGATGCTGGAAACGAGTATTTCATGATGTTTTCGAGTGCCGATATTGGGCACTCAGGTTCCATGAGATTTATAGGATATGAGTGCCGGTCAGAGTGACGGCCCTGAGGTATTTGAATTTGGGGTGCATTTGATGGGCACTGGGTCTTTCCACGATGATGATTCATGATGATGATATGTTTTATCCCACACTCAGCATTTATTGATATGCATTGCATCATGTATTTATAGTACCTGATACAGCATCTTTCATAATTGTTGCATACCCAGATTACCATATTGATACTATAAGATTGCATGTGATAGGGTATCGCAGTACGTGGATACCTGCGATTATCTGTATGATGTTACTTACTATTAACGTGTTGGAAACTCACCCCCGTTGTGCCACAGTGTTTTGTAGGTTGACCCTCAGAGTAGTCGCGACAGGGCTATCTTACCATATCTTTTGCAGCGAATACCGCTACAGTTGGCTGTGAGCCGTTTTGCTATAGGTGGGTTTTGCGGTTATCCGTTTATATTCATTGTACATCTTATTGTATCTAGTACTCTCCATATACCACTTTATGTATTGACTTAGAGACGAGATGTGAGGACGATATTGTATATTATTTTGTGACTTTGGGTGTCGAGCTCGTGTGAGCCGGCTTTTATTATGCAGTTTGATCTTTTATGTTGTTTTTCACTTATACTGTCCATTTCTTCGCTACGACGTCGTATATATGCTTGTGGTGGTTGTTTCCGCCTTTGGGCGTGATTTGCTCCCGTTTGGGGATGCTTTATTTATATCATATGTTGCTTTATTCATATCTTATGTTTGTACCCGTTTCGGGGCTAGTTTTTACAAAGGAGGTGCTGCCGAAATTTTTAAGAACAATAAATTTAAACTTTAAAGATTTTTACTTGAGATTTCCAAATGTTTTTAACAATGTTTTATCACTTACTACTTTTGATGGTTTAGATTTCTGCGTTTTCGGCTTACTTAAATTGTGTTACACCTGTAGACATTACGTGGTTTAAGTGCCGGTCACGTGCCAAATTTTGGGCCGTGACAATCACCTACAGGTACACCACCATGCCAGGAGTCGTCCATTCTAAAACACCTTTATGATACTGTCTAAGTACCAATATTGGAAAACTATCCAAATCTAGATCTAAAACCATAGATCTAGTAACCAGAATGCCTGATATAATATCCATATCCTTTTTGGAGAAACCACTGTGTGACAACCAAAGTATAACCGATCGTAGTATAGGAATTTCACTTCCAACAAAGTGTATGTCATCCAAATACCAAGACATCACACCCTACTACCTTCTTACCAGATCCATCTCCTATTCTGATGAAATCAAATCCTATGAATGTCACATCAAAAATAGATGATCTATCTCCGCTACACTTTCTTTAGTCTATAAATAGACATAAGCTACTTTTCCACTATGCTTCCGCTGCTCCCACTGACTACAACAACCCTCTGGCATAGCCATATACACGTGTACTTCTAAAGCTAGTTTAGAACGACGCTATAGTCATCCTCCTTCCGGGTCTTATAGTCTAGAACAGCAGTAATGGCAAGTCTGGATAAACAAGAACCTCCCTGTCACCGTCTTTGAGAATACCGAAGTACCTCTCGGGCGCCTGAGATTACCCACCATATCTGCGGAGTGGCTAATGGAATGTCAAACCCGATTGAATCTTTAAGTTCTATTAAATTTTCAGTAATCATTTGTAGTTTTGGAATCACTTCCAGTTCTACCATACTCCCACTACTGTTTTCTGAAAAAATCCATTTTGCTAAAACTGTGGTGAGTCAAGAACAATATCACTATTGATCTTACAGATGGTAGAAAGTTATCCCTCGTCATAGCCCGGGAAAACCCACAAACTGCCATTACTGAAACATGCCTTGAGTATGTCCAGAGTCTGGTTTTAAGCATAAGCCGGACAACTCCATATACCTTAACATCATTAAGATATGAACCATTCTATAGAAACAGAGGCACTAATTTAATTGGAACCAGATTCAAATCATGCAGCTGTCTCCAGTGCATGTCAACTAAATGGAGAGAGGCCGATCAGTATTACTCAACTAGGAGTGCATCCAAATATAAGTAACCTGAAAAAGAAGCAAGTTCTTAAAACCATTATTATCAACTGAATACCAGACACAAGTATCTACATCTTCGATCACCTTGAAGAATCCCGATACTTGCAACATATGGTTCTCTACTTTATTCTTGTACCTATAACTTCTCAAAACTTGGACCTTGTATTTCTATGAAATACTTGTCTAAAAAGTAAAGAAGTCACAAGTAAACAGAATATAGTACGAGTACCAACCCCTTTGTCCTAATGGACACTAGATAACATACAATACTTTGTATAAGTCCCTTGAGTTCAATAACTCAAACCATGTGCGCCGTAGGTTGAAAACTATACTATGGTTAAGAAGAATTACACCGCTGTTGAATGCTCCTTACCCAATCACCAACTGATATAGGTAATTGTCATAGACATAATTTCAAAATGTTATATCTCACTTTATAAAATAAACGTACAGATATATCAGTTTGAAATTAGTGCATAACAACGGATATTCAAAACCAAATATTTTCCATCAGGCAAAAACCCAGGTGATTTCCTCAAATATCACCAATTACAACGAATTCCTATATAATGAGGATATAATCACCTAATTCCCAATATCATACTCCCACTCACCATCTGTAATACCATACAGATGTGAGAATCAAGTCTGGTAAATACATACCCACTGTAGGGTTACTAGGCACACTCACAAGGTTCTACAAGGCATCAACCATGACGAATTCAAATTTTACATTTGCCGAACAACCCAAGCAAGATCGTAAACTAGAGATTAGGCGAAAACAATAAGCAAGTAAACAACTTTACTTCTAAGAGTTTGGGATTACAACCTTTGTAGTCCGGTCCTTCACTTCAAAAGCTCCGTGTTGAGATCCCTTCGCTGCGATTATCGAGTACCAGGACTCTAGAGAGGCTCCATGAAGAGAAAGATGCAAGCTTGCTTCCAATCTTCAACAACAAAGATGATCTAACTTGAAGAAACTCAAGCCCAAGTTTTTGCTTCACTAATCAAGTATTAGCAAAGCAAACACCCTAATCTAAGTGGCTAGAATAGATGAGGATGATGAAGTAGGAATTTAGCTCTCATTTGCTTTCTTTATCTTACTCAAAATCATCACATTTGAAAAAGCTAGAAAGCTTTTCAAGAGGAAGAAGAAGAACTATTTGCTTTGTGATGAATAATGAATTAATTGTTATGGTTACAAATCAACCATAGGTTAAGTATGATATAGTTAACCCTTGTAAAGAATTAACTAGAGGTTAAGGTTTGGGTTGGGTTAACTAGCGACTCCACAAAAATCCAAAAAGAAAAGAAAAGGTCAAAGCTTCATGAAACTTCATGAAAGCTTCATCCAAGCTTAACCCTAATCCAAACCCTAATCTCAATTAAACTCCACAATACATGTTGCATTTATAACCATAACATGTTACAATATTATATATCACATATACAATATTTATTGTAACAAAATAAAATAATACAATTAACATACATCGCATATATATCAATGTATTACCCGAGTGAGAAAAAGAATTTTTAAGTGAGCTTATATTAGTTAATGTAATTTAATATATCAAATATATAATTATACACTAAATTATCGAATCAACACTTGATCCGATAATCTGGCTATTTCATAAATAACCGACTAATATAATCTGTATCAGTTCATCGAATCAACACTTGATCCGATAACCCGGCTATATCACATATACACGGCCGATATCACATATCGCGAGAATCTAATACGGTATCACATACACGTATTGTTCTCGGTCCCGCACATATCACATATGTGCTCCTACTCCGTTTTGCCTGAGCCAGGAAACCTCTGTGTAGGACTCTAAAGAATCGTCAATACGCCGGAAGTAGGTGATGATTATATCATACACCCACAAGCTGCAAGCGGTCAGCTAAACATAACAGCCACCCAGGTATTGAGCGATCATAAGATCAACAAGCAAGCCTGTACATTCTCCTGTGAATCCAATCAGTAACACTCCCTTACAGTCCGGTCTCTTCGTCTGATATGTCGCATATCTCGCCTAAGGGTGGTAAACGTCAGACCCCAGTAGCTTGATAAGTCGTGTCGATATGAGGTCCATAACAGTTTGAGAAACTATTGATAACACTTACCAGTGAATCTCAGAAACCCTGGCCAGAGATTTCCAGTTATGGCCAATCGAACACAGCGCAACATCAACTCCCTA
Source organism: Agapanthus africanus (assembly GCA_030015575.1). Taxonomy (NCBI): domain Eukaryota; kingdom Viridiplantae; phylum Streptophyta; class Magnoliopsida; order Asparagales; family Amaryllidaceae; genus Agapanthus; species Agapanthus africanus. Next base: position 139,232,986 of record JASDDO010000010.1, read on the forward strand.
TACCGGGAGAGACGAATCCCCTCCTATCGCTCATTGCCTCCATGCGATTCGGGACTGTACCCAAAAGCCACCTTTTTGCACGCCCTCTCGGACGTGGTATGATGGAAATCAAAGCACAGTGGGAATCACACAAGACTCTATGACGATCTCGGGTCTACAGACTAACCTGTACTAGTGTCACCAGAGAACTGCCATCTGACGTGAGGTATAATACCATCTGGGAGTTCTCGGCGAGTCCGTCCAGTGTACCCAGTCTCCACCGAGCACCCGTATACCTTCTCTGATGTCAAACACCAATGGATATAGGATCATCCATCGCCCATCATATGGGTCAAGAAGCGCATACGCTAGTCTACTCTGGTATATCGATGCCCTGTCTCGATACACCTACGACTAGGAATATTTGAAGGCTGTGCTTAGCGACTACTCTGTCCCCACTAGTATGATCTGCATCATAGTCCTGGTAGTCAAGTACTCATCCTAAGGACTTTATCAACATGTAACATAGAGACAATGAGAGTACATGTTAAGATAAAGTGCAACCAGATAGCATACTATCATGTCGAGCAAGAAAGTCCTACCTATATATGTCCAAGCATCCACTACAATATACATCGTATGTACAGTAATGGCCTCTAGGGCATACATATAACTAACAAACTCCCACTTGCACTAAGGCCATCAGTTGTGGTATCGCATACACAACAATCAGTTTTGGTTGAAGTATCTCATACTCAACCATCCCATAAAAGTCTCTACTGGGAAATAGGCCTTTGTGAGTGGATCCGCGCTGTTGTCCTCTGTGTCTACTCTCCTAACCTCGATCTCCCTGGAGATCAACCATCTCCATGATCAGGCGATACTGCATAAGAATATGTCTGGATCTCAGATGGGACGTGGGTTCCTTGGCAAAAGCCAAAACTCCATTGTCACACAATGGTAGGAACGAAGTTCATCTCATGAACTATTATATATATCTAGACTGCCTCTTTGGTAGCATCCTTGGTATTGATTCATCTTGCCTTTATCGTCTAGTATGCCATGGTATCTAGCTTGGAACTCTTCCAGCATACCGTCCCTCCATTGAGGGTAAAGACAATGCCTGTGACTGACATTCAGTCGTCCTAATCATCCTGGAACCTTTCCAGTGATTCTCCCCAGGATCGATTGATACCATCTCACTACACTTAGTGAGAATCCTAAGGTCCAATTAGATCTATCTCATGGATATAAAACCTAGGATTTAGGAGGTATCACTTCGATCCTATATGGAGAATCCTTATGATAAGAGGATATTGACCGAGCGTAGCATAGGAAACTCTTTCCCTATCAAGAGTATGTCATCCATGCACAAATACGAGGATCACCACCATACTCCCTATTACCCTTTTGTATATATAAGGTTCATCTACCATTTTGATGAAGTCAAACTCTTTGACTACCACATCAAAACAGATGTTCCAACTTCGCGATGCCTGCTTTAATCTGTAAAACAACTTGCACACGTTTCCGCTGCTCCCACTATTTACGAAGCTCTCTGGCTGTGTACTTATAAACGTTCTCTTCTAAATTACTATTTAGAAAAGCAGTCATGACACCCAACCGCCAGATATCGTGGTCATGGTGTGTAGCAGTGACAAGTAGGATCTCGATGGACTTAAGCATAGCTTTGAAAGTCTCAACTTTTCCATGTACACCAAGTAATCTTCTCAAGATATACTTGCTCCGGATGGGGATTTAACCCTTCAGATAAAGCAACCAAAGTCCATACTTTGTTGGTGTATAAGGATTCCATGTCAGATCGCTTTAGGATGCATCCATTCTTACAGAGTCCCACTCCTGATGGCCTGCTCGAAACAATTTGGGTCATCATCTCATGATGTAATCCTCGCTCCCACTGTCATAGAGAAACCGAAGTATCTTTAAGGTGGGTGAGGAACCCTACTAGATCGGCGGAGATGCTGAGGTTCGTTAGAAACTATCGAATCCTTCGGGTTTACCAAATCATCAGCTGCAGTTTGTATAGCTGGAACTCCTTTCAGTTCTACAAAACTGACTTTGCCTCGAGCTTGTCCGGATTTTGCTTTTAGACATAGGCCGGAAAACCCAAATCTTAATATCCTTAAGAGATGGGCACTTCCCATACCATATCACATATGGAGTGGTAGGCACCTGATTTGATTGGAACCCTATTCAATAGGTATGCAGCTTCACAAGTGCATAATACCCAAAAGAAAATAGGCAACTCAGTAGTACTCATCATAGAGCACACTATATCACATAGGGTGTGATTGCTCATCCCCGATACACCGACGTGCTGTGGTGTATACGGAGGAGTAATGCTGAGAGAGAATCTCATTCTCATTTATAATAGTCCAGGAATCCCATGCTCAAGTATTCTCCTCCCTGATCATATCAAAGGACATAATACTTATACCCTTTTTGGTTCTCTACTTCTAAATTATATTCATTGAATTTCTCAAAAGGTTCAGACTTATGTTTCAACAGGAACACATGTACGAATCTTAAGAGATAATCAGTGAATGTAATGAAATACAAAGAACCGGTCCTGGTATGTGTAGACTGGGGACCTTACATACATCATCATGTATCAATCCCAAAAGTTCACTAACTCTTTTTCTGTTTCCAATAAACAGAGCTGAGGTCATTTTATCTTTGTGACATGACTGCAAGTTTCACAAGATGTAAATCCAAACAGATTTAAATATGCATCTCAATGTAATTTCAGCTAGTCGGGTAACATTGACATGACCTAGTCTACAATACCTCAAGAAGGATTTGTTCATTTCTGAACTATTCCTCTTATGTGTGTTCTTTACGTTTAAGAACTGTAGTTTGATTTAGAACGTCTATGCTTTTAGATAACGTGCCTGAACCGATCAACTCTTGATATATGAAATGTTCAAAACATTATCCAACAATACAAAATTATATCCTTCTTTATCTAAATAAAGAGACTGATATGATTTTGTGTACCAGGTTCGGTATCTAATAACATTCGTTCAGAATCAATGTATTTGGTAATACAGGGTGATAACTGGCAACAGACTTCGCTGCAAAACTTGCACCGTTTCTATCTTATGAAACTTATCACCCGTTCTCAGTTCTCTACCGGTCAGTAACCCATGTAACATATTACATATATGGTATCCGGATCCGGTATCTCATACCCAGGACGTAAAGGATGCTGAGAAACAGTTCTCGGTAATGAACACACCCGAAGAAGATGCATCAGCATGCACTTTCTTCGTTTGGGCGGTACGGGAATTCTGATAATGCCCTATTTCCTGCTCTGTCTTATAACAATTATAAGTTGGAGCGGGACCAACGTTCCCTAGAGCAGTATAACAAACGGGTTCGGTCAATACATCCGTATTATTATCTTGATTAAGGCGTGACATAGTCGCTACCTGGAGAGAGAGAGAAGAAAACACTCAGCGTATGCTCTTGCAAGATTAGATTGGTTATTAATATATCTAATCAGGATTTCGCCCACTGTTTTTGTCAAATCTTCCTTCAAACCCTAAAAGGAAAGACTAGCCGGGATTAATTACACGCTACAAGTTCGCCAATCTTTCAGCCAGGCCAGTGCCGGTACTTTGAGGGAGGTTCCACGTGATTTCGCACGGACCTAATTAAAATAAACCTCGTTTTCCCATGAGCATAACCCCGTTAACACCTTTCTAGACACCTACTTGATCGGCTAATTGTAATGTGTAAAACTCTCCCAGGAGTAACTCTTACTTGCAGCGGGTATCAGGATCCAACTATCACATAGGAGGTATGCAATCTCATTGCAAATTTCAACACTTGAAATTCCCGATAATTTTTTACCTGTAGCATTCTGAAAATTTAGAAATAAATAAAATTAATTAATTTAAGAATAATATGATAAATGACAAAGTTGTTAAATACAAATTAGTAAATTTTCATAAGTTTTATGTAAAACAATTTAAATTAAAAATTTTGTATGCAACATAAATAAGTTATAAGGGTTTTAGTGATAATTTTAGCTTCATTTTAATAAAATGTGTGTGATTTATAATAAACTAAGTTGTGAGGGGTTTTGAGGTAAAGTTTAGGATTTTTGTGCAAATGGAAAATTGTTAAGGGTGTAAATGAAGATGGGATGGAAAATCATTTAGTTCAGAATTTAAATTCAAATTAAAACAAAATTAAAGGATAAGGCTAGCACACTCATACTTGCATGCACAACACTCACCTCACACCTCCTACTTGCATGAAATCCTTACCTCTAGCTTGATCCCACCTCCTCCATCACCTTATCCCTTTCATTTGCCATATATAAACCATGTTCAGATCATAGTTAATTAAGAATTCAGAAATTTTCTGAAAGAAAAACAAAAATTAAAAGAGAAAAAAAAGAAAGAACAAGAGGAAGAAGAAGATGAAAGAAGCTATGTTCTAGGTTTTCTTCACCATCAAGCTAGGAGGGGCTTAGCATCTTGGAGGAGATATTCCAACAACTTTTTGTAGGTAAAATTCTTAAACATGGTAGGAGATTTAAATTCGGTAACTTAGTTTAAATTGAAATGAACAAGGTCCTATAAATTCGTATTTTTCTCCAAACTAGGCTCTGTGTAAATCTGCTTTTGTTTGGAAGATAATAAACTTAACAAAATAGTGCTAAAATGATGTATGTAACACCTAGAGCAACCCATAGAATCACGAACCAGAGGGCTCGGATTTGGGCCGGCGACCAATATGGGAATTCCGGCGAAGCCGGTTTTGTAGGTGGCTAGGTAGTTTTGGTTGGTTGGGTGTATTTGAGTGTATCATTTTGGCCATTTTGGTGTTATTTAAGTAAATTAGTTTCACTGCAGATAAAATCTGGAATCATATATCGGAAAAGATATCTAAAAACACAAAATACGACACGGTTAAAGCGTATAGTGAACTGTTTTCTGTCGCGATACAGGTTTGAGTTAAAAATCCAGTAAGGTTAAGTGGTTAATAGCTCGATATAATCGTATACGATATAACTAGTGCGTGGGGACGGGTGTTTTTCATTTCCGTCATGTCGGAGTAACCATTTCCTTATATAAGTAAATTGTGATGTTAGATTCGAATACGGGATTTTCGGAGGCAGCGAGGAAAAGGAAACGATTGGCAATTCCTGAATAGATTCGATGTTTCCGGTGAGTAGACTAAACATCTACCGGGGAATTGTGTAAAGATGGCGTGATACGCCCGTAGTTTTATTTAACTTAATGTATTATTTTGTTATGCCAAATTGACCATATGCATTCATCATTCACATATACCTGTTTAGTTGCTAGAACACTACACAAGTATCGACGAGTGATGCCATGTGCACATCTTATATGTTACACACACCTCGTCGATATTACCATGTCACTTTTACACTTAGCAAATTTATTGTTAAAATGAGTCTTATCGTATCTTATACCCCAATAATAGTGGTAAATTGCATTATTAATATCATGTTTAATATCTAAGTATTCTATGTTGATATAAGAGGTAATGGCAGTATTGAGGATTTATGGTTTTGAGTTTTGAATACTATTACATAAATCTAGTGATTTTCATGATTGATGTAACATGTACACCTGGTTATGATTTGGTTTTATTCCGAAACGAGTCGGTGGATATACGGTTACGGATTTATAGTATTATTCCGAACCGAGTCGGTGGATATACGGTTACGGATTTACAGTTTTATCCAGACTGAGTCGGTGGGGAATACAGTCGGATACATAGTGGACTTTGTTGATTTCAGGATCATTCGAGGAATGATGTCTGTGAGAAATGGAAGTTTTGTGTCGATGATGGACACATGATGAGATTTCAGTTTTGACTATGAGATTCGTAGTATAGATTCATGATTTCCACATATAATCATCCGTCATACTTGTTCACATTTCTGTTAGTATGATCGTCATATTTGCATTATTAACCATTATATGTTAGTTATATTCACTGAGTTGGCAACTCACCCCCGTTGTGCCACAGTTCCTTGCAGGGGTAGAGTGGACGGTTCGCTACGGTGCAGATCTACTTTTGCAGCTTTATCATATCTTTTGATAGGTGGGTTACAAATGTAGTAACCTTCTCTTTTGTATTTGTATTTTGTATCTAGAAAATCTCCATCACACCTATATATGACTTAGAGTGAGAGATGATATGTATATTAGTGACAGTTGAGATCGTTTAGTTCTATAAATTGTGGTTTCATTTCTTTCTATCTGGGATTAGTATTGATGCCCTATATACTGAGATTTTATTTTCCGCCGTTGATATTGTTGATCCCAACTAGGGATGCAACCAAACTTAACACCTTATACCTGTTTAATATTTTAACTTCATAACATGTGATTTTTACTTTAAAACTAAATTTTAGATATAAAGAATTCCGCAAAAAAAAAACGATTTTGATCTTAGTTTTCGGCTTACTTGAACTGTGTGCATATCTTTAGATATGATACAATCTAAGTGCCGGTCACATCCAAACTTGGGTCGTGACAAAGTTGGTATCAGAGCTTAGGAATAACCTTACGGAAATTGAGTAAGGAATTAAAATAGGTTGACGTGAGTCCGTGAGTTAGGATGACCTTTGGTTTGATGGAGTAGGTGAATTAGGATGAGTGCAGTACCGTACGTATGTTCCGTGGCATATTTACGTTATTGTATTCAGTCTAACTAACCTTAGGATGTATATCTTGGTCTATTCTTCCGTTGATTCTCCGTTATTGATTGTTCCTATTCTTACGCCTTATCAACTCTCGTTTCTTGTTCCAATTGCTATGGCTACGCGGGCTAGGTGAGCCCCAGCCAGAGATGCAGCTAGGGCGAGTCCGCCTGTGACGACGACTAGTACACCGGACGTTCGGGCGGTGCATGAGCATGTTGATCCTCCTCCTCCAGATTGCATGACTAGGATTGAGGAGGGCATGTTGGGATTGCAGCGAGTGGTAGGATAGTTAGCTGAGGCCACTCGAGTACTGAGACAGGATCCGGCACCGACCGTAGAAGAGTCCGAGGTATAGCCTACGCAGACGGTGGCACTGGTAGATACGAAGGTGATGGAGGTATCACTTGCAGAGTTTATGAGATTGAGACCTCCAGTATTTACGGGGACCGATGTAGCGGAAGATCCTCGGTCCTTTCTTGATAGGATGGCGAGGATTGGCAGATCATTGCGATGTTCTGATGCGAAGTCAGTTGAGCTGACTAGCTTTCGTTTGGAGGGACTTGCACAGGAGTGGTGTGAGTCAATGGAGAGAGGGCGAGCCTCGAGCCTTCCTCCGATGTCGTGGACCGAGTTTTCCACGGTTTTTCTTGCCAGATTTCTTCCCTAAAGTGTGAGGGACGCTAGAGCTAGCAGTTTTGAAGAATTGCGGAAATCGGCAAGTATGTCGGTGGAAGATTATGATTTACGATTCACCCAGTTGTTGCGCTATGCTCCATATTTAGTACCTACGGAGGAGCTTCGAGTGAAGAGGTTCCTAAGGAGTATGGATACGCAGTTATATCTGGCGATAGGCTCCCAGCATTTTGATACGTATGCGCAGGCCATAGATGCAGCAATACGAGTAGAGGAGCGGTTGAGAGAGGCAGTAGTTGTTCCGGAGCCAAAAAGGAGTAGGCTGACCGGGCCACTGGCTAGACAATTTGGTGAAGGTAGAGGAAGATATACTCCAGGCCGCAGTTTCGGACGAGGTTGGACCTAGGGGCAGATGTTCAGTTCATACCCCGATGATCAGGGGACCCCACTTACATGTTATAATTGCGGGCGTCCAGGGCATACGGCTAGAGGGTGTACATGTTATAGTGGGACTGTTACTCCACAGGCTGCTTTACCCATACCACCTTCTACGCCGAAGCCTTTACTTCCTCCCCCAGTTGGCGCTACACGCCAGGCAGTTTCACCACGAGGTCGAGGCTTTGCAGGACGTTCTCAGAGAGGTCGAGGAGATAGAGGTAGAGGACGACAGCATGCGGACAGGGGCCAGACACGGGTATTTGCACTGACTCCACAGGATGCACAGGCATCAAATGCAGTCATGACAGGTACTCTTACAGTATGCTCATTAGAGGCACATGTTTTATTTGATCCCGGTTCTACACATTCTTTTGTATCATCACGATTTGCATTTTCTTTGGGGAATGAGTCGTCGTTGTTAGAGTTACCATTAGTGGTGATTACCCCGGTGGGAGTGTAACATTTAAAAAAAATAAAATATTATTTTTGGGAAATTTCATAATTTAATATTAATTTTTAATGAATATTTTAATAGTCGGTTTAATTAAATACCGATAAATGGGGAAAATTCCGGAGAAATTTTTTTGGAAACTCTAAAATAGGTTATTTTGTGGAAATATGCCATTTTACAGTTTTCATGATGGATTATATGCGACTTTAGTGTTAATCGCGATTAAAAATCGCTAATTGGATTTTTGGCTTTTTATGCAAAATGTGCGCATAACATTTTCCACACTTGTCTCATGTTATGGACTTATGGTGGCCTAGGGTTGGACCATGTTAGATGACCATGGTGGTCTAACCATTTGATTAGGTTAATTAGGGTTTTGGTCTTGGTTAAGGGTGATTAGGGTTAGGGTTGACATTTGGTAAGAGAGAGAGTGGATTGGATGGTTGTCATGCAACAATTTTAAAAGAGAGTGAGAGTGGTGGCTAGGAAGTGTCACACTCCATTTCTTTTCACAACTTTTACATAACTATTACATCTCTCCCTCTCACTCAAACACCACACCACCATCAATCCTACACCTTACACACAACACCCCAACACATCAGCCACCATTAGCATATTTCAACCCAAACTACATCAGCAGCCCAACCCCATCCTAAACATCAACCCCAATATCATAACATCAGAACCCACACCAACACTTCAACCACCCAATTGACATCAGCCCCTGATACACAACATCAGCCCCAATTCCCTCACATCAGCAGCTATATCAGCCACCTTCAACAGCAACAAAAAGCAACCGCCACATCAACTGCTGCAACAACAGCTGATGTAACACATCAGCCCCCAAATTGTGCATAACCAGCTGCAACCCCATCATAAAAATACATACCAGCCTTTAACACCATAGCTTAACACCACAAACCAATACCCCAACCTGAAACAACAACAGCAATAGCTGCACACAGCCAAAAAGAAAAGCAAAGGAAATTTGCAAGCAGCAGCAGCTGAAACCAACAGCAACAGCAACCCAACACCATAAACACACCAACACAACTACATCCACAACAGCCGAGCACTGCATCAGCACACAGAAACAGCGGTAGCAGCAGCCTGATGCAGCGACAGCAACAAGGAAAAACAGCCCAAGGAGCTGCTCAGCATGCAGCACTACCCTTCCTCCTTCCTTCATCTTCTCTTCTCCTACATCATAGGATTTCCCTGAGGTATAACCTTGCAACCCGACTCCCCTCTTGCTTGGTTATAGTTGTTAACTGAAATTTAGTGTTTATATCGTGATTAGTGCTAGTTTAGGCAAATTTGAGTGAGACTTGACCAAGTATTGGTTTTGATGGTTGGTATAACCTTATTAGGTGAATTTGAGACTAGTTTAACCAAGATTACCCCAGATATCCAGTAAGTTACCTGAAGGTTTCGACTTGGCGTATTTTAGCGATTTTTTGACCTTTATGGAATCTGCAACAACCCGGGATACCCAAAAATAATATTGACTTGGCAGTGAAATGTGCAGGCAGATTGAACCCAACACCTAAAGACCTAGCCCCCAACTCCCATTTCTGGCCGTAGTTTTATTCCTTCTAGGGTGGCCAGAGCAGTAGGGAACCCCCTAGTTTTGCGTGCACGACTCTTTTACCTGTAAACTTGACCTTGGGTATGTCCAGTTTTGACTGTTTCCAGTTAGGGTAGAATCTGGTTTGATTTTCATGAGCTGACGTATGATTTACGACTCGTTTTCGTATGGTTTTTGGTAATCAATGATTCATTTCCGTCGGGTGGCGTTTGAATGCCAACGACCAGTGAGCATTGGCTGTGTTTGCACGGGAGGCCACAGGTTTTTACCTATTGGCGTAGCGTGTACCATTTTGGTTTCCGACATGGTTTTCATGTATTTTAGCGTGTGATATCCTTGTAGGTACCCCACGTGGCTTTGAGGCGTTGGAGATGTAAATGGTGACATCGGCACCAGCACATATAACAAGGTGAGTAGATTTATATCTACGGGGAGAAGTCCGGTGGATGGCGTATAGCACCCCCGCAGTTTGTGGTGATGTATACGGATGCGTATACACACCAACAATCATTACATGTTAATTATGATTTATGATGATGTTAGGATGGATATTGGGGTGATGGATTGGTGAAAGGTTACGAAACCCTAGGTAGTGGGTGCACTACACATACATATACACACATACATACTTGCATACATCCTTATTTCATATGCGGTTATGGGATCCTATATAGTTATGTGTTCACGTGGGTATGGGACTATGTGTTCACATACGGATTTGAGGATGATACTTGGGATTGAGTTGAGTCGATGATTTTTGATCCGAGATTTTGATGTCGGTGATATGGTAAAATTCATACTTGAGATATGTTTGATGCTTTACCGGATTTTGGGATGATAGTGCCATAGGAATGGTGATATATATAGAATGATAGACATGTGATTATGATACGAGATATGATATGATATGATATGACAAGATATTTATGATAGGCCGCATTGGGCAATGTATACTCCTTTGTGATGATATGTGTTGATGATATCGTTTTTGCTAGAGGCTGTCAATCGGAAGTCGGATTATGATCATATTGACGATATATGATGATGATATCGAATTATACGAGACTGTCGATCAGTAGTCAGATCTTGATTATAGTGATGATGTTAGCATTGTACTAGACATAGGTCAGTACCTAGATTATGATATTTGATAAAGAGAATACCAGATGAATGATATGACGAATATGATATTGACCTGTACCCAGATTTGGGGATGTCGTACGACGGATTTACGTACGAGCTATGACTTGATGTTTGATCCACATTCTTGATTTAGGAATAACTGATTATAGAGATATGGTATCGGATGTGATATATATTCGAGGCGGGATCACCGACTATATATATATATATATATATATATATATATATATATATATATAAGTATCGACTCAGAGTTTAGGCGGTTTCCCTTACCTACTGTTAGCTTTAGCTCAGCCTTATAGTGGTGTAGCTATATGATTCTTAAGACATTAGATGCAGTTTAGCTAACTTTGTGTTTAGCATTCAGCTCCCGCATATTATTGTTGTTACCGTGCATCGCATACTTATTGTGATTCATATTCCATTATTGATATCATGCTGTTAGGACACCAGCACCATTACCGATGATGCGTATGTTCCACATACACTTACTTGCCAGCTCACACACATCTTCATCGGTAATTGCCATGTTACTACACAGTAGTATTATTGCATTAGGATATGACCCTTGTATGTGCATACTATTATTCCATGTTGCATTATATACTGTTATACTTGCATTTCATTTATATGTCTCATACATCATGCTTCCTGATTATACGCATTGAGATACGTTGTTTCTATGATATTTCTGGATTTGGGAACCGTGGATATTTCAAAGAGATTATTAAATTGTTTTAAAAACCCGGTTACCCCTGATATGATATTTCAGTACGTCCATCATGTGTTTTCTCGGTGCTGAGAGCGACATGTGAAACCCGAATCGAGGAGGCGAATGAGACTGATTGCGGGTACATGGTGGACCCGGTGCGGTACCGCGGGGCAAGAAGAACACAGGAGATGGCGTTGAGCCTGGCAGGGGAGCACTACCGATCGGTGATATTACCCGACACGTCGGATATCCGGAGGATACCGTCGTGGTCTTGAGATGGATGGTAGGGGCCGATCTGGACTGACGGCTCCCTGGATATTATGATTGAGACATTGAGATTTTGAGATATTGAGGTACAGAGATTGCGATACAGGGATATCGAGATATTGGGATTTATGTTTTGTGCCGATGCTAGACACTGTTTATGTTGATTTCATTTATGGTACCTCATTTTATAATTACAGAAATCTGACAAATTTATGAAAGCAGTTACCTTCAGTACATGCATTCTGTTTCATGCATTCATACATCATTCATATACATATTGCCACCTGATGCGCAGACACAGGAACATGGGATCACACTTGGGTTAGATATTTACACTAGCCATGCCATGGTTATAGATTGCTGGTTATATATTTGAGGATTTTATATTATGATCGTATGACCTAGGATTGCGTCATACATGCGATTTCTATTCGTAGATCTTTTCTACTCACGAGTTGGCAACTCACCCCCATTGTGCCCCAGTTTCTTACAGGTGTTGCCGTATGGGTTTCTTTACGGCTTTGCAGGCACATCTTCTTCAGATGACTTACTAGTAGGTGGGTTATTTGTATCGTACCCATCATTATACATTATATATTTTATTTCAGTTGTATCTAGAATTTCCATCAACCAAACATGTACTTATTTGAGATAAAGACCAGTGATGTTTATTCTTTCGACCTTAGAGTCGCACGTTATATTTCTGTGGATTTCTTGTTGGAGTTTCCGTTCGGTTGTGATCCTCGCCTTTAGGCGTTGTATATTATGTTGCTATCTGGTTGATTTGATATGGTTCTTCCTACTCTCTAGTACTTTTCTTGGTTTGGTTTTCTGGGCTCGGCTTACTTAGAGCACGTTCGCCTTGGGTCGTTCGTAGCCTAAGTGTCGGTCATGTTCCGTACTTTCGGGACGTGATAATGTTGGTATCAAAGCTTTAGGTTTTACCTTCGGAGCGTAGGATGACCTTTGGTTGATGGAATAGGTGACTAAAGTAGAGTGACGTACCGTGGGTATGTCCGCGGCTTATTTACGATGCGCCACTCCACTTAAGAAACCTTAGGATGTAAATTTCTTTGTTCAGTATCATATTCTTTCCTATGATCTTGCCTCATCGGTACCAGTTATGGTTTTGCTGCCACGATTACGGGCAGGGAGAGCTACGGCTAGGGTTCCGGTCAGCATGAGCTCGTCACGAACGAGGACTGACCAGGGCATGATTCTGGCGACACACGATTGCAGAGATGTGTCTTTTGATTGTGTTTTTGCGCCACGAGCGTTGGATGGATCGCTGTATGAGATTACTCGGACGTGCAGGTCAGCACCAGAGGATTGAGCCACTGACAGAGGCCAGCCAGATTTTGATGACCGTTGGTGTATTGCTTACTCATGATGATTGAGGCACGGTTCAGCATGCAGACGAGCGAGCCAGTTTTTGCTGCGAACGACGAGATATCACCCCAGATGTTGGAGCTATTGCAGTACGAGGTTGTACTAAGAGATTATAGAAGGTCGCTAGTCACCGAGGGTGAATGACTAGGACATGTGGATCGTTCGCTACCCCGATGCGAGGTCATCAGATATATTGATTCCAGCTAGAGACGACTTCACGCGGAGATGTTGAGAGTCGACATAGACGATCGAATGTCAAAAACCTATTATTCCAAGTTTAAAGTATTCGGAAAGACATGCAGGCAATTCTATGGTCCCTCTAGAAGAATGAAACCCTAACTCGACTTAATGACCATGTGAAAGCCTTTGAACCTCAGGGTTTACGGCAGTTCTGCGGCGCCATTAGTGAGGCTTGGGTTTGCCCTTCTACGGCTGGACCACCGATGCTGTGGTATGTACTCGATACTATTATACTATACCCAAGATGTTGAGCTCTTGGGGGATTATGAGGTTTTTGACGAATCGATCGGATGGCTCGACTTAATTTGGATGCTAGGTGGTGAGATGCACTTCTTGGGAGACTCCAGATACGAGGATAGCCGTTGGAGCCTAGTCCATGCAGCCACGACGAGACGAGTCCGGAGCAGTCGACATTAGAAAAGTGGAGTAAGAGGTTCGTGCAAGATCTGGATAAGATGACGTTCCACCCCGCCGACATCAGAGATGCGATGCGCATGCCGAGGCGTAGTACTTGGATATACCTTCCAGAAGGAGTCGCGATGAGTATGCAACCGTTCCGAAACAAGCAACAGGCGTAGTAAAGGACGATGACTTCCGGACAGTTAGGCAGAGATGAGACTTGGAAGAGACCTTGAGTAGGATTCCTTCTAGGACACTGCTGCAATGATATTTGCGCCCAGGATCAGAGATGTCACGTACATTTAGAGAGCCATAGGCCGACGCCGGTGACATGCTGCCTTACGAGTGGTCGTGATGATTGACCGAGAGATGACCAGAGAAGTGCCAGAACGGAATTGTCCCCGTTAGCACGTCTGACAGGGCCGATGAGCCGATGGATCGTGAGATTGGTAATCTACGGAGAAGACTTGGACCCAGGAGTGGTCATGTTACGCATACCAGCAGGCCAGATTTCAGGATCGTCGACGAGACATGCTATGAGTAATCACGACAGTTGACCAAAGATTCTTGGAGGATGCCCTTGAGCGCGACTATTCCTCCATACTTGTTTTCGGTATTTTGGGCGATTTATTCGCATGATTTGATTTTGATGATTGAGTATTTACGATTTTTCCACAGTTGTTGCACTTGATATCGTTTTCATGCCTTGGTTTCACATGTTTGTGATTTTATGAGGTTTAGACATTTGAGTTGATTTTGTGCGTATGCACGCACACGATTTGGTTTTTGCACTCGGTATAGTTCACATATGCTTGCTGTGCAGAGATTAGCATTTTGTGCACTTAGATGCACTGGACTTTGATTTCGATGGTGATGTTCGATATTTGCTTGTGCACTTTATGCACCTGATTGGATTTTGCGCGTGTTCGACGCTTGATATTGGATTTCATGATTTCGTGCATGATGGATGCACCGGATTTGGACATTTAGCGCATGTTGGGCGCCTGTTATGAGATGCGATTTGGTGCACACCAGATGCACTAAATCGGGATTTTTCGTGCATGTCAGATGCACCTGATTTTGCGGTCGGGCACGCACGTTGCCTATGACCGATGTTGTGTGCACAACCGTTGCACCTTGATGTTGTTTCTATGCACCTGCTTGGCACATGTATGGATTTTGATTTCCGTGCGCACCGGACGCACAGGGTTTTCATATGCGCTTTTTGGGATTGATTTCTTATGGAGCAGTACATTTTTTGTGTTGATGTGATTTGTTTTCGTACTGAGCAGGACTGGTCAGATGACAATGCCTGGATATATTTTGCATGCACTAATAGATTTCTAAGGGATTTCCAAAAGCGAGCTATAGTCTCATTATTTACATACGTGTCCGATATGACACAAAACGTTTAAAACAGGGAACCCTTCTAAATTATTTTGAAAACGGAGGGACGTGCATATTAAACAAAAGATATATACATATATGATTATTTTCTTATAGAGACATTTGCCACTGTGCAGTGCTATGCGCATTGCACATCGACCTTAAGGAATTTGGCATGCATTTCCTTCAGATATTTACATGTATAGTTCCGATTTCTAGCATATCGGTTTTTGCCTTGGATTTGGCATTCGTGTTTTCGCCTTGACTCCGATGATTGCAGGATGCTTGACGGAGTTTTGATTTCGAGTTATCTGCTCGTTACTCATGCGCATGTATTGCGCTACGATGTGTTTTATGTATTGATGATTTCGGAGCCCCGTTGACTTGGACATTTTATTGAAATGTTTTAGAATTTGGGGGTTTTAAATTTAAATTCGGGGACCGAATTTCTTTAAGGGAGGAAGACTGTAACATTTAAAAAAAATAAAATATTATTTTGGATAATTTTCATAATTTAATATTAATTTTTAATGAATATTTTAGTAGTCGGTATAATTAAATACCGATAAATAGGGAAAATTCCGGAGAAATTTTTTTGGAAACTCTAAAATAGGTATTTTGTGGAAATATACCATTTTACAGTTTTCATGATGGATTATATGCAGCTTTAGTGTTAATCGCGATTAAAAATCGCTAATTGGATTTTTGGCTTTTTGTGCAAAATGTGCACATAACATTTTCCACACTTGTCTCATGTTATGGACTTATGGTGGCCTAGGGTTGGACCATGTTAGATGACCATGGTGTTCTAACCATTTGATTAGGTTAATTAGGGTTTTGGTCTTGGTTAAGGGTGATTATGGTTAGGGTTGACATTTGGTAAGAGAGAGAGTGGATTGGATGGTTGTCATGCAACAATTTTAAAAGAGAGTGAGAGTGGTGGCTAGGAAGTGTCACACTCCATTTCTTTTCACAAATTTTACTTAACTATTACATCTCTCCCTCTCACTCAAACACTACACCACCATCAATCCTACACCTTACACACAACACCCCAACACATCAGCCACCATCAGCAAATTTCAACCCAAACTACATCAGCAGCCCAACCCCATCCTGAACATCAACCGCAATATCATAACATCAGCACCCACACCAACACTTCAACCACCGACATCAGCCCCTGATACACAACATCAGCCCCAATTCCCTCACATCAGCAGCTACATCAGCCACCTTCAGCAGCAATAAAAAGCAACAGCCACATCAACTGCTGCAACAACAGCTGATGTAACACATCAGCCCCCAAATTGTGCATAACCAGCTGCAACCCCATCATAAAAATACATACCAGCCTTTAACACCATAGCTTAACACCACAAACCAATACCCCAACCTGAAACAACAGCAGCAATAGCTGCTGCACACAGCCAAAAAGAAAAGCAAAGGAAATTTGCAAGCAGCAGCAGCTGAAACCAAGAGCAACAGCAACCCAACACCATAAACACACTAACACAACTACATCCACAACAGCCGAGCACTGCATCAGCACACAGAAACAGCAGCAGTAGCAGCCTGATGCAGCGACAACAACAAGGAAAAATAGCCCAAGGAGCAGCTCAGCATGGAGCACTACCCTTCCTCTTTCCTTCATCCTCTCTTCTCCTACATCCTAGGATTTCCCTCAGGTATAACCTTGCAACCCAACTCCCCTCTTGCTTGGTTATAGTTGTTAACTGAAATTTAGTGTTTATATCGTGATTAGTGCTAGTTTAGGCAAATTTGAGTGAGACTTGACCAAGTGTTGGTTTTGATGGTTGGTATAACCTTATTAGGTGTATTTGAGACTAGTTTAACCGAGATTACCCCAGATTTCCCGTAAGTTACCTGAAAGTTTCGACTTGGCGTATTTTAGCGATTTTGTCGATTTTCTGACCTTTATGGAATCTTCTACAACCCGGGATACCCTAAAATAATATTGACTTGGCAGTGAAATGTGCAGGCAGATTGAACCCAACACCCAAAGACCTAGCCCCCAACTCCCATTTCTGGCCGCAGTTTTATTCCTTCTGGCCGCAATTTGCGGCCAGAGCAGAAGGGAACCCCCTCGTTTTGCGTGCACGGCTCTTTTACCTGTAAAATTGAACCTGGGTATGTCCAGTTTTGACTGTTTCCAGTTAGGATAGAATCTGGGTTGATTTTCATGAGTTGGCGTATGATTTACGACTCGTTTTCGTATGGTTTTTGGTAATCGATGATTCGTTTCCGTCGGGTGGCGTTTGAACGCCAACGACCGGTGAGCATTGGCTGTGTTTGCACGCGAGGCCACATTTTTTTACCTATTGGCGTAGCGTGAACTATTTTGGTTTCCGACATGGTTTTCATGTGTTTTACCGTGTGATATCCTTGTTGGTACCCCACGTGGCATCGAGGCGTTGGAGATGCAAATGGAGACATCGGCACCGGCACATATAACAAGGTGAGTAGATTTATATCTACGGTGAGAAGTCGGGTGGATGGCGTATAGCACCCCCGCAGTTCGTGGTGATGTATACGGATGCGTATACACACCAACAATCATTGCATGTTAATTATGATCTATGATGATGTTAGGATGGATATTGGGGTGATGGATTGGTGAAAGGTTACGAAACCCTAGGTAGTGGGTGCACTACACATACATATACACACATACATACTTGCATACATCTTTATTTCATATGTGGTTATGGGATCCTATTTAGTTATGTGTTCATGTGGGTATGGGACTATGTGTTCACATACGGATTTGAGGATGATACTTGGGATTGAGTTGAGTCGATGATTTTTGATCTGAGATTTAGATGTCGGTGATATGGTAAAATTCTTACTTGAGATACGTTTGATGCTTTAGCGAATTTTAAGATGATAGTGCCATAGGAATGGTGATATATATAAAATGATCGACATGTGATTTTGATACGAGATAGGATATGATATGATATGACAAGATATTTATGATAGGCCGCATTGGGCAATGTATACTCCTTTGTGATGATATGTGCTGATGATATCGTTTTTGCTAGAGGCTGTCAATCGGAAGCCGGATTATGATCATATTGACGATATATGATGATGATATCGAATTATACGAGACTATCGATCAGTAGTCAGATCTTGATTATAGTGATGATGTTAGCATTGTACTAGACATAGGTCAGTACCTAGATTATGATATTTGATAAAGAGAATACCAGATGAATGATATGACGAATATGATATTGACCCGTACCCAGATTTGGGGATGCCGTACTACGGATTTACGTACGAGCTATGACTTGATATTTGATCCGCACTCTTGATTTAGGAATAACTGATTATAGAAATATGGTATCGGATGTGATATATATTTGAGGCGGGATCACCGACTATATATATATATAAGTATAAACTCAGAGGTTAGGCGGTTTCCCTTACCTACTGTTAGCTTTAGCTCAGCCTTATAGTGGTGTAGCTATATGACTCTTATGACATTAGATGTAGTTTAGCTATCTTTGTGTTTAGCATTCTGCTCTCGCATATTATTGTTGTTACCTTGCATCGCATACTTATTGTGATTCATATTCCATTATTGATATCATGCTGTTAGGACACCAGCACCATTACCGATGATGCGTATGTTCCACATACACTTACTTGCCATCTTACACACATCTTCATCGGTAATTGCCATGTCACTACACAGTAGTATTATTGCATCAGGATATGACCCTTGTATGTGCATACTATTATTCCATGTTGCATGATATACTGTTATACTTGCATTTCATTTATATGTCACATACATCACGCTTCCTGATTATACACATTGAGATACGATGTTTCTATGATATTTCTGGATTTGGGAACCGTGGATATTTCAAAGAGATTATGAAATTGTTTTAAAAACCCGGTTACCCCTGATATGATATTTCAGTGCGTCCATCATGAGTTTTCTCGGTGCTGAGAGCGATATGTGAAACCCGATTCGAGGAGGCGGATGAGACCGATCGCGGGTACATGGTGGACCCGGTATGGTACCCCGGGGCAAGAAGATCGCAGGAGATGGCGTTGAGCCTGGCAGGGGAGCACTACTGACCGGTGATATTACCCGACACGTCGGATATCTGGAGGATACCGTCGTGGTCTTGAGATGGATGGTAGGGGCCTATCTGGACTGACGGCGCCCTGGATATTATGATTGAGACATTGAGATTTTGAGATATTGAGGTACAGAGATTGCGATACAGGGATATCGAGATATTGGGATTTATGTTTTGTGCCGATGCTAGGCACTGTTTATGTTGATTTCATTTATGATACCTCATTTTATAATTACAGAAATCTCACAAATTTATGAAAGCGGTTACCTTCAGTACATGCATTCTGTTTCATGCATTCATACATCATTCATATACATATTGCCACCTGATGCACTGACACAGGCACATGGGATCACACTTGGGTTAGATATTTACACTAGCCATGGTTATAGATTGCTGGTTATATATTTGAGGATTATATATTATGATCGTATGACCTAGGATTGCGTCATACATGCGATTTCTGTTCGTAGATCTTTTCTACTCACGAGTTGGCAACACACCCCCGTTGTGCCCCAGTTTCTTGCAGGTGTTGCCGTACGGGTTTCTTTACGGCTTTGCGGGCACATCTTCTTCAGGTGACTTGCTAGTAGGTGGGTTATTTGTATCGTACCCATCATTATACATTGTATATTATATTTCAGTTGTATCTAGAATTTCCATCAACCAAACATGTACTTATTTGAAATAAAGACCAGTGATGTTTATTCTTTCGACCTTAGAGTCGCACGTTATATTTCTGTGGATTTCTTGTTGGAGTTTCCTTTCGGTTGTGATCCTCGCCTTTAGGCGTTGTATATTATGTTGCTATCTGGTTGATTTGATATGGTTCTTCCTACTCTCTACTACTTTTCTTGGTTTGGTTTTCTGGGCTCAGCTTACTTAGAGCAAGTTCGCCTTGGGACGTTCGTAGCCTAAGTGCCGGTCATGTTCCGTACTTTCGGGACGTGACAGGGAGATTCTTTTATAGCTCGGCACGTATTCAGGTCATGTTCTGTGCGTATTGGTGATAGAGATTCGCTAGTTGATCTGATTCTCCTGGATATGCTAGATTTTGATATAATCCTTGGTATGGATTGGTTGTCCGCCTTCCATGCCTATGTAGATTGTCGGGGAAAGGCGGTTAGATTTTGTTTTCCAGGTGAACCGGTGTTTGTTGTGCAGGGGGATTGTGAAATAACTCCTACCAATATGATTTCTGCTCTTTGTGCGGGGCGACTCTTGAAGAAGGGTTGTCATGGGTTCTTGGCATTCGTTCAGGACTTAGGGGTCGCTGAGATTCCATTGGACCAGGTTCCGATAGCACGAGAATTTCCTGAGGTGTTTCCTGCTGAGTTATCAGGATTGCGATCCGATCGTGACATTGAATTTTGCATTGACTTGATTACGGTTACGGGGCCTATTTCTATACCACCCTATCGAATGGCACCGACAGAATTGAAGGAACTCAAAAGCCATTTGCAAGAGTTGTTAGATAGAGGACTTGTTTGTCCCAGTGTATCACCGTGGGGAGCTCCTGTCTTATTTGTAAAGAAGAAGGACGGTAGTATGAGACTGTGCATCGACTACCGACAGCTGAATCGCGTCACTGTGCGAAACAGGTATCCACTACCACGTATAGATGACTTATTCGATCAGTTGCAGGGAGCTGGTTACTTCTCAAAGATCGATTTACGGTCAGGGTATCACCAGTTGAAGGTTCAGAAAGACGATATTCCGAAGACTGCGTTTCGCACGAGATATGGGCACTATGAATTTCTGGTGATGTCGTTCGGACCCACCAACGCTCCAGCAATTTTTATGGATATGATGAACCGTATATTCAGACCCTTTATTGATCAATTTATTATAGTGTTCATAGATGACAATCTTGTTTATTCTCGGAGTCGGACGGAGCACGAGCAGCATTTGTGTATTACGTTGCAGACCTTAAAAGAGCATCTGCTGTTTGCAAAATTCTCTAAGTGTGCTTTTTGGCTCGATAGTGTAGAGTTCTTGGGTCACGTGGTCACGAGAGAGGGTATATGTGTGGACCCAAAGAAGATTGAAGCGGTACAGCACTGGCCCAGACCTGTGTCAGTTACAGAGGTTTGGAGTTTCTTTGGTCTGGCAGGTTATTACCGACGCTTCGTGCTGGATTTTTCACGGATCGCTGCACCTTTGACCGGATTGACTAGGAAAGAGGTTCCATTTCAGTGGACAGATGCGTGTGAGCAGAGTTTCCAGCAATTGAAGACGCGCTTGACGACTGCACCTGTATTATCATTACCTTCCGGGTCAGGAGGTTTTGTTGTGTATTGTGATGCTTGTAGAGTGGGTTTAGGCTGTGTGATGATGCAGCACGGCAGGGTTGTAGCTTATGCTTCTCGATAGTTGAAGAGGCACAAACAAAACTACCCCACTCATGATCTAGAGATGGCTGCTGTGGTATTCCCATTGAAGATTTGGAGACATTACTTGTATGGAGAGTCGTGTCAAATCTTCACAGATCATAAGAGCTTAAAGTATATTTTTCAGCAGAGAGATCTGAACCTACGGCAGCGTAGATGGATGGAACTGGTGAAAGATTACGATTACGAGATCTTGTACCATCCAGGCAAGGCGAATGTTGTAGCGGATGCTTTGAGTCGGAGACCTGGAGGTAGTTTATCTCATTTGCGCATCTTGCAGAGACAGTCTTCTACAGACTGGCAGATCTTATGTGATAGTCGTATACAGTTTGAGTTCACATCGGCAGGAGGCCAGCTAGCACATGTTCACACCCGACTTCAGTTATTGGGTCGCATTCGAGAGGCACAGCCCGCAGATACTCGTATTATGGAGATTATGGATCAGGTTAGACAGGGCAGGGAGACGGAGTTTGTGATTGATGATCATGGATTATTACGTTTTAGGACTCGTCTCTGTGTGCCAGATTCTGACGGATTGAGGCGTGAGATTTTAGAGGAGGCCCATAGGTCAGCATACAGTATTCATCCTGGTTCCACCAAGATGTTCATGATCTGAAGGATGTTTACTGGTGGAAAGGAATGAAGAGGGATGTTGCAGAATATGTTTCGAGATGTTTGACCTATCAGCAAGTCAAAGCAGAACACCAGAGGCCAGCCGGAGAGTTGTAGCCCTTACCCATTCCAGAGTGGAAATGGGAACAGATTTCCATGGATTTTGTGGTGGGTCTACCCAGGACTAACAGAGGGTATGATTCCATTTGGGTGATCGTTGATAGATTGACAAAGGCAGCTCATTTTCTCCCAGTGAAGACGACGTATGGTTTTGCACAGTATGCTCAGATTTATATCGATGCGATTATATGTTTGCATGGAGTTCCGACATTCATAGTTTCAGATAGGGGTACCCAGTTTACTAGCAGGCTATGGCAGAAACTTCAAGAAGCTTTGGGTACACGGTTGAGTTTTAGTACAGCTTTCCACCCACAGACAGATGGTCAGTCGGAGCGGACCATTCAGACACTAGAGGATATGCTTCGGGCTTGTAGCCTTGATTTCGGTGGTAGTTGGGATCATCACCTACCTTTGATAGAATTCTCGTACAACAACAGTTTTCAGGAGACTATCCAGATGGCACCCTTTGAAGTTTTGTATGGTAGCAAATGTCGATCACCCGTTTGCTGGACGGAACTGAGCGAGAGTTGCATATTGGGACCGCAGATAGCACAGGAGACTACAAAGAAGATTCAGTTGATACGGGATAGAATGAAGGCGGCCTAATGCAGACAGAAATCGTATGCAGATCGACGACGTCGTAGACTCAAGTTTGGAGTAGGAGATCATGTGTTCCTTCGGGTATCTCCAATGAAAGGTGTGATGCGTTTCGGGAAGAAGGGGAAGCTCAGCCCCAGATATGTCGGACCTTACGAGATTCTAGAGAGAGTGGGTGCTGTAGCTTATCGCTTAGTACTTCCACCGAGTTTTCCCGACGTGCATCAGGTGTTCTACGTTTCGATGCTTCGTAGGTATCTTCACGATCCATCTCACGTGATCCAGCATCAGACCTTACAGCTTGAGCCGGATTTATCCTGCACAGTGCAGCCAGTCGCTATTCTTGACAGGCAGGCAAAGAAACTACGATCGAGGGTACTTCCATCTGTGAAGGTTCTTTGGCAAGGAAATAATCGCGAGGAGATTACTTGGGAGACCGAGGATGCGATGCAGAAGAAATTTCCACATCTTTTCGAATGTATGTCTTGTTAATTATTTTGAATTCGGGGATCAGATTTTCTTAAGGGGGGAATATTGTAACATTTTGAAAAGTTAGAAATAAATAAAATTAATTAATTTAAGAATAATATGATAAATCACAAATTTGTTAAAAACAAATAAGTAAATTTTCATAAGTTCTATGTAAAACAATTTAAATTAAAATTTTTGTATGCAACATAAATAAGTTATAAGGGTTTTAGTGATAATTTTATCTTCATTTTAATAAAATGTGTGTGTTTTATAATAAACTAAGTTGTGAGGGGTTTTTTGGTAAAGTTTAGGATTTTTTTGCAAATGGAAAATTGTTAAGGGTGTAAATGAAGATGGGATGGAAAATCATTTAGTTCGGAATTTAAATTCAAATTAAACAAAATTAAAGGATATGGCCAGCACACCTCATACTTGCATGCACAACACTCACTTCACACCTCCTACTTGCATGAAACCCTTACCTCTAGCTTGATCTCACCTCCTCCTTCACCTTATCCCTTTCATTTGCCATATATAAACCTTGTTCAGATCATAGTTATGTAAGAATTCAGAAATTTTCTGAAAGAAAAACAAAAACTAAAAGAGAAAAAAAAGAAAGAACAAGAGGAAGAAGAAGATGAAAGAAGCTATATTCTAGGTTTTCTTCACCATCAAGTTAGGAGGGGCTTAGCATCTTGGAGGAGTTATTCCAATGACTTTTTGTAGGTAAAATTCTTAAACACAGTAGGAGATTTAAATTCGGTAGCATAGTTTAAATTGAAATGAACAATGTCCTATAAATTCGTATTTTTGTCCAAACTAGGCTCTGTATAAATCTGCTTTTGTTTGGAAGATAATAAACTTAATAAAACAGTGCTAAAATGATGTATGTAACACCTAGAGCAACCCATAGGATCACGAACCAGAGGGATTGGATTTGGGCCGGCGACCAATATGGGAATTCCGGCGACGCCGGTTTTGTAGGTGGCTAGGTAGTTTTGGTTGGTTGGGTGTATTTCAGTGTATCATTTTGGCCATTTTGGAGTTATTTAAGTAAATTAGTTTCACTGCAGATAAAATCTGGAATCATATATCGGAAAAGATATCTAAAAACACAAAATACGACATAGTTAAAGCGTATCGTGAACTGTTTTCTGTCACGATACAGGTTTGAGTTAAAAATCCAGTAAGGTTAAGTGGTTAATAGCTCGATATAATCGTATACGATATAACTAGTGCGTGGGGACGGGTGTTTTTCATTTCCGTCATGTCGGAGTAACCATTTCCTTATATAAGTAAATTATGATGTTAGATTCGAATACAGGATTTTCGGAGGCAGCGAGGAACGGGAAAGGATTGGCAATTCCTGAATAGATTCGACGTGTCCGGTGA
Organism: Agapanthus africanus; assembly: GCA_030015575.1. Lineage (NCBI taxonomy): Eukaryota > Viridiplantae > Streptophyta > Magnoliopsida > Asparagales > Amaryllidaceae > Agapanthus > Agapanthus africanus. The sequence goes on from JASDDO010000010.1 coordinate 139,258,035, forward strand.
GTAGACTAAATATCTACCGGGGAATTGTGTAAAGATGGCGTGATACGCCCATTGTTTTATTTAACTTAATGTATTATTTTGTTATGCCAAATTGACCATATGCATTCATCATTCACATATACTTGTTTAGTTGCTAGAATACTACACAAGTATCGACGAGTCATGCCACGTGCACATCTTATATGTTACACACACCTTGTCGATATTACCATGTCACTTTTACACTTAGCAAATTTATTGTTAAAATGATCCATATCGTATCTTACACCCCAATTGCAGGGTTACTAGGCACTCTAATAAGGTTCTACAAGGCATCCACCATGCCAAAATCAAATTTTTCAAGTGCCGAATAACCCAAGCAAGATCGTGGACTAGAGATTAGGCGAAAAAAATGAGCAAGTAAACAACTTTACTTCTAAGGGAGCGGGAATACAACCTTTGTAGACCGGTACTTCACTTCAATAGCTCCGTATAGTAGTCCCCTTCGCTGCGATCGCAAGCTCCGGACTCTAGAGAGGCTCCGTTGAAGAAACAAACATGCTTGCTTCGATGATTTCGAGGCCAAAGATGATCTACGTCGGGGAGACACTAACTCAAGCTATTCCTTCACTAGGTGTCACGCCCCGCTTCCCAGAGTACGCAAGATTTGGGCACGTGACATAGCCAACCATGCTACCTGTGGGTAGGAAGTATCCATCCACAGTCACATTACGGTTGTAAAGATATCAAGAACAAGATAATAAGCTAATCTAATACATGTCCAAATCCATAATAACAAGAATCAATAAACAATAAGTGCGGAAGCTAATGATCAAATACAATGAATAAACAGTATGTCCCATAATGCGGGCTCACATCTGGAAATGAAATGACATAAATGAACTAAACTCTAAAGAACTCACAGTTCAGCCTGCTGGCTAAAGTACTCCTGCTCGGTCGACGACGAAGGTACGGAATCTGGGCCATGCAAAACCCAGACGTCAGCGCGTCATGATATCAAGTATATAGCATAAACATGGTAATAAACAATGCAAGCATGAACATGAATAAAGCAGTAAAAGAGGTAACAAGCAAGGTAAGGTGCAGTGGTGACTAAACTGCCCTATCAGGTTTTCTACTCTATAGTCTTTGAAACCAATTGATGAATCGTCGATGTAACTCAATAGTATCCCGTGCGTGCCCGGGACCACGGTCATGATCCTCGGGGCTGAATCCGAGACGTGCCGCTAAGCAGTAAAGGGTAGTAGGATAGATGAGTGATGTCAGCATCAACACTCCGGAGCTGGCCAAGCCCGTAAGACTGATCAGAACAATGTATCGAACTGTTGAGTTACAAGTCGGTTTCACCTTTGATTTCCCCATACCCCCAAGCTATGTGTGTCAAGTCAGGTATTCAGTAGTCGAGGACTAATGCCAACACAAGTCAAGTAAAGGTAGATCTGTCTGGATCGACAGCAGGAATGGTTAGGTCTGTCGGCATTAGGTATGAGATCAGGTAACAGGTCAGGTTACTTTCAACAGGTAGAGTCGATATGTACAGGGTGTTGTGTCCGGTGTATCAGTACATGTGTCAGGGGTATCAAGATCGGTCAATATGTAATGCAATCAGGTATATAATGATAACAGGTATGGTAACAAATAATGAACAGTAGCAGGAAACAGTAAATAACAAATATTATTCTATGTGAACACGGTGATGTTTGTATTCTCATATTAATCTGGTTCACGCACCTTTGAGGTGCAATAGCCACAAGACGAACAATATCGATAATATACGTAATGGAGTTACATGAATTTGAACTAAGCACAATAATTGTCTCATGAGTGATTTTAACAAATGAAGTGGGGATGATCTACTTGGTTTGACTAGTTAAGTGTGAATTGATAGCAGACCGGTTAATACGAGCAATGATTTCATTAATTTAAAGTTACGGATAATCGTGACTAGCAATCCTAAGTTATAAAAGGTATTGATGTTATAATAGTAGTGTGGTTATAATACGATGATTAAGTTGTAGCATGTTAAAGCAAGTATTCGGATACTTGCCTCGGTGGTTCCGCAAACCGAAACACGGATGCGATGTCGGTAGAAACCACGCTACGGAAGCACGGGCCACGGATCGATTCCCAACAGAGATCAACGGGATCACACGGACCAGGGGGCTTCGCTGGAGCGTCGGGTTCGTCAAGACGGCACGGTCGGGTTCCGGCAAAATGTCGTCGGTAACAAGTTAGCAGCAAGATACGCTACACGCAAAATAACGACCAGCGGGGGGTTGTACCAAAAGGAAGGAGAAGGAAACTTACAGGGAGACACCAGGGGGTGACCACGGCGGGTTCGACGGCACTGGAACGCCGGCGAGGCCGCGACGGTGGCTGTGAAGGCTGGAACAGCCGCTAGCTTGCTGGAGAGGGGTGCGACGAGTGGAGGAGGGTGGTGGTCGGCTCAGGTGATCGAGGGGGGGAAAGGAGGTGGCACGGGAGACGTCGACGAGGGTCGTCGGCGCGATTTCCGGCGACCTGGAGATGGTGCAGGTGTTGGGCTCGGGTCTGAAGGTGGTCCGGCGAGGAGAGGAGGGGGTGATGTCGAGGTCTCGACGAGGAGAGTGAGAGGGAGTCGTGGGGTCGTCGACGACGATGGGTGGCGTCGACGGCGAGGTTTGCGCGGGTGGAGGCGAGGTCGGGAATGGGTTGCAGGCGCGGGGAGGAGCGGGAGAACGGGGGAAAGAGGGTAGGTGGGTGCAGTGGAGGTCGTGGTGGTGAGGGTGGCGACGGCGAGATCGCGAGGAAGCCGGCTGTGAGATTGCGGTGAGCTAGGGTTAGGGTTTCGTGATCGCGATGGGAGGCGGCTGCATGCAGGGATGGAGGCTTCGTAATATATAAGAAGAGGGAGAGAGAAAGATTATGAGATAGAGAGAGAGAGAGAAAGTTGTTAAGAGAGAGAGAGAGAGAGAGATGGAAAAGGAGGCGGGGCCCACGCGGGGATTCGTGGCCTGCGATTGGCTGAGGGAGGTGAGGAAATTATTTGGGTAAAGATTTTAAAGGATTTAACTGATAACGAATATATATTCGTATAAATATTTTAGTTTTATATTAAATTGAAACGGGCCCTTTTTGGCGCGAAATGAAACATTTCCAAATCGCGCCCGGGTTGCGCCCAAATGTTCCAAATTCAAATTATATGATTTTAAGCGGGTTCCAAATTTTGAAAAGAGGTGTTTAGTGATTAAAATGCATGCCCCCAAGTCGGACACCTGCACGCGCGCGTAGTCGCCCAAACTTGCCCGTTTAGCCAAACGGAACGGAATCTCGACACGCGGACGCTACCACGCGACTAGTGGCGACGAGTAGGCCAACATGGACATCTTAAATATCATTTTCGGAGTTAAAATTTGTTATGTGCCAAAATGACTTAACCGGGTAAAATTTAGCAATAAACACCAGAAAATCAGGAAAATTGGAAATGAGCAATAAATAACCCTCAACTAGTAATATACATAGTATTATTGGGCTAGGGTGTTACACCAGGTCAAGAACTTTATGAAGAGAACACCCTCTACTAAATGGCAAGTAGAAGAGGATGATGAAGTAGGAAGGTTGCTCACTTTAGAATTGATTTTCTCATACTTTTTCTCAAACTCCATTGAAGCTAGAAAGCTTTTTTGTTGAATGAAGAAGAAGAAGAAGTCTTTTGAATAATTCATCCAAATGAAAACTTATCCAATGAATTTTTGCACCATGGTTGAGTTAAGCCCTCATGCTTAACTCATGTATAGAATTAACCAAGGTATGAGCTTAAGGGTTGGGTTAACTAATATCCTAAGGAATGACAAAAGAGTTGACTTTGTCAATGTTTCTTCAAGCTTCATGAAGCTTGATAACTTTGACCAAAATCTCTTCACTTTTGTTATTTGTTAGGAAATAAGCAAACCCTAATTTAACCTTGATTAGGTTTAAGTCTCATACACCCAACTTGTATGTATCATCAAGCATGATACAAACATGTACACTTGCATATATCACATATAAACAATGTGCACAATCTAGTGAGAAAATAAATCATAAGTGAGCTAATACTAGTTAATGTAATGTAATATATCAAATATATAATTATACATTAAATTATTAAATCAACTCTTGATTTAATAATCTGGCTATAACCGACTAATATCAAGTGTAATATCTTATCGAATCAACACTTGATCCGATAACCCGGCTATATCACATACAAACGATCAATATCACTAATCGTGAGAATAGAATACGTTATCTCATATCGTATTAATCTCGGTCCCGCACATATCACATATGTTCTCATACTCCGTTTTGCTTTAGCCAGGAAACCCCTGTGTAGGACTCTAAAGACTCGTCAATACGCCGGCAGTAGGTGATGATCATATCAAACACCCACAAGCCGCAAGCGGTCTTCTAAACGTAACGGCCACACGGGTATTCAGCGATCAGAAGATCAACAAGCAAGCCTGCTAGTACTCCTGCGAATCCAATCAGTAACACTACCGTACAGTCCGGTCTCTTCGTCTGATATGTCGCATATCTCGTCTAGGGGTGGTAAACGTCAGACCCCGGTAACTCGATAAGTAGTGTCGATATGAGGATCATAACGGGTCAAGAAACTACTGGTAACACTTACCAGTAAATCTCTAAAGCAGCCTTGGCCAAGGACTTCCTGTTATAGCCAATCGAGCACAGCGCAACATCAACTCGCTATACCGGGAGAGACGAAACCCCTCCTATCGCTCATTGCCTCCATGTGATTCGGGACTGTACCCAAAAGCCACATTTTTGCATGCCTTCTTGGACGTGGTATGATGGAAATCAAAGCGCAGTGGGAATCACACAAGACTGTATGACGATCTCGGGTCTACAGACTAACCTGTACCAGTGTCACCAGAGAACTGCCATCTAACGTGAGGTATAATACCATCTGGGATTTCTCGGCGAGTCCATCCAGTATACCCAGTCTCCACTGAGCACCCGTATACTATCTCTGATGTCAAACACCAATGGGTATGGGATCATCCATCGCCCATCTGTATAGGTCGAGAAACTATACGCTAGTCTACTATGGTATATCGATGCCCTTTCTCGATACACCCACGACTAGGGACATTTGAGGGATGTACTTAGCGATTACACTGGCCCCACTAGTATGATCTGCATCATAGTCCTGGTAGTCAAGTACGCATCCAAAGGGTTTTATCAACATGTATCATAGAGACTATCAGAGTACATGTTAAGATAAAGAGCAACCAGATAGCATTCTATCATGTCGAGCAAGAAAGTCCTCCATATATATGTCTAAGCATCCACTACAATATACATCGCATGTACAGTAATGGCCTCTAGGGCATACATATCACTAATAATCTCCCACTTGCATTAGGGACATGTGTTGTGGTATCGCATACCCAACTCTCAGCAGTGGTTGAAGTATCTCATACTCAACCATCCCATAAAAGTCTCTATTGGGAAATAGGCCTTTGTGAGTGGATCCGCGCTGTTGTCATCTGTGTCTACTCTCCTAACCTCGATCTTCCTGGAGATCAACCATCTCCATGATCAGGTGATACTGCCTAAGAATTATATCTGGATTTCTGATGGGACGGGGGTTCCTTGGCATAAGCCACAACTCCATTGTCACACAATGGTAGGAACGAAGTTCATCTCAGGAACTTATATATATATATATATATATATATATATATCCAGACTGCCTCTTTGGTAGCATCCTTGGTAATGATGTATCTTGCCTTTAATCTACTAGTATGTCACGGTATCTAGCTTGGAACTCTTCCAACATACCGTCCCTCCATTGAGGGTAAAGACAATGCCTGTAACTGACATTCAGTCGTCCTTACCATCCTGGAACCATTCCAATGATTCTCCCCAGGATCGATTGATACTATCTCACTACAACTAGTGAGTATCCTAAAATCCAATTAGATCTATCTCATAGATCCAAAACCCAGGATTTAGGAGGTATCACCTTGATCTTATATAGAGAATCTCTGTGATAAGAGGAGATTGACCGAGCGTAGCATAGGAAACTCCTTCCCTATCAAGAGTATGTCATCCACGTACTCTACGAGGATCATCACAATACTCCTAACTACCTTTTTTGTATATACAAGGTTCATCTACCATTTTGATGAAGTCAAACTCTTTGACTACCACATCAAAATAAATGTTCCATCTCCGCGATGCCTGCTTTATCGCATAAAACACCTTGCACACGTTTCCGCTGCTCCCACTATCTACGAAGCCCTCTGGCTTTGTACTTACAGACGCTCTCTTCCAAATCATCATTTAGAAAAGCAGTCATGACACCCAACCGCCAGATATCGTAGTCATGGTATGTAGCCGTGGCAAGTAGGATCTGGATGGACTTAAGCATAGTTTTATAAGTCTCAACCTTTCCATGTACACCAAGTAATCTTCTCAAGATATACTTTCTCCTGATGGGGATTTAACCCTTCAGATAAAGCTACCAAAGTCCATACTTTGTTGGTGTATAAGGATTCCATCTCAGATCGCTAAGCATCCCGCCATTCTTATAGAGTCCCACTCTTGATGGCCTGCTCGAAACTAGTTGGGTCATCATCTCATGATGCAATCCAGGCTCCCACTGTCATAGAGAAACCGAAGTATCTCTCAGGCGGGTGAGGAACCCTACTAGATTGGTGGAGAGGCTGAGGTTCGTTGGTTTCTATTGAATCCTTTGGTTTTACCAAATCATCAGTTGCAGTTTTGTATAGCTGGAATTATTTCCAGTTCTACCTCATGACCACTAATTTCTTCACAAGAAATTCCCTTTCACAAAGGTGGCATGCTGAGAAACAAATCTTTTGTTCCTCGGTTAGGTAGAAGATATTCCCTTGCATATGCTTGGGATATCAAACAAACTTGCACAGATCTGACTTTGCCTAGAGCTTGCCCGGATTTTGCTTTTTAGATATAGGCCGAACAACCCCAAATATTAACAAACTTAAGATATGGGCTCTTCCCATTCCATATCACATATGAAGTGGTAGGCAACTAATTTGATTTGAACCCTATTCAATAGGTATGCAGCTTCTCAAGTGCATAACTCCCAAAAGGAAATAGGAAACTCAGTAGTACTCATCATAGAGCACACCATATCACATAGGGTGCTATTGCTCCACTCCGATATACCATCGTGCTATGGTGTATACGGAGGAGTAATGCCGAGAGAGAATCTCATTCTCCTTTAGAATAGTCCAGGATTTCCGTGCTCAAGTATTCTCCTTCCTGATCTCATCAAAGGACATAATACTTATACCCGTTTTTGGTTCTCTACTTCTAACTTATATTCTATGAATATCTCAAAAGTTTCGGACTTGTGTTTCAACAGGAACATATGTGCAAATCTTGAGAGATAAACAGTGAATGTAATAAAGTATAAAGAACCGGTCTTGGCATGTTTAGACAGGAGACCTTGCATACATCATCATGTATCAATCCCAAGAGTTCACTAACTCTTTCTCTGTTTCCAATAAACAGAGCTGTGGTCATCTTATCTTTGTGACATGACTGGAAAGTTTCACAAGATGTAAATCCAAACTAATTTGAATATGCATCTCTATGCAACTTTAGCTAGTCGGGTCGCATTGATATGACCTAGTCTACAATATCTCAAGAAGGATTTGTTCATTTCTGAACTCTTCCTCTTGTGTGTGTTCTGTATAGTAAGAACTGTAGTTTGATTTAGAATGTATATGCTTTTAGATAACGTGCCTGAACCGATCAACTCTTGATATAGGAAATGTTCAAAACATTATCCAACAATACAAAATTATATCCTTCTTTATCTAAATAAAGAGACTGATATGATTTTGTGTACCAGGTTCGGTATCTAATAACATTCGTTCATAATCAATGTATTCTGGTAATACTGGGTGATAACTACCAACAGACTTGGCTGCAACTCTTGCATCCTTTCCAACTCTTGAAACTTATCACCCGTTCTCAGTTCTCTAGCTATCTGAAGCCCATGTAAAATATTACATTTATGGGATCCTGATCCGGTATCTCATACCCAGGACGTAAAGGATACTGAGAAACAATTCTGTGTAATGAACACACCCGCAGAAGATGCATCAGAATGCAGTTTCTTCGTTTTGGCGGCACGGAAATTCTGGCAATCCTGAATTTCCTGCTCTGTCTTATAACAATTATAAGTTGGAGCGGGACCAACGTTCCCCAGCTCAGTATAACAAGCGGGTTCGGTCAATACATCCGTATTATTATCTTGATTAAGGCGTGATATGGTCGCTACCTAGAGAGAGAGAGAAGAAAACACTCAGCGTATGCTCTTGCAAGATTAGATTGGTTATCTAATATATCTAATCAGGATGTCTCCCACTGTTTTAGTCAAATCTTCCTTCAAACACTAAAAGGAAAGACTAGCCAGGATTAATTACAAGCTACAAGTTCGCCAATCTTTCAGTCAGGCCAGTGTCGGTACTTTGAGGGAGGTTCCCCATGCTTTCGCACGAACCTAATTAAAGTAAACCTCGTTTTACCTAGGGCGTAACCCCGTTAACACTTTTCTAGACACCTACTTGATCGGCTAATTGTAATGTGTAAAACTCTCCCAGGAGTAACTCTTACTCGCAGCGGGTATCGGGATCCAACTATCTCATAGAAGGTATGCAATCTCATTGCAAATTTCAACACTTGAAATTCCCAATAATATTTTACCCCTAGCGTCCTTTGACCTTGACGAAGGCCAAACTACCCATAGTCCGCTAGTCAAGTTCAACCCGTCATTTCCTGATTGAATTAAACCCACCCGCACGACCCTTGATGAAGGCCAAACTACGCCGTACGAATACCCTAATCCAATCGCATCATATGCTAGCAGATAAGCACTAGTTAGCTACCGTACACTACGCCTTGACGAAGGCCAAACTACCACAGCACGAATACTAAGTAGTACTTATCTGAAATGACGGAGGGCTATGCAGGTTTTTAAGAAAACCATGAGCGTAATGAACTTGATATCGTTGTAGAATCGATTGATTTTAAATGGAATGTTTTTTAGGCCTTTTCTAGTTTTGCTAAAGAGGTCACTCCCGGTGAAGGGATCGTCGGCTCTTTCCTCATCAAATAAGGTGCATGATATTTCACAAATATCACTATGCAAAGCAAAAGCTATAGAAGCAATCAAAAGACAAACCGAGTATGTAGCATCTGCTAGTTTTGCTAAAGAGGTCACTCCCGGTGATGGGATCTCGGCTCTTTCCTTATCGAATAAGGTGCTGGATGTTCTGCAAGGAACACCTCTATGCAAAGAAAGAACTAGAGCTACAAGTTTTTAAACAAGTTTCTACAACATATTTAGGTTTCTTTTATTTCATTAATCTCATTAATGAAGTCCCATTTTATTATGCTTCACAAGCATCAGATATGAAACGAAATCAACAATATATAATATATATCTCATATATATAATAAAAACATTAGTCTCATGCATTAATATGATCTCATCACAGAATAATGCAGCAGAGGAATATATATGAAATATTGGATATACTAGGGCGTTCGTGTTTTCAATATGAGCCTGTATAAAACACGGATTCCATGGTCGCGATGAATAGCCAAACCCACATCCCTAGACCCCTACGAGAGAGGCAAGCAACACTGCCAATTCTAGGGTTAGGAGACCCGGTCTCGACTCCTCGAGATGGTCTCCCACTGGACCCTAGAACCCGGTTACTTGTGCTCCCCGCCTTGGGTCTACCTAATGCGGAAAAGTAAATAATATACAATGGTGACATCATCCTCAGCCCGGAAGTGCCCCAATAAAAGAATATTACATACAAATGAATTTTACATGAATGAAAAAAAACTCTCATCTTACATAATACCCCCGATTATTCAGAACACGACGATCCAATATAACATATCACAGCAACACATAATATCTCATATCATCAACGTAAGTAAATATGCGTATCACAGTTGTCGTTGATGTATAGCAACGAAACCGGCGATACACCACCTATTACACTTACGGTCGCAGAAAAGAAAATGTGAAACTACAACAGTTGGAATCCGCAACCTCCTTAGACATCGCATGCCTAACCAAATGAATTCCTTAGACATCGCATGCCTAATAATTATAAACCCCGCATTTTAGTCTCATTATCGAAAACTCTTTTCAATATCAAGTTGGGCAATTCAACAAGATTCCCGACATCCTGATCGGCTGCTCGTCGCAAACTTTAGTAGACGGCCGCACCCCCAAATGCCATCAACGAAGTGCACTAAGGCGGAAAACCGCTGCCGCGAGCACATGAACGGATGCTTTTGGCGACGGGGTTCTCCTACAGTTACTTGGTTGGGGCTATGGGACGTGGCTGTCTATTAAGTTTACCCGGCGAGTATCTGCGTATGCTACGTGATTACGACGGACTTTTGATCACATCAAAATTCCATGGCACCCGATCAAATGAGACTAAACCGCTTAGATTTATAACATTCAAATTAGTTATCTCATAACAACTTGTGGATTCCAAATATTGTATCACATTCCAGATAAATAGACAGTGTTAAACTTTCCGATCGAATAATCAAACACCCAAGTTTTCCCAAATTATTCTCAACACTTGAAATTAGTTTAAAAACATCCATCACATGCCACAGTAGCAATGGTCCAGCCGTATAAGGGTCAAGCCAACGCCTCACATGTGGCATGCCGTACTGCCACAAACCCTAAGGTTTAGAGGCCGTTCAAGACGGTCACATAATCGAGTTAAGGTTTGTTGTCTTCTAGAGGGTCCACCGCGTTACTTACACGACTTAGAACGTTCTTAAACTACGGAAAAATCCAACACTTGGAAATTTTCCTGCAGGGGAAAAAGTGAGTTATTGATATCCGTTCGAACCTTTTAACACGTTCTAAATTAGCAGGACAAACTAAACAAAGTTAAATTATCCGATCGAATCAACGAGTCCCCAATACATCCCAGAAAACTCAACTCTTGAGTATAAATTAAAAATACACAGAAAACACAGGAATTACATACGGACATTAATGTGCAAACAGAGAAGCATGAAGCTACAGTATGGCCGCGGAACCGCCGCGCAAGCCAAGGTATGGCCGTGGTTCCGCGGCGCTTTGATAGAATTAGGAGCACGTGCTGCACAGTAATTCTTGTATTTACCTGCTGATTTTTTTGAGCATTTTTAAATTCACAAAAAATCACAATTTCAGAAAATTTCCAGAGAAGGGTCAAAATTAGGGTTTCGGGGTTCGATCGGACTTTAAACTTCATCTAGACTTCGCCTCAAGCTCTGGCTTGGCTCTGATACCATTGCAGGGTTACTAGGCACTCTAATAAGGTTCTACAAGGCATCAACCATGCCAAAATCAAATTTTTCAAGTGCCGAATAACCCAAGCAAGATCGTTGACTAGAGATTAGGCGAAAACTATGAGCAAGTAAACAACTTTACTTCTAAGGGAGTGGGAATACAACCTTTGTAGACCGGTCCTTCACTTCAATAGCTCCGAGTAGTAGTCCCGTTCACTGCGATCGCAAGCTCCGGACTCTAGAGAGGCTCCGTTGAAGAAACGAACATGCTTGCTTCGATGATTTCGAGGCCGAAGATGATCTACGTCGGGGAGACACGAACTCAAGCTATTCCTTCACTAGGTCAAGAACTTTGTGAAGAGAACACCATCTACGAAATGGAAAGTATTAGTGGATGATGAAATAGGAAGGTTGCTCACTTTATAATTGATTTTCTCATACTTTTTCTCAAACTCCATTGAAGCTAGAAAGCTTTTTTGTTGAATGATGAAGAAGAAGAAGTCTTTTGAATAATTCATCCAAATGAAAACTTATCCAATGAATTATTGCACCATGGTTGAGTTAAGCCCTCATGCTTAACTCATGTAGAGAATCAACCAAGGTATGAGGTTAAGGGTTGGGTTAACTAATATCCTAAGGAATGACAAAAGAGTTGACTTTGTCAATGTTTCTTCAAGCTTCATGAAGCTTGATAACTTTGACCAAAGTCTCTTCTCTTTTGTTATTTGTTAGGAAATAAGAAAACCCTAATTTAACCTTGATTTGGTTTAAGTCTCATACACCCAACTTGTATGTATCATCAAGCATGATACAAACATGTACACTTACATATATCACATATAAACAATGTGCATAATCTAGTGAGAAAATAAATCATAATTGAGCTAATACTACTTAATGTAATGTAATATATCAAATATATAATTTTACAATAAATTATTAAATCAACTCTTGATTTAATAATCCGGCTATAACCGACTAATATCATGTGTAACAACTTATCGAATCAACACTTGATCCGATAACCCGGCTATATCACATACAACCCATCAATGTCACTAATCACGAGAATAGAATACGGTATCTCATATTGTATTAATCTCGGTCCCGCACATATCACATATGTGCTCCTACTCCGTTTTGCTTGAGCCAGGAAACCCTTGTGTAGGACTCTAAAGACTCGTCAATACACCAGCAGTAGGTGATGATCATATCAAACACCCACAAGCAGCAAGCGGTCTGCTAAACGTAACGGCCACCCGGGTATTGAGCGATCAGAATATCAACAAACAAGCCTGCCAGTACTCCTGCAAATCCAATCAGTAACACTACCGTACAGTCCGGTCTCTTCGTCTGATATGTCGCATATCTCGCCTAAGGGTGGTAAACGTCAGACCCCAGTAACTCGATAAGTCGTGTCGATATGAGGCTCATAACGGGTCGAGAAACTACTGGTAACACTTACCAGTAAATCTCTAAAGAAGCTTTCACCAAGGACTTCCTGTTATAGCCAATCGAGCAGAGCGCAACATCAACTCCCTATACCGGGAGAGACGAAACCCCTCCTATCGCTCATTGCATCCATGTGATTCGGGACTGTACCCAAAAGCCACCTTTTTGCACGCCTACTTGGACGTGGTGTGATAGAAATCAAAGCACAGTGGGAATCACACAAGAATCTATGACAATCTCGGGTCTACAGACTAACCTGTACCAGTGTCCCCAGAGGACTGCCATCTGACGTGAGGTATAATACCATCTGAGAGTTCTCGGCGAGTCCGTCCAGTATACCCAGTCTCCACTGAGCACCCGTATACTATCTCTGATGTCAAACACCAATGGATATAGGATCATCCATCGCCCATCTGTATAGGTCGAGAAGCTATACGCTAGTCTACTATGGTATATCGATGCCCTATCTCTATACACCCACGACTAGGGACATTTGAAGGATGTACTTAGCGACTACACTGTCCCCACTAGTATGATCTGCATCACAGTCCTGGTAGTCAAGTACTCATCCTAAGGTCTTTATCAACATGTATCATAGAGACTATCAGAGTACATGTTAAGATAAAGAGCAACCAGATAGCATACTATCATGTCGAGCAAGAAAGTCCTCCATATATATGTCCAAGCATCCCCTACAATATACATCGCATGTTCAGTAATGGCCTTTAAGGAATACATATCACTAACACCAATAATAGTGGTAAATTGCATCATTAATATCATGTTTAATATCTGAGTATTCTATGTTGATGTAAGAGGTAATGGCAGTATTGAGGATTTATGGTTTTGAGTTTTAAATACTATTACATAAATCCAGTGATTTTCATGATTGATGTGACATGTACACCTGAGATGTTTTTATGATTTGTTTTTATTCCGAACCGAGTCGGTGGATATACGGTTACGGATTTATAGTATTATTCCGAACTGAGTTGGTGGATATACGGTTACGGATTTACAGTTTTATCCAGACTGAGTCGGTGGGGAATATAGTCGGATACATAGTGGACTTTGTTGATTTTACGATCATTCGAGGAATGATGTCTGTGAGAAATGGAAGTTTTGTGTCGATGATGGACACGGGGAAATGAATTTTATTGGTGATACATGATGAGATTTCAGTTTTGACTATGAGATTCGTAGTATAGATTCATGATTTCCACATATAATCATCCGTCATACTTGTTCACATTTCTGTTAGTATGATCGTCATATTTACATTATTAACCGTTATATGTTAGTTATATTCACTGAATTGGGAACTCACCCCCGTTGTGCCACAGTTCCTTGCAGGGGTAGAGTGGACGGTTAACTGCGGTGCAGATCTACTTTTGCAGCTTTATCACATCTTTGTGGGTTACATATGTAGTAACCTTCTCTTTTGTATTTGTATTTTGTATCTAGAAAATCTCCATCAGACCTGTATATGACTTAAAGTGAGAGATGATATGTATATTATTGACAGTTGAGATCGTTTAGTTCTATAGATTGTGGTTTCATTTCTTTCTGTCTGGGATTAGTATTGATGCCCTATATACTGAGATTTTATTTTCCGCGGTTGATATTGTTGATCCCAACTAGGGATGCAACCAAACTTAACACCTTATACCTGTTTAATATTTTAACTTCATAACATGTGATTTTTACTTAAAAACTAAATTTTCGATAAAAAGAATTCCGCAAAAAAAAGGATTTTGATCTTGTTTTTCGGCTTACTTGGACTATGTGCATATCTTTAGATATGATACAATCTAAGTGTCGGTCACATCCAAACTTGGGTCGTGACATTACCCCTAGTACTTATGACCTTAACTAAGGTCAACATATCATAAGCACTAGTCAAGTTCTACCCGTCATTTCATAATTAATTAGACCTACCCACATGACCCTCAACTATGGTCGACATAATCACATGAATGTCCTAACTAATCGCATCATATGCTGTATAGGAAGACATCACTTAGCTACCGTACACTATGCCTCTACTATGGTCGACATACGCAGCACGAATACTAAGTACTCTACTTCCTAAAATGACGGAGGGTTCCGACAGGTTTTTAAGAAAACCTTTTGCGTAATGAATTTGATATCGTTGTAGAATCGAGTGATTTTAAATGGTGTGTTTTTTAGGCTTTTCTAGTTTTGCTAAAGAGGTCACTCCCGGTGAAGGGATCGTCGGCTCTTTCCTTATCGAATAAGGTGCAGGATATTTCACAAATATCACCATGAAAAGCAAAAACTATAGAATCAATCAAAAGACAAACCGAGTGTGTAGCATATGCTAGTTTCGCTAAAGAGGTCACTCCCGGTGAAGAGATCTCAGCTCTTTCCTTATCGAATAAGGTGCTGGATATTCTACAAGGAATACCGCTATGCAAAGCAAGAACTAGAGCTACCAGTTTTCGAAACAAGTTTCTACAACATCTTTAGGATTCTTTTATTTTCATTAATCTCATTAATGAAGTCCCATTTTATTATGCTTCACAAACATCAGATGTGAAATGAAACCAACAATATATAATATATATCACATATATATAATATAAACATTCGTCTCAGGAAGTAATATGATCTCATCACAGAACATTGCAGCAGAAGAACATATATGAAATATTGGATATATTAGGAGGTACGTGTTTTTAATACGAGCATGTATAAAACACGGATTCCACGGTCGCGATGAATATCCAAACCGACATCCCTAGACCTTTACGAGAGCGGCAAGTAACCCTGCCAGTTCTAGAGTTAGGAGACCCGGTCTCGACCCCTCGGGATAGTCACCTACTGGACCCTAGAACCCGGTTACATGTGCTCCCCGCCTTGGGTCTATCCTAATGCGGAAAAGTAAATAATATACAATGGTGACATCATCCTCAGCCCGGAAGTGCCCTAATAAAAGAATATTACATACAAAAGAATTTTACATGAATGAAAAAGAAAAACTCTCATCTCACATAAAAAAAACCCGCGCTAATCATCAACATAAGTAAATATGCGTATCCCAATTGTCGTTGATGTATAGCAACGGAACCGGCGATACACCACATATTACACTTACGGTCGCAAAAAAGAAAGTGTAAAACTACAACAGTTGGAATCCGCAACCTCCTTAGACATCGCATGCCTAACCAAATGAATTCCTTATACATCACATGCCTAAAAATTATAAACTCCGCATTTTAGTCTCTTTATCGAAAACACTTTTCAATATCTAGTCAGGCAATTCAACAAGATTCCCGACATTTTGATCGAATGCTCGTCGAAAACTTTAGTAGACGGCCTCACCCCCGATGCGTCGACAATGTGCACTAAGGCGGAACACCGCTGCCGTGAGCACCCGAACGGATGCTTTTGGCGACGGGGTTCTCCTACAGTCACTCGGTCGGGGTTATGGTGCGTGGCTATCTATTATGTTTAACTGGCGAGTATCCGCGTACGCTACGTGATTGTGACGGATTTTTGATCGCATGAAAATCCCGTGGCAACCGATCATCTGAGACTAAAGTACTAGATTTATAACATTCAAATTAGTTATCTCATAACTACCTGTGGATTCCAAATATTGTATCACATTCCAGATAAATAGACAATGTTAAACTTTCCGATCGAATAATCAAACACCCAAGATTTCCCAAATAATTCTCAACAATTGAAATTAGTTTAAAAACATCCATTACATGCCACAGTACCAATGGTCCAGCCGTAAAAGGGTCAAACCAACGCCTCGCATGTGGCAACGTCGTACTGCCCCAAACCCTAAGGTTTAGAGGCGGTTCAGACGGTAACATAATCGAGTTAAGGTTTGTGTTCTTTTAGAGGGTCCACTGTGTTACTTGCATGACTTTGAACGTTCTTTAACTAAGGGAAAAAAATCCAACACTTGAAAAATTCCCGATAGGGGAAAAAGTGGGTTATTGATATCCGTTCGAACTTTTTAACACGTTCTAAATTATCCGGAAAAAACTTAAACGAAGTTAAACTTTCCGATCGAATCAACGAATATAAAAGATCTCCAGAAAACTCAACACTTGAGTAGAATTAAAAATCCCCAGAAGCATGCAAAATTAACCAAGAATAAACCCCAGAAGTGGTGGCCCTTAATTCCCAAGGGTGGCCGCGGAACCGCCGCCAAACCCATGGTTTGGACGCGGTTCCGTGCTCCCATGAGGGAATTATAGGCCCGTACTTCACAGTAATTCTTATATTTCCCTCCATGTTTTTCTGAGTATTTTTAATACAGAAAAATTCAACTTTTTAAAAAAATTCCAGAGAAGGGTAAAATATGGGGTTTCGGGGTTTGATAGGACTTCTAACTTCGTCTAGACTTCGCCTAAAGCACTAGCTTGGCTCTGATACCACTGTAGGGTTACTAGGCACACTCACAAGGTTCTACAAGGCATCAACTATGCCGATTTCAAATTTTACATGTGCCAAACAACCCAAGCAAGATCGTAAACTAGAGATTAGGCGAAAACAATAAGCAAGTAAACAACTTTACTTCTAAGAGTTTGGGATTACAACCTTTGTAGTCTGGTCCTTCACTTCAAAAGCTCTGTGTTGAGGTCCCTTCGCTGCGATCATTGAGTACCCGGACTCTAGAGAGGATCCATGAAGAGATAGATGCAAGCTTGCTTCCAATCTTCAACAACAAAGATGATCTACCTTGAAGAAACTCAAGCCCAAGTTTTTGCTTCACTAATCAAGTATTAGCAAAGCAAACACCCTAATCTAAGTGGCTAGAATAGATGAGGATGATGAAGTAGGAATTTAGCTCTCATTTTTTTCTTTATCTCACTCAAAATCATCACATTTGAAAAGGCTAGAAAGCTTTTCAAGAGGAAGAAGAAGAACTATTTGCTTTGTGATGAATAATGAATTAATTGTTATGGTTACAAATCAACCATATGTTAAGTATGATAGAGTTAACCCTTGTAGAGAATTAACTAGAGGTTAAGGTTTGGGTTGGGTTAACTAGTGACTCCACAAAAATCCAAAAAGAAAAGAAAAGGTCAAAGCTTCATGAAAGCTTCATCCAAGCTTAACCCTAAACCAAACCCTAATCTCAATTAAACTCCACAAAACATGTTGCATTTATAACCATAACAAGTTACAATATTATATATCACATATACAATATTTATTTTAACAAAATAAAATAATACAATTAACATATATCGCATATATATCAATGTATTACCAGAGTGAGAAAAAGAATCTTTAAGTGAGCTTATATTAGTTAATGTAATTTAATATATCAAATATATAATTATACATTAAATTATCGAATCAACAGTTGATCCGATAATCCGGCTATTTCATAAATAATCGACTAATATAATCTGTATCAGTTCATCGAATCAACACTTGATCCGATGACCCGGCTATATCACATATACCCGGCCGATATCACATATCGCGAGAATCTAATACGGTATCACATACACGTATTGTTCTCGGTCTCGCACATATCACATATGTGCTCCTACTCCGTTTTGCCTGAGCCAGGAAACCTCTGTGTAGGACTCTAAAGAATCGTCAATACGCCGGCAGTAGGTGATGATCATATCAAACACCCACAAGTTGCAAGCGGTCAGCTAAACGTAACAGCCACCCAGGTATTGAGCGATCAAAAGATCAACAAGCAAGCCTGTACATTCTCCTGCGAATCCAATCAGTAACACTCCCGTACAGTCCGGTCTCTTCATCTGATATGTCGCATATCTCGCCTAGGGGTGGTAAACGTCAGACCCCAGTAGCTCGATAAGTCGTGTCGATATGAGGTCCATAACAGTTCGAGAAACTACTGATAACACTTACCAGTAAATCTCAGCAACCCTGACTAGGGATTTTCAGTTATGGCCAATTGAACACAGCTCAACATCAACTCCCTATACCGAGAGAGACGAATCCCCTCCTATCGCTCATTGCCTCCATGCGATTCGGGACTGTACCCAAAAGCCACCTTTTT
Source organism: Agapanthus africanus (assembly GCA_030015575.1). Taxonomy (NCBI): domain Eukaryota; kingdom Viridiplantae; phylum Streptophyta; class Magnoliopsida; order Asparagales; family Amaryllidaceae; genus Agapanthus; species Agapanthus africanus. The sequence continues at coordinate 139,276,873 of JASDDO010000010.1, forward strand.
ACATGCCCTCTCGGACGTAGTATGATAGAAATCAAAGCACAGTGGGAATCACACAAGACTCTATGACGATCTCGGGTCTACAGACTAACCTGTAATAGTGTCACCAGAGAACTGCCATCTGACGTGAGGTATAATACCATCTGGGAGTTCTCGGCGAGTCCGTCCAGTGTACCTAGTCTCCACTGAGCATCCGTATACCTTCTCTGATGTCAAACACCAATGGATATGGGATAATCCATCGCCCATCATATGGGTCAAGAAGCGCATACGCTAGTCTACTCTAGTATATCGATGCCCTGTCTCGATACACCTACGACTAGGAACATTTGATGGATGTACTTAGCGACTAGTATGATCTGCATCATAGTCCTGGTAGTCAAGTACTCATCCTAAGGGCTTTATCAACATGTAACATAGAGACAATCGGAGTACATGTTAAGATAAAGTGCAACCATATAGCATACTATCATGTCGAGCAAAAATGTCCTACCTATATATGACCAAGCATCCACTACAATATACATCGTATGTACAGTAAAGGGCTCTAGGGCATACATATAACTATCACCCAGGAGTAAGGATGTCACGACCCGAATCATTTCGACTCGTAACTGGCACTTAACCACGCAACGTCTACAAGCGTAACGCGACTAAGTAAGCCAAACCAAGAAATCAAAAACCATTTAAAGGTAGTGAGTGTTGAAAACATTCAATTAAACATTTAGAAAACCTTAAATAATTCAATAAAGTTCCTTTTTAAAGTTAAGTTATCCTTATAATAATTTTGGCAGCATTTCCTTTGTAAAAGTAACCCCGAAATCGAATACAAAACAGGGTATAAGTAAAAAAATGAGATCTAATGAAATAAAGCATCCCCAAACGGAAGCAATCACGCCCAACGGCAGAAACCAACACCACAAGAGTAATATACGACGCCGTAGCGAAGAATGAGCAATAAGTAAACATCACAGAAATAATAAACTGCATATATAAACAGTCGGCTCCCACGAGCTCGACACCAGAATACAAATAATATACATCATCGTCCTCACACTGTCTATAAGTCATGTACATATATGGTAGATGGAGATACTAGATACAAAAGAGTGTAAAATAAAAGTAACCAGATACCACAACCCACCTAATAGCAAACTAGCTCTCGCACTAACCGTAGTGGTATCTGTAGCCAAAAGATACAAAAAGACAGCCTGCCGCGACTACACCAATGGGCAACCTGCAATATTGTGGCACAACGGGGGTGAGTTGCCAACTCGTGAATAGAGATAACATATAAAGGTAATCACGAGCATGCACGTACTGCGCTACTCTAACATATGCCAGCAGGTAAAAATCTATATGCGACAAGCAGTAGGTGCAATAATCATGCAAGTGCCATGTCAGGTAAAATAACTACAGGATGAGATACAGGATAATCAATGCTGAGCATGGGATAAACAACGTCTACACGAATATCTATCGTGGAAAAATGATCGGTGCCCAAAACTGCACCCAAATCCCAAATAAACTCAGGCGCCGGCACTCCTCGGCCCTCAAATCCTGTAAATCTCTGAGAAATACGAGTGCCCAACATCGACACTCAAAATATCATAAAATACTCTTGTCCAGCATCAACACGCAAATCCTCATATATCGGGCTCCGTAAGTTCGGGTCAGCCCACGGGCTCCGTCTGCAGTATCAGCCCTCGGCCCCGGCAGTACTGATCATCCCGCATCCATCTCTCGACTCTGGTCGGTATCCTCTGGATAACCTCCAGGTCCAACCAATCACCGGTAGGTACTCTCCCACCTCCAGGTTCAATCGGCAAAGTCCATCAATCATCTTGCCGAGGGGAACCATACCGGGTCCACCACGAACCCGTAAACGGATCATCCAACACCTCGAATCGGGTTTCAAGCACACGTCTCAGCACCGAGAAAACGCGTGGTGGACGCATCAAAATATCATATCACGAGGAACTGGGTTTTTCAAATAGTGCATCTTTTCTCAAATAATCCCACGGTACTCAAAACAGAAATCACATGAAAATCCAACACCAATGAGTAAATCAAATGCGATGTGCTATGTACATCAAGCCATAATATAGGTACAAGGGAGAAACCGCTTTTTAAAATAGTTTCAGTTTTTAAAGACATCATGCGGCTCCCAATTCTATGAAAATCATATCGAGTCATATGTGAAATGAAATACAGCAATATAATCATGGCAATTCTACAGTGAGTGTGTCATGGCAATTACTAACGGTGTGGGTGTAACATACAGATTAGTGCTCGTTCAACATGAACCGTTAGTAATAGTGCGGTGTTCTATCAATTCTAAGTTTACATACAGATGGCAGGGAATGCAGTATGCAACAACAGTATCCATCACAGTCAACGGGGTAAATGCAACATATAGTTATAAGGTCCTATCAGCCCTGACGCATAACGTCATGCGGGCGATATCCCCGTAGATGTTAAATCTACTCACCGAAGTCTCGCGCTAAGTGTAGCCGACGACTTGCTCCCCTTCTTCGCAGCGTCCATCTCACTCGCCTGCGAACCAATAATTACACAAAATATATCACACATAAGCTCAAATCCTTAAAACGCGATATTAGGGTCAAACTAGAAAACCGCGTCGCAAACCAAGCGCGTGTGTGCGCGATACGCTAAAACGTGTGATTAAGCGTCTGAAACTACCTCGACGCGTCGCAATACGGAGAACACCCCAAATCCACACACGTATCACGTGTGTCGCGAATATTTAAAATACGAGAAACAGGTATTTAGCTCCAGATTTTGATACAGAAAGAGTTTTGCAAAACTAAATATACCATAAAACCCCACATAGCAGCAGACACCTCTCACTAAAACCTCAACCCCCAGGTCACTAATCTGGCCGCAATTTGCGGCCAGAAGTAATATTTGTTAGTTCTGTGTATGCCCTAGAGGCCATTACTATATATAGGATGTATATTGTAGTGGATGCTTGGACATATATAGGGATGACTTTCTTGCTCGATATGATAGTATACTATCTGGTTACTCTTTACCTTAACGTGTACACTGATTGTCTCTCTGTTACATGTTGGTAAAGCCCTTAGGATGATGTACTTGACTACCTGGACTATGATGCGGATCATTCTAGTGGGGATATGGTAGTCCATAAGTACATCCTTCAAGGTCCCTAGTCGTGGGTGTATCGAGACAGGGCATCGATATACCAGAGTAGACTAGCGTGTAGCTTCTCGACCCATACAGATGGGCGATGGATGATCCCATATCCATTGGTGTTTGACATCAGAGATGATATACGGGTGCTCAGTAGAGACTGGGTACACTGGACGGACTCGCCGAGAACTCCCAGATGGTATTATACCTTACGTCAGATGGCAGTTCTCTGGTGACACTGGTACAGGTTAGTCTGTAGACCCGAGATCATCATAGAGTCTTGTGTGATTCCCACTGTGCTTTGATTTCCATCATACCACGTCCAAGAGGGCGTGCAAAAAGGTGGCTTTTGGGTACAGTCCCGAATCACATGGAGGCAATGAGCGATAGGAGGGGTTTCGTCTCTCCCGGTATAGGGAGTTGATGTTGCACAGTGCTCGATTGGCTATAACAGGAAGTCCTTGGCCAAGGCAGCTTTTAGGGATTTACTGGTAAGTGTTACCAGTAGTTTCTCGACCCGTTATGAGCCTCATATCGACACGACTTATCGAGTTATTGGGGTCTGACGTTTACCACCCCTAGACGAGATATGCGACATATCAGACGAACAGACCGGACTGTACGGTAGTGTTACTCGTTGGATTCACTGGAGTGTGAGCGGGCTTGCTCGTTGATCTTCTGATCGCTCAATACCCGGGTGACCGTTACGTTTAGCAGACCGCTTGCGGCTTGTGGGTGTTTGATATGATCATCACCTGCTGCCGGCGTATTGACGAGTCTTTAGAGTCCTACACAGGGGTTTCGTGGCTCAAGCGAAACGAAATAGGAGCGCATATGAGATATGTGCGGGACCGAGGATTATACCATTATGTGATACTGTATTCTATTCTCGCGATTTATGACATTGATCGGTTGTATGCGATATGGCCGGGTTATCGGATCAAGTGTTGATTCAATAAGTTGTTACTATTGATATTAGTCGGTTATATGCGATATGACCGGATCGTTAAATCAAGTGTTGATTTAATGATTTAATTTATAATTATATATTTGATATATTACTTTACATTAACTAGTATTGGTTCACTTAAGATTTGTTTTCTCACTTGAAAGTGCACATTGTTTATATGTGATATATGCAAGTGTACATGTTTGTATCATGCTTGATGATACAAACAAGTTGTGTGTATGAGACTTGAACCATATCAAAGGTTAGATTAGGGTTTACTATTTAACTTAGCATATAACAAAAGAGTGTGACTTTGGTCAAAGTCATCAAGCTTCATGAAGCTTGATGAACATTGACAAAATCAACTCTTTTGTCATTTGTTAAAGATATTAGCTAACCCAACCCTTAACCTTATGCTATGGTTAATTCTCTACATGAGTTAAGCATGAGGGCTTAACTCAACCATGGTGCTATGATTAAAAGGATAAGTGTTCATATTATTCTTTTAATGGAAATCATTCTTTCTTTTTCATCATCTTCATCAAGCTTGAAAAAGCTTGCTAGCTCCAATGGCATCATGAGAAAAAGAGTGAGAAATCCAATTCTAAAGTGAACCCACTTCATATTTCTTCATCCTCTACCACTTGCCATGTAGTATAGGGTGTTCTCTTCACAAAATTTTTGACCGAGTGAAGGAATAGCTTGAGTTTGAGTCTCCCTGACGTAGATCATCTTCGGCCTCGAAGTCAATGACCTAGCCCGATCATTTCTCCGACGAAACCATTTCTAGAGTCCGGGATCCGATGATCGCAGCGGAGGGACGTCAACACAGAGCTAAAGAAGTGGTGGACCGGATCTACAAAGGTTGTAATCCCTTTCACTTAGTAGCAAAGTCGTTTGCTTGCTTGTTTTTCGCCTTAACTTCTAGTCAACGATCTTCATTAGGGTTTCTCGGCACCGGAAAATTTTTGTTTGGCATGGTTGATGCCTTGTGGAACCTCCTTAGTATGCCTAGGAACCCTACAGTGGTATCAGAGCCTAGCTAGAGCTTTAGGCGAAGTGTAGACGATGTTAGAAATCCGATCGAACCGCGAAACCCTAACTTTTAACCCTCTCTGGACATTTTCTGAAAATGTGGATTTTTCCAAATTAAAAATATCCAAAAATTATAGCAGGGTATTGTAAGAGTTACTGTGAAGCACGTGAGCATAAGTCCACCAAAACGCCGCGGAACCGCGGCCCCACCTTAGCATGTGCGGCGGTTCCGCGGCCAAAAAGTTGGTTCTTGGCACGTGCTTTGCACAGTAATATCCTATATTGAGTTTTGTATTTTATGGGAATTTTTAAAGTTTGCTCAAGAGTTGAGTTTTCTGGGTTGCTTTGGGGAATCGATGATTCGATTGGATTGTTTAGCTTAGTCTATAAGTTTTTCCGGATAATTTTAGAATATGTTAAAAAGTTCGACCGGATATAAGTACCCACTTTTTTCCCTGCCGGGAAATTTCCAAGTGTTGGATCTTTCCGTGCTTTAATAACGTTCTAAGTAGTGCAAGTAACGCGATGGACCCTCTAGAAGACAACAAACCTTAACTCGATTATGTGACCGTCTTGAACTGCCCTTTGAACCTTCGGGTTTGGGGCAGTACGGCGTGCCACATGTGAGGCGTTGGCTTGACCCTTCTACGGCTGGACCGTTGGTATTGAGGCATGAACTGGATGTTTTTTAAACCTATTTCATGTGTTGATTTGTTTCGGGAAAACTTGGGTGTTTGAATGTTCGATCGGAAAGTTTAACATTTTCTATTTATCTGGAATGTGATACAATAATTGGAATTCACAAGCAGTTATGAGATAACTGAATGAATGTTATAAATCTAGCGGTTTAGCCTCACTTGATCGGTTGCCACGGAATTTTGATGTGATCAAAAGTCCGTCGCAATCGGGAAGCGTATGCGGATACTCGCCGGGTAAACTTAATAGACAGCCTCACTCCATAGCCCCGACCAAGTGACTGTAGGAGAACCCCATCGCCGAAAGCATCCGTCCGGGTGCTCGCGGCAGCGGTGTTCCGCCTTAGTGCACTTCGTCGACGGTATCGGGGGTGCGGCCGCCTACTAAAGTTTGCGACGAGCATTCTATCAAGATGTCGGGAATCTTGTTGAATTGCCCGACTTGATATTGAAAAGTGTTTTCGATAATGAGACTAAAATGCGGGGTTTATAATTGTTAGGCATGTGATGTCTAAGAAATTCATTTGATTAGGCATGCGATGTCTAAAGAGGTTGCGGATTCCAACTGTTGTAGTTTTACACTTTCTTTTCTGTGACCGTAAGTGTAATATGTGATATCGCCGGTTTCGTTGCTATATGTCAACGACAATTGGGGTGCGCATATTTACTTACGTTGATGACATGTGATGTTATGTGTTGCTGGATATGTTATATTGGATCGCCGCGTTATGAATAGCCGGGGGTTTTATGTGAGATGAGAGCTTTTATTTTCATTCATGTAAAATTAACTTGCATGTAATATTCTTTTATTGGGGAACTTCCAGGTAGCGGAAGATGTCACCCATTGTATATTATTTACTTTTCCGCACTAGGATAGACCCAAGGAGGAGAGCACAAATAACCGGGTTCTGGAGTCCAGTGGGAGACCAACTCGAGGAGTCGAGTCCGGGTCTCCTAACTCTAGAATTGGCACGGTTGCTTGCCGCTCTCGTAGGGGTCTAGGGGTGTGGGTTTGGCTATTCATCACGACCGTGGAATCCGTGTTTTATACAGGCTCGTATTGAAAACACGGACGTCCTAGTATATCCAATATTTCATATGATTCTTCTGCTGCGATATTTGTGATGTGATCATGATATGTTCTGTGATAGATACTGTATATAGTATATATGATATATTACATAGACGTTACTTATGTTTTACACCCGCGCTAGCCCTGCCCCGCTCTGCCGTTAGTTACCTAACCTAACGGTGCACGAGGGGAAATCGAGGCGAATGCGGATGGCATAAGTGTACGTCGTATTTATCTGTGATGTTTAGGTGACTTAAATGATGGGACTTCATTAATATGATTAATGAAAGAAAAAGAAACCTAAAGATGTCGTGGAATCGAATTTTCAAAAACAGGTAGATACAGTTCTTGCTTTGCATCGCGGTGTTCCTTGTAGAGCATCCTGCACCTTATTCGATAAGGAAAGGACCGAGATCCTTTCACCTTGAGTGACTCCTTTAGCAACGACTGGCAGATGCTACACCCCTCGGTTTGTCTTTTGATTGCTCTTATAGTTCTTGCTTTGCACAGCGGTATATATGATATATCCTGCACCTTATTCGATGAGGAAAGGGCCGACGATCCTTTCACCGGGAGTGACCCCTTTAGCAAAACTAGAAAAGCCTCAAAAATACTCCATTTTAAATCATTTGATTCTACAACGATATCAAGTTCATTACGCAATAGGTTTTCAGAAAAACCTGTCGTAGCCCTCCGTCATTTCAGATAAGTACTACTTAGTATTCGTGCTGCGGTAGTTTGGCATTCGTCAAGGCGTAGTGTACGGTAGCTAACTAGTATTTATCTGCCTATGCATATGATGCAGATTGGATTAGGGTATTCGTATGGCGTTGTTTGGCATTCGTCAAGGGTCGTGCGGGTGGGTTTAATTCAATCAAGAAATGTACGGGTTGAACTTGACTAGTAGACTATGGGTTGTTTGGCATTCGTCAAGGTCATATAACACTAGGGGTAAAATATTATCGGGAATTTCAAGTGTTGAAATTTGCAATGAGATGGCATACCTTCTATGTGATAGTTGGATCCCGATACCTACAGCGAGTAATTGTTACTCCTGGGAGAGTTTTACACATTACAATTAGCCGATCAAGTAGGTGTCTAGAAAGGTGTCAACGGGGTTACGCCTCTGGGAAAACGAGGTTTACATTAATTAGGTCCGTGCGAAAGCACGGGGAACCTCCCTCAAAGTACCGACACTGGCCTGGCTGAAAGATTGGCGAACTTGTAGCGTGTAATTAATCCCGGCTAGTCTTTCCTTTTAGGGTTTGAAGGAAGATTTGATAAAAACAGTAGGAGCCATCCTGATTAGATAAAATAATAACCAATCTGATCTTGCAGGAGCGCACGCAGAGTGTTTTCTTCTCTCTCTCTCTCCCTCCAGATAGCGACCATGTCACGCCTTAATCAAGATAATAAAACGGATATTTTGAACGAACCCGCTTGTTATACAGTGCTAGAGAACGTTGGTCCCGTTCCAACTTATAATTGTTATAAGACAGAGCAGGAAATTGGGGAATATCAGATTTCCCGTGCCGCCCAAACGAAGAAAGTGCATATGATGCATCATTTTCGGGTATGTTCATTATACAGAACTGTTTCTCAGTATTCTCTACGTCCTAGGTATTAGATACCGGATCAGGATCCCGCTAATGTAATCCGTTACATAGGGCTACGGATAGGTAGAGAACTGAGAACGGGTGATAAGTTTCATGAGACAGAAAACGGGGCAAGTGTTGCAGCCAAGTCTGTTGGTCACTGTCACCCTGTATTACCAATATATTGATTCTGAACGAATGTTATTAGATACCGAACCTGATATACAAAATCATATCAGTCTCTTTATTAGTAAAGAAATGATAAAATTTTGTATTGTTGGATAATGTTTTGAACATTTCCTATATCAAAAGTTGATCGGTTCAGGCACGTTATCTAAAAGCATTGATGTTCTAAATCAAACTACAGTTCTTAGTATACGGAACACACACAAGGGGAAGAGTTCAGAAATGAACGGATCCTTCTTAAGGTATTGTAGACTAGGCCATATCAATGCGACCTGACTAGCGGGAGTTACATAAAGATGCATATTTAAATTAGTTTGAATTTACATCTTGTGAAACTCGCCAGTCATGTCACAAAGATAAGATGACCATAGCTCTGTTTATTGGAAATAGAGAAAGAGTTAGTGAACTATTGGGATGATACATGTTGATGTATGTAGGTCCCCTGTCTACACATACCAAGACCGGTTCTTTGTACTTCATTACATTCTCTGATGAACTCTCAAGATTCAGACATATGTTCCTGTTGAAACACAAGTCCGAACCTTTTGAGATATTCACAGAATATGATATAGAAGTAGAGAACCGATACGGGTATAAGTATTATGTCCTTTGATGTGATCAAGGAGGAGAATACTTGAGCACGGAATTCCTGGATTATTCTAAACGAGAATGAGATTCTCTCTCAGCATTACTCCTCCGAATACACCACAGTACGTCGGTGTATCGGGGCGGAGCAAAAACACCTTATGTGATATGGTGTGCTCTATGATGAGTACTACTGAGTTTCCTATTTCCTTTTGGGAGTCATGCACTTAAGAAGTTGCATACCTATTGAATAGGGTTCCGATCAAATCAGATGCCTACCATTTCATATGAGATATGGAAAGGGAAGAGCCCATCTCTAAAGTCAGTTAAGATTTGGGGTTGTCCGGACTATGTTTAAAAGCAAAATCCGGACAAGCTCGAGGCAAGGTTGGTTATGTAGAACTGGAAACAGTTCCAGCTATACAAACTGCAACTGATGATTTGGTAGAACCTAAGGATTCAATAGCAACCAACGAACCTCAGCCTCTCCGCCGATCTAGTAGGGTTCCTCACCCACCTGAGAGATACTTCGGTTTCTCTATGATAGTGGGAGCAAGGATTGCATCATGAGATGATGACCTAGCTAGTTTCGGGCTGGCCATCAGGAGTAGGACTCTGTAAGAATGGCTGGATGTTTATCGATCTGAGATGGAATCCTTATACACCAACAAAGTATGAACTTTGGTTGCTTTATCTAAAGGGTTAAATCCCCATCAGGAGCAAGTATATCTTCAGAAGATTACTTGGTGTACATGGAAAAGTTGAGACTTTCAAAGCTAGACTCGTTAAAGGTTTGCATCATAGACCAGTTGTGGCTAATGATGAAACCTTTTCTGGGGCCTATGCTTAAGTCCATCCAGATCCTACTTGCCACGGCTACATACCATGACTACGATATCTGGTGGTTGGGTGTCATGACTGCTTTTCTAAATATTGATTTAGAAGAGAACGTCTATAAGTACACAGCCAGAGAGCTTCGTAGACAGCGGGAGCAGTGGAAACGTAAGCAAGATGTTTTATGTGATAAAGCAGGCATCGCGGAGTTTGAACATCTGTTTTGATGAGTTAGTCAAAGAGTTTGACATCATCAAAATGGTAGATGAACCTTGTATATACAAAAAGGTAGTAAAGAGTATGGTAGTGATCCTCGTATAGTACGTGGATGACATACTCTTGATAGGGAAGGAGTTTCCTATGCTACGCTCGGTCAATCTCCGCTTATCACTAGGATTCTCCATATAGGATCAAAATGATACCTACTAAATCCTGGGTTTTGGATCTATGACATAGATCTAATTGGATGTTAGGATACTCACTAGTTGCAGTGAGATGGTATCAATTGATCCAGGGGAGAATCACTGGAAAGGTTCCATGGTGATAAAGACGACTGAATGTCAGTCACAGGCATTGTCTTTACCCTCAGTAAAGGGACAGTATGTTGGAAAAGTTCCAAGCTAGATACCGTGGCATACTAGATGATAAAGGCTAGATACATCGCTACTTAAGATGCTACCAAAGAGTAAGTCAGGGTGTATACTAGTTCATGAGATGAACTTCGTTCCTCCCATTGTGCGACAATGGAGTTGTGGCTTATGCCAAGGAACGCCCGTCCCATCAGTGATCCAGACATATTCTTAGGCAGTCTCACCTGATCATGGAGATAGTTGATCTCCAGGATGATCAAGGTTAGTAGAGCAGACTCAGAGGATAACACGGCGGATCCACTCACGAAGGCCTATTCCCAGAGAGAGACTTTTATGGGATGGTTGAGTATGAGATACTACAACCACTGCTACAGATGGCCCTAGTGCAAGTAGGAGATTGTTAGTTATGTGTATGCCCTAGTGGCCATTACTATATATAGGATGTATATTGTAGTGGATGCTTGGACATATATAGGGATGACTTTCTTGCTCGATATGATAGTATGCTATCTGGTTACTCTTTACCTTAACGTGTACACTGATTGTCTCTCTGTTACATGTTGGTAAAGCCCTTAGGATGATGTACTTGACTACCTGGACTATGATGCGGATCATACTAGTGGGGACATGGTAGTCCATAAGTACATCCTTCAAGGTCCCTAGTCGTGGGTGTATTGAGACAGGGCATCGATATACCAGAGTAGACTAGCGTGTAGCTTCTCGACCCATACAGATGGGCGATGGATGATCCCATATCCATTGGTGTTTGACATCAGAGATGATATACGGGTGCTCAGTAGAGACTGGGTACACTGGACGGACTCGCCGAGATGTAACATTTCCAAAATAATAAAATATTATTTTTGGGAATTTTTATATATTTAATATTATTTTACCGATTATTTTAATATTAAATTTATAATTAAATGCAAATAAATGAAGAAAAATTATGGAAAATTCTAAAATGGGGTATTTATTGGAATTATGCCATTTTTAAGTGTTTGTGATCAATTATATGCTAATTTAGTGCTAATCGTGATTAAAAACCGCTAATCGGATTTTTTGGCTTTTTGTGCAAAATGTGCACATATCTTTTTCCTACACTTGTGTTACATTTTCTACCATGTTACTTTGGGTTTACTATTGGTGTGAGAAGGTTTTGGATTTAAGAAAAAAAAAAGGAAAAGAAAAGAAAAAGAAAATGAGAAATAGGTATGGTGAGAGAGTGAGGGTAGTTGAGGATGTTTGACTTAGCCATTTCTCTTGGTTTTTCCTCTCATTTCTCCCCCCACTTCCTGAGCTGCTGCTGCACTTGCTGCCCTCCTCTTCCTCCACCTTCAAACCCCCATTTCTCCATGAAATTCACCCCAAAACCTCACACTCATTTCACAAAAAATGCACACAAGCTCACAAGCTATAGAACGGACCAGGAAAGTTGATGTTTTGGTGCTGGGGAAGGTTCATGAGTCCTTAAGGAGGTAATTTCTGCACCTATTATCGTAGTATTTCATTCCATATGCATCTATACTAGTTTCATATCGATATCGTGTGAATTGGTGCACTTTGGACCAAACTAGAGAGGATTAGGGTAAAGTTGTGATGTGGCCGTGAAATTGAACCCTATTAGTGACCCTTGAACCCCCCTTGGTGCTACGAACCCAGATCCGACACATTTAAAGACCTGAAACCCAAAACAGAGCAGTTTCATATCGGTTTGTGATAACCTGGAGCTTGCAGGAAAATCTGGAATGTACTGGGACTTTTTCAGGAAAATTAAACAACACCAGGAGCCTAGTTAGAGACCCAGGAGACCACCCTAGGCAGATAGACACCCAATTCCCTACCTGGGCCGGCCAGGCCGGTTTTGAGGGGGGTGGCCGGCCCTCCTGTGTAGTTTGGAGCCCAGGTTTCTACTGTTGTGTTGGAGATAGTGCCCTCATAGTCAATTATTGTATCGCAGGTACGTGATTGCAATGATTGCGGAGGACCTATACCGGTAGGACAGTCTTACTCAAGATGATAGTATGCTATCTGGTTTGCCTTTATCAGTCGTGTACATGATCAGGTGACTGATTACATGTTACACTTTGATAGAGCCCTTAGGATCTTGCTTTACCACCAACAGTATGATGGCGATCATATAAGTGAGAGTTGGGTGGTTTATACGCATATCCTTAATTGTGGTCCCTAGCCGTGGGAGTTTCGAGACAGGGCATCGATACTCCGGAGTAGACTAGTGTGTACAGTCGAGACCCCGATGAGGGGCAGTGGATGGTCTCACAAGCCACTGGTGTCAGTTGGATCACCTAAGATGTATACAGGTGCTCATTGGGTTATGAGTACACCGGACAGGACTCGCCGGGAATCTGCTAGTTAGTATTATATCTACCGTCAGATAGCAGTTCCCTGGTGACATGTGTACAGGTTAGTTCATCGACCTGAAGTCGTCATTTTTCTCGTGTGAGTTCCCACTGTGCTTTGATTTCTACCCTACCACGGCTCAAAGGAGTCGTGCAAACAGGTAGCTTTTGGGTACAGTCCCGAGCCATATGGAGGCACGTGAGCGGATCGGCAGGGGATTCGTCTCTCCCGGTATTGGGGGCGAGGTCGTACTGTGTCTAGGAGAGCCATTACACAAAGTCCATGGCCATGGCAGGAGATTTACTGGTAGGTACTCCAGTAGTATCTCAGGGTGTTATTGGGCTTCACTCCAACACGACTTATACTGCTATTGGGGGTCTGACGTTACTAGCCCCCTAGGCAGATATGCGATACTCATAGACGAACGGACCGGACTGTATATACATTGTCACTGTTAGGCTCAGTAGGGTTTTCCGGATGAGTGCGCTCATCGGCATCCCTTGAGGTCAGTCCATGGGCAGCCGTTACGCATTGCTAGTGCCGCTGACGGTTTGTGGTTAAACCCACTGCCAGGGTACTGACGAGTCATTAGAGTCCCCCATAGACAGTTTCCCAAGTTCTGGCGAAACGTTGTAGAGGCCGTATGGTTTTATGGCAGGGTTCGGAAAATGCACGTGCGTTTACGCACGTGTTATTTTTCGGGCAGATGATACTGGTCGGCTTTGGTTTAAGCCGGATCCAAGTATTATATTGAGTAGGTATAATATCTTTGTCTCAGTTGCATTTGTATTCGGTCGTAATACAAATGCGGGTATATTTATACAGTTTCGGGGTTATCCTGAAAGTCGTTTCAGGATCACTTTTGGAAGTTGCCAGTTTCCAGTTTTCTATCAGCCGTCTTTTAACATTCGGTTAAAGACGGATTTATCTTTTCTTCAGATATGGTGGGTCATCATTCTAGAAGGTTCTAGAAATAGTGACTAGGATGATGAGGTGGAGGGTGACTCATCTTTGCATTTATTACTTGATGAGGTGTTTATGTGAGTCATGATTTAGGTTTAATGCTTCTTGTTTTCCTTTAGATATTTTGCTTGATCTTTTGGTTATGATAAGGTTACATACTAAGGTCACCTCCCTCCTCCTACCATCACCTCCCTCCTTCTATATAATGGCCGGCCCTCTCTCTCCTCCTCACTTGACTTGATGTTTCATTTTGGTTAGAAAAGATTATGATAGTATTCGGGGTGTATGGAATTTTACAGTTCATTTCATTCCATCACCCGATTTCCACGGCAACTTCATTAACCGATCGTCCACGGACTTGGACGAGGTGAGACAAAGTCATCTACTCATTCTCTACATCATTCTTGGTCGTCTCTTTTAGCAAACTTGACGATCGAGTTGCCTCAAGTCAGAGGCGGGAGCCCGTTTAAAGAATCGTCGTCGTGGTGCCACCTCGACGAGGAGATCGGAGATCGACGAGATCGGAGCAGCCGCAACGGAGCGTGGGATGATGGTTAAAGAACGAAGGACTCGGATCGTTCGGTATAACCTTTCTACACTCTTTACAGTTTGTTAGTTTAGCAATAATGGCAGATCCGGGTTAAAGTATACGATAGCGCCAGTTAAAAGTTTTTTGTTCCGCATTTGGCGTCTGTAGACTGCCGGGGCGCTAGCGTAGACTTACAGTGGTATCAGAGCCTCACCATTTTGCTATACTAACTTGTGCTAACGCGTTTAAAACATCGATCCGACCGGAAATCAAAAATCACATTTTTCAATATGACAGTTTCTGTTGATTTTAAACGGTGTCCTAAAATTTTTCTACACATCTCAGAATACTGTGCAGGCTTTTCTATGAACCACGGCAAAATTTGGGCACGTGACCCCACCAAACCGCCGCGGAAACACGGTCAAACCCATGGTTTGACCGCGCAACCGCGGCCACGTGGTGAACTCGTGCTCCTAAATTTTGTCAGTGGGTTCTTCTCTAGAATTTGTGGTTTTTGGTAAATATCGTTTTGGCCCAGGTTTTGTTACTGTTCACCAGTAAGTCATGGGGCCCACTTCTTGATATTTGGTCGATCGAAATTTAAACATGTTAGTTTACAGTGCTTACATTATATCTCCGACCGGGAATGTCATTTGATCGGTAAACCGCGTCTGATTGCTATAGTTCTTTTAGACAGGTTTGCGAACGTGACATTCGCGTTGATGTTCTGTGTTGTGCTGTGATGTTGCGGATTTGTCGTGGTGGATAGCAGTGTGCAATGGTAGTACAGTTTGTGTTTATTTGTACATTTGATATTGCGGGGCGAGCATTCAACTTGTGGACTGCCGTCATTGCCTGTTGTATAATATTCTTTTGGGGCACGACCAGGTTGCGGTCGATGTACCTATTGTACTATTTTTCATTACTGTACTAAGTTTTGCCCCGCGACGGAGTGCACGGATAGCCGGGTTCTGGGGGGCAACGGGTCCGCATCTCATGGCTTTGAGAGGCAGAGGGGTCCCACTCTAGAATTGGCAGATTATTCGCCGCACTCATAGGGGGTACAGGTTGACCCAAGGAGGGGTGCCCAAGCTTACCGGATTCCGTGAAGTGCTGGGTGGTCCATTCACTATGCTGTAGGGGGCTGCCTCGCTTCAGGTTTTGGCGGGTAACTTGCCGCACCTGTAGGGGTCTAGGTTTCATTGCACAGGCTATCCACACGACAGGGGAACGTCGAGTTTCAGCAGCGGCTCTGTGAAACTCGGGGATCCCAGATTATCTGTATTGTTCTGTGATGCTTATTACTTTTCTGTAATGTTGCATATTATCACGCCTGGAGCGTTTATTGTATATTGGTTTATATACTATTAGATGTTGTATATGTTTTACACCCGCGCTAGTCCAGTCCCCGCTCTGTCGTTAGTTAAGTAACCTAACGAGTGATGACGGGACCCAGTGACGAATGCGGATGGCATATACGTACATTTTATTTTCGTTCTTTTCTGGTGTGATTAAATGATGGGACTGTGTTGATTTTGATCAATGCAAAGTAAAACAAACCTGTTTGCAGTTGTTGGAACAAATTTAAAAAGTGTTATTGCAAAGACGTTTTCTTTTGTTATGCATAGCGGTATTCAGTGGAATATCCTGCACCTCATTCGACGGGGCAAGGGCTGATATCCCTTCACCGGGACTGACCCCTTGGGCAGAAGTATGCGTCAGGGTAATAACTTCACTATAGTCGATTACATGTTGCTTTGCATAGCGGTATTCAGTGGAATATCCTGCACCTCATTCCACGAGGAAAGAGCCGAGATCCCTTTACCGGGAGTGACCTCTTTAGCAAAAGGTTTTCGCCACTATATTTTAAAAAGCTATCAGGTTCCTTCAGCGATATCAAGTTCACTACGTTAAAGGTTTTTCGCCCAAAACCAGCCGTAGCCCTCCGTCATTTCATATGAATGGTCAGTAGTATTCAAGCTATGTTGGTCTAGCCCTTAGCTAGGACATAGTGATTGGTAGCTGCTGGGGTGTTCACATGTTGCATAGATAGATAAGTTGGTTTGGGACAGTCATACAGCCTTGTTGGCCCTTAGTCAAGGGCGAGTACGGGTGGGTTCAAATTAACAAGATAATGATGGGAAGAACTTGACATGTGACTTATGATGGGCTGGCCCTTAGTCACGATCATAAGAGCATGGGGCAAAAACTATATCGGGAGTTTCTAAAGAAACTGAAACTTGCCAAGTATGCGCATACCTTCTGGAGTATGAGTAACGTGGATGCATTCCATCACGTTATCATGCGATGAGAGTTGGATCCCGATTCCCACTGATGAGTTGGTTTACTCTTCGGGTGATCCCGATTGATTCTTCTTTAGGTTTGGAGGAGAATTTGACAGGACAGTGGGAGGTTTCCGGATTAGATAAAGTGATGACCATTCTGATCTAGGTTAGAGTGCACGCAGAGTGTTTCTTTTCTCTCTCTCTTTGGCAGCGACCTTTGACCGACCCTAGACTATGACTCAGTAACCAGGTTGACCGAACCTTCTTAAAATACTGGCTTTTGGATTGTCTGAGTTGCATAAGTCATTGCCACTCCTTCTTTTACCCTTTCCATTTCTCAGAACACCCGTATTACTACGGATATCCACTTCCATTGGATAGATCCATCATATGGTTATATACGAACTCGAAGGGACTTCTTCGAGGATGGATCCAGGTTCAGGAGAAATAGAATTGGATTATTCAGTTGTCTTTTATTATCACCTTCTCTCAGGTTGCGAGAGCTCCTTGGTTTAGGAGAGTACACCTATTACGCTTATTGGATAGTCTTATTCCAAACCATAGGCTGGTGCCGAAAGGTAGGGAATGAAGAAAACCAATTAGCCTAAGTAGGGTGTGCAGAAGGTAATATGTAAAGACAAAATAAAGGGATTAGAAAGAGGGCAATGTAAATTGCGACTGATATCATTCACGACCAAAACCGCGTACTTCATCGCCACTCCTATTTCACCTTTAAAAGAATAAGGTATTATTCAGTTGTCTTTTATCATCACCTTCTCTCAGTTGCGAGTACTCCTTGGTTTAGGAGGGTACACCTATTATGCTTACTGGATAGTCTTCTTCCAAACCATAGGCTGGTGCCGAACGGTAGGGAAGGAAGAAAACGATTTAGCCTAACGATGGTGTACAGAAGGTAACGACTAAAGACAAATAAAGGGATTTGGAGAGATGGCAATAAAATATACGGTTGAAGTCATGAATTGGATTATGGAAGAGGCATTGCTATGAATACCAGGATACCCCTACGAAACATTTTTCATGTTTCAGTGCATTGTTAAAGAAAAACTGTTTTCCCGATTAGACACTTACTCCAAGGGTATGTATTTACCAGGTTTCATTCTCATATCTGTATGGTTTTACAGATGATGAGTGGGAGTAAGATATTGGGAATTAGGTGATTATCCTCATTATATCGGAATTCGTTGTAATTGGTGATATTTGAGGAAATCGCCAGGGTACAGTTTTCAACCTACAACGCACAGGTTATGAGTTGTTTAACTCAGCGGACTTATACAGAGTATTGTATGTTGTCCAGTGTCCATCAGGACAAAGGGGTAGGTCCTCGTACTATGTTCTGTTTACTTATAACTTCTCTAGTATTTAGACAAGTGTTTCGTAGAAATACATGGTCTAAGTTTTGAGATGTTGTGGGTATAAGAATAAAGTAGAGAACCAGGTATCACAAGTATCGGGATTCTTCAAAGAGATCGAAGATGTAGATTCTTGTGATTGGTATTCAGATGATAGTGATGGTTTTGAGAAACTTGTTTCTCTTTCAGGTTACTCATAATTGGATGGATTCCTAAGTTGAGTAATGCCGATTAGCCTCTTTCCATTAAGTTGATATGCACTGGAGACAGTTGCATGATTTGAATCTGGTTCCAATTAAATAAGTGCCAAAGTTTCTGTATTGGATATAGAATGGATCGTACCTTAAAAGATATTAAGGTACGGGGAGTTGTCCAGCTTATGCTTAAAACTAGACTCTGGATAACTCAGGGCACGTTTCTGTAGTGGCTGTTTGTGGGTTGACCCTGGCTATGACGAGGGTTGATATTCTACCATTTAGAAGATCAATAGTGATATTGTTCTTGACTCGCCACAGTTTTAGTAAAATTGATCTTTTTCAGAAAACAGTAGTGGGAGTATGGTAGAACTGGAAGTGATTCCAGAACCGCGAACGATTACGGAAAATTTAATAGGACCTATACATTCAATCAGGTTGGACATTCCAATAAGCCACTCCGCAGGTATGGTAGGTAACCTCAGACGCCCGAGAGGTACTTCGGTAGCCTCAGAGACGGTGACAGGGAGGTTCTTACCTACCCAGACTTGACACTACTGTTGTTCCAGGCTGTGAGACCCGGTAGGAGGGTTGTCGTAGTCAGTGGGAGCAGCGGAAGCATAGTGGGCAAGATGCTTATATCTATTTATAGACTTGAGCAGTTATAGCGGAGATAGATCATCTAATTTTGATATGACAGTCATGGTTTTGACTTCAATCAGAATAGGGGATGGATCAGTTAAGAAGGTAGTAGGGTGTGATGTCATGGTATCTGGATGACATACACAGAGTAGGAAGTAAAATTCCTATACTACGATCGGTTGAACTGTGGTCGTCACACAGTTGTTTCTCCAGACAGGATATGGATATAATATTTGACATTCTGGTTTCTAGATCTATGGTTTTAGATCTGGATTTGGGTAGTTTCCCAATGTAGGTACTTTGACAGTATTCTAATGGTTTTTAGAATAGATGATTCCTAGCATGGTGGAGTACCTACAGGTGATGGAGTCACCCTCTCTAAAGGTGTCGTATAGACTAAAGGGGAGAGGGATGTGCATGATTGGCAGATCACTTGCTTATGCAATTGAGTCAATCATGAGATGTCAAGTACCACACCAGATGTTGTTTTTGCACTAGCTGCAATAAGTTTGTATTAATCCAATCCTGGAGAAACATAAGGAAGCAGTTTTAGAACATAAGTACATGTTCTACGGATTTGATGACGGCAGCCTCCTTCGGGAGACGATTATCATTCCAGGCTTCAAAGGTGACATGGATAACAGAGTGATTGTCAGAGTTATAGTTTTTCCCTCTGACGAAGAGGGACAGTATTATGGACAGGTGGTTCAAGAGGATACTATGGGTGGCATGGTGCCGGATACTGATTAGGTTCAGTGATCGATACAGTCTAAGAAGTTTGGATTTGGAGTTCATTTATGAACCAGGTCCCATCAGATATCCAGACATATTCTAAGACAGGTATTACTCAATTCGGGAGATGGCTTTCTCCGCGAACTTGAGATTAAGAGAGATATAGAAAGAAACTTCTAGGCGGATCCACTCACTAAGGCTATTTCTCGAACACAATAGTTTTACAAACGGGCTTTGTGATACTGATTAGTAGAGGAGTTGGATGTTCGGTTTCACACGGGCTGTGAGTAGTCGACATCGCAATAATTAGCCTTGAGTGCAAGTGGGAGATTGTTGGAGATAGTGCCCTCATAGTCAATTATTGGATCGCAGATACGTGATTGCAATGATTGCGGAGGACCTATACCGGTAGGACAGTCTTACTCAAGATGATAGTATGCTATCTGGTTTGCCTTTATCAGTCGTGTACATGATCAGGTGACTGATTACATGTTACACTTTGATAGAGCCCTTAGGATCTTGCTTTACCACCAACAGTATGATGGCGATCATATAAGTGAGAGTTGGGTGGTTTATACGCATATCCTTAATTGTGGTCCCTAGTCGTGGGAGTTTCGAGACAGGGCATCGATACTCCGGAGTAGAATAGTGTGTACAGTCGAGACCCCGACGAGGGGCAGTGGCCGGTCTCATAAGCCACTGGTGTCAGTTGGATCACCTAAGATGTATACAGGTGCTCATTGGGTTATGAGTACACCGGACAAGACTCGCCGGGAATCTACTAGTTAGTATTATATCTACCGTCAGATAGCAGTTCCCTGGTGACATGTGTACAGGTTAGTTCATCGACCTGAGGTCGTCATTTGTCTCGTGTGAGTTCCCACTGTGCTTTGATTTCTACCCTACCACGGCTCAAAGGAGTCGTGCAAACAGGTAGCTTTTGGGTACAGTCCCGAGCCATATGGAGGCACGTGAGCGGATCGGCAGGGGATTCGTCTCTCCCGGTATTGGGGGCGAGGTCGTACTGTGTCTAGGAGAGCCATTACACAAAGTCCATGGCCATGACAGGAAATTTACTGGTAGGTACTCCAGTAGTATCTCAGGGTGTTATTGGGCTTCACTCCGACACGACTTATACTGCTATTGGGGGTCTGACGTTACTAGCCCCCTAGGCAGATATGCGATACTCATAGACGAACGGACCGGACTGTATATACATTGTCACTGTTAGGCTCAGTAGGGTTTTCCGGATGAGTGTGCTCATCGGCATCCCTTGAGGTCGGTCCATGGGCAGCCGTTACGCATTGCTGGTGCCGCTGACGGTTTGTGGTTAAACCCACTGCCAGGGTACTGACGAGTCATTAGAGTCCCCCACAGACAGTTTCCCAAGTTCAGGCGAAACGTTGTAGAGGCCGTATGGTTTTATGGCAGGGTTCGGAAAATGCACGTGCGTTTACGCACGTGTTATTTTTCGGGCAGATGATACTGGTCGGCTTTGGTTTAAGCCGGATCCAAGTATTATATTGAGTAGGTATAATATCTTTATCTCAGTTGCATTTGTATTCGGTCGTAATACAAATGCGGGTATATTTATACAGTTTCGGGGTTATCCTGAAAGTCGTTTCAGGATCACTTTTGGAAGTTGCCAGTTTCCAGTTTTCTATCAGCCGTCTTTTAACATTCGGTTAAAGACGGATTTATCTTTTCTTCAGATATGGTGGGTCATCATTCTAGAAGGTTCTAGAAATAGTGACTAGGATGATGAGGTGGAGGGTGACTCATCTTTGCATTTATTACTTGATGAGGTGTTTATATGAGTCATGCTTTAGGTTTAATGCTTCTTGTTTTCCTTTAGATATTTTGCTTGATCTTTTGGTTATGATAAGGTTACATACTAAGGTCACCTCCCTCCTCCTACCATCACCTCCCTCCTTCTATATAATGGCCAGCCCTCTCTCTCCTCCTCACTTGACTTGATGTTTCATTTTGGTTAGAAAAGAATATGATAGTATTCGGGGTGTATGGAATTTTACAGTTCATTTCATTCCATCACCCGATTTCCACGGCAACTTCATTAACCGATCGTCCACGGACTTGGACGAGGTGAGGCAAAGTCATCTACTCATTCTCTACATCATTCTTGGTCGTCTCTTTTAGCAAACTTGACGATCGAGTTGCCTCAAGTCAGAGGCGGGAGCCCGTTTAAAGAATCGTCGCCGTGGTGCCGCCTCGACGAGGAGATTGGAGATCGATGAGATCGGAGCAGCCGCAACAGAGCGTGGGATGATGGTTAAAGAACGAAGGACTCGGATCGTTCGGTATAACCTTTCTACACTCTTTACAGTTTGTTAGTTTAGCAATAATGGCAGATCCGGGTTAAAGTATACGATAGCGCCAGTTAAAAGTTTTTTGTTCCGCATTTGGCGTCTGTACACTGCCGGGGCGCTAGCGTAGACTTACATGTAGGTCCTATGCACCCTGCACATCACCCTAGACTTGTTTGCTTGGCTAAATTTGACCCGAGGTGAAATCTGGGATCATTTTCTTGGGTTGCTGCTTTGAATTTAGTTTTGGTTTTGCGTATCTTGATTTTCAGATTTCGATATTTGTGTGTTATCTCGATTGTGTGACGTTTGTACGTCTATATCGAGTGATTCCGGGTTGTTTTGCGAAGGATAACCGTAGGTTCTAACCTATGGGCCTTTTAGCAAATCGTATTGGTTTTAGCGTGTCGTTTCAAGTTTTGATTTGGTTTTGATGCTATGCGATACGTGTGATATATGTAGGTACCCCGCGACGATCCGAGGCGATGCAGAAGATGACGGTGATATCGACACCGACACGCAGGATACAGGTGAGTAGATTTATATCTACGGGGAGAAGTCGGGTGGATGGCGTATAGCACCCCCGCAGTCCGTGGTGCTGTATACGAATACGTATACACATGTATATATATATTATGTGTTGTTAGGATTATTGATTGAAATAATGGTTTTATTGGTGATAAGAAAATACTGGTTTAGTATAGTGCGAACCCTAGAGTAGTGGTTGCACCCACACATACATTTACACACATACTTGCAAACATTCTTTCACTGATGGTGCGTATATCTACACATGGGATGGGACTATGTGTTCGTATACGGGATTTGAGGATGATACGTGGGTTGAGATGATACTTGATGTGAGGCCGTGAGATCGGCGATGTGACATAGTTGCCCTTGAGGTGCGATATGATAGTTTTTGCGGGCCTTTGGACATGTGTTTTACCAGCATTCTTACTTTGATAGATGGTATCGATTTGTACTAGACTTAGAGTAGTACCCCAGATTGTGCGATCTGATGATAGTGATACCTGATATGTGATGAGATTGGGTGATATTGACCCCTACCCAGCTATTGGGATGCCGTACGACGATCTACCGTACGAGCCGATATTGATGATAGATCCGCACTCATAACTCGAGGATATCTTACGATATGTTATTGAGGCGAGATCACCGACTATCATATCTATATATATATATATACCGACTCAGATTTAGGTGGTTTCATACCCCTCCTGTCTAGATTACTTGGTAGACATTAGACTAGACCGAGTCATACCTCTTCAAAACTAACGAATCGGGGATATTTTAAAGATAAGCAGAAGGGTTATACCGATATTTTCAAATGATGCATCTTTTCTTAAAACACCGTAGCCCTTACTTTACCAAAAGCCCTGATTCGTCTTATTTCAAAAGTCAAGGTTGCATGACATATCTATTGGGGCAGGTTCTGTGCTTTTGCGTTGATTATTCGTTTCCGCGTATTCCTGCTATTTGCATTGCATCGCTTGTATTGTTGTGATATTCAGTCATGCAGCTAGGACACCAGCACCATTATCGATGATGCATATGTTCCACGTACACTTGTTGCCGGCTCACACACTCATCATCGATAATTGCCATGCCACTACACTGTAGTACTATTACATTCAGTATATGATCCTTGCATGCGACATGATGATGTGCATACCTTCCTTTACATGTCGCATACTTCATGCTCTTGATTATACGCGTTGAGATATGTTGTTTCTATGATATTTCTGGATTTGGGAACCGAGGATATTTCAAAAGAGAATATGTCATTTCTTTAAAAACCCGGTTACCCTTGATATGATATTTCAGTGCGTCCACCATGTGTTTTCTCGGTGCTGAGAGCGACATGTGTAACCCGAATCGAGGAGTGGACGAGCCGATTGCGGGTACATGGTGGACCCGGTATGGTTCCCCTCGGCAAGAAGATCGATGAGTTTTGCCGATTGAGCCTGGTGGCGGGCGAGTACCTACCGGTGATTGGTTGGACCTGGCGGTTATCCGGAGGATACCGACCAGAGTCGATAGACAGATTTGGGCGTACTGCCGGGGCCGAGGGCCGATACCGCAGACAGAGCCCGAGGGCCGATCCGGACAGACGGAGCCCGATATATGAGGATTTACTTGCCGATGCTGGGCACAGTTTTCATGACGTTTTCGAGTGTCGGTGCTGGGCACTCTGGTTCCATGATTTTGACGTGTCGCGGGGGACACGGGTGGGTTATATCCTCATATTTCCATGCACAGGTTTTATGATATTTACTTGCATGATGGTTATTGTCATTGGGTGACGAGTGGACGGGATCCACGTGTGTGCAGATTTGATTACATTGATCATACCTCATATTCATGACATGCTATTCCCTGAGGCACTAGCACGAGCACTTGGCACTACACTCATGTATAGAGATTACATTGCCAGTTTAGCATGCTTCAGCTTTATTCATATTGAGGTTTATTTATATCTGATCGTATTGACCTAGGATGGTCATGCATTCGATCTCTGGTTGTAGATATTTTCTATTCACGAGTTGGCAACTCACCCCCGTTGTGCCCCAGTTCTTGCAGTTTTTGCCGTACAGATTCCATAGCGGCATTTCTGGCACACTGCTTCCATATGGGTGACTTGCGTTGGTAGGTGGGTTCTTTTGTATCAGAACCGCCATTGTTCATGTATTATCTATTGTATCTAGAATTTCCATGAACCAAAACTTGTATATTGTTCAGACTTAGAGACAGTGTTGTATTATTTCGACCTTAGAGTCGCGCTAGTAGTAATTCGGTTTTCTGGCTGTGTTGAGTTTCTTTTTGAGTTTGATCCTCGCCCTTTGGCGTTGTATATTATTATTGCTTGCATGGTTGTGACCGTCGATTGACGAAGAGCTAGCTCCCGCTTGGGGATGCCTTTTATCATTGCATATTTATGTTATTCTTGTTGTACCCCGTTCGGGGCCAGTTTTTACAAAGGAAACTCTGCCGAAATTTTCAGGAAAGGTTTCACATTTTAAAAATGCATATTCGGCTTAGTTATTTAAAAACCTTGATTTTCAAAACACGTTTCCTTCACTTCTTTAAAGCAGTTTTCTTTACTTACTCTTAAAATGGTTTTAGATTTCTGGGCTTTTGGCTTACTTGGATCAGATGGAGTCCTATAGACTTCATATGGTTCAAGGGCCAGTCACGTGCTCTTTCGGGTCGTGACAAAGTTGGTATCAGAGCGTTAGGTTGACCGTGGTTCGAGTCTAAGTTTGACTATGTAGATCCTATGGCGTTATCTATATACGGAACTTAGGCTTGACCTTACGGAACTTAGACTTAGTCGAGGGGGTATTAGACCCGAACTTTCTTCGCGTAGGATGAACCTTGGTTGATGGAACAGGTGACTAAAGCAGAGTGACGTACCGTTGGTATGTTCCGCGGCATACTTACGACACACCACTCAGCTTAAGAAATCTTAGGTTGTACATTTCCTTGCACTGTATTATATTCCTTCCTATGATCTATCTTCATCGATACTGGTTATGGTTTTGCTGCCGCGTTTGCACGGGCAGGGTGAGCTACGGCTCGAGTTGTCAGCATGAGCTCGTCTTGGACGAGGACTGACCAGGGCGTGATTCCCGAGGCATACGATTGCATGTTGAGGCGTCGTCTTATTGTGTTTCCGCACTTTGGGCGTTTGACAGATCACTGTTGCGAGATTTCTAGGACGTACCGGTCGATACCAGAGGATTGAGCCACTGATAGAGGCTAGTCAGGATGTGATGACCGTTGATGTGTCGCTTGTTCATGATGGTGAGTCGCTAGTCACCGAGGATGAATGACTAGGACGTGTGGTGAGTTCGCTTATCCCGATGCGAGGTCATCAGGTAGATTGATTCCAGCTAGAGGCGACTTCACGCAGATTCGTTGAGAGTCGATTGGGACGATCGAATGTCAGGAGCCTATTTTCCAAGTTTAAAGTATACGGAAAGACATGCAGGTGATTCTATGGACCCTCTAGAAGAATGAAACCCTAACTCGACTTAATGACCGTGTGAAAGCCTTTGAACCTTAGGGTTTGCGGCGGTTCCACGGTGCCATTAGTGAGGCTTGGGTTTGCCCTTCTACGGCTGGACCACCGACGCTGTGGCATGTACTCGATACTATTAAACTGTACCCGAGATGTGAGCTCTTGGGGGATTATGAGGTTCTGACGAGTCGATCGGATGGTTCGACATCTTTCGGATATTGTGATGGGACACTGCTTGGGAGACTCCAGATGCGAGCATAGCCGTCGGAGCGCAGTTCGTGTAGCCACGATCAGTTGAGTCCGAATCAGTCGATATTTGAGCAAGGTGGAGTAAAGAGTTCGCACGAGATTTCGACGAGATGACGTTCCACTCCGCTGACATCAAAGATGTGACGTGCACGCTGAGGACGTGTTCGGCTAGATATCTTCTACTGAGTGAGGAAGATACCGAGTTGTGATTTCGAGTCCGCGTGAGGGACTTTGGATGGACCGTAGCCGAGGACATTGCGGTGCGCAGATAGAGACGCGATGTCGAAATGGACGATGATACAGACTAGCGGGACAAGAGGTTCGTGCGAGACGCTGATGAGCTGTCATTACTTTCCGTCGAGACCAGAGGCCTGATGTGCTTGCAGAGGCGTTGGGATGCGACCGATTTCCGAGGAAATGCTGTGCTGAGGACATAGATGTCCATTGAACGAGAAAGGATTATGCCAGAGTACCAGCCTCCGTACAGATCGGCATAGGCAAGATCGGCAGAGACATATTGCTTTACAAGAGGTCGTGAGGATTGACCGAGAGATTACCAAAGAAGTGCCAGAACGGAATCGTTCCTGTCAGCACTCCTGACCGGGCCGATGAGCCGAAGGATTGCGAGATAGGTAATCTACAGGAAATATCAGGAACCAGAAGCAGAGGACGCCAGTCGCGAGCAAGAGGCAAGTAGAGATCTTGCGCCGCTAGAATTGGATGTACCGGCACCTTCTCGACTTCGAGGGAGGATATACCGACGACAGTATTTATGATTGTGATTTTGTGATTCGATTATCATGTATCTGTCCGTTGGGATTTCGGTATTTTGGCGATCCATTTGCATGATTGGTTTTGATGACTGAGTTCTATGATTTCTGTTTTCGTGCACCATGGTTGCACTTATTGGATATTTATACCTTGTGCATAGTTATTATTCTTGAGGTATTGATTGTGATTTCGTGCGTACCTTATGCCGGTGATTTGATTTACGCTTCCAGCATAGTTTTCATGCACTTCTAGTGTTTTGATTTGATTTGTGCACGCTGATGCTGTAAGTGCACGGCGGCGCCCCGGCCGTCAATCCGACGCCGGAATGCGGAAGCGGTGAAAAACTTTAATTTTGCGGACTTTGCAAACCGGCACCACCGCGCACTAAACTCCGGATCGTAACCATTAACAAGTCTACGCTACAAATAAGAAAGGGAAGAGATGTATACCGACGATCCAAGTCCTCCGGTCTTCATCTCCACTCCGATCTCCTCGCGTGATCTCGGTCCGTCTCCTCCTCGTCGGAAAGGGCACCACGAAGCCGGGTACTTTTACGGGCTCCCGCCTCTATACCGAGGCAACTCGGGCATGAAGCCGGCAACTCGACATGCTCAAGATGTGCTGTAGGAAGTGTAGTGCTTATGTCTCATTGGGGTTTTTGGTGTTGCCTTTTGAAGATGGAGGAATGGAGAATAGAAAAATGGTGCTTGCATTTTTCTAGCAAGAAAATGAGATCATGGATGAAACCCTCAAGATGAAGCTCTCTTCTTCTTCTTCTCTCTTTCATTTTCTCTCTTGAATGAATGAATAACCTCTCATGCTCAATAGAATGGTGGAGGAGGTAATAGCAAACATGAAGGGAGGTGAGTGTAGGAGTGAAGAAGGGGTGACCACATCAAGGGACAAAGAAACATACAACCATGCTTGCACTTTTATCAAACCATACCCTCATCAAATCACAAGTCAAAGCAAGTCATGGTGCAAAGAAAAGAAAGCTATCATAATCAATCCATTATGCAAGAAAACCCCTCCACAAAAGTAATTTGCAAAACTGCAAATAACCCCCTCCATCGGAAAAGTCCGGCCGGGAAAGAACAAAAGAAAACCGGCCGGAACGGAAAGCAAACTGGCAACTCCAGAAAACTGGTCCCGTAATAAATTACAGGAAAACCCCAATACTGTGCATACACACCCACATCTGTATTCCGTCCGGATACAAATGCAAAAAGACAAAATCTACACTGTACTAAACTAGGACCGGCTTAAACCAAAGCCGGCTAGTAATATCCGTTCGATCCTGATCCGTGCAATACCGCACGTATCTGATCGAACCCTGCCATATATCTATACAGCTACTAGTACAAACCGTCCGATCCTGATCCGTGCAATACCGCACGTATCTGATCGGACCCTGCCATATCTCCATACGGCCTCTACAGCGTTTCGCCCGAAAGCTTGAGTAACTGAAAGTGTGGTGGACTCTAAAGACTCGTCAATACTATGGCTGTGGATTTAACCACTAGCACGTCAGAGGTATAAGCCAATACGTGACGGGCCACCAGCTATTGACTAAAAGGGACGTCGATGAGGAAGCTCACCCCGACACCCAACTGAGCCTGTCAGTGACAATATCCGTACAGTCCGGTCCGTTCGTCTATGAGCATCGCATGGCGGGCCTAGGGGGTTGGTAAAAGTCAGACCCCCAAAAGCGGTACAAGTCGTGTCGGAGTGTAGCCCAGAACACCCTGAGATACTACTGGAATACCTACCAGTAAATCTCCTGCCTTGGCCAAGGTCTTTGTGTAATGGCTCTCCTAGACACAGCGCGACCTCACCCCCAATACCGGGAGAGACGAAACCCCCGAAGATCCGCTCACTGCCTCCATGTGGCTCGGGACTGTACCCAACTAAAACCTGTTTGCACGACTCCTTTGAGCCGTGGTAGGGTAGTAATCAAAGTACAGTGGGAACTCACACGAGACAAGTGACGATCCCCAGGTCGATGAACTAACCTGTACACATGTCACCTGGGAACTGCTATCTGACGTCAGGTATAAGACCAACTAGCATGTTCCCGGCGAGTCCTGTCCGGTGTACTCATAACCCAATGAGCACCTGTATACATCTTAGGTGATCCAACTGACACCAATGGCTTGTGAGACCGGCCACCGCCTCTCGTCGGGGTCTCGACTGTATACACTAGTCTACTCTGGAGTATCGATGCCCTGTCTCGAAACTCCCACGACTAGGGACCTTTTAAGGATGTGCTAATAGACTCCAGCTCTCACTTATATGATCGCCCTCATACTGCTGGCAGTCAAGCATGAATCCTAGGGCTCTATCAACGTGCAATAGCGACCTGTCAGGTCACCTAAAGCAGTACACGATGATAAAGGTAAACCAGATAGCATACTATCATCTCGAGTAAGACTGTCCTACCGGGATAGGTCCTCCCTCAATCATTGCAATCATGTGCCTGTGATCCAATAATTGACTCTGAGGGCACTATCTCCAACAATCTCCCACTTGCACTCAAGGCTAATTATTGCGATGTCGCATACTCACAGCCCGTGTGATACCGAACACCCAACTCCTCTACTAGTCAGTCTCACAAATCCCGTTTGTGAAACTATTGCGGTCGAGAAATAGCCTTAGTGAGTGGATCCGCCTAGAAGTTTCTTTCTATGTCTCTCTATTTCTCAAGTTCGCGGAGAAAACCATCTCCCGAAATGAGCAATACCTGCCTTAGAATGTCTGGATGTCTGATGGGACGTAGCTCATAGATGAACTCCAAATCCAAACTTCTTAGACTGTATTTTCAACTGAACTTAATCAGTATCCAGTGCCATGCCACCCTCAGTATTGCCTTGGATCATCTGTCCAAAATACTGCCCCTCGTCAGAAGAAAAACTGTAACTCTGACAACCTCCTTGTCGTCCATGTCACCTTGGAAGCCTGGAATGATAACTGTCTCCCGAATGAAGCTGTCGTTATCATATCCCTAGAACATCCACTTATGTTCTAAAACTGCTTCCGACTGTTTCTCCAGGATTGGATCATTATCAACTTATTGCATCTACTGCAAGAATAACATCTGGTGTGGCACTTGACATCTCATGATTGACTCAATTGCCTGAGCAAGTGATCTGCCAATCATGCACGTCCCTCTCCCCTTTAGTCTGTAAGACACCTTTAGAGAGGGTGACTCCATTACCTGCAGGTACACTACCGTGCCAGGAGTCGTTCATTCTAAATCCTCATAGAATGCTGTCAAGGTACCCAGATTAGGAAACCACCCAAATCTAGATCTAAAACCATAGATCTAGTAACCAGAATGTCTGATATATGTCCAAGCCCTATGTGGAGAAACCACTGTGTGACGACCAAAGTCTAACCGATCGTAGTATAGGAATATCACTTCCTACTACCTTCTCAACAGATCCATCCCCTATTCTGATGACGTCAAACCTATGACTGTCGTATCAGAAATAGATGATCTATCTCCGCTACATCTGCTTTAGTCTATAAATAGACATAAGCCTGATGTCCACCAATGCTTCCGCTGCTCCCACTGACTACGACAACCCTCTGGCAGAGTCATACAGACGTGCACTTCTAAAGCTAGTTTAGAACGACGCTGTACTCATCCTCCTGCCGGGTCTCGCAGCCTGGAACAACAACAATGGCAAGTGTGGGTAAACAAGAACTTCCCTGTCACCGTCCTTGAGGCTACCGAAGTACCTCTCGGGTGCCTGAAGTTACCCACCAAAACTGCGGAGTGGCCAATGGAATGTCAAAACAGATTGAATCTTTAGGTTCCTTATCAAATCTTCAGTAATCGTTTGCGGTTCTGGAATCACTTCCAGTTCTACCATACTCCCACTGCTGTTTTTGAAAAAATCCATTTTTAATAAAACTGTGGCGAGTCTAGAACAATATTTCTATTGATCTCCCAGATGGTAGAAAGTCAACCCTCGTCATAGCCTGGGTCAACCCATAAACAGCCATTACAGAAATGTGCCTATGAGTTATCCAGAGTCTGGTTTTAAGCATAAACCGGACAACTCCCCGTACCTTAACAATGTTAAGATATGAACTGTACTATATCCAATATAGAACCAGAGGCACTGATTTAATTGAACCAGATCCAAATCATGCAACTGTCTCCAGTGCATGTCAACTAAATGGAAGGAGGCCGATCAGCGTTACTCAACTTAGGAATGCTTCCAATCATGAGTAACCCGAAAGAGAAGCAAGTTCTCTTAATCATTACTATCAACTGAATACCATACACAAGTATCTACATCTTCGATCACTTTGAAGAATCCCGATACTTGCAACACCTGGTTCTCTACTTTATTCAAATACCTATAACTTCTCAAAATTCAGACCCTGTGTTTCCACGAAACACTTGTCTAAAAACTAGAGAAGTCATAAGTAAACCGAATATAGTACGAGAACCAACCCCTCTGTCCTGACGGACCCTGGACAACATACAATACTCTGTATAAGTCCCTTGAGTCTAGTGACTCATTTACTGTGTGTCGTAGGTTGAAAACTGTACTTATGGTTAAGAAGAATTACACCGCTGTTTAATGCTCCTTACCTAACCATCCACTGATATAGGTAAATGTCATCGACATAATATCAAAAGGTATATCTCACTCTATGAAAATAGACGTACAGATATATCAATTTGAAATTGGTGCACAACAGCGGATATTCAAAACCAAATATTTGCCGACCGGCAAACAGCCCAGATGATCTCCTCAAATATCACCGATTACAACGAATCCCGATATAATGAGGATGATCACCTAATTCCCAATAACTTACTCCCACTCACCATCTGTAAAGCCATACAGATGTGAGAATCAAACCTGGTAAATACATACCCTGGAGCAAGTGTCTAATCAGGAAATCAGTTTTCTTTTAACAGTACACAGTGAAACTGAAACATTGAAATGTTTCGTTAGGGTATCCTGGTATTCTTAGTAATGCCTCATCCATTATCCATATTCACAACTATAACCGTATAATTCTTTGCCACCTCTCCAAATCCCTTTATGTGTCTTTAGTCATTACCTTCTGCACACCCCTTTAGGCCAATGGTTTTCTTTCTTCCCTACCGTTCGGCACCAGCCTATGGTTTGGAAGAAGACTATCCAAAAAGCATAAAGGGTGTACTGTCCTAATCCTAGGAACACTCGCATCGCGAGAGAAGGTGAAGATAAAAGACACCTGAATGTACTTTATTCCTATTTCTCCTGAACCAGGATCCATCCCCGAACTGGAACAAGTTCCTTTCGAGTTCGTATATAACCATACGATGGATTATCCAATAAAATGGGATCTTCGTAGTGATACGGAGTGTCCTGGAGAAATATAAAGGTGATTTAGGATTGGCGAAGAAATATTTGGTTTGGTCGTGAATAGCAGTCGCAATTTACTTTGCCCTCTTACTAATCCCTTGCTTTGTCTGAACTTAATACCTTCTGTACACCGTTTAGGCTAACTGGTTTTCTTCATTCCCTACCGGTCGGCACCAGCCTATGGTTTGGAAGAAGACTATCCAATTTGCATAATAGGTGTACTACTCCTAAACTAAGGAGTACTCGCAACCTGAGAGAGGGTGAAAAGAAAAGACAACTGAATAATCCTATTCGTTTTCTCCAGAACCGGAAACCATCCTCGAATAAATTTCTTCGAGTTCGTATCTAACCATACGATGGTTTTATCCAATGGAAGTGGACGTTCGCAGTAATACGGGGTGTCCCGGAGAAAAGGGTAAAAGTAGGAGTGGCAATGAGGTCTGCAACTCTGACAATCCAAAAGCCAGTGTTAAGTAGGTTCGGTCAACTTGGTCACTGAGTCATAGTTTTAGGGTCGGGTCAATGGTCGCTGCCAAAGAGAGAGAGAAAAGAAACACTCAGCGTGCACTCTAACCTAGATCAGAATGGTTACCAATTTATCTAATCTGGAAACCTCCCACTGTACCTCAAATTCTCCTCCAAACCTGAAAGAAGAATTAGTCGGGAACACCCGAGGAGTAAACCAACTCATCAGTGGGAATCGGGATCCAACTATCATCGCATGATAACGTGACGGAATCCGCTCACGGTATCACACTCCAGAAGGTATGCGCATATCTGGCAAGTTTCAGTTCTTTTGAAACTCCCGATGTGATTTCTGCCCCATGCTCTTATGACCTTGACTAAGGCCAACAAATCATAAGTCACATGTCAAGTTCTACCCGTCATTGTCCAGGTTGATTTGAACCCACCCGTACAAGCCCTTGACTAAGGCCAACAAGGCTATACGACTGTCCCAAACCAACGCATCTATCTATGCAGCATATGAATATCCAATAGCTACCAAACACTGTGCCTTGACTAAGGCCAACAAACACAGCTTGAATACTATTGACTACCCATATGAAACGACGGAGGGCTACGAATGGTTTCTGGCGAAAACCTTTAACGTAGTGAACTTGATATCATTGAAGGAACGGATAGCTTTTTAGAAAATATAGTGACGAAAACCTTTACTAAAGAGGTCACTCCCGGTGAAGGGATCTCGGCTCTTTCCCCGTAGAATGGGGTGCAGGATATTCCAACTGAATACCACGGTGCAAAGCAAAAGTAATCGGCTATAGTGAAGTTAATGCCCTGACGCAAACTTCTGTCCAAGGGGTCACTCCCGGTGAAGGGATCTCGGCCCTTGCCTCGTCGACTGAGGAGCAGGATATTCAAACTGAATACCACGATGCAAAACAAAAGTGAACGTCCTTGCAATAACAGCTTTTTGAAAAGTGTTCCAACAACATCAGATTAGGTTTGTTTTTAACTTGCATTGATCCGAATCAATGCAGTCCCATCAATTGATCACACCACAAAGAACGAAAATATACTGACGTACGTATATGCCATCCGCATTCGCCACTGGGTCCCGTCATCACCCGTTAGGTTAGCTAACTAACGGCAGAGCGGGGACTGGACTAGCGCGGGTGAAAAACATATACAACATCTACTAATATATATACCAATATATTATATTTCGCTCAAGGCGTGAAAAGAATGCAACATCACAGAAATGTACAGCATCACAGAACAATACAGATATCTGGGATCCCCGGGTTTCACAGAGCCACTACTGAAACCCGACGTTCCCCTGGTCGTGTGGATAGCCTGTGCAATGAAAACCTAGACCCCCCCTACGGGCGCGGCAAGTCACCCGCCAAAACCTGAAGCGAGGCAGCCCCCTTCAGCTCCGTGAATGGACCACCCAGCACTCCACGGAATCCGGCAACTTGGGCACCCCTCCTGGGTCAACCTGTACCCCCTACGAGTGCGACGAATAGCCCGCCAATCCTAGAGTGAAGCCCCCTCCGTCCCAATGCCATGAGATGCGGGCTTGTTGCCCTCCAGAACCCGGCTATCCGTGCACCCCACCGCGGGGTAATCCTAGTACAGAAAGTAAAATATACATACACCGGGTACATCGACCGCAACCAGGTCGTGCCCCAAAAGAATAATACAATTAGGCAGTGACGGCAGTCCACATGTCGGACGCTCGCCCCGCAATATCAAATGTACATAATACCACAATACAGTACTAGCATTGCATCCAGGCTATCCCCCACGACCGATCCGCAACATCACAGCATAAACATAGAACATCAACGTGAAAATCACGTTCGCAAATCCGTCTAACCGGGCTATAGCAGTTAGACCGGATTTACCGATCGAGTGACATTCACGGTCGCAGATATAATGTAAATACTGTGAAATAATGTGTTTGAAATATCCGATTGATCAAACAATTAACAAGTGGGCCCCAAAGAAAACTGTAGCACTCACAGAAATAATTGGCCCAATTTTAATATTCCAGAAACCACATTTTCAATTCAGGAACATACTGAAAAAATTTGGGGGGGTGAACAGTAAAATCCGCGGCGGAAGCGCCGCACGAGGTGGGGTTTCGCGGCGCTTGCGCGGCGGAATAGTGAGATCATGGTACCAATTTTTTTCAGCATGGTTAAAATTCCCTGCACATCATTCTGAGACAACCAGAAAAATTTTTGGACTCCAAAAAATTTCGACAGAAACTGATGTGCATGAAATACGTGTTTTCGGGATTTTGTTCGATCGGAAACGTAAAACACATTACACAAAAGCTAGACGAAGTTAATGGGGAGGCTCTGATACCACTGTAAGTGCACGGCGGCGCCCCGGCCGTCAATCCGACGCCGGAATGCGGAAGCGGTGAAAAACTTTAATTTTGCGGACTTTGCAAACCGGCACCACCGCGCACTAAACTCCGGATCGTAACCATTAACAAGTCTACGCTACAAATAAGAAAGGGAAGAGATGTATACCGACGATCCAAGTCCTCCGGTCTTCATCTCCACTCCGATCTCCTCGCGTGATCTCGGTCCGTCTCCTCCTCGTCGGAAAGGGCACCACGAAGCCGGGTACTTTTACGGGCTCCCGCCTCTATACCGAGGCAACTCGGGCATGAAGCCGGCAACTCGACATGCTCAAGATGTGCTGTAGGAAGTGTAGTGCTTATGTCTCATTGGGGTTTTTGGTGTTGCCTTTTGAAGATGGAGGAATGGAGAATAGAAAAATGGTGCTTGCATTTTTCTAGCAAGAAAATGAGATCATGGATGAAACCCTCAAGATGAAGCTCTCTTCTTCTTCTTCTCTCTTTCTTTTTCTCTCTTGAATGAATGAATAACCTCTCATGCTCAATAGAATGGTGGAGGAGGTAATAGCAAACATGAAGGGAGGTGAGTGTAGGAGTGAAGAAGGGGTGACCACATCAAGGGACAAAGAAACATACAACCATGCTTGCACTTTTATCAAACCATACCCTCATCAAATCACAAGTCAAAGCAAGTCATGGTGCAAAGAAAAGAAAGCTATCATAATCAATCCATTATGCAAGAAAACCCCTCCACAAAAGTAATTTGCAAAACTGCAAATAACCCCCTCCATCGGAAAAGTCCGGCCGGGAAAGAACAAAAGAAAACCGGCCGGAACGGAAAGCAAACTGGCAACTCCAGAAAACTGGTCCCGTAATAAATTACAGGAAAACCCCAATACTGTGCATACACACCCACATCTGTATTCCGTCCGGATACAAATGCAAAAAGACAAAATCTACACTGTACTAAACTAGGACCGGCTTAAACCAAAGCCGGCTAGTAATATCCGTTCGATCCTGATCCGTGCAATACCGCACGTATCTGATCGAACCCTGCCATATATCTATACAGCTACTAGTACAAACCGTCCGATCCTGATCCGTGCAATACCGCACGTATCTGATCGGACCCTGCCATATCTCCATACGGCCTCTACAGCGTTTCGCCCGAAAGCTTGAGTAACTGAAAGTGTGGTGGACTCTAAAGACTCGTCAATACTATGGCTGTGGATTTAACCACTAGCACGTCAGAGGTATAAGCCAATACGTGACGGGCCACCAGCTATTGACTAAAAGGGACGTCGATGAGGAAGCTCACCCCGACACCCAACTGAGCCTGTCAGTGACAATATCCGTACAGTCCGGTCCGTTCGTCTATGAGCATCGCATGGCGGGCCTAGGGGGTTGGTAAAAGTCAGACCCCCAAAAGCGGTACAAGTCGTGTCGGAGTGTAGCCCAGAACACCCTGAGATACTACTGGAATACCTACCAGTAAATCTCCTGCCTTGGCCAAGGTCTTTGTGTAATGGCTCTCCTAGACACAGCGCGACCTCACCCCCAATACCGGGAGAGACGAAACCCCCGAAGATCCGCTCACTGCCTCCATGTGGCTCGGGACTGTACCCAACTAAAACCTGTTTGCACGACTCCTTTGAGCCGTGGTAGGGTAGTAATCAAAGTACAGTGGGAACTCACACGAGACAAGTGACGATCCCCAGGTCGATGAACTAACCTGTACACATGTCACCTGGGAACTGCTATCTGACGTCAGGTATAAGACCAACTAGCATGTTCCCGGCGAGTCCTGTCCGGTGTACTCATAACCCAATGAGCACCTGTATACATCTTAGGTGATCCAACTGACACCAATGGCTTGTGAGACCGGCCACCGCCTCTCGTCGGGGTCTCGACTGTATACACTAGTCTACTCTGGAGTATCGATGCCCTGTCTCGAAACTCCCACGACTAGGGACCTTTTAAGGATGTGCTAATAGACTCCAGCTCTCACTTATATGATCGCCCTCATACTGCTGGCAGTCAAGCATGAATCCTAGGGCTCTATCAACGTGCAATAGCGACCTGTCAGGTCACCTAAAGCAGTACACGATGATAAAGGTAAACCAGATAGCATACTATCATCTCGAGTAAGACTGTCCTACCGGGATAGGTCCTCCCTCAATCATTGCAATCACGTGCCTGTGATCCAATAATTGACTCTGAGGGCACTATCTCCAACAGATGCACACGGTCGTGAGATTTTCTTTGCGGTACACTTGATTTTGATTGAGCCGCATTATATCGTCGATTTTGACCCTGATACTGATGATTGATTCTTGCACTCCGTGCTTTTGGTTTGACTTACGCATGTTCGGCGGTTGCTATTGGATTTTGTGATCCCGTGCATGTTGAGTGCGCAAGGTTTAGATTTTCATTCGTGCACGATGGATGCACCGATTTGGATTTTCGCGCATGTTGGGCGCTTGTTTTGAGATACGATTTTGGTGCACACCCGATGCACTAAATCGAGATTTCTTCGTGCATGTCAGATGCACCGGAATTTTGGCTGTCAGGCATATACGTTGCCTATGACAGATGCTTCATGCACACCCGTTGCACCTAGATGCTGTTTTGTGCACCTATTTGGCACATATATGGATTTTTGATTTCCGTGCGCACCAGACGCACAGGATTGTGTTATGTGCATTTTTGGGATTTATTCCTTTTGGAGCAGTACGTTTTTATGATATTGGATATTTGTTTTCATATTGAGCAGGACTGGTCAGAGGACAGTACCTGGATATATTTTGCATGCATTGATAGTTTGAAGGGATTTCCAAGGAGCGAGCTATAGTCTCGATATATATATACTTACGTGTCCGATATGACACGAAACGTTTTAACAACAAGGAAACCTTTCTAAATTGCTTTTAAAACGGCGGGACGTACCTATTAAACAAAGGATATATGTATACGTATATAGTTATTTTCTTATGAAAAACGTCCGCCACTGTGCAATGTTACGTGCATCGCACAGCGACTTAAAAAGATTTGGCATGCTTTTACATCAGCTATTCACATGTACGGGTTGGATGTCTACATGTATAGTTCTGATTTATATCCTATTGGTTTTGTATTGGATTTGACATTTCTGTCTTTACCATGACTCCGATGATTGCGGGATGCTTGACGGAGTTTTGCTTTTGAGTTATCTGCTCATTACTCCTGCGCATGTATTGCGCTGTGACGTTTTATGTATTGATGATTTCGGAGCCCCGACGACTTGGAAATTTGTATTGAAATGTTTTAGTACTTGGGGATTTTAAATTTAAATTCGGGGACCGAATTTCTTTAAGGGGGGTAGATTGTAACATTTCCAAAATAATAAAATATTATTTTTGGGAATTTTTATATATTTAATATTATTTTACTGATTATTTTAATATTAAATTTATAATTAAATGCAAATAAATGAAGAAAAATTATGGAAAATTCTAAAATGGGGTATTTATTGGAATTATGCCATTTTTAAGTGTTTGTGATCAATTATATGCTAATTTAGTGCTAATCGCGATTAAAAACCGCTAATCGGATTTTTTGGCTTTTTGTGCAAAATGTGCACATATCTTTTTCCTACACTTGTGTTACATTTTCTACCATGTTACTTTGGGTTTACTATTGGTGTGAGAAGGTTTTGGATTTAAGAAAAAAAAAGGAAAAGAAAAGGAAAAGAAAATGAGAAATAGGTATGGTGAGAGAGTGAGGGTAGGTGAGGATGTTTGACTTAGCCATTTCTCTTGGTTTTTCCTCTCATTTCTCCCCCCTCTTCCTGAGCTGCTGCTGCTCTTGCTGCCCTCCTCTTCCTCCACCTTCAAACCCCCATTTCTCCATGAAATTCACCCCAAAACCTCACACTCATTTCACAAAAAATGCACACAAGCTAACAAGCTATAGAACGGACCAGGAAAGTTAATGTTTTGGTGCTGGGGAAGGTTCATAAGTCCTTAAGGAGGTAATTTCTGCACCTATTATCATAGTATTTCGTTCCATATGCATCTATACTAGTTTCATATCGATATCGTGTGAATTGGTGCACTTTGGACCAAAGTAGAGAGGATTAGGGTAAAGTTGTGATGTGGCGGTGAAATTGAACCCTATTAGTGACCCTTGAACCCCCCTTGGTGCTACGAACCCAGATCCGACACATTTCAAGACCTGAAACCCAAAACAGAGCAGTTTCATATCGGTTTGTGATAACCTGGAGCTTGCAGGAAAATCTGGAATGTACTGGGACTTTTTCAGGAAAATTAAACAACACCAGGAGCCTAGTTAGAGACCCAGGAGACCACCCTAGGCAGATAGACACCCAATTCCCCACCTGGGCCGGACAGGCCGGTTTTGAGGGGGGTGTGGCCGGCCCTCCTGTGTAGTTTGGAGCCCAGGTTTCTACTGTAGGTCCTATGCACCCTGCACATCACCGTAGACTTGTTTGCTTGGCTAAATTTGACCCGAGGTGAAATCTGGGATCATTTTATTGGGTTGCTGCTTTGAATTTAGTTTTGGTTTTGCGTATCTTGATTTCCAGATTTCGATATTTGTGTGTTATCTCGATTGTGTGACGTTTGTACGTCTATATCGAGTGATTCCGGGTTGTTTTGCGAAGGCTAACCGTAGGTTCTAGCCTATGGGCCTTTTAGCGAATCATATTGGTTTTAGCGTGTCGTTTCAAGTTTTGATTTGGTTTTGATGCGATGCGATACGTGTGATATGTGTAGGTACCCCGCGACGATCCGAGGCGATGCAGAAGATGACGGTGATATCGACACCGACACGCAGGATACAGGTGAGTAGATTTATATCTACGGGGAGAAGTCGGGTGGATGGCGTATAGCACCCCCGCAGTCCGTGGTGCTGTATACGAATACGTATACACACGTATATATATATTATGTGTTGTTAGGATTATTGATTGAAATAATGGTTTTATTGGTGATAAGAAAATACTGGTTTAGTATAGTGCGAACTCTAGAGTAGTGGTTGCACCCACACATACATTTACACACATACTTGCATACATTCTTTCACTGATGGTGCGTATATCTACACATGGGTATGGGACTATGTGTTCATATACGGGATTTGAGGATGATACGTGGGTTGAGATGATACTTGATGTGAGGCCGTGAGATCGGCGATGTGACATAGTTGCCCTTGAGGTGCGATATGATAGTTTTAGCGGGCCTTTGGACATGTGTTTTACCCGCATTCTTACTTTGATAGATGGTATCGATTTGTACTAGACTTAGAGTAGTACCCCAGATTGTGCGATCTGATGATAGTGATACCTGATATGTGATGAGATTGGGTGATATTGACCCCTACCCAGCTATTGGGATGCCGTACGACGATCTACCGTACGAGCCGATATTGATGATAGATCCGCACTCATAACTCGAGGATATCTTACGATATGTTATTGAGGCGAGATCACCGACTATCATATCTATATATATATATATACCGACTCAGATTTAGGTGGTTTCATACCCCTCTTGTCTAGATTACTTGGTAGACATTAGACTAGACCGAGTCATACCTACTTCAAAACTAACGAATCGGGGATATTTTAAAGATAAGCAGAAGGGTTATACGGATATTTTCAAATGATGCATCTTTTCTTAAAACACCGTAGCCCTTACTTTACCAAAATCCCTGATTCGTCTTATTTCAAAAGGCAAGGTTGCATGACATATCTATTGGGGCAGGTTCTGTGCTTTTGCGTTGATTATTCGTTTCCGCATATTCCTGCTATTTGCATTGCATCGCTTGTATTGTTGTGATATTCAGTCATGCAGCTAGGACACCAGCACCATTATCGATGATGCATATGTTCCACGTACACTTGTTGCCGGCTCACACACTCATCATCGATAATTGCCATGCCACTACACTGTAGTACTATTACATTCAGTATATGATCCTTGCATGCGACATGATGATGTGCATACCTTCCTTTACATGTCGCATACTTCATGCTCTTGATTATACGCATTGAGATATGTTGTTTCTATGATATTTCTGGATTTGGGAACCGAGGATATTTTAAAAGAGAATATGTCATTTCTTTAAAAACCCGGTTACCCTTGATATAATATTTCAGTGCGTCCACCATCTGTTTTCTCGGTGCTGAGAGCGACATGTGTAACCCGAATCGAGGAGTGGACGAGCCGATTGCGGGTACATGGTGGACCCGGTATGGTTCCCCTCGGCAAGAAGATCGATGAGTTTTGCCGATTGAGCCTGGAGGCGGGCGAGTACCTACCGGTGATTGGTTGGACCTGGCGGTTATCCGGAGGATACCGACCAGAGTCGATAGACAGATTTGGGCGTACTGCCGGGGCCGAGGGCCGATACCGCAGACAGAGCCCGAGGGCCGATCCGGACTGACGGAGCCCGATATATGAGGATTTACGTGCCGATGCTGGGCACAGTTTTCATGACGTTTTCGAGTGTCGGTACTGGGCACTCTGGTTCCATGATTTTGACGTGTCGCGGGGGACACGGGTGGGTTATATCATCATATTTCCATGCACAGGTTTTATGATATTTACTTGCATGATGGTTATTTTCATTGGGTGACGAGTGGACGGGATCCACGTGTGTGCAGATTTGATTACATTGATCATACCTCATATTCATGACATGCTATTACCTGAGGCACTAGCACGAGCACTTGGCACTACACTCATGTATAGAGATTACATTGCCAGTTTAGCATGCTTCAGCTTTATTCATATTGAGGTTTATTTATATCTGATCGTATTGCCCTAGGATGGTCATGCATTCGATCTCTGCTTGTAGATATTTTCTATTCACGAGTTGGCAACTCACCCCCGTTGTGCCCCAGTTCTTGCAGGTTTTTGCCGTACAGATTCCATAGCGGAATTTCTGGCACACTGCTTCCATATGGGTGACTTGCGTTGGTAGGTGGGTTCTTTTGTATCAGAACCGCCATTGTTCATGTATTATCTATTGTATCTAGAATTTCCATGAACCAAAACTTGTATATTGTTCAGACTTAGAGACAGTGTTGTATTATTTCGACCTTAGAGTCACGCTAGTAGTAATACGGTTTTCTGGCTGTGTTGAGTTTCTTTTTGAGTTTGATCCTCGCCCTTTGGCGTTGTATATTATTATTGCTTGCGTGGTTGTGACCGTCGATTGACGAAGAGCTAGCTCCCGCTTGGGGATGCCTTTTATCATTGCATATTTATGTTATTCTTGTTGTACCCCGTTCGGGGCCATTTTTTACAAAGGAAACTCTGCCGAAATTTTCAGGAAAGGTTTCACATTTTAAAAATGCATATTCGGCTTAGTTATTTAAAAACCTTTATTTTCAAAACACGTTTCCTTCACTTCTTTAAACCAGTTTTCTTTACTTACTCTTAAAATGGTTTTAGATTTCTGGGCTTTTGGCTTACTTGGATCAGATGGAGTCCTATAGACTTCATATGGTTCAAGGGCCAGTCACGTGCTCTTTCGGGTCGTGACACGAGAACTCCCAGATGGTATTATACCTTACGTCAGATGGCAGTTCTCTGGTGACACTGGTATAGGTTAGTCTGTAGACCCGAGATCGTCATAGAGTCTTGTGTGATTCCCACTGTGCTTTGATTTCCATCATACCACGTCCAAGAGGGCGTGCAAAAAGGTGGCTTTTAGGTACAGTCCCGAATAACATGGAGGCAATGAGCGATAGGAGGGGATTCATCTCTCCCGGTATAGGGAGTTGATGTTGCGCAGTGCTCGATTGGCTATAACAGGAAGTCTTTGGCCAAGGCAGCTTTTAGGGATTTACTGGTAAGTGTTACCAGTAGTTTCTCGACCCGTTATGAGCCTCATATCGACACGACTTATCGAGTTATTGGGGTCTGACGTTTACCACCCCTAGACGAGATATGCGACATATCAGACGAACAGACCGGACTGTACGGTAGTGTTACTCGTTGGATTCATTGGAGTGTGAGCGGGCTTGCTCGTTGATCTTCTGATCGCTCAATACCCGGGTGGCCGTTACGTTTATCAGACCGCTTGCGGCTTGTGGGTGTTTGATATGATCATCACCTGCTGCCGGCGTATTGACGAGTCTTTAAAGTCCTACACAGGGGTTTCCTGGCTCAAGAGAAACGAAATAGGAGCGCATATGAGATATGTGCGGGACCGAAGATAATACCAGTATGTCATACTGTATTCTACTCTCGCGATTTGTGACATTGATCGGTTGTATGCGATATAGCCGGTTTATCGGATCAAGTGTTGATTCGATAAGTTGTTACTATTGATATTCGTCGGTTATATGCGATATGACCGGATCGTTAAATCAAGTGTTGATTTAATGATTTAATGTATAATTATATATTTGATATATTACTTTACATTAACTAGTATTGGTTCACTTAAGATTTGTTTTCTCACTTGAAAGTGCACATTGTTTATATGTGATATATGCAAGTGTACATGTTTGTATCATGCTTGATGATACAAACAAGTTGTGTGTATGAGACTTGAACCATATCAAAGGTTAGATTAGGGTTTACTATTTAACTTAGCATATAACAAAAGAGTGTGACTTTGGTCAAAGTTATCAAGCTTCATGAAGCTTGATGAACATTGACAAAGTCAACTCTTTTGTCATTTGTTAAAGATATTAGCTAACCCAACCCTTAACCTTATGCTATGGTTAATTCTCTACATGAGTTAAGCATGAGAGCTTAACTCAACCATGGTGCTATGATTAAAAGGATAAGTGTTCATATTATTCTTTTAATGGAAATCATTCTTTCTTCTTCTTCATCTTCATCAAGCTTGAGAAAGCTTGCTAGCTCCAATGGCATCATGAGAAAAAGAGTGAGAAATCCAATTCTCAAGTGAACCCACTTCATATTTCTTCATCCTCTACCACTTTCCATGTAGTATAGGGTGTTCTCTTCACAAAGTTTTCCACCGAGTGAAGGAATAGCTTGAGTTTGAGTCTCCCCGACGTAGATCATCTTCGGCCTCGAAGTCAATGACCTAGCCCGATCATTTCTCCGACGAAACCATTTCTAGAGTCCGGGATCCGATGATCGCAGCGGAGGGACGTCAACACGGAGCTAAAGAAGTGGTGGACCGGATCTACAAAGGTTGTAATCCCTTTCACTTAGTAGCAAAGTCGTTTGCTT
This sequence comes from Agapanthus africanus, assembly GCA_030015575.1. Taxonomy (NCBI): domain Eukaryota; kingdom Viridiplantae; phylum Streptophyta; class Magnoliopsida; order Asparagales; family Amaryllidaceae; genus Agapanthus; species Agapanthus africanus. The sequence goes on from JASDDO010000010.1 coordinate 139,321,473, forward strand.
GCTTGTTTTTCGCCTTAACTTCTAGTCAACGATCTTCATTAGGGTTTCTCGGCACCGGAAAATTTTTGTTTGGCATGGTTGATGCCTTGTGGAACCTCCTTAGTGTGCCTAGGAACCCTACAATATTTCGGCGGCCCAGGTTGGGAGCCCGCCTCCCGGGCTTCGTGTGTGTTTTCTACACCTAGTGTACGTGCTTCAGTAATTATAATTTTATTCTGAAGCAACCAGAGTGCAAGCATATTTCAACAGAGTCCAAAATCCAGTTAAAAACAACATTTAGCACCAAATGGATACTTTAGGGTATTTTTGTGTAATCTGAAAAGAAAACTTGGTTTGAACAGCTCTAATAGCACTTAAATGAGTTAACCAAGCCTTAAAACTCCCAACTAATCTTATACTTAACAAAATTCCTTTCAATATCACAAAAAAGCACATAAAAACATGATTTTTAGCTAAAATACTACAAATTATGAGAAAGGGTGTTAAGTGTGAGTTTAATACCTCCCAAAAACCTTAGGAAAACCCAAACTTCCAGCCCTTTTCTTAAGTATGCAGACTTGCCTCCACACTCCCCCAAAAAGCCATTTTTCTAATGTTTTGAGTGCAAGAATGAATGGTTCTTGTGTAGGTTTTGAACAAGAATCAAAAGAGAAGTGAAAGATCAAGAACAAAGTGACGAAAATGGGTTATTTTGCTGCTGGGGCTGCTGTTCTTCTGCTGAAATTTCAGCAAGAGAAAAGAAAAAGAGAAGAAAGAGAGAGAGAGAGAGATGCTTCAATAAATGCTCACCATACCTCATTAAATGCACACCATACCCCTTTCTTTTCTCTCAAATCAATTTCTTTTGTTTTAAAAGGAAAAAGAAAAATGAAAATTTGAAAAGTGTGAGAAGGAATACGTATGTGCCACTAAAATGCTAAGTGTGTGCAAGCAAGCACACTAATCCTCATTAGGAAAGTAATTAAGGAAAATAATTCTAATTAAAAGAACACATTGCTAAATTAAAATTAATTAAGATAATAAACCCCGTTTAAAATATATGAAACCCCCAATCATCTCAATTTGACTAGATTGAGACGGAAATAAAATTTACGGATTTTATGGAAACACGCATTAATGCTAACTATCGTGAAATAAGACTAAACGAATTTTCAAAGTTTTACAATGTACCCCCCTTAAAGAAATTCGGTCCCCGAATTTAAAAAATCTAACTATACGTACCTTCAAAGAGATGGGGATATCTCTTCCTCATCTCGCTCTCTGTCTCCCAAGTGACCTCCTCGCTGCTCGGGCCACGCCAAAGTACCTTGACTGACGGTATGTCCTTCGATCTTAATTTCTTCACTTGTCGATCCAAAATTATCACCGGCTGCTCTGCATAGGAAATGTCATGCTCAAGCTGGATCGTCGGGTGCTGAATCGCATGCGAAGGACCATAAAGATATCTGCGTTGCATCGAAACGTGAAATACGGGGTGCACATCTAGGAAACTAGGCGGAAGGGCCAACCGATACGCAACTGCACCAATACGCTCGAGAATCTCGAAGGGGCCCACATATCTGGGACTAAGCTTCCCCTTCTTCCCAAATCTCATCACACCATTCATTGGGGAGACCCTCAAGAAAACATGATCACCAACAGAAAACTCAAGTCTGTGCCGACGACGGTCCGCATAAGATCTCTGCCTACTCTGGGCTGCCCTCATCCTATCGCGAATCAACTGGATCTTCGCGGTCGTCTCCTCAACAATCTGTGGCCCTATGATACTGCTCTCACTGAGCTCCGTCCAACAGGCGGGCGATCTGCATCTCCTCCCATAAAGAGCCTCAAACGGTGCCATCTGAATGGTCTCCTGGTAGCTGTTATTGTAGGAGAACTCTACTAATGGCAATTGATGATCCCAGCTACCTCCAAAGTCTAATGCGCACGCTCTGAGCATGTCCTCGAGAGTCTGAATAGTCCGCTCTGACTGTCTGTCGGTCTGCGGATGAAATGTTGTGGTGAAACTCAAGCGGGTGCCCAAAGACTCCTGAAACCTCTGCCATAGTCGGCTGGTAAACTGGGTGCCTCTGTCGGACACGATACATGTCGGAACTCCATGCAGTCGTACGATCTCGTCGATGTATATCTAGGCATACTGAGCAAATCCGAAAGTCGTCTTCACCGGTAGAAAGTGAGCCGCTTTCGTCAAACGATCCATGATCACCCAGGTGGAGTCATACCCCCGACTAGTCCTGGGTAGACCCATAATGAAGTCCATAGAAATCTGTTCCTATTTCCACTCCGGAATGGGCAACGGCTGTAGGTCTGCCGCGGGCCTCTGATGCTCGGCCTTGACTTGCTGACAAGTCAGGCATCTCAACACGAAATCTGCGATGTCCCTCTTCATACCGTCCCACCAGTAAACATCTCTCATATCGTGGTACATCTTGGAAGAACCTGGATGAATACTGTACACCGAGCGATATGCCTCCTCAAGAATCTCACACCGCAGTCCCTCAACATCTGGTACGCATAGTCTAGTCCCAAATCGTAGTATCCCCTGATCATCGATCACGAACTCGGAAAATCTGCCCTGTCCCATCTGTGTCCTGATCTCTGAACAACGGTCATCACGGTACTGTGCCTCATGTATACGGTCAAGCAAGTGTGGGCGTGCACAAACATGCGCAATCTGTCCTTCGATCGCCGTAAACTCGAACTGTACCCGGCTGTCGCATAAAATCTGCCAATCTGCCGACGACTGACTCTGCACTGCGCTCAAAAAAGATAAACTACCCCCGGGCCTCCTGCTCAAAGCATCCGCCGCCACATTAGCCTTGCCCGGGTGGTACAAGATCTCGCAATCGTAATCCTTCACTAACTCTATCCATCCGCGCTGTCTAAGGTTCAGGTCTCACTGCTGGAATATATACTTTAAGCTCTTGTGATCAGTGAATATCTGGCACGACTCACCGTAAAGGTAATGTCGCCAGATCTTAAGTGCAAAGACCACTGCAGCCATCTCCAAATCGTGAGTGGGGTAGTTCTGTTCATGTTTCTTCAATTGCCGCGAAGCATATGCGATCATCCTGTCATGCTGCATCAATACGCACCCTAGCCCCACTATAGAAGCATCACAATATACCACAAATCCGCCTGAGCCTGAAGGCAATGATAATACTAGTGCCGTAGTCAGTAGAGCCTGTAACTGCTGAAAACTGTGCTCACACTCCTCCGTCCAAACAAAAGGATATCCCTTCTGGGTTAACCCGGTCAATGGTGTAGCAATACGGGAGAAGTCCTGCACGAATCTCCTGTAGTAGCCAGCCGGCCCTAGAAAGCTGCGAATCTCCATACTGATGTAGGTCTGGACCAACTCCGAACGGCCTCGATCTTCCTCAGGTCTCCGCATATACCGTCTCGTGAAATCACAGGCCCCAAGAAGTCTACGCTGTCCATCCAGAAAGCACACTTGGAGAATTTGGCGAAAAGCTGATGCTCCCTCAAGGTCTGCAGTGTAATCCGCAGGTGCTGCTCGTGCTCGTCTCTGCTCCGAGAATACACCAAGATATCGTCAATGAATACTATGATGAACAGATTAAGATATGGCCGGAAAATACGGTTCATCAAGTACATAAATGCTGCCGGCGCATTGGTGAGTCCGAACGACATCACCAAAAACTCATAATGGCCGTAGCACGTGCGGAAAGCTGTCCTAGGAATGTCCTCCTGTCGAACCTGCAGCTGATGGTAGCCTGAACGCAAATCGATCCACGAAAAGTATCCTGCCCCCTGAAGCTGGTCGAACAAATCGTCGATGCGTGGCAAAGAATACCTGTTCCGCATTGTAACCTTGTTCAGCTGGCGGTAGTCGATACACAAACGCAAACTACCGTCCTTCTTCTTAACAAACAGGACCGGAGCACCCCAAGGAGAAACACTGGGTCGAATAAGTCCCTTGTCCAGCAAATCTTGCAACCGGCCCTTCAATTCTCTAAGTTCCGCCGGGGCCATCCGATAAGGCGGTATAGAAATAGGCCCCGCGCCAGGAACCAAATCAATACAGATAGAAATGTCGCGCTCGAGCGGTAGCCCAGGAAGCTCGTCAGGGAACACATCAGGGAACTCGCTAACAACCGGAACTTGATCCAGCGGAACCTCTGTAGCTCTATTATTGCAAACATAGGCGAGAAATCCCTGACATCCCCTCCTCAAAAGCTGTCCAGCGCGAAAAGAAGAAATCAAACTGTGAGGGGTGGCACCACGGTCCCCCAACATAACAAAAACCGGCTCGCCGGGAAAACAAAATCTAACTGTCTTCTCACGGCAGTCCATAGAAGCATAGCACGTGGCTAACCAATCCATGCCCAAAAGAACGTCGAAGTCCAACATCTCAAGAAGGATCAAGTCGACAGGCAACTCTCTCTCACCAATACAGACGGTACAGGATCGGAACACATGCCTAGCAACAAACGACTCTCCCACAGGAGTGGTCACAACAAGCGGCTGATCAAGTAAACCGGACTCTCTACCCAAACTCGGCACAAAGTGTGTGGATACGTACGAGTGCGTGGATCCAGGGTCGAATAACACGTGTGCATCAAACGAACATACTGGAAGGATACCTGAGACCACCGCATTGGACGCCTGCGCGTCCTGATGCGTCAATGCCAAAACTCACGCCTGTCCTCCACTTGTGACTGACTGTCCTCTGCCTCGGTCGCCCCGTCCTCTCTGAGCAAATCCTCCCCGCCCACGATCTCTTTGTGTATGAGTCTGACGCGGAGTAACTGTAGGTGCAATAGGCAACGCCCTTTGGGGTGGTGAAGGTGGTAAGGTGACGTGCGGTGCTGCTGTCTCCCTCCGGTGTATCTCAGGACATTCTTTGACGAGGTGAAGTAGACTACCGCATCTATAGCAACCCTGTGATGACTGCTGACTCTCCTGTGGATACGAACTAAACATCTGGCCTCGTCCCGAATCTTTGCCTCTCCCCGTACCGGAACGATACCTGTCGCGGCGTCTGAATGTCTGTCTCCGTGCTGATATACCGGTACGAACTCTCTTCGGGTCTAGGACCACCGAAGTCTCAGCAAGGCGCTCCTCGACTAATAGGGCTGCGTCTACCGCTGCTGCATATGTCTCGTAATACTGCGCGCTGATCGCAAGGAATAGGGGTGTAAGCAAGCCTCGGAAAAATCTCTTGACTCGCAACTCGTCGGTAGCCACTAGATACGGGGCATAGATAGATAGCTCTGTGAACAACACATCATACTCTGACACGGACATCTCCGGAGTCTGGCGTAAGGACTCGAACCTGCGTACTCTAGCATCTATGACGCTCAGTGAAAGAAAGCGGGCAAGGAATAGCGCCACGAACTCTGTCTAGGTCATAGGAGGAAGACCTGCTGCTCTGCTCTTCTCAACTGATTCGCACCATTTCTGTGCAAGACCTTCCAGGAGAAAGCTCGCGAACTCGACCCATCTTGCATCTGCGCATCTGAGGGAACGACATATCCGAGCCATCCTATCAATGAAAGACAGTGGGTCCTCGGCTGCATCGGTGCCTGTGAAGACCGGAGGCTTCAACCTCATAAACTCTGATAGTGATACGGAGATGACCTCTGTAGCTGTAGGGACAACTGCATGTGCAGTGGGTATCACCGCGGTCTCTGCAACGGGTGGAACTACCTCTGGACGCTGCGCTCGAAGTGTGTCAACTAGAGATCCCATCATCTGGCGCATCTCCTCCATACTGGATCCCACCGTCTGGCGCATCTCCTGCATACCAGGCCCTATCATGGCGATCTGATCCGTCACGGGAGGAATAGCCTGCTCGGGCATAACCGGTGTACTACCCTGATCTGTCATCGTCTCAAACGAATCAACTCTAATCTCGGCCCTCGCGGCCGCTCTCTGTGCCCTCGTAGCCTTTGGCGGCATAATGGCTGAAAGGAAATTAAGATTCGATAAGAATACGGAAATCGAATCACAAGAATATATATACTCATGAAGGAATTTAAATCAATAAGTCCTAAGGTCGCCTTAGCGGAGTACCGTGTCCTGAGTATGCCGCGGAACATACACACGCTACGCCACTCTGCTTCAGCTACCTACTCCATCATACCAAGGTCATCCAACACTCCGAACGGTAAAACCTACGGTCTGATACCAACTTTATCACGACCCGAATCATTTCGACTCGTTACCGGCACTTAACCACGCAACGTCTACAGGCGTAACGCGACTAAGTAAGCCGAACCCAGAAATCAAAAACCATTTAAAGGTAGTGAGTGTTGAAAACATTCAATTAAACATTTAGAAAACCTTAAATAGTTCAATAAAGTTCCTTTTTAAAGTTAAGTTATCCTTATAATAGTTTTGGCAGCATTTCCTTTATAAAAGTAACCCCGAAATCGAATACAAAACAGGGTATAAGTAAAAAAATGAGATCTAATGAAATAAAGCATCCCCAAACGGGAGCAATCACGTCCAACGGCGGAAACCAACACCACAAGAGTAATATACGACGCCGTAGCGAAGAATGAGCAATATGTAAACATCACAGAAATAATAAATTGCATATATAAACAGTCGGCTCCCACGAGCTCGACACCAAAATAGAAAATAATATACACCATCGTCCTCACACTGTCTCTAAGTCAAGTACATATATGGTAGATGGAGATACTAGATACAAAAGAGTGTACAATAAAAGTAACCAGATACCACAGCCCACCTAATAGCAAAATAGCTCTCGCACCAACCGTAGTGGTATCTGTAGCCAAAAGATGCAAAAAGATAGCCTGCCGCGACTACACCAATGGACAACCTGCAAATACTGTGGCACAACGGGGGTGAGTTGCCAACTCGTGAATAGAGATAACATATAATGGTAATCGCGAGCATGCACGTACTGCGCTACTCTAATATATGCCAGCAGGTAAAAATCTATATGCGACAAGCAGTAGGTGCAATAATCATGCAAGTGCCATGTCAGGTAAAATAACTACAGGATGAGATACAGGATAATCAATGCTGAGCATGGGATAAACAACGTCTACACGGAATATCAATCGTGGAAAAATGATCGGTGCCCAAAACTGCACCCAAATCCCAAATAAACTCAGGCGCCGGCACTCTCCTCGGCCCTCAAATCCTGTAAATCTCTGAGAATCACGAGTGCCCAACATCGGCACTCAAAATATCATAAAATACTCATGTCCAGCATAGACACGCAAATCCTCATATATCGGGCTCCGTAAGTCCGGGTCAGCCCACAGGCTCCGTCTGCGGTATCGGCCCTCGGCCCCGGCAGTACGGATCATCCCGCATCCATCTCTCGACTCTGGTCGGTATCCTTCGGATAACCGCCAGGTCCAACCAATCACTGGTAGGTACTCGCCCACCTCCAGGTTCAATCGGCAAAGTCCATCGATCATCTTGCCGAGGGGAACCATACCGGGTCCACCACGAACCCGCAAACGGATCATCCAATAGCTCGAATCGGGTTTCAAGCACACGTCTCAGCACCGAGAAAACGCGTGGTGGACGCACCAAAATATCATATCACGAGGAACCGGGTTTTTCAAAGAGTGCATCTTTTCTCAAATAATCCCACGGTCCTCAAAACAGAAATCACATGAAAATCCAACACCAATGAGTAAATCAAATGCGATGTGCTATGTACATTAAGTCATAATATAGGTACAAGGGAGAAACCGCTTTTTAAAATAGTTTCAGTTTTTAAAGACATCATGCGGCTCCCAATTCTATGAAAATCATATCGAATCATATGTGAAATGGACTACAGCAATATAATCATGGCAATTCTACAGAGAGTGTGTCATGGCAATTACTAACGGTATGGGTGTAACATACAGATTAGTGCTCGTGCAACATGAACCGTTAGTAATAGTGCAGTGTTCTATCAATTCTAAGTTTACATACAGATGGCAGGGAATGCAGTATGCAACAACAGTATCCATGACAGTCAATGGGGTAAATGCAACATATAGCTATAAGGTCCTATCAGCCCTGACGCATAACGCCATGCGGGCGATATCCCCGTAGATGTTAAATCTACTCACCGAAATCTCGCGCTAAGTGTAGCCGACGACTTGCTTCCCCTTCTTCGCAGCGTCCGTCTCACTCGCCTGCGAACCTATAATTACACAAAATATATCACACATAAGCTCAAATCCTCAAAACGCGATATTAGGGTCAAACTAGAAAACCGCGTCGCAAACTAAGCGCGTGTGTGCGCGATATGCTAAAACGTGTGATTAAGCGTCTGAAACTACCTCGACGCGTCGCGATACGCAGAACACCCCAAACCCACACACGTATCACGTGTGTCGGAAAGATTTAAAATACGAGAAACAGGTAATTAGCTCCAGATTTTGATACAGAAAGAGTTTTCAAAACTAAACATACCATAAAACCCCACATAGCAGCAGACACCCCTCACCAAAACCTCAACCCCCAGGTCACCAATCTGGCCGCAATTTGCGGCCAGAAGTAATATTTCGGCGGCCCAGGTTGGGAGCCTGCCTCCCGAGCTTCGTGTGTGTTTTCTACTCCTAGTGCTCCAGTAATTACAATTTTATTCTGAAGCAACCGGAGTGCAAGAAGATTTGAACAGAGTCCAAAATCCAGTTAAAAACAATATTTAGCACCAAACGGATACTTTAGGGTATTTTTGTGTAATCTGAAACGAAAACTTGGTTTGAACAGCTCTAATAGCACTTAAATGAGTTAACCAAGCCATAAAATTCCCAACTTATCATATACATAACAAAATTCCTTTCAATATCACAAAAAAGCACATAAAAACATGATTTTTAGCTAAAATACTACAAATTATAAGAAAGGGTGTTAAGTGTGAGTTTAATACCTCCCAAAAACCTTAGGAAAACCCAAACTTCCAGCTCTTTCCTCAAGTATGCAGACTTGCCTCCAAACTTCCCCAAAAAAGCCATTTTTCTAAGGTTTTGAGTGCAAGAATGAATGGTTCTTGTATAGGTTTTGAACAAGAATCAAAAGAGAAGTGAAAGATCAAGAAGTGATGAAAATGGGTTATTTTGCTGCTGGGGCTGCTGTTCTTCTGCTGAAATTTCAGCAAGAGAAAAGAAAAAGAGAAGAAAGAGAGAGAGAGAGATATGCTTCAATAAATGCTCACCATACCTCATTAAATGCACACCATACCCCTTTCTTTTCTAACAAATCAATTTCTTTTGTTTTAAAAGGAAAAAGAAAAATGAAAATTTGAAAAGGGTGAGAAGGAATAAGTATGTGCCACTAAAATGCTAAGTGTGTGCAAGCAAGCACACTAATCCTCATTAGGAAAGTAATTAAGGAAAATAATTCTAATTAAAAGAACACATTGCTAAATTAAAATTAATTAAGATAATAAACCCCGTTTAAAATATATGAAACCCCCAATCATCTCAATTTGACAAGATTGAGACGGAAATAAAATTTACGGATTATATGGAAACACACATCAATGCTAACTATCGTGAAATAAGACTAAACGAATTTTCAAAGTGTTACAAAGGATCTAATTGGGAAATCAGTTTTCAATTAACAACACACAGTGAAACTGAAACATGAAATTATTTCGAAGCGGTATTCGGGTATTCCTAGTAATACTTCTTCCACTTTCCATATTCATGACTGTAATCGTATATTTCCTTGCCATCTCTCAAATCCCTTTATTTGTCATTACTTATTATCTTCTGTACACCACCCTTAGGCTAAATGGTTTTCTTCCTTCCCTACCTTTCGGCACCAGCCTATGGTTTGGAAGAGCACTATTCAATAAGCGTAATAGGTGTACCCTCCTAATCCTAGGAGCCCTCGCAACCTGAGAGAGGTTAAAACGAAAAAAACAACTGAATAATCCTTATTCTATTTCTTCTGAACCAGAAACCATCCTCGAACTGGAACAAGTTCCTTCGAGTTCATATGTAACTATACGATGGCGTATCTAATAAATGTAGATTTTTGTAGTGATACGGAATGTTCCGGAGAAATGCAAAGGTGAAGTAGGAGTGGCGATGATATACGTGGTTTCGTCGTGAATGATAGTAGTCGCATTTTAATTTGCCCTCTTTATAATCCATTTATTTGTCTTTACTTATTATCTTCTGTACACCACACTTAGGCTAATTGGTTTTCTTTCTTCCCTACCTTTTGGCACCAGCCAAAGGTTTGGAAGAAGACTGTCCAATAAGCGTAATAGGTGTACCCTCCTAATCCTAGGAGCCCCGCAACCTGAGAGAAGATAAAAGAAAAAAGACAACTGAATAATCCTTATTCTATTTCTCCTGAAACAGAAACCATCCTCGAACTGGAACAAGTTCTTTCGAGTTTTTATGTAACTATACGATGGCGGATCCAATAAATGTAGATCTTTGTAGTGATACAGAATGTTCCGGAGAAATGCAAAGAGTAAAAGTAGGAGTGGCAATGAACTATGCAACTCTGACAATCCAAAAGCCGGTATGTTTTAAGAAGGTTCGGTTAACTTGGTTTATGAGTTCTAGTCTAGGGTCGGGTCATGGTCGCTGCCAAAAAGAGAGAAAAGAAACACTCAGTATGCACTCTAACTTAGATCAGAATGGTTAATTTCTTTATCTAATCAGGATGTCTCCTGTTTATCACAGAAAACTGCATTTTATACCACTCATTCATTATTTGTTTTTTTATTGATCGGTACTATTAACCAGTGTTTGCTCAGTAAATACAGATTACAGGTATCCGTGACACAATACTAGAAATACACTCAAAATCATGGATATAACGTTTGTGAGCCGACACTTCAACCGGAACCGCAAACTGACTGATACCAAAAGAGTTCTTTAGCAAATAAATGTGTGCACACTATTTTGGTCCAACACATTGCAAGTGTGCACACAACTCTTTGGCATGGACCATGGTGGGGCTGCCCATCGCACACATTATATGATGAATTGGGCACAAGAGGGTGCAGGGTTTCCTAGCACGGCAGCAAGGTTTCGGGAGGCATCTTTCATGCCATTTTAAAATTTTAGCCGTTCTAGCTAACCCTAACATAGAATCGTTTACTAGAAAAAGCGACGAATCGATATGCAAACAACTTTACAAGTAAAGTGAACAAGGGAATACATCCTTTGTAGACCGGTCCTTCACTTCATTAGCTCCGTGTAGTAGTCCCTTCGCTGCGATCATGAACTTGCGGGCTATAGAGAGGCTCCCATGAAGAAATGAACATGCTTGCATCGAAGTCTTCGAGGCCGAAGATGATCTACGTCGAGGATACACTAACCCAAGCTACCCCTTCACTAATTATAGAATTAGTGAAGCAAACACCCTATACTAAATGGCAAGTAGTAGAGGATGATAAAGTAGGAATTTTGCTCATTTTAGATATATTTTTCTTACAATATTTTCTCACTTACAAAAACCTAGCAAGCTTTTTTCATGAAGAAGATGAAGAAAAATCAACAAGAGAGAATGAACTCATGAGGTGAGAATATGAACTATGGGTGAGTTAGTTTCATACACTAACTCATGTAGAGACTTAACTAGGGTTAGTATAATGGTTGGGTTGATAAATATCTACAAGTGAAACAAAAAGAGAAGACTTTGGTCAATATATCCATAAGCTTCTACAAGCTTGTAGCCTTGCCAAATATGCATCCAATATTTGAATTACTTAGATAATTATAAACCATAGATTATATCAAGCATGGTATAAGTCTCATACACCCTTGTATCATGTATCATCAAGCATGACACAAATCTTTGTACATTAATATATATCATATATATACACATGCACATAAGTGAGAAAAAGAAATCATATGTAAGCAAATATTGGTTAATGTAATGTAATATATCAAATATATAATTATACATTAAATTATCAAATCAACACTTGATTTAATAATCCGGCTATATCACATATAACCGATTAATATCTAATGTAACAACTTATCGAATCAACTCTTGATCCGATAACCCGTCTATATCACATATAATAGACCTATGTCACAAATCGCGAGAATGAAATGCGGTATCACATACACACATTGTTAGTTATATGTATGCCCTAGAGGCCATTACTGTACATTGGATGTATATTGTAGTGGATGCTGGGACATATATAGGTAGGACTTTGTTGCTCGACATGATAGTACGCTATCTGGTTGCTCTTTATCTTAACATGTATACTTTCTGTCTCTCTGTTACATGTTGATAAAGCCCTTAGGATGTGTACATGACTTCCAGGACTATGATGTAGATCATACTAGGGGGCCTGGGTAGTCCATGAGTACATCTTTCAATGTTCCTAGTCGTGGGAATATCGAGACGGGGCATCGATATTCCAGAGTAGACTAGCGTATATCTTCTCGACCCATGCGATGGGCGATGGATGATCCCATATCCATTGGTGTTTGACATCAGAGATGGTATGCGGGTGCTCAGTGGAGACTGGGTACACTGAACGGACTCGCCGAGAACTCCCAGATGGTATTATACCTCACGTCAGATGGCAGTTCTCTGGTGACATTGGTACAGCTTAGTCTGTTGACCCGAGATCGTCATAGAGTCTTGTGTGTCTCCCACTGTGCTTTGATTTCCACCCTACCACGGCTCTACTGAGCCGTGCAAACAGGTGGTTTTTGGGTACAGTCCCGATTCACATGGAGGCAATGAGCAATTGGAGGGGATTCGTCTCTCCCGGTATTGGGGGTTGATGTTGCTCTATGGACGACTGGCCATAACAGGAAATCCCTGGCCAGGGTTCCAGTGATATACTGGTAAGAGTTATCAGTAGTTTCACGAATGTTATGGACCTCACGTCGGCATGACTTATCGAGCTATTGGGGTCTGACGTTTACCACCCCTAGGCGAGATATGCGGCATATCAGACGAACGGACCGGACTGTACAGTAAGTGTTACTGGTTGGATTCACAGGAGTGTGAGCGGGCTTGCTCGTCGATCTTCTGATCGCTCAATACCCGGGTGGCCGTTACGTTTAGCAGACCGCTTGCGGCTTGTGGGTGTTTGATATGATCATCATGTGCTGCCAGCATATTGACGAGTCTTTAGAGTCCTACACAGAGGTTTCCTGGCTCAAGCGAAACGAAATAGGAGCGCATATGAGATATGTGCGGGACCGAGAATAATGCGTGTATGTGATACCGCATTCTATTCTCGCGATGAATGTATCGATTGGTTGTATGCGATATAACCTAGTTATTGAATCAAGGATTGATTCGGTAAGTCGATACATTGGATACTAGTCGGTTATATGCGACATGACCGGATCATTGAATCAAGTGTTGATTTAATGATTTAATGTATAATTATATATTTGATATATTACTTTGCTTTAACTAGTATTGGTTCACTTTAAATGGATTTTCTCACTTGAAATGCACATTGTATATATGATATATTTTTGTGCACTTGTTTGTATCATGTTTGATGATACATGCTCACTAGGGTTTGTGTAAAGATTAAACCATGGTTGTCTAATGGTTAAGGTTTTCATTTTATTATCTATTTATTTATTTATTATTCTTTTTGAAATGATAAAGAGAAAATGGTGGCTTTCTTTGTTTGTTGTTGAAGCTTCATGAAGCTTTGACTAAGTGACCATTTTGTCTTAATGCTTAACCCTAACCATTCAAACTAACCATGGTTTATTCTCTACACCTAACTATGGTTGGTATATGATAAGTATTCATATTATTTTCTATTTAGGATAATACTTATCATATTCTTTCTTTTTCTTCTTCATCTTCAACAATGAAGAAAGCTTGCCTCCATCAATGGCAACTTGTGAAAATGAGTGAGAAATCCAATTCCAAAGTGAACCCACTTCCTATTTCTTCATCCTCTACCTCTTTCCAAGTAGTATAGGGTGTTTTCTTCACAAGTTTCATGGCTTGGTGAAGTTGGAGCTTGATCTTGTGTTTCCTCGACGTAGATCATCTTCGGCATCGAAGCCGACGACCTAGCCCGCCCATTTCTCCGATGAAGCCGATGCTAGAGTCCGGGATCCGATATGGACAGCGAGGGGACTTCATCACGGAGCCATGGAGGTGAAGGACCGGATCTACAAAGGTTGTAGTCCCTTCCCTTTAGTTATAAATTCGTTTATTTGCATTACATCGCCTAATTATCTAGTTAACGATCCGTATTAGGGTTTGTAGGCACAAGGAAAAATTTTAATTGGGCATGTTTGATCTGTTGTGAGACTTCTTTTGTGTGCCTAGGACCCTACAGTGGTATCAGAGCTTAGCTAGAGCTTCAGTCGAAGTGTAGACGAAGCTAGAAGTCCGATCGAACCCGATATTCCCCGATTTCACCCCTCTCTGTACATTTTTTCGAACTGTGGAATTTTGTGAAATAAAAATGCTCAGAAAATTAAGCAGGAAAATCTAAGAATTACTGTGAAGTATGGACCCCTAACTCAAAAATTTGACCGAGGAACCGCGGCCAAACCTAGGGTTTGGCGGCGGTTCCGCGGCCAAAATTGTGACTTAGTCCCTGAAATTTCATGTAATTATTGTTAGGTCCTTTCTTGTAATTTTTTTCTGGAACTTTTTAATTCCACTCAAGTGTTGAGTTTTCTAGGGTTGTTTTGGGGACTCGATGTTTCGATCGGATTGTTTAACTTTGTTTATGTTTTTCCGGATATTTTAGAACATGTTGAAAAGTTCGACAGGATATAAATACCCATTTTTTCCCCTGCCCGGAAATTTCCGAGTGTTGGATTTTTCCGTGGTTTAAGAACGTTCTAAGTAGTGCAAGTAACACGATGGACCCTCTAGAAGACAACAAACCTTAACTCGATTATGTGACCGTCTTGAACCGCCCTTTGAACCTTAGGGTTTGGGGCAGTACGGCGTGCCACATGTGAGGCGTTGGCTTGACCCTTCTACGGCTGGACCGTTGGTACTGTGGCATGAAGTGAATGTTTTTAAACTTAATTCATGTGTTCAGCTGTTTCGGGAAAACTTGGGTGTTCGATTGTTCGATCGGAAAGTTTAACATTTTCTATTTATCCGGAATGTGATACAACATTTGGAATTCACAAGTAGTTATGAGATAATTGAATGAATGTTATAAACATAGCAGTTTAGTCTCACTTGATCGGTTGCCACGGGATTTTGATGCGATCAAAAGTCCGTCGCAATCACGTAGCGTACGCGGATACTCGCCGGTAAACTTAATAGATAGCCATGTCCCATAGCCCCGACCAAGTGACTGTAGGAGAACCCCGTCGCCGAAAACATCCGTTCGGGTGCCCGCGGCAACGGTGTTCCGCCTTAGTGCACTTCGTCGACGGTATCGGGGGTGCGGCCGTCTACTAAAGTTTGCGACGAGCATTCGATCAGTTTTTCGAGAATCTTGTTGAATTGCCCGACTTGATATTGAAAAGTTTTTTCGATAATGAGACTAAAATGCGGGGTTTATAATTGATTTCCAAAACAACCCCTGAAAATTCAACTCTTGAATAAATATTAAAAATTTCCAGGAAAACCAGCACCAGAAAGCATGAATTACTGTGCAAAGTTTGAAGGCCAATCAAGTCAAGAGGTCGCGGAACCGCCGCAGAAGGCAGGCTTCTGCCGCTGTTCCGCCCCTAATTAGAGGTATCATGAAAAAATTTTGCATAGTAATTCTTAGAATTCCCTGCTGAATTTTTTAAGAATTTTTAATCTGGAAAAAACCCAGGTTTTAGAAAAAGTCCAGAGAGCACTTTATGGATTAGGGTTTCGATTCGTTCGGATTTCAAACTCCGTCTAGACTTCGCCTAAGGCTCTAGCTAGGGTCTGATACCAATGAAAGGTTCCTAGGCACTCTCAAGTGGTCTCACAAGGCATCAACCATTCCAATTTCAAAAATTACGGTGCCGAGAAACCCTAATACGGATCGTTGGCTAGAAGTTTAGGCGACAAAGCCGCCAAGATCCTAAGTATCTGAAAATCCGATCGAATAAGTGGCACGACTCCTTTGATTACATGTTACACTTTGATAGAGCCCTTAGGATCTTGCTTTACCACCAACAGTATGATGGCGATCATATAAGTGAGAGTTGGGTGGTTTATACGCATATCCTTAATTGTGGTCCCTAGTCGTGGGAGTTTCGAGACAGGGCATCGATACTCCGGAGTAGACTAGTATGTACAGTCGAGACCCCGACGAGGGGCAGTGGCCGGTCTCACAAGCCACTGGTGTCAGTTGGATCACCTAAGATGTATACAGGTGCTCATTGGGTTATGAGTACACCGGACAGGACTCGCCGGGAATCTGCTAGTTAGTATTATATCTACCGTCAGATAGCAGTTCCCTGGTGACATGTGTACAGGTTAGTTCATCGACCTGAGGTCGTCATTTGTCTCGTGTGAGTTCCCACTGTGGTTTGATTTCTACCCTACCACGGCTCAAAGGAGTCGTGCAAACAGGTAGCTTTTGGGTACAGTCCCGAGCCATATGGAGGCACGTGAGCGGATCGGCAGGGGATTCGTCTCTCCCGGTATTGGGGGCGAGGTCGTACTGTGTCTAGGAGAGCCATTACACAAAGTCCATGGCCATGGTAGGAGATTTACTGGTAGGTACTCCAGTAGTATCTCAGGGTGTTATTGGGCTTCACTCCGACACGACTTATACTGCTATTGGGGGTCTGATGTTACTAGCCCCCTAGGCAGATATGCGATACTCATAGACGAACAGACCGGACTGTATATACATTGTCACTGTTAGGCTCAGTAGGGTTTTCCGGATGAGTGCGCTCATCGGCATCCCTTGAGGTCAGTCCATGGGCAGCCATTACGCATTGCTAGTGCCGCTGACGGTTTGTGGTTAAAACCACTGCCAGGGTACTGACGAGTCATTAGAGTCCCCCACAGACAGTTTCCTAAGTTCGGGCGAAACGTTGTAGAGGCCGTATGGTTTTATGGCAGGGTTCGGAAAATGCACGTGCGTTTACGCACGTGTTATTTTTCGGGCAGATGATACTGGTGGGCTTTGGTTTAAGCCGGATCCAAGTATTATATTGAGTAGGTATAATATCTTTGTCTCAGTTGCATTTGTATTCGGTCGTAATACAAATGCGGGTATATTTATACAGTTTCGGGGTTATCCTGAAAGTCGTTTCAGGATCACTTTTGGAAGTTGCCAGTTTCCAGTTTTCTATCAGCCGTCTTTTAACATTCGGTTAAAGACGGATTTATCTTTTCTTCAGATATGGTGGGTCATCATTCTAGAAGGTTCTAGAAATAGTGACTAGGATGATGAGGTGGAGGGTGACTCATCTTTGCATTTATTACTTGATGAGGTGTTTATGTGAGTCATGCTTTAGGTTTAATGCTTCTTGTTTTGCTTTAGATATTTTGCTTGATCTTTTGGTTATGATAAGGTTACATACTAAGGTCACCTCCCTCCTCCTACCATCACCTCCCTCCTTCTATATAATGGCCGGCCCTCTCTCTCCTCCTCACTTGACTTGATGTTTCATTTTGGTTAGAAAAGATTATGATAGTATTCGGGGTGTATGGAATTTTACAGTTCATTTCATTCCATCACCCGATTTCCACGGCAACTTCATTAACCGATTGTCCACGGACTTGGACGAGGTGAGACAAAGTCATCTACTCATTCTCTACATCATTCTTGGTCGTCTCTTTTAGCAAACTTGACGATCGAGTTGCCTCAAGTCAGAGGCGGGAGCCCGTTTAAAGAATCGTCGTCGTGGTGCCACCTCGACGAGGAGATCGGAGATCGACGAGATCGGAGCAGCCGCAACAGAGCGTGGGATGATGGTTAAAGAACGAAGGACTCGGATCGTTCGGTATAACCTTTCTACACTCTTTACAGTTTGTTAGTTTAGCAATAATGGCAGATCCGGGTTAAAGTATACGATAGCGCCAGTTAAAAGTTTTTTGTTCCGCATTTGGCGTCTGTAGACTGCCGGGGCGCTAGCGTAGACTTACATGTAGGTCCTATGCACCCTGCACATCACCCTAGACTTGTTTGCTTGGCTAAATTTGACCCGAGGTGAAATCTGGGATCATTTTCTTGGGTTGCTGCTTTGAATTTAGTTTTGGTTTTACGTATCTTGATTTCCAGATTTCGATATTTGTGTGTTATCTCGATTGTGTGATGTTTGTACGTCTATATCGAGTGATTCCGGGTTGTTTTGTGAAGGCTAACCGTAGGTTCTAACCTATGGGCCTTTTAGCGAATCGTATTGGTTTTAGCGTGTCGTTTCAAGTTTTGATTTGGTTTTGATGCGATGCGATACGTGTGATATGTGTAGGTACCCCGCGACGATCCGAGGAGATGCAGAAGATGACGGTGATATCGACACCGACACGCAGGATACAGGTGAGTAGATTTATATCTACGGGGAGAAGTCGGGTGGATGGCGTATAGCACCCCCGCAGTCCGTGGTGCTGTATACGAATACGTATACACATGTATATATATATTATGTGTTGTTAGGATTATTGATTGAAATAATGGTTTTATTGGTGATAAGAAAATACTGGTTTAGTATAGTGCGAACCCTAGAGTAGTGGTTGCACCCACACATACATCTACACATACTTGCATACATTCTTTCACTGATGGTGCGTATATCTACACATGGGATGGGACTATGTGTTCGTATACGGGATTTGAGGATGATACGTGGGTTGAGATGATACTTGATGTGAGGCCGTGAGATCGGCGATGTGACATAGTTGCCCTTGAGGTGCGATATGATAGTTTTAGCGGGCCTTTGGACATGTGTTTTACCCGCATTCTTACTTTGATAGATGGTATCGATTTGTACTAGACTTAGAGTAGTACCCCAGATTGTGCGATCTGATGATAGTGATACCTGATATGTGATGAGATTGGGTGATATTGACCCCTACCCAGCTATTGGGATGCCGTACGACGATCTACCGTACAAGCCGATATTGATGATAGATCCGCACTCATAACTCGATGATATCTTACGATATGTTATTGAGGCGAGATCACCGACTATCATATCTATATATATATATACCGACTCAGATTTAGGTGGTTTCATACCCCTCCTGTCTAGATTACTTGGTAGACATTAGACTAGACCGAGTCATACCTAATTCAAAACTAACGAATCGGGGATATTTTAAAGATAAGCAGAAGGGTTATACGGATATTTTCAACTGATGCATCTTTTCTTAAAACACCGTAGCCCTTACTTTACCAAAAGCCCTGATTCGTCTTATTTCAAAAGGCAAGGTTGCATGACATATCTATTGGGGAAGGTTCTGTGCTTTTGCGTTGATTATTCGTTTCCGCATATTCCTGCTATTTGCATTGCATCGCTTGTATTGTTGTGATATTCAGTCATGCAGCTAGGACACCAGCACCATTATCGATGATGCATATGTTCCACGTACACTTGTTGCCGGCTCACACACTCATCATCGATAATTGCCATGCCACTACACTGTAGTACTATTACATTCAGTATATGATCCTTGCATGCGACATGATGATGTGCATACCTTCCTTTACATGTCGCATACTTCATGCTCTTGATTATACGCGTTGAGATATGTTGTTTCTATGATATTTCTGGATTTGGGAACCGAGGATATTTCAAAAGAGAATATGTCATTTCTTTAAAAACCCGGTTACCCTTGATATGATATTTCAGTGCGTCCACCATGTGTTTTCTCGGTGCTGAGAGCGACATGTGTAACCCGAATCGAGGAGTGGACGAGCCGATTGCGGGTACATGGTGGACCTGGTATGGTTCCCCTCGGCAAGAAGATCGATGAGTTTTGCCGATTGAGCCTGGAGGCGGGCGAGTACCTACCGGTGATTGGTTGGACCTGGCGGTTATCCAGAGGATACCGACCAGAGTCGATAGACAGATTTGGGCGTACTGCCGGGGCCGAGGGCCGATACCGCAGACAGAGCCCGAGGGCCGATCCGGACTAACGGAGCCCGATATATGAGGATTTACGTGCCGATGCTGGGCACAGTTTTCATGACATTTTCGAGTGTTGGTGCTGGGCACTCTGGTTCCATGATTTTGACGTGTCGCGGGGGACACGGGTGGGTTATATCCTCATATTTCCATGCACAGGTATTATGATATTTACTTGCATGATGGTTATTTTCATTGGGTGACGAGTGGACGGGATCCACGTGTATGAAGATTTGATTACATTGATCATACCTCATATTCATGACATGCTATTACCTGAGGCACTAGCACGAGCACTTGGCACTACACTCATGTATAGAGATTACATTGCCAGTTTAACATGCTTCAGCTTTATTCATATTGAGGTTTATTTATATCAGATCGTATTGACCTAGGATGGTCATGCATTCGATCTCTGCTTGTAGATATTTTCTATTCACGAGTTGGCAACTCACCCCCGTTGTGCCCCAGTTCTTGCAGGTTTTTGCCGTACAGATTCCATAGCGGCATTTCTGGCACACTGCTTCCATATGGGTGACTTGCGTTGGTAGGTGGGTTCTTTTGTATCAGAACCGCCATTGTTCATGTATTATCTATTGTATCTAGAATTTCCATCAACCAAAACTTGTATATTGTTCAGACTTAGAGACAGTGTTGTATTATTTCGACCTTAGAGTCGCGCTAGTAGTAATACGGTTTTCTGGCTGTGTTGAGTTTCTTTTTGAGTTTGATCCTCGCCCTTTGGCATTGTATATTATTATTGCTTGCGTGGTTGTGACCGTCGATTGACGAAGAGCTAGCTCCCGCTTGGGGATTCCTTTTATCATTGCATATTTATGTTATTCTTGTTGTACCCCGTTCGGGGCCAGTTTTTACAAAGGAAACTCTGCCGAAATTTTCAGGAAAGGTTTCACATTTTAAAAATGCATATTCGGCTTAGTTATTTAAAAACCTTGATTTTCAAAACACGTTTCCTTCACTTCTTTAAACCAGTTTTCTTTACTTACTCTTAAAATGGTTTTAGATTTCTGGGCTTTTGGCTTACTTGGATCAGATGGAGTCCTATAGACTTCATATGGTTCAAGGGCCAGTCACGTGCTCTTTCGGGTCGTGATAAAGTTGGTATCAGAGCGCTAGGTTGACCTTGGTTCGAGTCTAAGTTTGACTATGTGGAGCCTAGGGCGTTATCTATATACGGAACTTAGGCTTGACCTTACGGAACTTAGACTTGGTCGAGGGGGTATTAGACCCGAACTTTCTTCGCGTAGGATGACCCTTGGTTGATGGAACAGGTGACTAAAGTAGAGTGACGTACCTGTCACGACCCGAAAGAGCACGTGACTGGCCCTTGAACCATATGAAGCCCATAGGACTCCATCTGATTCAAGTAAGCCAAAAGCCCAGAAATCTAAAACCATCTTGAAGAATAAGTAAAGAAACTGGTTTAAAGAAGTGAAGAAAACATGTTTGAAATCACGGTTTTTAAATAACTAAGCCGAATGTGCATTTTAAAAAAAAACAGTACAATCTTTTCCAAAAATTTCGGCAGAGTTTCTTTTGTAAAAATGGCCCCGAATGGGGTAAAACAAGAATAACGATATATATGCAATGATAAAGGCATCCCCAAGCGGGAGCTAGCTCTTCGTCAATCGACGGTCACAACCACGCAATGATATGATAATATACAACGCCAAGTGGCGAGGATCAAATCCAAAGAAAGCTCAAAAGCAACAAGAAAACCGCAATACTACTAAGCGCGACTCTAGGTCGAATAATACAACACAGTCTCTAAGTCTGAAAGAATATACAAGTTTTGGTTGATGGACAATTTCTAGATACAATGAAATAAATAAATACAATGGTGGTTCTTGATGCGAAAGAATCCACCTACCAAAGTAAATCACCCGCAAGAAGAAAGTGTGCCAGAAATGCCGCAAAAGAACCTGTACGGCAGAACCTGCAAGAACTGTGGCACAACGGGGATGAGTTGCCAACTCGTGAATAGAAACATCTACAAGCAGAAACCGAATGCAAGACATAAACCTAAGTCAATGATCAATAATATAATCCACAAGAGTACATCTGAGTGTAATAGGGTGGCAAGGTAACATCTAATCATGCATGTAGTGCCAGGTACTCAGGTAATCACATGTCATCAATGTAAGGTATGTCTGCATGAAGTAACCATGAAAAAATATCAATGATATCAATACACATATATTAGCGTCCCATACCACTAATATTGGTGTAAGGGTATATATAACAGCGCCCTCATACCCTGTTATATATACAAATAAAGTATGATCAATGTAAAACCAGTCTGTCTATGATCCAAGTCTGTATATAATCCATGTCTGTATGTATGTGGAACCCGTCCACCCGTCACCCAATGACAATAAGCATCATGTATGCAATGTGAGGATATAAACAAAATCATAGAAAAACATCATGAAACTCGTGCCTAGCATCGACACGTAAATCCTCCTGTATCGGGCATCCGTCATTCCGGATCATGCCCTACATCAAAGTACATATCGGGAATCCGTCAGTCCGGGTCATCCCTCTCTCAATGCATCGGGCATCCGTCATTCCGGATCATGCCCTATATCAATCCATCGGGCATCCGTCATTCCGGATCATGCCATATATCAAAGTATATATATCGGGAATCCGTCAGTCCGGGTCATCCCTCTCTCAATGCCTCGGGCATCCGTCATTCCGGATCATGCCCTATATCAATCCATCAGGCATCCGTCATTCCGGATCATGCCCTATATCAAAGTATATATATCGGGAATCCGTCAGTCCGGGTCATCCCACTCTCAACGCATCCTCTAGCACCGAGAAAACACGGGGCGACGCCCCAAATATCATATCAAGGGAACCGGGTTTTTAAATGGTTACTTATTCGAAAAGGCTACGGTTCCCAAATCCAGAAATCACATGAAAATCCAACATCAGGAAGTAAATCCAATGCGATGTGCTATGCAATCAATCCATGATGTATGCGACATATAAGGAAAGGTAATCATATCGGGAATCATGCAACATGGAATAGTAATGTGCATAAGTCGAAGGAAGAATCATCTCATGAATGCAATAGTACTACAGTGTAGTGGCATGGCAATTATCGATGATGAAGTGTGTGAGCCGGCAAATAGTGTACGTGGAACATACGCATCATCGATAATGGTGCTGGTGTCCTAACAGCATGATAATAATATAGCAATGAACATATGCCAGCAATATGAATAGCATGAAGATGCAAAAATCTAGTAGTCACCATCACAGTGAAGTATCTACTATGCAAACTACACCTAAGTATCAGGTCAATCAGGAGGGGTAAGTGTGGAAACCACCTAAATCTGAGTCGGTATATATATAAAGATATATAGTCGGTGATCTCGCCTCAATGTCATATCATAAGATATCCTCGAGTTATGAGTGCGGATCTATCATCAATATCGGCACGTACGGTAAATCATCGTACGGCATCCCCATAGCTGGGTAGGGGTCAACATCTCACTGTCTCATCACATAACAGATATCACCATCATCAGATCATATAGTCTAGAGTACCACTCTATGTCTAGTACAAACGGTAACATCAGTAAGTATGCATGCGAGGGTAAACACATATCCCAAGCCCGCAAGAATCACAAGTCATATCCCATATATGAATCGCATCAAATCACCGATCCCAGGGCACCAAGCCCACATCATCGACTCACCTCCAAGTCATCACATAACATCAATCACAGTGCAAGTACAAGTGGTAAGCAAAGGTGTGTGTATAGGTGTAATTCTATGCTAGGGTTCGCGACTATGAACTACACTAGTCACTTCTAACCCTATACTATCCATAATACACCTAATGTCACCATAACTACATAATAATCTATCTACGGACTGCGGGGGTGCTATACGCCATCCACCCGACTTCCCCCTGTAGATATAATCTACTCACCTGAATCATCATTTGCGGACATCACCACGCAATTGCTTGTCGTCCCGAAGTCTTCATGGGTACCTACACATCAAATATCGTATATGCGCATTAAAACCAAATCCAAGCTAAAACGGCGCATGAAATCCAAAACGATACGATAAGGGGGCCTATAGGTGAGAACCTATGGCACGCCTTCAAAACCATCAATAAATCCTCTATATCGTCGTATAAACGACAAATAGTCGAGGCAAAACACATTCCACCATTTCAGAAATGAAAATACGGAATACGGAAACACGAATCCAAAATAGCAACTTA
This sequence comes from Agapanthus africanus, assembly GCA_030015575.1. Classification (NCBI taxonomy): domain Eukaryota; kingdom Viridiplantae; phylum Streptophyta; class Magnoliopsida; order Asparagales; family Amaryllidaceae; genus Agapanthus; species Agapanthus africanus. The sequence goes on from JASDDO010000010.1 coordinate 139,345,701, forward strand.
GGATATATGTCCCAGATTTCACCCTAGATAGAATCTGTCAAAACTAGAAGTACCCTGGGTCAACACTAGAGGAGCTGGGGCTGTGCACAGAAAACGAGGAAATTCCTCACTGGTCTGGCCGCAAATTGCGGCCAGAAAGGAGGTTTTGGCGGCCTCAAGGTGGAGTGGGGAGCTAGGGTTTTGGGTGTTGCCTCTATGGTGCCTGCACATCTCAATTTCCACTCAATATTATTTTAGGGGTCTCGGGGTGTTAGCAGATTCTCAAAAACAGTGGCAGATTCCAGTTTTTCCCCGATATTGGTTTCTAAAATCCGTATTCTGGTTTTTGCTTCAGGTTTTGGGTTCCAATTCATACACTAAGGTGTTGGTAAAACCCTAACTGAGCTTAATTTCCCAATACATCATAAGTTCCCTCAAACCCTAACTAGGTTATTCTCAATTCCATAATATCACACAATATCGATTAAATCTTAACATGGGTTTATAGGAAAGGCTATAATTAAGCTAATGGTTCAGTAATTACCTCCATTAGCAACTCAAGAAAATTCTTGAGTTGCCCCTAGTGGCCAAAATCCTTGCTTCTTTAGCTCCATGTGTAGATCTAGGGATTTTGCACAATTTTAATGAGATGGACATGTTGTTTTGGGGTTGTTTTTGAGATGAAGAAAGGGGTTGAAGGTGGAGGAAGGATGAGGCTAGGGCAGCAGCAGCAACAAGGAGGAAGAGGGGGAGAATGATGAGGAATGATGGGGTATGGCCAAGGGTATGTAGTCAAAGTCCACCTCTCTCTCTCACCTACCCTCAATTTCTTTTCTTTTCTTTTTCCCTTTTCTTTTAATCCCTAAACCTTCTCACAAGAATAGTGATCCCAAATGATAAATCATGGCAAGAAAAATACACAAGTGTAGGAAAAAGTGATATGTGCAAGTTTTGCACAAAATTGCCAAAAAACCCGATTAGCGATTTTAATCGCGATTAGCACTAAATTAGTGTCAAACCAATCACAAAAACTTAAAAAAGGTCATAATTCACTAATCTACCCTATTTTAGAATTTTCCATAATTTTTCATAATTTTTCTAACATTTTTCCTATTTATTTGCATTTAATATTAAAATAATCAATAAATAATATTAAATTATAAAAATTCCCAAAATTAATATTTTATATTTTTGAAAATGTTACAATCTACCCCACTTAAAGAAATTCGGTCCCCGAATTTAAATTTAAACCCCCAATACTAAAAACAATTTCAGTAATAATCCAATTTGTCGGGGCTCCGAAAATATCAACGCATAAGAATATCATAAAAATATACTGCCCTACTAGAAATAAATCCCCAAAATGCATATATAAGAATATCCTATGCGTCTAGTGCGCAAGGAATCAAAATCCATAAATGTGTCAAACAGGTATACAAAACAACATCTAGGTGCAACTGGCGTGCACGAAACATCTGTCGTAGGCAACGTGTGTGCCTGACAGAAAACTCAGGTGCATGTGACATGCACGAAGAATCCCGATTTAGTGCATCTGGCGTGCACCAAAAATCGTATATCAAAACACTAAAGGTGCATGAAAACCATGCTAGGAGTGCAAATCAAATCACTGCATACTGTAGGCATGAAATCTCAATCAATATCTCAAATATAATAACTCTGCGCAAAATATATAAATATCCAGTGGGTGCATGAAATCAATATCATGAAACTCAGTCATCAAAACTAAATCATGCAAACAGAACGCCCAAAATACCGAAATCCAAAATGACGGATACGTGATAATCGAATCACTAAATCACAAATCATAAATACCGTCTTCGGTAGTTCCTCCTTCAAGGTCGAGAAGGAGTCGGTGCAATCCACTGCTAGCAGCGCAGGATATCTACCTGCCTCTTGCTCACGATCTGGCGTCCTCTGACTCCCTGGGTCCTTATCTTCTCTGTGGGTTACCAATCTCACAGTCAACCGGCTCATCGGTCCTGTCAGATGTGCTAACGGGGACGATTCCGTTCTGGCACTTCTCTGGTCACCTCTCGGTCAAACCTCACGACCACTCGTAAGGCAGCAAATCACTGGCGCCGGCCTCTTGATCTCTGAAAGCACGTCACACATCTGATCCTGGGTGCAATCATCATGGCAGCAATGTCCCGGAAGGAATCCCGCTCAAGGTCTCTTCCAAGCATGCCTATGCCGATCTGTACAGAGGTCGGCCTTCCGGCACAACCACTTCTCGCTCAAAAGACACCTGTGTCCTCAGCACAATAATTTCCTTTATCCGAACCTGGTCAACTACCTCGTCGACAATGCCGAACTCTGGCCTGCTGGGTGCGCGCAATACGACCACTCCTGGTCTAGGTCTTCTCATATCGTTTTCCAGAAGGGTCCTGTCGAGGTTCCCTTCTCAAATCTCAATCCTGCCGAAAAGCCCGGAAGTCATCATCCAATGCTGAAGCTAAAGCTTATTCCGGAATGGCTGCCTACTTATCACGCTTCTTCTGGAAGATATATCCATATACCACGCCTCGGGTTGCATAACACACCTCTGATGTCAGCGGAGTGGGACGTCATCTCGTCGAAATCTCGTACGAACTCTTTTCTTCACTCTGAGTCAATGTCGACTGATTCGGAATCGTCTCAACATGGCTGCATGCACTGTGCTCCAACGGCTATGCTCGCATCTGGAGTCTCCCAAGCAGTGTCCCATCACGATATCCGAAAGATGTCGAACCATCCGATCGACTTGTCAGATCCTCATAATCCCCCAAGAGCTCACATCTCGGGTACAGTTTAATAGTATCGAGTACATGCCACAGCGTCGGTGGTCCAGCCGTAGAAGGGCAAACCCAAGCCTCACTAATGGCGCCGCGGAACCGCCGTAAACCCTAAGGTTCAAAGGCTGTCACACGGTCATTAAGTCGAGTTAGGGTTTCATTCTTCTAGAGGGTCCATAGAATCACCTGCATGTCTTTCCGTATACTTTAAACTTGCAAAATAGGCTCCTGATATTCGATCGTCTCAATCGAATCTCAACGAACCTGCGTGAAGTCGTCTCTAGCTGGAATCAATCCACCTGATGACCTCGCATCGGGGTAAGCGAACTCACCACACGTCCTAGTCATTCACCCTCGGTGACTAGCGATTCGCTATTATATCTCCAAGAACATGCTCATGCTGCAGTAGCTCCAACCATCTGGGCGATATCTCGCCATTTGCAGCAGCAACTGGCTCATACGCCTGTACGCCGAACAACGCCTCAATCCTCCAGGAAAGGCAATACATAAGCGGTCATCTCTGAGTCGGTCTGCTCTAGATCTGAGTAAGACTCTCCACACTGGAAATCTTCAACTCATCTAGGCCCGCTCTGGCACAAAATCGGACGAATCACCTTCGTCTCTCAAACCGGGTAGACTAGCTATCATCTGTCGCATATCTGCCCGAAAGTCCCGGCAATCTCAGCTCGTAAGCTCCGAAAGCAACATCCTGTCAATCTCAGCCACAGCTGGTCCATCTGTCTGCACGGTAGGCGACATCACAATCGCTGAGGTATGCTGTACATCAACAGTCCTTTCTCAACTGGCAGCTCTAACAATGACCCGATCATCCGGTGCAAGACCCAGCACTCGCCTCCACTAGAGGTCACAATCACCAATACTAACTCGAGACGTTCCCATGTCACCAGAAAACACAATGGTCGGCCCTCGTACCAAACGAGCTCACACCGGCCGTAACCCTAGCAGCAGCCCAAACTGCGCTCAACCATGGTGACAGGAACCTCAGTCGAGTATCAAAGAGAGCACATCAATGGCAAGAAAGGAATAAACAGATCCAAAGTGGATACATGATCATAGGAAGGAACAGCATCAATGGAGGTATGATCATGAAACTAATAGATTCGGGAATCTCAAATGGATGTATAATCCTGGATATGAAGAGAATCACTGATCTCAAAAAAATGTACATCCTAAGGTTCCTTAAGCGGAGTGGCGTGTCGTAAGTATGCCGCGGAACATACCAACGGTACGTCACTCTACTTTAGTCACCTAATCCATCAACCAAGGGTCATCCTAATACGACGAAAGTTCGGGTCTAATACCCCCTCGACCAAGTCTAAGTTCCGTAAGGTCAAGCCTAAGTTCCGTATATAAATAACTCCCTAGGCTCCACATAGTCAAACTCAGACTCGAACCAAGGTCAACCTAGCGCTCTGATACCAACTTTGTCACGACCCGAAAGAGCACGTGACTGGCCCTTGAACCATATGAAGCCCATAGGACTCCATCTGATTCAAGTAAGCTAAAAGCCCAGAAATCTAAAACCATCTTGAAGAATAAGTAAAGAAACTGGTTTAAAGAAGTGAAGAAAACATGTTTGAAATCACGGTTTTTAAATAACTAAGCCGAATGTGCATTTTAAAAAAAAACAGTACAATCTTTTCCAGAAATTTCGGCAGAGTTTCTTTTGTAAAAATGGCCCCGAATGGGGTAAAACAAGAATAACGATATATATGCAATGATAAAGGCATCCCCAAGCGGGAGCTAGCTCTTCGACAATCGACGGTCACAACCACGCAATGATATGATAATATACAACGCCAAGTGGCGAGGATCAAATCCAAAGAAAGCTCAAAAGCAACAAGAAAACCGCAATACTACTAAGCGCGACTCTAGGTCGAATAATACAACACAGTCTCTAAGTCTGAAAGAATATACAAGTTTTGGTTGATGGACAATTTCTAGATACAATGAAATAAATAAATACAATGGTGGTTCTTGATTCGAAAGAATCCACCTACCAAAGCAAATCAACCGCAAGAAGAAAGTGTGCCAGAAATGCCGCAAAAGAACCTGTACGGCAGAACCTGCAAGAACTGTGGCACAACGGGGGTGAGTTGCCAACTCGTGAATAGAAATATCTACAAGCAGAAACCGAATGCAAGACATAAACCTAAGTCAACGATCAATAATATAATCCACAAGAGTACATCTGAGTGTAATAGGGTGGCAAGGTAACATCTAATCATGCATGTAGTGCCAGGTACTCAGGTAATCACATGTCATCAATGTAAGGTATGTCTGCATGAAGTAACCATGAAGAAATATCAATGATATCAATACACATATATTAGCGTCCCATACCACTAATATTGGTGTAAGGGTATATATAACAGCGCCCTCATACCCTGTTATATATACAAATAAAGTATGATCAATGTAAAACCAGTCTGTCTATGATCCAAGTCTGTATATAATCCATGTCTGTATGTATGTGGAACCCGTCCACCTGTCACCCAATGACAATAAGCATCATGTATGCAATGTGAGGAAATAAACAAAATCATGGAAAAACATCATGAAACCCGTGCCTAGCATCGACACGTAAATCCTCCTGTATCGGGCATCCGTCATTCCGGATCATGCCCTACATCAAAGTACATATCGGGAATCCGTCAGTCCGGGTCATCCCTCTTTCAATGCATCGGGCATCCGTCATTCCGGATCATGCCCTATATCAATCCATCGGGCATCCGTCATTCCGGATCATGCCCTATATCAAAGTATATATATCGGGAATCCGTCAGTCCGGGTCATCCCTCTCTCAATGCCTCGGGCATCCGTCATTCCGGATCATGCCCTATATCAATCCATCGGGCATCCGTCATTCCGGATCATGCCCTATATCAAAGTATATATATCGGGAATCCGTCAGTCCGGGTCATCCCTCTCTCAACGCATCCTCTAGCACCGAGAAAACACGGGGCGACGCCCCAAATATCATATCAAGGGAACCGGGTTTTTAAATGGTTACTTATTCGAAAAGGCTACGGTTCCCAAATCCAGAAATCACATGAAAATCCAACATCAGGAAGTAAATCCAATGCGATGTGCTATGCAATCAATCCATGATGTATGCGACATATAAGGAAAGGTAATCATATCGGGAATCATGCAACATGGAATAGTAATGTGCATAAGTCGAAGGAAGAATCATCTCATGAATGCAATAGTACTACAGTGTAGTGGCATGGCAATTATCGATGATGAAGTGTGTGAGCCGGCAAATAGTGTACGTGGAACATACGCATCATCGATAATGGTGCTGGTGTCCTAACAGCATGATAATAATATAGCAATGAACATATGCCAGCAATATGAATAGCATGAAGATGCAGAAATCTAGTAGTCACCATCACAGTGAAGTATCTACTATGCAAACTACACCTAAGTATCAGGTCAATCAGGAGGGGTAAGTGTGGAAACCACCTAAATCTGAGTCGGTATATATATAAAGATATATAGTCGGTGATCTCGCCTCAATGTCATATCATAAGATATCCTCGAGTTATGAGTGCGGATCTATCATCAATATCGGCACGTACGGTAAATCATCGTACGGCATCCCCATAGCTGGGTAGGGGTCAACATCTCACTGTCTCATCACATAACAGATATCACCATCATCAGATCATATAGTCTAGAGTACCACTCTATGTCTAGTACAAACGGTAACATCAGTAAGTATGCATGCGGGGGTAAACACATATCCCAAGCCCGCAAGAATCACAAGTCATATCCCACATATGAATCGCATCAAATCACCGATCCCAGGGCACCAAGCCCACATCATCGACTCACCTCCAAGTCATCACATAACATCAATCACAGTGCAAGTACAAGTGATAAGCAAAGGTGTGTGTATAGGTGTAATTCTATGCTAGGGTTCGCGACTATGAACTACACTAGTCACTTCTAACCCTATACTATCCATAATACACCTAATGTCACCATAACTACATAATAATCTATCTACGGACTGCGGGGGTGCTATACGCCATCCACCCGACTTCCCCCTGTAGATATAATCTACTCACCTGAATCATCATTTGCGGACATCACCACGCAATTGCTTGTCGTCCCGAAGTCTTCATGGGTACCTACACATCAAATATCGTATATGCGCATTAAAACCAAATCCAAGCTAAAACGGCGCATGAAATCCAAAACGATACGATAAGGGGGCCTATAGGTGAGAACCTATGGCACGCCTTCAAAACCATCAATAAATCCTCTATATCGTCGTATAAACGACAAATAGTCGAGGCAAAACACATTCCACCATTTCAGAAATGAAAATACGGAATACGGAAACACGAATCCAAAATAGCAACTTAGGATATATGTCCCAGATTTCACCCTAGATAGAATCTGTCAAAACTAGAAGTACCCTGGGTCAACACTAGAGGAGCTGGGGCTGTGCACAGAAAACGAGGAAATTCCTCACTGGTCTGGCCGCAAATTGCGGCCAGAAAGGAGGTTTTGGCGGCCTCAAGGTGGAGTGGGGAGCTAGGGTTTTGGGTGTTGCCTCTATGGTGCCTGCACATCTCAATTTCCACTCAATATTATTTTAGGGGTCTCGGGGTGTTAGCAGATTCTCAAAAACAGTGGCAGATTCCAGTTTTTCCCCGATATTGGTTTCTAAAATCCGTATTCTGGTTTTTGCTTCAGGTTTTGGGTTCCAATTCATACACTAAGGTGTTGGTAAAACCCTAACTGAGCTTAATTTCCCAATACATCATAAGTTCCCTCAAACCCTAACTAGGTTATTCTCAATTCCATAATATCACACAATATCGATTAAATCTTAACATGGGTTTATAGGAAAGGCTATAATTAAGCTAATGGTTCAGTAATTACCTCCATTAGCAACTCAAGAAAATTCTTGAGTTGCCCCTAGTGGCCAAAATCCTTGCTTCTTTAGCTCCATGTGTAGATCTAGGGATTTTGCACAATTTTAATGAAATGGACATGTGGTTTTGGGGTTGTTTTTGAGATGAAGAAAGGGGTTGAAGGTGGAGGAAGGATGAGGCTAGGGTAGCAGCAACAACAAGGAGGAAGAGGGGGAGAATGATGAGGAATGATGGGGTATGGCCAAAGGTATGTAGTCAAAGTCCACCTCTCTCTCTCACCTACCCTCAATTTCTTTTCTTTTCTTTTTCCCTTTTCTTTTAATCCCTAAACCTTCTCACAAGAATAGTGATCCCAAATGATAAATCATGGCAAGAAAAATACACAAGTGTAGAAAAAAGTGATATGTGCAAGTTTTGCACAAAATTGCCAAAAAACCCGATTAGCGATTTTAATCGCGATTAGCACTAAATTAGTGTCAAACCAATCACAAAATCTTAAAAAAGGTCATAATTCACTAATCTACCCTATTTTAGAATTTTCCAAAATTTTTCATAATTTTTCTAACATTTTTCCTATTTATTTGCGTTTTATATTAAAATAATCAATAAATAATATTAAATTATAAAAATTCCCAAAATTAATATTTTATATTTTTGAAAATGTTACAGTACCGTTGGTATGTTCCGCGGCATACTTACGACACGCCACTCAGCTTAAGAAACCTTAGGTTGTACATTTCCTTGCACTGTATTATATTCCTTCCTATGATCTATCTTCATCGATACTGGTTATGGTTTTGCTGCCGCGTTTGCACGGGCAGGGTGAGCTACGGCTCGAGTTGTCAGCATGAGCTCGTCGTGGACGAGGACTAACCAGGGCGTGATTCCCGAGGCATACGATTGCATGTTGAGGCGTCGTCTTATTGTGTTTCCGCACTTTGGGCGTTTGACAGATCACTGTTGCGAGATTTCTAGGACGTACCGGTCGATAACAGAGGATTGAGCCACTGATAGAGGCTAGTCAGGATGTGATGACCGTTGATGTGTCGCTTGTTCATGATGGTGAGTCGCTAGTCACCGAGGATGAATGACTAGGACGTGTGGTGAGTTCGCTTATCCCGATGCGAGGTCATCAGGTAGATTGATTCCAGCTAGAGGCGACTTCACGCAGATTCGTTGAGAGTCGATTGAGACGATCGAATGTCAGGAGCCTATTTTCCAAGTTTAAAGTATACGGAAAGACATGCAGGTGATTCTATGGACCCTCTAGAAGAATGAAACCCTAACTCGACTTAATGACCGTGTGAAAGCCTTTGAACCTTCGGGTTTGCGGCGGTTCCACGGTGCCATTAGTGAGGCTTGGGTTTGCCATTCTACGGCTGGACCACCGACGCTGTGGCATGTACTCGATACTATTAAACTGTACCCGAGATGTGAGCTCTTGGGGGATTATGAGGTTCTGACGAGTCGATCGGATGGTTCGACATCTTTCGGATAATGTGATGGGACACTGCTTGGGAGACTCCAGATGCGAGCATAGCCGTCGTAGCGCAGTTCGTGTAGCCACGATGAGTTGAGTTCGAATCAGTCGATATTTGAGCAAGGTGGAGTAAAGAGTTCGCACGAGATTTCGACGAGATGACGTTCCACTCCGCTGACATCAAAGATGTGACGTGCACGCTGAGGACGTGTTCGGCTAGATATCTTCTACTGAGTGAGGAAGATACCGAGTTATGATTTCGAGTCCGCGAGAGGGACTTCGGATGGACCGTAGCCGAGGACATTGCGGTGCGCAGATAGAGACACGATGTCAAAATGGACGATGATACAGACTAGCGGGACAAGAGGTTCGTGCGAGACGCTGATGAGCTGTCATTACTTCCCGTCGAGACCAGAGGCCTGATGTGCTTGCAGAGGCTTTGGGATGCGACCGATTTCCGAGGAAATGCTGTGCTGAGGACATAGATGTCCATTGAACGAGAAAGGATTATGCCAGAGTACCAGCCTCCGTACAAATCGGCATAGGCAAGATCGGCATAGACATATTTCTTTACAAGCGGTCGTGAGGATTGACCGAGAGATTACCAAAGAAGTGCCAGAACGGAATCGTTCCTGTCAGCACTCCTGACCGGGCCGATGAGCCGAAGGATTGCGAGATTGGTAATCTACAGGAAAGATCAGGAACCAGAGGCAGAGGACGCCAGTCGCGAGCAAGAGGCAAGTAGAGATCTTGCGCCGCTAGAATTGGATGTACCGGCACCTTCTCGACTTCGAGGGAGGATATACCGACGACAGTATTTATGATTGTGATTTTGTGATTCGATTATCATGTATCTGTCTGTTGGGATTTCGGTATTTTGGCGATCCATTTGCATGATTGGTTTTGATGACTGAGTTCTATGATTTCTGTTTTCGTGCACCATGGTTGCACTTATTGGATATTTATACCATGTGCATAGTTATTATTCTTGAGGTATTGATTGTGATTTCGTGCCTACCTTATGCCGGTGATTTGATTTACGCTTCCAGCATAGTTTTCATGCACTTCTAGTGTTTTGATTTGATTTGTGCACGCTGATGCACACGGTCGTGAGATTTTCTTTGCGGTACACTTGATTTTGATTGAGCCGCATTATATCGTCGATTTTGACCCTGATACTGATGATTGATTCTTGCACTCCGTGCTTTTGGTTTGACTTACGCATGTTCGGCGGTTGCTATTGGATTTTGTGATCCCGTGCATGTTGAGTGCGCAGGGTTTAGATTTTCATTCGTGCACGATGGATGCACCGATTTGGATTTTTGCGCATGTTGGGCGCATGTTTTGAGATACGATTTTGGTGCACACCCGATGCACTAAATCGAGATTTCTTCGTGCATGTCAGATGCACCGGAATTTTGGCTGTCAGGCATATACGTTGCCTATGACAGATGCTTCATGCACACCCGTTGCACCTAGATGCTGTTTTGTGCACCTATTTGGCACATATATGGATTTTTGATTTCCGTGCGCACCAGACGCACAGGATTGTGTTATGTGCATTTTTGGGATTTATTCCTTTTGGAGCAGTACGTTTTTATGATATTGGATATTTGTTTTCATATTGAGCAGGACTGGTCAGAGGACAGTACCTGGATATATTTTGCATGTATTGATAGTTTGAAGGGATTTCCAAGGAGCGAGCTATAGTCTCGATATATATATACTTACGTGTCCGATATGACACGAAACATTTTAACAACAAGGAAACCCTTCTAAATTGCTTTTAAAACGGCGGGACGTACCTATTAAACAAAGGATATATGTATACGTATATAGTTATTTTCTTATGAAAAACGTCCGCCACTGTGCAGTGTTACGTGCATCGCACAGCGACTTAAAAAGATTTGGCATGCTTTTACATCAGCTATTCACATGTATGGGTTGGATGTCTACATGTATAGTTCTGATTTATATCCTATTGGTTTTGTATTGGATTTGACATTTCTGTCTTTACCATGACTCCGATGATTGCGGGATGCTTGACGGAGTTTTGCTTTTGAGTTATCTGCTCATTACTCCTGCGCATGTATTGCGCTGTGACGTTTTATGTATTGATGATTTCGGAGCCCCGACGACTTGGAAATTTGTATTGAAATGTTTTAGTACTTGGGGATTTTAAATTTAAATTCGGGGACCGAATTTCTTTAAGAGGGGTAGATTGTAACATTTCCAAAATAATAAAATATTATTTTTGGGAATTTTTATATATTTAATATTATTTTACTGATTATTTTAATATTAAATTTATAATTAAATGAAAATAAATGAAGAAAAATTATGGAAAATTCTAAAATGGGGTATTTATTGGAATTATGCCATTTTTAAGTGTTTGTGATCAATTATATGCTAATTTAGTGCTAATCGCGATTAAAAACCGCTAATCGGATTTTTTGGCTTTTTGTGCAAAATGTGCACATATCTTTTTCCTATACTTGTGTTACATTTTCTACCATGTTACTTTGGGTTTACTATTGGTGTGAGAAGGTTTTGGATTTAAGAAAAAAAAAAGGAAAAGAAAAGAAAAAGAAAATGAGAAATAGGTATGGTGAGAGAGTGAGGGTAGGTGAGGATGTTTGACTTAGCCATTTCTCTTGGTTTTTCCTCTCATTTCTCCCCCCTCTTCCTGAGGTGCTGCTGCTCTTGCTGCCCTCCTCTTCCTCCACCTTCAAACCCCCATTTCTCCATGAAATTCACCCCAAAACCTCACACTCATTTCACAAAAAATGCACACAAGCTAACAAGCTATAGAACGGACCAGGAAAGTTAATGTTTTGGTGCTGGGGAAGGTTCATGAGTCCTTAAGGAGGTAATTTCTGCACCTATTATCGTAGTATTTCGTTCCATATGCATCTATACTAGTTTCATATCGATATCGTGTGAATTGGTGCACTTTGGACCAAACTAGAGAGGATTAGGGTAAAGTTGTGATGTGGCTGTGAAATTGAACCCTATTAGTGACCCTTGAACCCCCCTTGGTGCTACGAACCCAGATCCGACACATTTCAAGACCTGAAACCCAAAACAGAGCAGTTTCATATCGGTTTGTGATAACCTGGAGCTTGCAGGAAAATCTGGAATGTACTGGGACTTTTTCAGGAAAATTAAACAACACCAGGAGCCTAGTTAGAGACCCAGGAGACCACCCTAGGCAGATAGACACCCAATTCCCCACCTGGGCCGGCCAGGCCGGTTTTGAGGGGGGTGTGGCCGGCCCTCCTGTGTAGTTTGGAGCCCATGTTTCTACTGTAGGTCCTATGCACCCTGCACATCACCGTAGACTTGTTTGCTTGGCTAAATTTGACCCGAGGTGAAATCTGGGATCATTTTCTTGGGTTGCTGCTTTGAATTTAGTTTTGGTTTTGCATATCTTGATTTCCAGATTTCGATATTTGTGTGTTATCTCGATTGTGTGACGTTTGTACGTCTATATCGAGTGATTCCGGGTTGTTTTGCGAAGGCTAACCGTAGGTTCTAACCTATGGGCCTTTTAGCGAATCGTATTGGTTTTAGCATGTCGTTTCAAGTTTTGATTTGGTTTTGATGCGATACGATACGTGTGATATGTGTAGGTACCCCGCGACGATCCGAGGCGATGCAGAAGATGACGGTGATATCGACACCGACACACAGGATACAGGTGAGTAGATTTATATCTACGGGGAGAAGTCGGGTGGATGGCGTATAGCACCCCCGCAGTCCGTGGTGCTGTATACGAATACGTATACACACGTATATATATATTATGTGTTGTTAGGATTATTGATTGAAATAATGGTTTTATTGGTGATAAGAAAATACTGGTTTAGTATAGTGCGAACCCTAGAGTAGTGGTTGCACCCACACATACATTTACACACATACTTGCATACATTCTTTCACTGATGGTGCGTATATCTACACATGGGTATGGGACTATGTGTTCATATACGGGATTTGAGGATGATACATGGGTTGAGATGATACTTGATGTGAGGCCGTGAGATCGGCGATGTGACATAGTTGCCCTTGAGGTGCGATATGATAGTTTTAGCGGGCCTTTGGACATGTGTTTTACCCGCATTCTTACTTTGATAGATGGTATCGATTTGTACTAGACTTAGAGTAGTACCCCAGATTGTGCGATCTGATGATAGTGATACCTGATATGTGATGAGATTGGGTGATATTGACCCCTACCCAGCTATTGGGATGCCGTACGACGATCTACCGTACGAGCCGATATTGATGATAGATCCGCACTCATAACTCGAGGATATCTTACGATATGTTATTGAGGCGAGATCACCGACTATCATATCTATATATATATATATACCGACTCAGATTTAGGTGGTTTCATACCCCTCTTGTCTAGATTACTTGGTAGACATTAGACTAGACCGAGTTATACCTACTTCAAAACTAACGAATCAGGGATATTTTAAAGATAAGCAGAAGGGTTATACGGATATTTTCAAATGATGCATCTTTTCTTAAAACACCGTAGCCCTTACTTTACAAAAATCCCTGATTCGTCTTATTTCAAAAGGCAAGGTTGCATGACATATCTATTGGGGCAGGTTCTGTGCTTTTGCGTTGATTATTCGTTTCCGCATATTCCTGCTATTTGCATTGCATCGCTTGTATTGTTGTGATATTCAGTCATGCAGCTAGGACCCCAGCACCATTATCGATGATGCATATGTTCCACGTACACTTGTTGCCGGCTCACACACTCATCATCGATAATTGCCATGCCACTACACTGTAGTACTATTACATTCAGTATATGATCCTTGCATGCGACATGATGATGTGCATACCTTCCTTTACATGTCGCATACTTCATGCTCTTGATTATACGCATTGAGATATATTGTTTCTATGATATTTCTGGATTTGGGAACCGAGGATATTTTAAAAGAGAATATGTCATTTCTTTAAAAACCCGGTTACCCTTGATATGATATTTCAGTGCGTCCACCATGTGTTTTCTCGGTGCTGAGAGCGACATGTGTAACCCGAATCGAGGAGTGGACGAGCCGATTGCGGGTACATGGTGGACCCGGTATGGTTCCCCTCGGCAAGAAGATCGATGAGTTTTGCCGATTGAGCCTGGAGGCGGGCGAGTACCTACCGGTGATTGGTTGGACCTGGCGGTTATCCGGAGGATACCGACCGGAGTCGATAGACAGATTTGGGCGTACTGCCGGGGCCGAGGGCCGATACCGCAGACAGAGCCCGAGGGCCGATCCCGACTGACGGAGCCCGATATATGAGAATTTACGTGCCAATGCTGGGCACAGTTTTCATGACGTTTTCGAGTGTCGGTACTGGGCACTCTGGTTCCATGATTTTGACGTGTCGCGGGGGACACGGGTGGGTTATATCCTCATATTTCCATGCACAGGTTTTATGATATTTACTTGCATGATGGTTATTTTCATTGGGTGACGAGTGGACGGGATCCACGTGTGTGCAGATTTGATTACATTGATCATACCTCATATTCATGACATGCTATTACCTGAGGCACTAGCACGAGCACTTGGCACTACACTCATGTATAGAGATTACATTGCCAGTTTAGCATGCTTCAGCTTTATTCATATTGAGGTTTATTTATATCTGATCGTATTGCCCTAGGATGGTCATGCATTCGATCTCTGCTTGTATATATTTTCTATTCACGAGTTGGCAACTCACCCCCGTTGTGCCCCAGTTCTTGCAGGTTTTTGCCGTACAGATTCCATAGCGGCATTTCTGGCACACTGCTTCCATATGGGTGACTTGCGTTGGTAGGTGGGTTCTTTTGTATCAGAATCGCCATTGTTCATGTATTATCTATTGTATCTAGAATTTCCATGAACCAAAACTTGTATATTGTTCAGACTTAGAGACAGTGTTGTATTATTTCGACCTTAGAGTCGCGCTAGTAGTAATACGGTTTTCTGGCTGTGTTGAGTTTCTTTTTGAGTTTGATCCTCGCCCTTTGGCGTTGTATATTATTATTGCTTGCGTGGTTGTGACCGTCGATTGACGAAGAGCTAGCTCCCGCTTGGGGATGCCTTTTATCATTGCATATTTATGTTATTCTTGTTGTACCCCGTTCGGGGCCAGTTTTTACAAAGGAAACTCTACCGAAATTTAAAGGAAAGGTTACACATTTTAAAAATGCATATTCGGCTTAGTTATTTAAAAACCTTGATTTTCAAAACACGTTTCCTTCACTTCTTTAAACCAGTTTTCTTTACTTACTCTTAAAATGGTTTTAGATTTCTGGGCTTTTGGCTTACTTGGATCAGATGGAGTCCTATAGACTTCATATGGTTCAAGGGCCAGTCACGTGCTCTTTCGGGTCGTGACACGAGAACTCCCAGATGGTATTATACCTTACGTCAGATGGCAGTTCTCTGGTGACACTGGTATAGGTTAGTCTGTAGACCCGAGATCGTCATAGAGTCTTGTGTGATTCCCACTGTGCTTTGATTTCCATCATACCACGTCCAAGAGGGCGTGCAAAAAGGTGGCTTTTAGGTACAGTCCCGAATCACATGGAGGCAATGAGCGATAGGAGGGGATTCATCTCTCCCGGTATAGGGAGTTGATGTTGCGCAGTGCTCGATTGGCTATAACAGGAAGTCTTTGGCCAAGGCAGCTTTTAGGGATTTACTGGTAAGTGTTACCAGTAGTTTCTCGACCCGTTATGAGCCTCATATCGACACGACTTATCGAGTTATTGGGGTCTGACGTTTACCACCCCTAGACGAGATATGCGACATATCAGACGAACAGACCGGACTGTACGGTAGTGTTACTCGTTGGATTCATTGGAGTGTGAGTGGGCTTGCTCGTTGATCTTCTGATCGCTCAATACCCGGGTGGCCGTTACGTTTAGCAGACCGCTTGCGGCTTGTGGGTGTTTGATATGATCATCACCTGCTGCCGGCGTATTGACGAGTCTTTAGAGTCCTACACAGGGGTTTCCTGGCTCAAGCGAAACGAAATAGGAGCGCATAAGAGATATGTGCGGGACCGAAGATAATACCAGTATGTCATACTGTATTCTATTCTCGCGATTTGTGACATTGATCGGTTGTATGTGATATAGCCGGTTTATCGGATCAAGTGTTGATTCGATAAGTTGTTACTATTGATATTAGTCGGTTATATGCGATATGACCGGATCGTTAAATCAAGTGTTGATTTAATGATTTAATGTATAATTATATATTTGATATATTACTTTACATTAACTAGTATTGGTTCACTTAAGATTTGTTTTCTCACTTGAAAGTGCACATTGTTTATATATGATATATGCAAGTATACATGTTTGTATCATGCTTGATGATACAAACAAGTTGTGTGTATGAGACTTGAACCATATCAAAGGTTAGATTAGGGTTTACTATTTAACTTAGCATATAACAAAAGAGTGTGACTTTGGTCAAAGTTATCAAGCTTCATGATGCTTGATGAACATTGACAAAGTCAACTCTTTTGTCATTTGTTAAAGATATTAGCTAACCCAACCCTTAACCTTATGCTATGGTTAATTCTCTACATGAGTTAAGCATGAGGGCTTAACTCAACCATGGTGCTATGATTAAAAGGATAAGTGTTCATATTATTCTTTTAATGGAAATCATTCTTTCTTCTTCTTCATCTTCATCAAGCTTGAAAAAGCTTGCTAGCTCCAATGGCATCATGAGAAAAAGAGTGAGAAATCCAATTCTCAAGTGAACCCACTTCATATTTCTTCATCCTCTACCACTTTCCATGTAGTATAGGGTGTTCTCTTCACAAAGTTTTCCACCGAGTGAAGGAATAGCTTGACTTTGAGTCTCCCCGACGTAGATCATCTTCGGCCTCGAAGTCAATGACCTAGCCCGATCATTTCTCCGACGAAACCATTTCTAGAGTCCGGGATCCGATGATCGCAGCGGAGGGACGTCAACACGGAGCTAAAGAAGTGGTGGACCGGATCTACAAAGGTTGTAATCCCTTTCACTTAGTAGCAAAGTCGTTTGCTTGCTTGTTTTTCGCCTTAACTTCTAGTCAACGATCTTCATTAGGGTTTCTCGGCACCGGAAAATTTTTGTTTGGCATGGTTGATGCCTTGTGGAACCTCCTTAGTGTGCCTAGGAACCCTACAATATTTCGGCGGCCCAGGTTGGGAGCCCGCCTCCCGAGCTTCGTGTGTGTTTTCTACACCTAGTGTACGTGCTTCAGTAATTATAATTTTATTCTGAAGCAACCAGAGTGCAAGCATATTTCAACAGAGTCCAAAATCCAGTTAAAAACAACATTTAGCACCAAATGGATACTTTAGGGTATTTTTGTGTAATCTGAAAAGAAAACTTGGTTTGAACAGCTCTAATAGCACTTAAATGAGTTAACCAAGCCTTAAAACTCCCAACTAATCTTATACTTAACAAAATTCCTTTCAATATCACAAAAAAGCACATAAAAACATGATTTTTAGCTAAAATACTACAAATTATGAGAAAGGGTGTTAAGTGTGAGTTTAATACCTCCCAAAAACCTTAGGAAAACCCAAACTTCCAGCCCTTTCCTCAAGTATCCAGACTTGCCTCCAAACTCCCCCAAAAAGCCATTTTTCTAAGGTTTTGAGTGCAAGATTGAATGGTTCTTGTGTAGGTTTTGAACAAGAATCAAAAGAGAAGTGAAAGATCAAGAACAAAGTGACGAAAATGGGTTATTTTGCTGCTGGGGCTGCTGTTCTTCTGCTGAAATTTCAGCAAGAGAAAAGAAAAAGAGAAGAAAGAGAGAGAGAGAGAGAGAGAGAGAGAGATGCTTCAATAAATGCTCACCATACCTCATTAAATGCACACCATACCCCTTTCTTTTCTCTCAAATCAATTTCTTTTGTTTTAAAAGGAAAAAGAAAAATGAAAATTTGAAAAGGGTGAGAAGGAATACGTATGTGCCACTAAAATGCTAAGTGTGTGCAAGCAAGCACACTAATCCTCATTAGGAAAGTAATTAAGGAAAATAATTCTAATTAAAAGAACACATTGCTAAATTAAAATTAATTAAGATAATAAACCCCGTTTAAAATATATGAAACCCCCAATCATCTCAATTTGACTAGATTAAGACGGAAATAAAATTTACGGATTTTATGGAAACACGCATCAATGCTAACTATCGTGAAATAAGACTAAACGAATTTTCAAAGTTTTACAATGTACCCCCCTTAAAGAAATTCGGTCCCCGAATTTAAAAAATCTAACTATACGTACCTTCAAAGAGATGGGGATATCTCTTCCTCATCTCGCTCTCTGTCTCCCAAGTGACCTCCTCGCTGCTCGGGCCACGCCAAAGTACCTTGACTGACGGTATGTCCTTCGATCTTAATTTCTTCACTTGTCGATCCAAAATTATCACCGGCTGCTCTGCATAGGAAATGTCATGCTCAAGCTGGATCGTCGGGTGCTGAATCGCATGCGAAGGACCATGAAGATATCTGCGGAGCATCGAAACGTGAAATACGGGGTGCACATCTAGGAAACTAGGCGGAAGGGCCAACCGATACGCAACTGCACCAACGCGCTCGAGAATCTCGAAGGGGCCCACATATCTGGGACTAAGCTTCCCCTTCTTCCCAAATCTCATCACACCATTCATTGGGGAGACCCTCAGGAAAACATGATCACCAACAGAAAACTCAAGTCTGTGCCGACGACGGTCCGCATAAGATCTCTGCCTACTCTGGGCTGCCCTCATCCTATCGCGAATCAACTGGATCTTTGCGGTCGTCTCCTCAACAATCTGTGGCCCTATGATACTGCTCTCACTGAGCTCCGTCCAACAGGCGGGCGATCTGCATCTCCTCCCATAAAGAGCCTCAAACGGTGCCATCTGAATGGTCTCCTGGTAGCTGTTATTGTAGGAGAACTCTACTAATGGCAATTGATGATCCCAGCTACCTCCAAAGTCTAATGCGCACGCTCTGAGCATGTCCTCGAGAGTCTGAATAGTCCGCTCTGACTGTCTGTCGGTCTGCGGATGAAATGTTGTGGTGAAACTCAAGCGGGTGCCCAAAGACTCCTGAAGCCTCTGCCATAGTCGGCTGGTAAACTGGGTGCCTCTGTCGGACACGATACATGTCGGAACTCCGTGCAGTCGTACGATCTCGTCGATGTATATCTGGGCATACTGAGCAAATCCGAAAGTCGTCTTCACCGGTAGAAAGTGAGCCGCTTTCGTCAAACGATCTAAGATCACCCAGGTGGAGTCATACCCCCAACTAGTCCTGGGTAGACCCATAATGAAGTCCATAGAAATCTGTTTCCATTTCCACTCCGGAATGGGCAACGGCTGTAGGTCTGCCGCGGGTCTCTGATGCTCGGCCTTGACTTGCTGACAAGTCAGGCATCTCAACACGAAATCTGCGATGTCCCTCTTCATACCGTCCCACCAGTAAACATCTCTCATATCGTGGTACATCTTGGAAGAACCTGGATGAACACTGTACACCGAGCGATATGCCTCCTCAAGAATCTCACGCCGCAGTCCCTCAGCATCTGGTACGCATAGTCTAGTCCCAAATCATAGTATCCCCTGATCATCGATCACGAACTCGGAAAATCTGCCCTGTCCCATCTGTGTCCTGATCTCTGAACAACGGTCATCACGGTACTGTGCCTCATGTATATGGTCAAGCAACTGTGGGCGTGCACAAACATGCGCAATCTGTCCTCCGATCGCTGTAAACTCGAACTGTACCCGGCTGTCGCATAAAATCTGCCAATCTGCCGACGACTGACTCTGCACTGCGCTCAAAAAAGATAAACTACCCCCGGGCCTCCTGCTCAAAGCATCCGCCGCTACATTAGCCTTGCCCGGGTGGTACAAGATCTCGCAATCGTAATCCTTCACTAACTCTATCCATCTGTGCTGTCTAAGGTTCAGGTCTCGCTGCTAGAATATATACTTTAAGCTCTTGTGATCAGTGAATATCTGGCACGACTCACCGTAAAGGTAATGTCGCCAGATCTTAAGTGCAAAGACCACTGCAGCCATCTCCAAATCGTGAGTGGGGTAGTTCTGTTCATGTTTCTTCAATTGCCGCGAAGCATATGCGATCATCCTGTCATGCTGCATCAATACGCACCCTAGCCCCACTATAGAAGCATCACAATATACCATAAATCCGCCTGAGCCTGAAGGCAATGATAATACTAGTGCCGTAGTCAGTAGAGCCTGTAACTGCTGAAAAATATGCTCACACTCCTCTGTCCAAACAAAAGGAAATCCCTTCTGGGTTAACCCGGTCAACGGTGTAGCAATACGGGAGAAGTCCTGCACGAATCGCCTGTAGTAGCCAGCCGGCCCTAGAAAGCTGCGAATTTCCATAACTGATGTAGGTCTGGGCCAACTCCGAACGGCCTCGATCTTCCTCAGGTCTACGCATATACTGTCTCGTGAAATCACAGGCCCCAAGAAGTCTACGCTGTCCATCCAGAAAGCACACTTGGAGAATTTGGCGAAAAGCTGATGCTCCCTCAAGGTCTGTAGTGTAATCCGCAGGTGCTGCTCGTGCTCGTCTCTGCTCCGAGAATACACCAAGATATCGTCAATGAATACTATGATGAACAGATCAAGATATGGCCGTAAAATACGGTTCATCAAGTACATAAATGCTGCTGGCGCATTGGTGAGTCCGAACGACATCACCAAAAACTCATAATGGCCGTAGCGCGTGCGGAAAGCTGTCCTAGGAATGTCCTCCTGTCGAACCCGCAGCTGATGGTAGCCTGAACGCAAATCGATCCTCGAAAAGTATCCTGCCCCCTGAAGCTGGTCGAACAAATCGTCGATGCGTGGCAAAGGATACCTGTTCCGCATTGTAACCTTGTTCAGCTGGCGGTAGTCGATACACAAACGCAAACTACCGTCCTTCTTCTTAACAAACAGGACCGGAGCACCCCAAGGAGAAACACTGGGTCGAATAAGTCCCTTGTCCAGCAAATCTTGCAACCGGCCCTTCAATTCTCTAAGTTCCGCCGGGACCATCCGATAAGGCGGTATAGAAATAGGCCCCGCGCCAGGAACCAAATCAATACAGATAGAAATGTCGCGCTCGAGCGGTAGCCCAGGAAGCTCGTCAGGGAACACATCAGGGAACTCGCTAACAACCGGAACTTGATCCAGCGGAACCTCTGTAGCTCTAGTATTGCAAACATAGGCGAGAAATCCCTGGCATCCCCTCCTCAAAAGCTGTCCAGCGCGAAAAGAAGAAATCAAACTGTGAGGGGTGGCACCACGGTCCCCCAACACAACAAAAACCGGCTCGCCGGGAAAACAAAATCTAACTGTCTTCTCACGGCAGTCCATAGAAGCATAGCACGTAGCTAACCAATCCATGCCCAGAAGAACGTCGAAGTCCAACATCTCAAGAAGGATCAAGTCGACAGGCAACTCTCTCTCACCAATACAGACGGTACAGGATCGGAACACATGCCTAGCAACAAACGACTCTCCCACAGGAGTGGTCACAACAAGCGGCTGATCAAGTAAACCGGACTCTCTACCCAAACTCGGCACAAAGTGTGTGGATACGTACGAGTGCGTGGATCCAGGGACGAATAACACGTGTGCATCAAACGAACATACTGGAAGGATACCTGAGACCACCGCATTGGACGCCTACGCATCCTGATGCGTCAATGCAAAAACTCACGCCTGTCCTCCACTTGTGACTGACTGTCCTCTGCCTCGGTCGCCCCGTCCTCTCTGAGCAAATCCTCCCCGCCCACGATCTCTTTGTGTATGAGTCTGACGCGGAGTAACTGTAGGTACAATAGGCAACGCCCTTTGGGGTGGTGAAGGTGGTAAGGTGACGTGCGGTGCTGCTGTCTCCCTCCGGTGTATCTCAGGACAATCTCTGACGAGGTGAAGTAGACTACCGCATCTATAGCAACCCTGTGATGACTGCTGACTCTTCTGAGGATACGAACTAAACATCTGGCCTCGTCCCGAATCTTTGCCTCTCCCCGTACCGGAACGATACCTGTCGCGGCGTCTGAATGTCTGTCTCCGTGCTGATATACCGGTACGAACTCTCTTCGGGTCTGGGACTACCGAAGTCTCAGCAAGGCGCTCCTCGACTAATAGGGCTGCGTCTACCGCTGCTGCATATGTCTCGTAATACTGCGCGCTGATCGCAAGGAATAGGGGTGTAAGCAAGCCTCGGAAAAATCTCTTGACTCGCAACTCGTCGGTTGCCACTAGATACGGGGCATAGATAGATAGCTCTGTGAACAACACATCATACTCTGACACGGACATCTCCGGAGTCTGGCGTAAGGACTCGAACCTGCGTACTCTAGAATCTATGACGCTCAGTGAAAGAAAGCGGGCAAGGAATAGCGCCACGAACTCTGTCTAGGTCATAGGAGGAAGACCTGCTGCTCTGCTCTTCTCAACTGATTCGCACCATTTCTGTGCAAGACCTTCCAGGAGAAAGCTCGCGAACTCGACCCATCTTGCATCTGCGCATCTGAGGGAACGACATATCCGAGCCATCCTATCAATGAAAGACAGTGGGTCCTCGGCTGCATCGGTGCCTGTGAAGACCGGAGGCTTCAACCTCATAAACTCTGATAGTGATACGGAGATGACCTCTGTAGCTGTAGGGACAACTGCATGTGCTGTGGGTATCACCGCGGTCTCTGCAACGGGTGGAACTACCTCTGGTCGCTGCGCTCGAAGTGTGTCAACTAGAGATCCCATCATCTGGCGCATCTCCTCCATACTGGATCCCATCGTCTGGCGCATCTCCTGCATACCAGGCCCTATCATGGCGATCTGATCCGTCACGGGAGGAATAGCCTGCTCGGGCATAACCGGTGTACTACCCTGATCTGTCATCGTCTCAAACGAATCAACTCTAATCTCGGCCCTCGCGGCCGCTCTCTGTGCCCTCGTAGCCTTTGGCGGCATAATGGCTGAAAGGAAATTATGATTCGATAAGAATACGGAAATCGAATCACAAGAATATATATACTCATGAAGGAATTTAAATCAATAAGTCCTAAGGTCGCCTTGGCGGAGTACCGTGTCCTGAGTATGCCGCGGAACATACACACGCTACGCCACTCTGCTTCAGCTACCTACTCCATCATACCAAGGTCATCCTACACTCCGAAAGGTAAAACCTACGGTCTGATACCAACTTTATCACGACCCGAATCATTTCGACTCGTGACCGGCACTTAACCACGCAACGTCTACAGGCGTAACGCGACTAAGTAAGCCGAACCCAGAAATCAAAAACCATTTAAAGGTAGTGAGTGTTGAAAACATTCAATTAAACATTTAGAAAACCTTAAATAGTTCAATAAAGTTCCTTTTTAAAGTTAAGTTATCCTTATAATAATTTTGGCAGCATTTCCTTTGTAAAAGTAACCCCGAAATCGAATACAAAACAGGGTATAAGTAAAAAAATGAGATCTAATGAAATAAAGCATCCCCAAACGGGAGCAATCACGTCCAACGGCGGAAACCAACACCACAAGAGTAATATACGACGCCGTAGCGAAGAATGAGCAATATGTAAACATCACAGAAATAATAAATTGCATATATAAACAGTCGGCTCCCACGAGCTCGACACCAAAATAGAAAATAATATACACCATCGTCCTCACACTGTCTCTAAGTCAAGTACATATATGGTAGATGGAGATACTAGATACAAAAGAGTGTACAATAAAAGTAACCAGATACCACAACCCACCTAATAGCAAAATAGCTCTCGCACCAACCGTAGTGGTATCTATAGCCAAAAGATGCAAAAAGACAGCCTGCCGCGACTACACCAATGGGCAACCTGCAAATACTGTGGCACAACGGGGGTGAGTTGCCAACTCGTGAATAGAGATAACATATAATGGTAATCGCGAGCATGCACGTACTGCGCTACTCTAATATATGCCAGCAGGTAAAAATCTATATGCGACAAGCAGTAGGTGCAATAATCATGCAAGTGCCATGTCAGGTAAAATAACTACAGGATGAGATACAGGATAATCAATGCTGAGCATGGGATAAACAACGTCTACACGGAATATCAATCGTGGAAAAATGATCGGTGCCCAAAACTGCACCCAAATCCCAAATAAACTCAGGCGCCGGCACTCTCCTCGGCCCTCAAATCCTGTAAATCTCTGAGAATCACGAGTGCCCAACATCGGCACTCAAAATATCATAAAATACTCGTGTCCAGCATAGACACGCAAATCCTCATATATCGGGCTCCGTAAGTCCGGGTCA
This sequence comes from Agapanthus africanus, assembly GCA_030015575.1. NCBI lineage: Eukaryota > Viridiplantae > Streptophyta > Magnoliopsida > Asparagales > Amaryllidaceae > Agapanthus > Agapanthus africanus. The sequence goes on from JASDDO010000010.1 coordinate 139,370,213, forward strand.
GCCCACAGGCTCCGTCTGCGGTATCGGCCCTTGGCCCCGGCAGTACGGATCATCCCGCATCCATCTCTCGACTCTGGTCGGTATCCTCCGGATAACCGCCAGGTCCAACCAATCACTGGTAGGTACTCGCCCACCTCCAGGTTCAATCGGCAAAGTCCATCGATCATCTTGCCGAGGGGAACCATACCGGGTCCACCACGAACCCGCAAACGGATCATCCAATAGCTCGAATCGGGTTTCAAGCACATGTTTCAGCACCGAGAAAACGCGTGGTGGACGCACCAAAATATCATATCACGAAGAACCGGATTTTTCAAATAGTGCATCTTTTCTCAAATAATCCCACGGTCCTCAAAACAGAAATCACATGAAAATCCAACACCAATGAGTAAATCAAATGCGATGTGCTATGTACATTAAGCCATAATATAGGTACAAGGGAGAAACCGCTTTTTAAAATAGTTTCAGTTTTTAAAGACATCATGCGGCTCCCAATTCTATGAAAATCATATCGAATCATATGTGAAATGAACTACAACAATATAATCATGGCAATTCTACAGAGAGTGTGTCATGGCAATTACTAACGGTATGGGTGTAACATACAGATTAGTGCTCGTGCAACATGAACCGTTAGTAATAGTGCAGTGTTCTATCAATTCTAAGTTTACATACAGATGGCAGGGAATGCAGTATGCAACAACAGTATCCATGACAGTCAATGGGGTAAATGCAACATATAGCTATAAGGTCCTATCAGCCCTGACGCATAACGCCATGCGGGCGATATCCCCGTAGATGTTAAATCTACTCACCGAAATCTCGCGCTAAGTGTAGCCGACGACTTGCTTCCCCTTCTTCGCAGCGTTCGTCTCACTCGCCTGCGAACCTATAATTACACAAAATATATCACACATAAGCTCAAATCCTCAAAACGCGATATTAGGGTCAAACTAGAAAACCGCGTCGCAAACTAAGCGCGCGTGTGCGCGATATTCTAAAACGTGTGATTAAGCGTCTGAAACTACCTCGACGCGTCGCGATACGCAGAACACCCCAAACCCACACACGTATCACGTGTGTCGGGAAGATTTAAAATACGAGAAACAGGTAATTAGCTCCAGATTTTGATACAGAAAGAGTTTTCAAAACTAAACATACCATAAAACCCCACATAGCAGCAGACACCCCTCACCAAAACCTCAACCCCCAGGTCACCAATCTGGCCGCAATTTGCGGCCAGAAGTAATATTTCGGCGGCCCAGGTTGGGAGCCTGCCTCCCGAGCTTCGTGTGTGTTTTCTACTCCTAGTGCTCCAGTAATTACAATTTTATTCTGAAGCAACCAGAGTGCAACCAGATTTGAACAGAGTCCAAAATCCAGTTAAAAACAATATTTAGCACCAAATGGATACTTTAGGGTATTTTTGTGTAATCTGAAATGAAAACTTGGTTTGAACAGCTCTAATAGCACTTAAATGAGTTAACCAAGCCATAAAATTCCCAACTTATCATATACTTAACAAAATTCCTTTCAATATCACAAAAAAGCACATAAAAACATGATTTTTAGCTAAAATACTACAAATTATGAGAAAGGGTGTTAAGTGTGAGTTTAATACCTCCCAAAAACCTTAGGAAAACCCAAACTTCCAGCTCTTTCCTCAAGTATGCAGACTTGCCTCCAAACTTCCCTAAAAAAGCCATTTTTCTAAGGTTTTGCGTGCAAGAATGAATGGTTCTTGTGTAGGTTTTGAACAAGAATCAAAAGAGAAGTGAAAGATCAAGAAGTGATGAAAATGGGTTATTTTGCTGCTGGGGCTGCTGTTCTTCTGCTGAAATTTCAGCAAGAGAAAACAAAAAGAGAAGAAAGAGAGAGAGAGAGATATGCTTCAATAAATGCTCACCATACCTCATTAAATGCACACCATAACCCTTTCTTTTCTAACAAATCAATTTCTTTTGTTTTAAAAGGAAAAAGAAAAATGAAAATTTGAAAAGGGTGAGAAGGAATAAGTATGTGCCACTAAAATGCTAAGTGTGTGCAAGCAAGCACACTAATCCTCATTAGGAAAGTAATTAGGGAAAATAATTCTAATTAAAAGAACACATTGCTAAATTAAAATTAATTAAGATAATAAACCCCGTTTAAAATATATGAAACCCCCAATCATCTCAATTTGACTAGATTAGGACGGAAATAAAATTTACGGATTATATGGAAACACACATCAATGCTAACTATCGTGAAATAAGACTAAACGAATTTTCAAAGTGTTACAAAGGATCTAATTGGGAAATCAGTTTTCAATTAACAACACACAGTGAAGCTGAAACATGAAATTATTTCGAAGCGGTATTCGGGTATTCCTAGTAATACTTCTTCCACTTTCCATATTCATGACGGTAATCGTATATTTCCTTGCCATCTCTCCAATCCCTTTATTTGTCATTACTTATTATCTTCTGTACACCACCCTTAGGCTAAATGGTTTTCTTCCTTCCCTACCTTTCGGCACCGGCCTATGGTTTGGAAGAGCACTATTCAATAAGCGTAATAGGTGTACCCTCCTAATCCTAGGAGCCCTCGCAACCTGAGAGAAGTTAAAACGAAAAAAACAACTGAATAATCCTTATTCTATTTCTTCTGAACCAGAAACCATCCTCGAACTGGAACAAGTTCCTTCGAGTTCATATGTAACTATACGATGGCGTATCCAATAAATGTAGATTTTTGTAGTGATACGGAATGTTCCGGAGAAATGCAAAGGTGAAGTAGGAGTGGCGATGATATACGTGGTTTCGTCGTGAATGATAGTAGTCGCATTTTAATTTGCCCTCTTTATAATCCATTTATTTGTCTTTACTTATTATCTTCTGTACACCACACTTAGGCTAATTGGTTTTCTTTCTTCCCTACCTTTTGGCACCAGCCAAAGGTTTGGAAGAAGACTGTCCAATAAGCGTAATAGGTGTACCCTCCTAATCCTAGGAGCCCCGCAACCTGAGAGAAGATAAAAGAAAAAAGACAACTGAATAATCCTTATTCTATTTCTCCTGAAACAGAAACCATCCTCGAACTGGAACAAGTTCTTTCGAGTTTGTATGTAACTATACGATGGCGGATCCAATAAATGTAGATCTTTGTAGTGATACAGAATGTTCCGGAGAAATGCAAAGGGTAAAAGTAGGAGTGGCAATGAACTATGCAACTCTGACAATCCAAAAGCCGGTGTGTTTTAAGAAGGTTCGGTTAACTTGGTTTATGAGTTCTAGTCTAGGGTCGGGTCATGGTCGCTGCCAAAAAGAGAGAAAAGAAACACTCAGTATGCACTCTAACTTAGATCAGAATGGTTAATTTCTTTATCTAATCAGGATGTCTCCTGTTTATCACAGAAAACTGCATTTTATACCACTCATTCATTATTTGTTTTTTTATTGATCGGTACTATTAACCAGTGTTTGCTCAGTAAATACAGATTACAGGTATCCGTGACACAATACTAGAAATACACTCAAAATCATGGATATAACGTTTGTGAGCCGACACTTCAACCGGAACCGCAAACTGACTGATACCAAAAGAGTTCTTTAGCAAATAAATGTGTGCACACTATTTTGGTCCAACACATTGCAAGTGTGCACATAACTCTTTGGCATGGACCATGGTGGGGCTGCCCATCGCACACATTATATGATGAATTGGGCACAAGAGGGTGCAGGGTTGCCTAGCACGGCAGCAAGGTTTCGGGAGGCATCTTTCATGCCATTTTAAAATTTTAGCCGTTCTAGCTAACCCTAACATAGAATCGTTTACTAGAAAAAGCGACGAATCGATATGCAAACAACTTTACAAGTAAAGTGAACAAGGGAATACAACCTTTGTAGACCGGTCCTTCACTTCATTTGCTCCGTGTAGTAGTCCCTTCGCTGCGATCATGAACTTGCGGACTATAGAGAGGCTCCCATGAAGAAATGAACATGCTTGCATCGAAGTCTTCGAGGCCGAAGATGATCTACGTCGAGGATACACTAACCCAAGCTACCCCTTCACTAATTATAGAATTAGTGAAGCAAACACCCTATACTAAATGGCAAGTAGTAGAGGATGATGAAGTAGGAATTTTGCTCATTTTAGATATATTTTTCTTACAATATTTTCTCACTTACAAAAACCTAGCAAGCTTTTTTCATGAAGAAGATGAAGAAAATTCAACAAGAGAGAATGAACTCATGAGGTGAGAATATGAACTATGGGTGAGTTAGTTTCATACACTAACTCATGTAGAGACTTAACTAGGGTTAGTATAATGGTTGGGTTGATAAATATCTACAAGTGAAACAAAAAGAGAAGACTTTGGTCAATGCATCCATAAGCTTCTACAAGCTTGTAGCCTTGCCAAATATGCATCCAATATTTGAATTACTTAGATAATTATAAACAATAGATTATATCAAGCATGGTATAAGTCTCATACACCCATGTATCATGTATCATCAAGCATGACACAAATCTTTGTACATTAATATATATCATATATATACACATGCACATAAGTGAGAAAAAGAAATCATATGTGAGCAAATATTGGTTAATGTAATGTAATATATCAAATATATAATTATACATTAAATTATCAAATCAACACTTGATTTAATAATCCGGCTATATCACATATAACCGATTAATAACTAATGTAACAACTTATCGAATCAACTCTTGATCCGATAACCCGTCTATATCACATATAATAGACCTATGTCACAAATCGCGAGAATGAAATGCGGTATCACATACACACATTGTTAGTTATATGTATGCCCTAGAGGCCATTACTGTACATTGGATGTATATTGTAGTGGATGCTGGGACATATATAGGTAGGACTTTGTTGCTCGACATGATAGTACGCTATCTGGTTGCTCTTTATCTTAACATGTATACTTTCTGTCTCTCTGTTACATGTTGATAAAGCCCTTAGGATGTGTACTTGACTTCCAGGACTATGATGTAGATCATACTAGGGGGCCTGGGTAGTCCATGAGTACATCTTTCAATGTTCCTAGTCGTGGGAATATCGAGACGGGGCATCGATATTCCAGAGTAGACTAGCGTATATCTTCTCGACCCATGCGATGGGCGATGGATGATCCCATATCCATTGGTGTTTGACATCAGAGATGGTATGCGGGTGCTCAGTGGAGACTGGGTACACTGAACGGACTCGCCGAGAACTCCCAGATGGTATTATACCTCACGTCAGATGGCAGTTCTCTGGTGACACTGGTACAGCTTAGTCTGTTGACCCGAGATCGTCATAGAGTCTTGTGTGTCTCCCACTGTGCTTTGATTTCCACCCTACCACGGCTCTACTGAGCCGTGCAAACAGGTGGTTTTTGGGTACAGTCCCGATTCACATGGAGGCAATGAGCAATTGGAGGGGATTCGTCTCTCCCGGTATTGGGGGTTGATGTTGCTCTATGCACGACTGGCCATAACAGGAAATCCCTGGCCAGGGTTCCAATGATATACTGGTAAGAGTTATCAGTAGTTTCACGAATGTTATGGACCTCACGTCGGCATGACTTATCGAGCTATTGGGGTCTGACGTTTACCACCCCTAGGCGAGATATGCGGCATATCAGACGAACGGACCGGACTGTACAATAAGTGTTACGGTTGGATTCACAGGAGTGCGAGCGGGCTTGCTCGTCGATCTTCTGATCGCTCAATACCCGGGTGGCCGTTACGTTTAGCAGACCGCTTGCGGCTTGTGGGTGTTTGATATGATCATCATGTGCTGCCGGCATATTGACGAGTCTTTAGAGTCCTACACAGAGGTTTCCTGGCTCAAGCGAAACGAAATAGGAGCGCATATGAGATATGTGCGGGACCGAGAATAATGCGTGTATGTGATACCGCATTCTATTCTCGTGATGAATGTATCGATTGGTTGTATGCGATATAACCTAGTTATTGAATCAAGGATTGATTCGATAAGTCGATACATTGGATACTAGTCGGTTATATGCGACATGACCGAATCATTGAATCAAGTGTTGATTTAATGATTTAATGTATAATTATATATTTGATATATTACTTTGCATTAACTAGTATTGGTTCACTTTAAATGGATTTTCTCACTTGAAATGCACATTGTATATATGATATATTTTTGTGCACTTGTTTGTATCATGTTTGATGATACATGCTCACTAGGGTTTGTGTAAAGATTAAACCATGGTTGTCTAATGGTTAGGGTTTTCATTTTATTATCTATTTATTTATTTATTATTCTTTTTGAAATGATAAAGAGAAAATGGTGGCTTTCTTTGTTTGTTGTTGAAGCTTCATGAAGCTTTGACTAAGTGACCATTTTGTCTTCATGCTTAACCCTAACCATTCAAACTAACCATGGTTTATTCTCTACACCTAACTATGGTTGGTATATGATAAGTATTCATATTATTTTCTATTTAGGATAATACTTATCATAATCTTTCTTTTTCTTCTTCATCTTCAACAATGAAGAAAGCTTGCCTCCATCAATGGCAACTTGTGAAAATTAGTGAGAAATCCAATTCCAAAGTGAACCCACTTCTTATTTCTTCATCCTCCACCTCTTGCCAAGTAGTATAGGGTGTTTTCTTCACAAGTTTCATGGCTTGGTGAAGTTGGAGCTTGATCTTGTGTTTCCTCGACGTAGATCATCTTCGGCATCGAAGCCGACGACCTAGCCCGCCCATTTCTCCGATGAAGCCGATGCTAGAGTCCGGGATCCGATATGGACAGCGAGGGGACTTCATCACGGAGCCATGGAGGTGAAGGACCGGATCTAAAAAGGTTGTAGCCCCTTCTCTTTAGCTATAAATTCGTTTATTTGCATTGCATCGCCTAATTATCTAGTTAACGATCCGTATTAGGGTTTGTAGGCATAAGGAAAAATTTTAATTGGGCATGTTTGATCTGTTGTGAGACTTCTTTTGTGTGCCTAGGACCCTACAGTGGTATCAGAGCTTAGCTAGAGCTTCAGTCGAAGTGTAGACGAAGCTAGAAGTCCGATCGAACCCGATATTCCCCGATTTCACCCCTCTCTGTACATTTTTTCGAACTGTGGATTTTTGTGAAATAAAAATGCTCAGAAAATTAAGCAGGAAAATCTAAGAATTACTGTGAAGTATGGACCCCTAACTCAAAAATTTGACCGAGGAACCGCGGCCAAACCTAGGGTTTGGCGGCGGTTCCGCGGCCAAAATTGTGACTTAGTCCCTGAAATTTCATGTAATTATTGTTAGGTCCTTTCTTGTAATTTTTTTCTGGAACTTTTTAATTCCACTCAAGTGTTGAGTTTTCTAGGGTTGTTTTGGGGACTCGATGTTTCGATCGGATTGTTTAACTTTGTTTATGTTTTTCCGGATATTTTAGAACATGTTGAAAAGTTCGACAGGATATAAATACCCATTTTTTCCCCTGCCGGGAAATTTCCGAGTGTTGGATTTTTTCGTGGTTTAAGAACGTTCTAAGTAGTGCAAGTAACACGATGGACCCTCTAGAAGAGAACAAACCTTAACTCGATTATGTGACCGTCTTGAACCGCCCTTTGAACCTTAGGGTTTGGGGCAGTACGGCGTGCCACATGTGAGGCGTTGGCTTGACCCTTCTACGGCTCGACCGTTGGTACTGTGGCATGAAGTGAATGTTTTAAAACTTAATTCATGTGTTCAGCTGTTTCGGGAAAACTTGGGTGTTCGATTGTTCGATCGGAAAGTTTAACATTTTCTATTTATCCGGAATGTGATACAACATTTGGAATTCACAAGTAGTTATGAGATAACTGAATGAATGTTATAAACATAGCAGTTTAGTCTCACTTGATCGGTTGCCACGGGATTTTGATGCGATCAAAAGTCCGTCGCAATCACGTAGCGTACGCGGATGCTCGCCGGTAAACTTAATAGATAGCCATGTCCCATAGCCCCGACCAAGTGACTGTAGGAGAACCCCGTCGCCGAAAACATCCGTTCGGGTGCTCGCGGCAGCGGTGTTCCGCCTTAGTGCACTTCGTCGACGGTATCGGGGGTGCGGCCGTCTACTAAAGTTTGCGACGAGCATTCGATCAGTTTTTCGAGAATCTTGTTGAATTGCCCGACTTGATATTGAAAAGTGTTTTCGATAATGAGACTAAAATGCGGGGTTTATAATTGTTAGGCATGTGATGTCTAAGGAATTCATTGGTTTATGCATGCAATGTCTAAGGAGGTTGCGGATTCCAACTGTTGTAGTTTTACACTTTCTTTTCTGTGACCGTAAGTGTAATATGTGATATCGCCGGTTTCGTTGCTATATGTCAACGACAATTGAGATGCGCATATTTTCTTACGTTGATGACATGTGATGTTATGTGTTGCTGGATATGTTATATTGGATCGTCGTGTTTGAATAGCCGGGGGTTTTTATGTGAGATGAGTGTTTTTCCTTTTTCATTCATGTAAAAACTTGTATGTAATATTCTTTTATTGGGGCACTTCCAGGTTGCGAAAGATGTCACCCTTTGTATATTATTTACTTTTCCGCATTAGGATAGACCCAAGGAGAGGAGCACAAGTAACCGGGTTCTAGGGTCCAGTGGGAGACCATCTCGAGGAGTCGAGTTCGGGTCTCCTAACCCTAGAATTGGTAGGGTTGCTTGCCGCTCTCGTAGGGGTCTAGGGGTGTGGGATTGGCTATTCATCATGACCGTGGAATCCGTGTTTTATACTGGCTCGTATTAAAAACACGGACGTCCTAGTATATCAAATATTTCATATGATGTTTTCTGCTGCGTTATCTGTGATGCGATCATGTGATATGATCAGATAGATATTATATATGGTATATATGATATATTATATAGACGTTGCTTATGTTTTACACCCGCGCTAGCCCTGCCTCGTTCTGGCGTTAGTTACCTAACCTAACGGTGCAGACGAGACATCGAGGCGAATGCGGATGGCATAAGCGTACGTTATATTTATCTGTGATATTTTGGTGGACTTAAATAATGGGATATTCATTAATGAGATTAATGAAAGAAAATAAACCTAAAAGATGTTGTGGAATCGAATTTCAAAATAAAACAGGTAGCTACAGTTCTTGCTTTGCATCGTGGTGTTCCTTGTAGAACATCCTGCACCTTATTCGATAAGGAAAGGACCGAGATCCCTTCACCGGGAGTGACTCCTTTAGCAATAACTGGCAGATGCTACAACACTCGGTTTGTCTTTTGATTGCTTCTATAGTTTCCGCTTTGCACAGTGATATATATGATATATCCCGCAACTCATTCGACGAGGAAAGGGCCGACGATCCCTTCACCGGGAGTGACCCCTTTAGCAAAACTAGAAAAGCCTCAAAAACATTCCATTTAAAAACCATTTGATTCCGCAACGAGATCAAGTTCAAAGCGTTAAAGGTTTTCATAAAAACCATTCGCAACCCTCCGTCATTTTAGGAAGTAGAGTACTTAGTATTCGTGCTGTGTTTTTTGACCTTAGTTAAGGCACAGTGTACGGTAGCTAAGTGATGTCTTCCTACACCGCATATGATGCGATTAGTTAGGACAGTCGCGTGACTTTGTTGACCTTAGTTAAGGGTCATGTGGGTGGGTCTAATTAATCACGAAATAACGGGTAGAACTTGACTAGTACTTATGATTTGTTGACCATAGTTAAGGTCATAAGTGCTAGGGGTAAAAATTTTTATCGGGAGTTTCAAGTGTTGAAATTTGCAATGAGATTGCATACCTTCTATATGATAGTTAGATCTCGATACCCACTGCGAGTAATTGTTACTCCTGGGAGAGTTTTGCACTTTGCAATTAGCCGATCAAGTAGGTGTCTAGAAAGGTGTCAACGGGGTTACGCCTCTGGGAAAACGAGGTTTACTGTAATTAGGTTCGTGCGAAAGCACGGGAAACCTCCCTCAAAGTACCGACACTGGCCTGGCTGAAAGATTGGCGAACTTGTAGAGTGTAATTAATCCCGGCTAGTCTTTCCTTTTAAGGTTTGAAGGAAGATTTGATAAAAATAGTGGGAGCCATCCTGATTAGATAAAATATATAACCAATCTAATCTTGCAAGAGCGCACGCAGAGTATTTTCTTCTCTCTCTCTCCAGGTAGCGACCATATCACGCCTTAATCAAGATAATAATATGGATGTATTGACCGAACCCGCTTGTTATACAGTGCTGGGGAACGTTGGTCCCGCTCCAACTTATAATTGTTATAAGACAGAGTAGGAAATAGAGGAATACCAGAATTCCGATGCCGCCCAAACGAAGAAAGTGCATATGATGCATCTCCTTCGGGTGTGTTCATTATACAGAACTGTTTCTCAGTATCCTCTGCATCCTGAGTATCTGATACCGGATCAGGATCCCAGATATGTAATATGTTACATAGGGCTACAGAAAGGCAGAGAACTAAGAACGGGTGATAAGTTTCATGAGACAGAAAACGGGGCAAGTGTTGCAGCCAAGTCTGTTGGTCACTGTCACCCTGTATTACCAATACATTGATTCTGAACAAATGCTATTAGATACCGAACCTGATATACAAAATCATATCAATCTCTTTATTTATTTATGAAATGATAAAATTTTGTATTGATGGATAATGTTTTGAACATTTCCTATATCAAAAGTTGATCGGTTCAGGCACGTTATCTAAAAGCATTGACGTTCTAAATCAAACTACAGTTCCTAGTATACAGAACACACACAAGAGGAAGAGTTCAGAAATGAACGAATCCTTCTTGAGGCATTGTAGACTAGGTCATATCAATGCGACCAGACTGGCTGAAGTTACATTTTAGATGCATATTTAAATCAGTTTGAATTTACATCTTGTGAAACTTGCCAGTCATGTCACAAAGATTAGATGACCATAGCTCTGTTTATTGGAAACAGAGAAAGGGTTAGTAAACCCTTGGGATTGATACATGATGATGTATGTAAGATCCCTTGTCTACACATGCCAAGACCGGTTCTTTGTATTTCATTACATTCTCTGATAATCTCTCAAGATTCAGACATATGTTCCTGTTGAAACACAAGTCCGAACCTTTTGAGATATTCACAGAATATAAGTTAGAAATAGAGAACCAAAAACCGGGTATAAGTATTATGTCCTATGATAAGATCAGGGAGGAGAATATTTGTGCATAGAATTCCTGGATTATTCTAAAAGAAAATGAGATTCTCTCTCAGTATTACTCTTCTGAATGCACCACAGCACAACGGTGTATCGGGGTGGAGCAATCGCACAATATTAGATATCGTGTGCTCTATGATGAGTATTACTGAGTTACCTATTTCCTTTCGGGGTTGTGCACTTGAGAAGCTGCATACCTATTGAATTGGGTTCGAATCAAATCAGTGCCTACCACTCCATATAAGATATGGTGTGGGAAGATCCTATCTCTTAAGTAAGTTAAGATTTAGGATTGTCCGGCCTATGTCAAAAGCAAAATCCAGACAAGATCGAGGTAAAGTCAGTTCTGTAGAACTGGAAAGGTTCCAGCTATACAAAACTGCAGCTGATGATTTGACAGAACCAAAGGATTCAATAGTTCCCGACGAACCTCAGCCTCTCCGCCGATCTGGTAGGGTTCCTCACCTGCCTGAGAGATACTTCGGTTTCTCGATGACAAGTGGGAGCGAGGAATGCATCATGAGATGATGAACCAATTAGTTTCGAGCAGGCCATCGAGAGTAGGGACTCTGTAAAAATGGCTGGATGCTTAGCGATCTGAGATGGAATCGATGCACACCAACAAAGTATGGACTTTGGTTGCTATATCAGAAGGGTTAAATCCCCATCAGGAGCAAGTATATCTTGAGAAGATTACTTGGTGTAGATGGAAAAGTTGAGACTTTCAAAGCTAGACTTGTTAAAGGTTTTCGTCATCGACTAAGCGTGGATAATGATGAAACCTTTTTCCAGGGACGATGCTTAAGTCCATCCAGATCCTACTTGCCACTGCTACATACCATGACTGCGATATCTGGTGGTTGGGTGCCATGACTACTTTTCTAAATAATGATTTAGAAGAGAACGTCTATAAGAACACAGCCAGAGGGCTTCGGAAACAGTGGGAGCAGCGGAAATGTGTGCAAGTTGCTTTACATAATGAAGCAGGCATCGCGGAGATGGAACGTCTGTTTTGATGTAGTATTTGACTTCATCAAAAATAGTAGATGAACCTTGTATATACAAAACGGTAGTAGAGAGTAAGGTAGTCATCCTCGTATTGGACGCGGACAACATACTCTTGATAGGAAAAGAGTTTCCTATACTACGATCGGTCGATCTCCTCTTATCACAAGGATTCTCCAACAGGATCAAAGTGATAGCTCCTAAATCCTGGGTTTTGGATCTATGAGATAGATCTAAATGGATATTAGGATTCTCACTAGCTATAGTGAGATAGTATCAGTTGATTCTGGGGAGAATCACTGGAAAGGTTCCAGGGTGATAAGGACGACTGAATGTCAGTCGCAGGCATTGTCTTTACCCTCAGTAAAGGGACGGTATGTTGGAAGAGTTCCAAGCTAGATACCGTGGCAAACTAGAAGATAAAGGCTGGTAACATCACTATTAAAGATACTACCAAAAAGGAAGTTTGGGTGTATATTGGTTCATAAGATGAACTAGGTTCCTGCCATTGTATGACAATGGAAGTGTGGTTTTGGCCCTGGAACCCTGGTCCCATCAGTGACCCAGACATATTCTAAGGCAGCATCACCTGATCATGGAGATAGTTGATCTCCAGGTTGATCAAGATTAGGAGAGTAGACTCAGAGGACAACACGGCGGATCCACTCACGAAGGCATTTTCCCAAAGAGGGACTTTTTGGGGGTGGTTGAGTATTAGATACTACAACTACTGCTACAGATGGCCCTAGTGCAAGTGGGAGATTGTTAGTTATATGTATGCCCTAGAGGCCATTACTGTACATTGGATGTATATTGTAGTGGATGCTGGGACATATATAGGTAGGACTTTGTTGCTCGACATGATAGTACGCTATCTGGTTGCTCTTTATCTTAACATGTATACTTTCTGTCTCTCTGTTACATGTTGATAAAGCCCTTAGGATGTGTACTCGACTTCCAGGACTATGATGTAGATCATACTAGTGGGTCCTGGGTAGTCCATGAGTACATCCTTCAATGTTCCTAGTCGTGGGAATATCGAGACGGGGCATCGATATTCCAGAGTAGACTAGCGTATATCTTCTCGACCCATGCGATGGGCGATGGATGATCCCATATTCATTGGTGTTTGACATCAGAGATGGTATGCGGGTGCTCAGTGAAGACTGGGTACACTGAACGGACTCGCCAAGAACTCCCAGATAGTATTATACCTCACGTCAGATGGCAGTTCTCTGGTGACACTGGTACAGCTTAGTCTGTTGACCCGAGATCATCATAGAATCTTGTGTGTCTCCCACTGTGCTTTGATTTCCACCCTACCACGGCTCTACTGAGCCGTGAAAACAGGTGGTTTTTGGGTACAGTCCCGATTCAAATGGAGGCAATGAGCGATAGGAGGGGATTCGTCTCTCCCGGTATTGGGGGTTGATGTTGCGCTATGCAAGACTGGCCATAACAGGAAATCCCTGGCCAGGGTTGCAGTGATATACTGGTAAGAGTTATCAGTAGTTTCACGAATGTTATGGACCTCACGTCGGCATGACTTATCGAGCTATTGGGGTCTGACATTTACCACCCCTAGGCGAGATATGCGGCATATCAGATGAACAGACCGGACTGTACGGTAAGTGTTACTGGTTGGATTCACAGGAGTGTGAGCGGGCTTGCTCATCGATCTTCTGATCGCTCAATACCCGGGTGGCCATTACGTTTAGCAGACCGCTTGCGGCTTGTGGGTGTTTGATATGATCATCATCTGCTGCCGGCGTATTGACGAGTCTTTAGAGTCCTACACAGAAGTTTCCTGGCTCAAGCGAAACGAAATAGGAGCGCATATGAGATATGTGCGGGACCGAGAATAATGTGTGTATGTGATACCGCATTCTATTCTCGTGATGAATGTATCGATTGGTTGTATGCGATATAACCTAGTTATCGAATCAAGGATTGATTCGATAAGTCGATACATTGGATACTAGTCGGTTATATGCGACATGACCGGATCATTGAATCAAGTGTTGATTTAATGATTTAATGTATAATTATATATTTGATATATTACTTTGCATTAACTAGTATTGGTTCACTTTAAATGGATTTTCTCACTTGAAATGCAAATTGTATATATGATATATTTTTGTGCACTTGTTTGTATCATGTTTGATGATACATGCTCACTAGGGTTTGTGTAAAGATTAAACCATGGTTGTCTAATGGTTAGGGTTTTCATTTTATTATCTATTTATTTATTTATTATTCTTTTTGAAATGATAAAGAGAAAATGGTGGCTTTCTTTGTTTGTTGTTGAAGCTTCATGAAGCTTTGACTAAGTGACCATTTTGTCTTCATGCTTAACCCTAACCATTCAAACTAACCATGGTTTATTCTCTACACCTAACTATGGTTGGTATATGATAAGTATTCATATTATTTTCTATTTAGGATAATACTTATCATATTCTTTCTTTTTCTTCTTCATCTTCAACAATGAAGAAAGCTTGCCTCCATCAATGGCAACTTGTGAAAATGAATGAGAAATCCAATTCCAAAGTGAACCCACTTCTTATTTCTTCATCCTCTACCTCTTGCCAAGTAGTATAGGGTGTTTTCTTCACAAGTTTCATGGCTTGGTGAAGTTGGAGCTTGATCTTGTGTTGCCTCAACGTAGATCATCTTCGGCATCGAAGCCGACGACCTAGCCCGCCCATTTCTCCGATGAAGCCGATGCTAGAGTCCGGGATCCGATATGGACAGCGAGGGGACTTCATCACGGAGCCATGGAGGTGAAGGACCGGATCTACAAAGGTTGTAGCCCCTTCCCTTTAGCTATAAATTCGTTTATTTGCATTGCATCGCCTAATTATCTAGTTAACGATCCGTATTAGGGTTTGTAGGCACAAGGAAAAATTTTAATTGGGCATGTTTGATCTGTTGTAAGACTTCATTTGTGTGCTTAGGAACCCTACACACATTAATCTCGGTCCTGCACATATCTCATATGTGCTCCTACGCCGTTTCGCTTGAGCAAGGAAACCTCTGTGTAGGACTCTAAAGACTCGTCAGTACGCCTGCAGTAGGTGATGATCATATCAAACACCCACAAGCCGCAAGCGGTCTGCTAAACGTAACTGCCATCCGGGTATTGAGCGATCAGAAGATCAACAAGCATGCCAGCTCATACTCCTGCGAATCCAATCAGTAACACTACCGTACAGTCCGGTCTCTTTATCTGATATGTCGCATATCTCGTCTAGGGGTGGTAAACGTCAGACCCCAGTAACTCGATAAGTCATGCCGATATGAAGCTAATAACGGGTTGAGAATCTACTGATAACACTTACCAGTATATCTCTGAAGCAGCCCTGGCCAGGGACTTCCTGTTATAGCCAATCGAGCACAGCGCAACATCATCCCCCAATACCAGGAGAGATGAAACCCATCCTATCGCTCATTGCCTCCATATGATTCGGGACTGTACCTAAAAGCCACCGTTTTGCACGTTCTCTTGAATGTGGTAAGGTGGAAATCAAAGCACAGTGGGAATCACACAAGACTCTATGACGATCTCGGGTCTACAGACTAACCTGTACCAGTGTCACCAGAGAATTGCTATCTAACGATAGGTATAATACCATCTAGGAGTTCTCGGCGAGTCCGTTCAGTGTACCCAGTCTCCACTGAGCACCCGTATACTATCTCTGATGTCAAACACTAATGGATATGGGATCATCCATCGCCCATCTACATAAGTCGATAAGCTATAAGCTAGTCTACTATGGTATATCGATGCCCTGACTCGACACACCTACGACTAGGAACATTTGAAGGATGTACTTAGCGACTACACTGTCCCCACTAGTATGATATGCATCATAATCCTGGTAGTCAAGTACTCATCCTAAGGGCTTTATCAACATGTAACATAGAGACAATCAGTGTATATGTTAAGATAAAGAGCAACCAGATATTATACTATCATGTCGAGCAAGAAAGTCCTCCATGTATATGTCCAAGCATCCACTAAAATATACATCGTATGTACAGTAATGGCCTCTAGGGCACACATATAACTAACAATCACCTACTTGCACTAGGTCCATCTATTGTAGTATCCCATACCCAACAATCAGCAGTGGTTGAAGTATCTCATACTCAACCATCCCATAAAAGTCTCTCCTGGGAATAAGCCTTTGTGAGTGGATCCGCCCTGTTCTCCTCTGTGTCTACTCTCCTAACCTCGATCTCCCTGGAGTTCAACCATCTCCATGATCAGGTGATACTGCCTAAGAATATGTCTAGATCACTGATTGGATGGGGGTTCCTTGGCCTAAGCCACAACTCCATTGTCACACAATGGTAGGAACGAAGTTCATCTCATGAACTAATATAGACCCAGACTGCCTCTTTGCTAGCATCGTTGGTAGCGATGTATCCAGCCTTTATCATCTATTTTGCCATGATATCTTGCTTGTAACTCTTCCAACATACCGTCCCTCCACTGAGGGTAAAGACAATGCCTGTGACTTACATTCAGTCGTCCTTACCACCTTGGAAGCTATCCAGTGATTCTCCCCAGGATCGATTGATACCATCTCACTACACCTAGTGAGAATCCTAACATCCAATTAGATCTATTCAATAGATCATAAACCCAGGATTTTAGGAGGTATCACCTTGATCCTATATGGAGAATCCTTGTGATAAGAGGAGATTAACCGAGTGTAGCATAGGAAACTCCTTTCTTATCTAGAGTATGTCATCTACGTACAATACGAGGAAGACCGCCATACTCCCTACTTCCTTTTTGTATATACAAGGTTCATCTACCATTTTGATGAATTCAAACTCTTTGACTACCACATCAAAACAGATGTTCCATCTCTGCGATACCTGCTTTATCGCATATAACACCTTGCACACGTTTCCGCTGCTCCCACTATCTACGAAGCCCTCTGGCTGTGTACTTACAGACGCTCTCTTCCAAATCATCATTTAGAAAAGCAGTCATGACACCCAACTGCCAGATATCGTAGTCATGGTATGTATCAATGGCAAGTAGGATCCGGATGGACTTAAGCATAGGCACTAGAAAAGGTTTCATCATTATCCACTCCTGGTCGATGACGAGAACCTTTTGCAATAAGTCTTAGCTTTGAAAGTCTTAACTTTTCCATCTACACCAAGTAATCTTCTCAAGATATACTTGCTCCTGATAGGGATTTAACACTTCAGATATAGCAACCAAAGTCCATACTTTGTTGGTGTATATGGATTCCATCTCAGATCGCTTAGCATCCAGCCATTTTTACAGAGTCCCCACTCTTGATGGCCTGCTCGAAACTAGTTGGGTCATCATCTCATGATGCAATCCTCGCTCCCACTGTCATAAAGAAAACCGAAGTATCTCTCAGGTGGATGAGGAACCCTACCAGATCGGCGGAGAGGATGAGGTTCGTCGGGAACTATTGAATTCTCCGGTTCTACCAAATCATCAGCTGTAGTTTGTATAGCTGGAACTCCTTCCAGTTCTACCTCATGACCACAAATTTCTTCACAAGAAAATCCTTTTTCAAAAGGTGGCATGCTGAGAAACAAAACACATTTTGCTCCTCAGTGCGGTAGAAGATATTCCCTTGCGAATGCTTGGGATATCCAACAAACTTCCACAGAACTGACCTTGCCTCGATCTTGTCTGGATTTTGCTTTTGGCAAAGGCCGGACAACCCCAAATCTTAACTTGCTTAAGACATTGGCTCTTCTTATACCATATCTCATATGGATTGGTAGGCACCTGATTTGGTTGGAACCCAATTCAATAGGTATGCAGCTTCTGAAGTGCATAACCCAAAAAGGAAATAGTAGTACTCATCATAGAGCACACCATATCACATAAGGTGCGATTGCTCCGCCCCAATACACCGACGTGCTGTGGTGTATACGGAGGAGTAATGCTGAGAGAGAATCTTATTCTCCTTTAGAATAGTCCAGAAACTCCGTGCTCAAGTATACTCCTCCCCGATCACATCAAAGGACACAATACTTATACCCGTTTTTGTTCTCTACTTCTGACTTATATTCTATGAATTTCCCAAAAGCTTCAGACTTGTGTTTCAACAAGAGTTTACCTACATACATCATCATGTTTCCAGAAAACGGAGCTATGGTCATCTTATCTTTGTGACATGACTGGCAATTTTCACAAGATATAAATTCAAACTGATTTAAATATGCATCTTAATCTAACTTAACTAGTCGGGTCGCATTGATATGACCTAGTCTACAATGCCACAAGAAGAATTAGTTCATTTCTGAACTCTTCCTCTTATGTGTATTCTGCACGTTAAGAACTGTAGTTTGATTTAGAACGTATATGCTTTTAGATAACGTGCCTGAACCGATCAACTCTTGATATAGGAAATGTTCAAAACATTATCCAACAATACAAAATTATATCCTTCTTCACTAAATAAAAAGACTAATATGATATTGCATATCAGGTTCGGTATCTAATAACATTCGTTCAGAATCAATGTATTTTGGTAATACAGGGTGATAACTGCCAACATCTTGGCCGCAACCATTGCACCGTTTCTAACTCTTAAAACTTATCACCCATTCTCAGTTCTCTACCTATCTGTAGCCCATGTAACAGATTACATACATGGGATCCTGATCCGGTATCTCATACCCAGGACGTAAAGGAAACTGAGAAACAGTTCTCTGTAAGGAACGCACCCGAAGAAGATACATCATCATGCACTTTCTTCGTTTGGGCGGCATGGGAATCCTGGTAATCCCCTATTTCCTGCTCGGTCTTATAATAATTATAAGTTGGAGCAGGACCAACGTTCCCTAGCTCAGTTTAACAAGCGGGTTCGGTCAATATATCCATGTTATTATCTTGATTAAGGCGTGACGTAGTCACTACCTGGAGAGAGAGAGAGAGTAGAAAACACTTGGCGTATGCTCTTGCAAGATTAGATTAGTTTTTATTTTATATAATCAGGATGGCTCTCACTGTTTTAGTCAAATCTTCCTTCAAACCCTAAATGGAAAGACTCGCCGGGATTAATTACACCCTACAAGTTCGCCAATATTTCAGCCAGACCAATGCCGGTACTTTGAGGGAGGTTCCCCGTGCTTTTGCACGGACCTAATTAAAAGAAACCTCATCTTCCTAAGGGCGTAACCCCGTTGACACCTTTCTAGACACATACTTGATCGGCTAATTGTAAAGTGCAAAAATCTCCCAGGAGTAACTCTTACTCGCAGTGGGTATCGGGATCCAACTATCTCATAGAAGGTATGCAATCTCATTGCAAATTTCAACACTTGAAATTCCCGATAATATTTTGCCCCTAACCTCCTATGACCTTGACAAAGGCTAAAAAAGCATAGGATGCTAGTCAAGTTCAACCCGTCATTTCCTGATTGAATTAAACCCACCCGCACGACCCTTGACAGAGGTCAACAAGGTCGCACGACTACCCTAAATCAATCGCATCATATGCTTTGCAGATACGCACTAATCAGCTACCGCACACTACGCCTTGACAGAGGTCAATAAACGCAGCACGAATACTAACTACTACTTATCTGAAATGGCGGAGGGCTACGACAGGTTTTTATGAAAACCCTTTGTGTAATGAACTTGATATCGTTGTAGAATAAAATGATTTAAATGGAGTGTTTTTTAGGCTTTTACTAGTTTTACTAAAGAGGTCACTCCCGGTGAAGGGATCTCGGCTCTTTCCTCATCGAATAAGGTGCAGGATATTCACAATACCACTATGAATAGAAAGAACTAGAAAACCAATCAAAAGACGAAACCGAGGGTTGTAGAATCTGCCAGTTATTGCTAAAGAGGTCACTCCCGGTGAAGGGATCTCGGCTCTTTCCTTATCGAATAAGGTGCTGGATATTCTACAAGGAATACCGCTATGCAAAACAACAACTAGAGCTACCTTTTTTTGAAAATTCGATTCCACAACATCTTTAGGTTTATTTTCTTTCATTAATCACATTAACGAAGTCCCATCATTTAAGTTACCTAACCATCACAGATAAATACAACGTACGCTTATGCCATCCGTATTCGCCTCGATGTCCCGTCATGCACCGTTAGGTTAGGTAACTAACGGCAGAGCGGGGCAGGGCTAGCGCGGGTGTAAAACATAAGCAACATCTATATATTATATCACATATACTATATACAGTATCTATCTCAACATATACAGTGATCACATCACAGAATATCGCAGCAGAAATATCAACATATGAAATATTGGATATACTAGGATTTCCGTGTTTTAAATTAAGCCAGTATAAAACACGGATTCCATGGTCTTGATGAATAGCCAAACCCACATCCCTAGACCCCTACAAGAGAGACAAGTAACCCTACCAATTCTAGAGTTAGGAGACCTGGTCTCGACTCCTCGAGATGGTATCCCACTGGACCCTAGAACCAGGCTACTTGTGCTCCCCGCCTTGGCTCTATCTTAATGCAGAAAAGTAAATAATATACAATGGTGACATCATCCTCAACCCGGAAGTGCCCCAATAAAAGAATATTACATACAATGAATTTTACATGAATGAAAATGAAAAACTCTCATCTCACATAAAACCCCGGCTATTCAAACACGACGATCCAATATAACATATCACAGCAACACATAACATCACATGTCATCAACGTAACTAAATATGCGTATCCCAATTGTCGTTGACATATAGCAACGAAACTGGCGATACACCACATATTACACTTACGGTCGCAGAAAAGAAAGTGAAAACTACAACAATTGGAATCCGCAACCACTTTAAACATCATAAACCCGAAATATCACATACTTTGGATTTTATGCCTAACCAAATGAATTCCTTAGACATTGCATGCCTAACAATTATAAACCCCGCATTTTAGTCTCGATATCGAAAACACTTTTCAATAACAAGTCGGGCAATTCAAAAAGATTCCCGACATCCTGATCGAATGCTCGTCGGAAACTTTAGCAGACGGCCGCACCCCCCGATGCCGTCGACGAAGTGCACCGAGGCGGAACACCGCAGCTGCGAGCACCCGAACGGATGCTTTTGGCGACAGGGTTCTCCTACAGTCACTTGGTCGGGGCTATGGGGAGCTATTAAGGTTACCCGGCGAGTATCCGCGTACGCTATGTGATTGCGACGGACTTTTGATCACATCAAAATTCCTTGGCAACCGATCAAATGAGACTAAACTTCTAGATTTATAAAATTCAAACTAGTGTGGATTCCAAGTATTGTATCCCATCACATAATATCCGGACGACGTTAAACTTTTCGATCGATTCATCAATGTCCCACAATTTCCCGACATCTCAACACTTGAGCACAGTTTTAATAATACCCAGAACATGCCACAGTACCTATGAACCAGCCGTAGAAGGGCAGACCCAAGGTCTTGATGAATAGCCAAACCCACATCCCTAGACCCCTACAAGAGAGACAAGTAACCCTACCAATTCTAGAGTTAGGAGACCTGGTCTCGACTCCTCGAGATGGTATCCCACTGGACCCTAGAACCAGGCTACTTGTGCTCCCCGCCTTGGCTCTATCTTAATGCAGAAAAGTAAATAATATACAATGGTGACATCATCCTCAACCCGGAAGTGCCCCAATAAAAGAATATTACATACAATGAATTTTACATGAATGAAAATGAAAAACTCTCATCTCACATAAAACCCCGGCTATTCAAACACGACGATCCAATATAACATATCACAGCAACACATAACATCACATGTCATCAACGTAACTAAATATGCGTATCCCAATTGTCGTTGACATATAGCAACGAAACTGGCGATACACCACATATTACACTTACGGTCGCAGAAAAGAAAGTGAAAACTACAACAATTGGAATCCGCAACCACTTTAAACATCATAAACCCGAAATATCACATACTTTGGATTTTATGCCTAACCAAATGAATTCCTTAGACATTGCATGCCTAACAATTATAAACCCCGCATTTTAGTCTCGATATCGAAAACACTTTTCAATAACAAGTCGGGCAATTCAAAAAGATTCCCGACATCCTGATCGAATGCTCGTCGGAAACTTTAGCAGACGGCCGCACCCCCCGATGCCGTCGACGAAGTGCACCGAGGCGGAACACCGCAGCTGCGAGCACCCGAACGGATGCTTTTGGCGACAGGGTTCTCCTACAGTCACTTGGTCGGGGCTATGGGGAGCTATTAAGGTTACCCGGCGAGTATCCGCGTACGCTATGTGATTGCGACGGACTTTTGATCACATCAAAATTCCTTGGCAACCGATCAAATGAGACTAAACTTCTAGATTTATAAAATTCAAACTAGTGTGGATTCCAAGTATTGTATCCCATCACATAATATCCGGACGACGTTAAACTTTTCGATCGATTCATCAATGTCCCACAATTTCCCGACATCTCAACACTTGAGCACAGTTTTAATAATACCCAGAACATGCCACAGTACCTATGAACCAGCCGTAGAAGGGCAGACCCAAGCCTCACTCATGTCGCCACGAAACTGCGGAAAACCCTAGGGTATGACCGCAGTTCCGTGCTCCAAAAAGTCGAGTTAGGGTTTCATTCTTCTAGAGGGTTCACAGAATAACTTGCATATTTTTCTGAATACGTTAAACTTGGACAAAATAGGTTTTTGACATTCGATCGAACTTTTTAACTTCTTCTAGAAAATATGTGAATCCCCGAAACAATGTAAAAACTACGAATACGAAACACTCTGAATTTCTTATAGTGTAAGATCACATCACATGCAAAATTAGCAAAAACAAACAACACCTGAAACACCAAACCCCAGTGCCTGGAACACATAAAAAATTTGAGGCAAAAATTCCCTAAGAAAACCGAGCAGCTCGGATTTTCTTCAAGTGTGGTCGGCCACATTCAGACCAAATGGGCTCAAATTTCATATGTGTTCATGTAATATCCCATACAACATTCTGCACATATTTTAAAAAAAATTTAAAGACATTTTAAAATCGACAGAAACTAGGGTTTCGTATTGCAAGTTTCGGAGTTGTTTCGATTTCGTAATATTAACAAAATCCGTCTAATTTTCTAGCATGGCTATGATACCATGGCAGGGTTTCCTAGCATGGCAGTAAGATTTCGGGAGGCATCTTTCATGCCATATTAAAATTTTAGCCGTTCTAGCTGACCCTAACATAGAATCGTTTACTACAAAAAGCGACGAATCGATATGCAAACAACTTTGCAAGTAAAGTGAACAAGGGAATACAACCTTTGTCGATTGGTCCTTCACTTCATTAGCTCCGTGTTGTTGTCCCTTCGCTGCAATCATGACTTGCGGACTCTAGAGAGGCTCCCATGAAGAAATGAACATGCTTACATCGAAGTCTTCGTGGCCGAAGATGATCTACATCGAGGAGACACTAACCCAAGCTACCCCTTCACTAATTATAGAATTAGTGAAGCAAACACCCTATACTAAATGGCAAGTAGTAGTGGATAATGAAGTAGGAATTTTGATCATTTTAGATATATTTTTCTTACAATATTTTCTCACTCACAAAAAGCTAGCAAGCTTTTTTCATGAAGAAGATGAAGAAAAATCATCAAGAGAGAATGAACTCATGAGGTGAGAATATGAACCATGGGTGATTTAGTTTCATACACTAACTCATGTAGAGACTTAACTAGGGTTAGTATAATGGTTGGGTTGGTAAATATCTACAAGTGAAACAAAAATAGAAGACTTTGGTCAATGCATCCAAAAGCTTCTTCAAGCTTGTAGCCTTGCCAAATATGCATCCAATTTTTGAATTACTTAGATAATCATAAACCCTATATTATATCAAGTATGCTATAAGTCTCATACACCCATGTATCATGTATCATCAAGCATGACACAAATCTTTGTACATTAATATATATCATATATATACACATGCACGTAAGTGAGAAAAAGAAATCATATGTGAGCAAATATTAGTTAATGTAATGTAATATATCAAATATATAATTATACATTAAATTATCAAATTAACACTTGATTTAATAATCCGGCTATATCACATATAACCGACTAATATCTAATGTAACAACTTATCAAATCAACTCTTGATCCGATAACCCAGCTATATCACATATAACCGACCTATGTCACAAATCGCGAGAATGGAATGCGGTATCACATACACGCATTAATCTCGGTCCCGCACATATCTTATATGTGCTCCTACGCCATTTCGCTTGAGCTAGGAAACCTCTGTGTAGGACACTAAAGACTCGTCAATACACCAGCAGTAGGTGATGATCATATCAAACACCCACAAGCCGTAAGCGGTCTGCTAAACGTAACGGCCACCCGGGTATTGTGCGATCAGAAGATCAACAAGCATTCCTGCTCATACTCCTGCGAATCCAATTAGAAACACTACCGTACAATCCGGTCTCATCGTCTGATATGTCGCATATCTCGTCTAGAGATGGTAAACGTCAGACCCCAGAAACTCGATAAGTCGTGCCGATGTGAGGCTCATAATGTAAGTCCGCGGCGGCGCCCCGGCCGTCGATCCGACGCCGGAAACGCGGAAACAAAAACTTTCCAAACTAGCAAACCGGGACCACCGCGCACTTTTCACCCGGATCGGGCCATTAACCTAGCTACTAGCAAACTAGAATATGGGTAGAGAAGTTATACGAAGCGATCCGTGTCCTTCGGTCTTCGTCTCCACTCCGATCTCCTGCGGAATCTCCGTCCGTCACCTCCTCGTCTGAAAGGGCACCACGTAGCCGGAATCTTTTACGGGCTCCCACCTCTGGACCGAGGCAACTCAGGCGCGAAGTTGGCTAGCCGACGTGTCCAAGTTTTGCTGTAGATATAGTGTAGTGGGTTGTCTCTTTAGGGTTTTAGAAGTTTCCATGGATGTAGGAATCAAGAACTTTGGAGAAGGTTTTTAGATTTTTGGAGCAAGCAAAATGAGATGATATATTTTCACACCAAATGAAATTTCCTCTCATTCTCCCCCTCTCACCAAAGTGGCCGGCCCTCTCTCCTCAAGAAGAATATTGGAGAGAGAAAAAAAGGCATCTCAAAAAAAAAGTATATAGAAAAAAGAATGAAAACAATATATAAAATGGTCACACCAAAATCTAATCCAAATCCCTTCACAAAACCATCATGAAAAAGGCAATGGAAAAGACTAGAAAAGAATCTCATGATGGTTGAACCACAAATGCAATAAACCCCCTCTTTGAGAAAGTCCGGCCGCGAATGAACAAAAGAAACCGGCCGGAACGGAATGCAAACTGGCAACTTCAGAAAACTGATCCCGTAATAAATTACAGGAAAAACCCCGCTACTGCATATACATGCCCGCATTTGTATTCCCACTGAATACAAATGCAAAGAGACAAAAACTACACTATCTAATACTAGGATCCGGCTTAAGCCAAAGCCGGCTAGTAAAATCCGTCCGATCACGATCCGTGCCATACCGCACGTATCTGATCGAACCCTGCCATATCTCCATACTGCCTCTACAGCGTTTCGCCCAAAACCTGAGTAACAGTGTATGTGGTGGACTCTAAAGACTCGTCAATACTATGGCCGTGGATTTAACCACTAGCACGTCAGAGGTATTAGCCATACGTGACGGGCCACCAGCTATTGACCAAAAGGGACGTCGATGAGCGAACTCATCCTGACACCCTACTGAGCCTGTCAGTGACAATATCCGTACAGTCCGGTCCGTTCGTCTATAAGCATCGCATGGCGGGCCTAGGGGGTTGGTAAAAGTCAGACCCCCAAAAGCGGTACAAGTCGTGTCGGAGTGTAGCCCAGAACACCCTGAGATACTACTGGAATACCTACCAGCAAATCTCCTGCCTTGGCCAAGGACTTTTCATGTTCTGGCTCTCCTAGACACAGCGCGACCTCACCCCCAATACCGGGAGAGACGAACCCCTGCAGATCCGCTCACTGCCTCCATGTGGCTCGGGACTGTACCCAACTAAAACCTGTTTGCACGACTCTTTTGAGCCGTGGTAGGGTAGTAATCAAAGCACAGTGGGAACTCACACGAGACAAATGACGATCTCAGGTCGATGAACTAACCTGTACAAATGTCACCAGGGAACTGCTATCTGATGTCTGGTATAATCCCAACTAGCAGGTTCCCGGCGAGTCCTGTCCGGTGTACTCATAACCCAATGAGCACCTGTATACATCTTAGGTGAACCAACTGACACCAGTGGCTTGTGAGACCGGCCACCGCCCTCGTCGGGGTCTCGACTATATACACTAGTCTACTCTGGAGAATCGATGCCTTGTCTCGAAACTCCTACGACTAGGGACCTTTTAAGGATGTGCTTATAGACTCCAGCTCTCACGTATATGATCGCCCTCATAATGCTGGTAGTCAAGCAAGAATCCTAGGGGCTCTATCAACATTTAATAGCGACTCGTAAGGTCACCTAAAGCAGTACACGATGATAAAGATAAACCAGAT
This sequence comes from Agapanthus africanus, assembly GCA_030015575.1. Taxonomy (NCBI): domain Eukaryota; kingdom Viridiplantae; phylum Streptophyta; class Magnoliopsida; order Asparagales; family Amaryllidaceae; genus Agapanthus; species Agapanthus africanus. Next base: position 139,396,953 of record JASDDO010000010.1, read on the forward strand.
AGCATACTATCATCTTGAGTAAGACTGTCCTACTGGGACAGGTCCTCCCCTCAATCATTGCAATCACGTGCCTGTGATCCAATAATTGACTCTGAGGGCACTATCTCCAACAATCTCCCACTTGCACTCAAGGCTAATTATTGCGATGTCGCATACTCATAGCCCGTGTGATACCGAACACCTAATTCCTCTACAAGTCAGTCTCACAAAGCTCGTTTGCGAAACTATTGCGTTCGAGGAATAGCCTCAGTGAGTGGATCAGCTCTGGTGATTCTTTCTATGTCTTTCTCTATCTCAAGTTCGCGGAGAAAGCCATCTCCCGAAATGAGCAATACCTGTCTTAGAATGTGTCTGGATATCTGATGGGACCTAGCTCATAAATGAACTCCAAATCCAAACTTCTTAGACTGTATCGTCAACTGAACTTAATCAGTATCCTGCGCCATGCCTTCCCTCAGTATCCACCTGGACCACCTGTCCAAAATACTACCCCTCATCAGAGGGAAAACTATAACTCTGACAGCCACTCTGCCCTCCATGTCACCTTGGAAGCCTGGAATGATAACTGTCTCCCGAAGGAGAATGCTGTTATCATATCCCTAGAACATTAACTTATGTTTTAAAACTGCTTCCGATCGTTTCTCTAGGATTGGATCAATATCAACTTATTGCACCTACTGCAAGGACAATATCTGGTGTGGTACTTGATATCTCACGATTGACTCAATTTCCTAAGCAAGTGATCTGCCAATCATGCGCATCCCTCTCCCCTTTAGTCTGTAAGACACCTTTAGAGAGGGTGACTCCATTACCTGCAGGTACACCACCATGCCAGGAGTCGTCCATTCTAAATACTCATAGAATGCGGTCAAAGTACCCAGATTGGGAAGCCACCCAAATCTAGATCTAAAACCATAGATCTAGTAACCAGAATGTACGATATAAGATCCAATTCCTATGTGGAGAAACTACTGTGTGACAACCAAAGTATAACCGATCGTAGTATAGGAATATTACTTCCTACTCTGTGTATGTCATCAAATACCAGGACATCACACCCTACTACCTTCTTACCAGATCCATCCCCTATTCTGATGAAGTCAAACCTATGACTGTCACATCAGAAATAGATGATCTATCTCCGCTATATCTGCTTTAGTCTATAAATAGACATAAGCTAACTGTCCACCAATGCTTCCGCTGCTCCCACTGACTACAACAACCCTCTGGCAGAGTCATATAGGCGTACACTTCTAAAACTAGTTTAGAACGACGCTATACTCATCCTCCTGCCGGATCTCACAGTCTGGAACAACAGCAATGGCAAGTCTGGGTAAACAAGAACCTCCCTGCCACCGTCCTTGAGCATACCGAACTACCTCTCGGGTGCCTGAGGTTACCCACTTTATCTGCGGAGTGGCCAATGGAATGTCAAACCAGATTGAATCTTCAGGTTCTTATCAAATCTTCAGTAATCATTTGTGGTTCTGGAATCACTTCCAGTTCTACCATACTCCCACTACTGTTTTCTGAAAAATCCATTTTTAATTAAAACTATGGCGAGTCAAGAACAATATCGCTATTGATCTTCCATATGGTAGAAAGTCAACCCTCGTCATAGCCCGGGTCAACCCATAAACAGCTATTACAGAAACATGCCTTGAGTTATCCAGAGTCTGGTTTTAAGCATAAGCTGGACAACTCCCCGTACCTTAACAATGTCAAGATATGAACTGTTCTATATCCAATATAGAAACAGATGCACTGATTTAATTGAACCAGATTCAAATCATGCAGCTGTCTACAGTGCATGTTAACTAAATGGAAGGAGGCCGATCAGCGTTACTCAACTTAGGAATGCTTCCAATTATGAATAACCTGAAAGAGAAGCAAGTTCTCTTAACCATTACTATCAACTGAATACCATATACAAGTATCTATATCTTCGATCACTTTGAAGAATCACGATACTTGCAATATCTGGTTCTCTACTTTATTCTTTTACCTATAACCCCTCAAAACTTAGACCCTGTGTATTTACGAAACACTTGTCTAAGAACTAGAGAAGTCATAAGTAAACCGAATATAGTACGAGAACCAACCCCTCTGTCCTCATGGATGCTGGATAACATACAATACTCTGTACAAGTCCCCTGAGTCTAAAAACTCATTCACTGTGTGTCGTAGGTTGAAAACTGTACTTATGGTTAAGAAGAATTACACCGTTGTTCAATACTCCTTACCTAACCATCCACTGGTATAGGTAAATGTCATAGACATAATCTCAAAAAGGTATATCTCACTCTATAAAAATAGACGTACAGATATATCAATTTGAAATTGGTGCATAACAACGGATATTCAAAACCAAATATTTGCCGACCGGCAAACAACCCAGGTGACTTCCTCAAATATCACCGATTACAACGAATCCCGATATAATGAGGATGATCACCTAATTCCCAATAACTTACTCCCACTCATCATTTGTAAAACCATACAGATGTGAGAATCATACCTGGTAAATACATACCCAGGAGCAAGTGTCTAATTGGGAAATCAGTTTTCTTTTAACAGTACACAGTGAAACTGAAACATTGAAATATTTCGATGGGGTATCCCAGTATTCCTAGTAATGCCTCTTTCATTATCCAGATTCACAACTATAACCGTATAATTCTTTGCCACTTCTCTAAATCCCTTTATATGTTTTTAGTCATTACCTTCTGTACACCCTTTTAGGCCAAATGGTTTTATTCCTTCCCTACCGTTCGGCACCAGCCTATGGTTTGGAAGAAGACTATCCAAAAAGCATAATGGGTGTACTGTCCTAATCCCAGGAGCACCCGCAACGCGAGAGAAGGTGAAGATAAAAGACACCTGAACAAATCGTATTCCTATTTCTCCTGAACTGGGATCCATCCCCGAACTAGAACAAGTTCCTTTCGAGTACGTATATAACCATACGATGTAGTATCCAATAAACTTGGGATCTTCGTAGTGATACGGAGTGTCCTGGAGAAATACAAAGGTGATTTAGGATTGGCGAAGAAATATTTGGTTTGGTCGTGAATAGCAGTCGCAATTTACATTGCCCTCTTACTAATCCCTTTCTTTGTCTTTACTTAATACCTTCTGTACACCGTTTAGGCTAATTGGTTTTCTTCATTCCCTACCGGTCGGCACCTGCCTATGGTTTGGAAGAAGATTGTCCAATTTGCGTAATAGGTGTACTATCTCCTAAACCAAGGAGTACTCGCAACCTGAGAGAAGGTGAAAGGAAAAGACAACTGAATAGACCTATTCGTTTTCTCCAGAACCAGAAACCATCCTCGAATTCCTTCGAGTTCGTATATAACCATACAATGGTTTTGTCCAATGGAAGTGGACGTTCGTAGTAATACGGGGTGTCCTGGAGAAAAGGGTAAAAGTAGGAGTGGCAATGAGGTCTGCAACTCTGACAATTCAAAAGCCAGTGTTAAGAAGGTTCGGTCAACTTGGTCACTGAGTCATAGTCTAGGGTCAGGTCAATGGTCGCTGCCAAAGAGAGAGAGAAAAGAAACACTCAGCGTGCACTCTAACCTAGATCAGAATGGTTATCACTTTATCTAATCTGGAAACCTCCCACTGTAACGTCAAATTCCTCCCCCAAACCTGAAAGAAGAATTAGCCGGGATCACCCGAGGAGTAAACCAACTCATCAGTGGGAATCGGGATCCAACTATCATCGCATGATAACGTGACGGAATCCGCTCATGCTATCACACTCCAGAAGGTATGCGCATATCTGGCAAGTTTCAGTTCTTTTGAAACTCCCGATGTGGATTTTTGCCCCATGCTCTTATGACCTTGACTAAGGCCAACAAATCATAAGTCACATGTCAAGTTCTACCCGTCATTGTCCAGGTTGATTTGAACCCACCCGTACAAGCCCTTGACTAGGGCCAACAAGGCTATACGACTGTCCCAAACCAACGCATCTATCTATGCAGCATATGAACACCCAATAGCTACCAAACACTGTGCCTTGACTATGGCCAACAAACACAGCTTGAATACTATTGACTATCCATATGAAACGACGGAGGGCTACGAATGGTTTCTGGAGAAAACCTTTAACGTAATGAACTTGATATCGTTGAAGGAACAGATAGCTTTTTAGAAAAATATAGTAACGAAAACCATTGCTAAAGAGGTCACTCCCGGTGAAGGGATCTCGGCTCTTTCCCCGTAGAATGAGGTGCAGGATATTCCAACTGAATACCACGATGCAAAGCAAAATTAATCGGCTATAGTGAAGTTATTGCCCTGACGCAAACTTTTGTCCAAGGGGTCACTCCTGGTGAAGGGATCTCGGCCCTTGCCTCGTCGACTGAGGAGCTGGATATTCATAACCGAATACCACTGTGCAAAACAAAAGAAAAAGCCCTTGCAATAACAGCTTTTTGAAAAAGTGTTCCAACAACATCAGAATAGGTTTGTTTATCTTGCATTGATCCGAATCAACGCTGTCCCATCAATTGATCACACCACAAAAGAACGAAAATAATGTTGTACGTATATGCCATCCGCATTCGCCACTGGGTCCCGTCATCACCCGTTAGGTTACTTAACTAACGACAGAGCGGGGACTGGACTAGCGCGGATGCAAAACATATACAACATCTACTAGTATATATATAATATATAATTTTTGCTCAAGGCGTGATAAAATGCAACAACACAGAAATGTATAGCAACACAGAACAATACAGATATCTGGGATCCCCAGGTTTCATAGAGCCGCTACTGAAACCCGATGTTCCCCTGGTCGTGTGGATAGCCTGTGCAATGAGATCCTAGACCCCTACGGGCGCGGCAAGTTACCCGCCAAAACCTGAAGCGAGGCAGCCCCCTTCAGCAACGTGAATGGACCACCCAGCACTTCACGGAATCCGATAACTTGGGCACCCCTCCTTGGGTCAACCTGTACCCCCTACGAGTGCGGCGAATAGCCCGCCAATTCTAGAGTGAAGCCCCCTCCGTCTCAACGCCATGAGATGCGGGCCCGTTGCCCTCTAGAACTCGGCTATCCGTGCACCCCTCCGCGGGGTAATCCTAGTACAGAAAGTAAAATATACATACAACGGGTACATCGACCTCGACCCGGTCGTGCCCCAAAAGAATAATACAGACAGGCAGTGACGGCAGTCCACATGTCGGACTCTCGCCCCGCAATATCAAATGTACATAAAAAACAAAACTGTACTAACATTGCATCCAGGCTATCCCCCACGACCAATCCGCAACAACACAGCACAATCACAGAACATCAACGTGAATGTCACGTTCGCAAATCCGTCTAAAAGGGCTATAGCAGATAGACTGGATTTACCGATCAAATGACCGATCGACCAAATTTTACCAAAGTGGGCCCCAAGTAATCCTGTAGCACTTACAGAAAATCTGGGCCCAAAAAGAATATCCCAAAACCCCTATTTCCAACCCAAAAGCCTACTGTTAAAATTTGGTGCGATGAATAGTAAAAAGCGCGGCGGAACCGCGGCTCAAGCATGGGTTTGGCGGCGGTTCCGCGGCGGTTTGGAGAGATCTCGCGACAAAATTTTCACAGATTTCTTAGATTTTCATGCACAGTATTCTGAAACAACCTAAAAAATTTTTGGAGCTAAAAAAAATTCGACAGAGAACAGTGCACTGAAAATACGGTTTTTGCGATTTTTGTTCGATCGGGTTTTAAAAATACTAGAGCAAGCTAGGCATGGTTAATGGCGTGTCTCTGATACCAAAGTAAGTCCGCGGCGGCGCCCCGGCCGTCGATCCGACGTCGGAAACGCGGAAACAAAAACTTTGCAAACTAGCAAACCGGCACCACCGCGCACTTTTCACCCGGATCGGGCCATTAACCTAGCTACTAGCAAACTAGAATACAGGTAGAGAAGTTATACCAAATGATCCGTGTCCTTCGGTCTTCGTCTCCACTCCGATCTCCTGCGGAATCTCCGTCCGTCACCTCCTCGTCTGAAAGGGCATAACGTAGCCGGAATCTTTTACGGGCTCCCACCTCTGGACCGAGGCAACTCGGGCGTGAAGTTGGCTAGCCGACGCGTCCAAGGTTTGCTGTAGATATAGTGTAGTGGGTTGTCTCTTTAGGGTTTTAGAAGTTGCCATGGATGTAGGAATCAAGAACTTTGGAGAAGGGTTTTAGATTTTTGGAGCAAGAAAAATGAGATGATATATTTTCACACCAAATGAAATTTCCTCTCATTCTCCCCCTCTCACCAAAGTGGCCGACCCTCTCTCCTCAAGAAGAAGATTGGAGAGAGAAAAAAAGGCATCTCAAAAAAAAGTATATAGAAAAAAGAATGAAAACAATATATAAAATGGTCACACCAAAATCTAATCCAAATCCCTTCACAAAACCATCATGAAAAAGGCAGTGTAAAAGACTAGAAAAGAATCTCATGATGGTTGAACCACAAATGCAATAAACCCCCTCCATCAGAAAGTCCGGCCGCGAAAGAACAAAAGAAAACCGGCCGGAACGGAATGCAAACTGGCAACTTCAGAAAAATGATCCCGTAATAAATTAAAAGAAAAACCCCGCTACTGCATATACATGCCCGCATTTGTATTCCCACTGAATACAAATGCAAAGAGACAAAAACTACACTATCTAATACTAGGATCGGCTTAAGCCCGTCCGATCACGATCCGTGCTATACCGCACGTATCTGATCGAACCCTGCCATATCTACATACGGCCTCTACAGCGTTCCGCCCGAAACCTGAGTAACAGTGTATGTGGTGGACTCTAAAGACTCGTCAATACTATGGCTGTGGATTTAACCACTAGCACGTCAGAGGTATTAGCCATACGTGACGGGCCACCAGCTATTGACCAAAAGGGACGTCGATGAGCGAACTCATCCTGGCACCCTACTGATCCTGTCAGTGACAATATCCGTACAGTCCGGTCCGTTCGTCTATGAGCATCGCATGGCGGGCCTAGGGGGTTGGTAAAAGTCAGACCCCCAAAAGCGGTACAAGTCGTGTCGGAGTGTAGCCCAGAACACCCTGAGATACTACTGGAATACCTACCAGCAAATCACCTGCCTTGGCCAAGGACTTTTTATGTTCTGGCTCTTCTATACACAGCGCGACCTCACCCCCAATACCGGGAGAGATGAACCCCTGCAGATCCGCTCACTGCCTCCATGTGGCTCGGGACTGTACCCAACTAAAACCTGTTTGCACGACTCCTTTAAGCCGTGGTAGGGTAGTAATCAAAGCACCGTGGGAACTCACACGAGACAAATGACGATCTCTGGTCGATAAACTAACATGTACACATGTCACCAGGGAACTGCTATCTGACGTCTGGTATAATCCCAACTAGCAGGTTCCCGGCGAGTCCTGTCCGGTGTACTCATAACCTAATGAGCACCTGTATACATCTTGGGTGAACCAACTAACACCAGTGGCTTGTGAGACCGGCCACCGCCCTTCGTCCGGGTCTCGACTGTATACACTAGTCTACTCTGGAGAATCGATGCCATGTCTCGAAACTCCCACGACTAGGGACCTTTTAAGGATGTGCTTATAGACTCCAGCTCTCACGTATATGATCGCCCTCATACTGCTGGTAGTCAAGCAAGAATCCTAGGGGCTCTATCAACGTGTAATAGCGACTCGTAAGGTCACCTAAAGCAGTACATGATGATAAAGATAAACCAGATAGTATACTATCATCTTGAGTAAGACTGTCCTATTGGGACAGGTCCTCCCCTCAATCATTGCAATCACGTGCCTGTGATCCAATAATTAACTCTGAGGGCACTATCTCCAACACATAACGGTTCGAGAAACTACTGATAATACATACCAGAATATCTCTGAAGCGGCCCTGGCCAGGGACTTCCTGTTATAGCCAATTGAGCACAGCGTAACATCAACCTCCAATACCGGGAGAGATGAAACCCCTCTTATCTCTCATTGCCTCCATATGATTCGGGACTGTACCCAAAAGCCACCGTTTTGCACGTTCTCTTGAACGTGGTAAGGTGGAAATCAAAGCACAGTGGGAATCACACAAGACTCTATGACGATCTCGGGTCTAAAGACTAACATGTACTTGTGTCACCAGAAAACTGCTATCCGACGATAGGTATAATACCATCTACGAGTTCTCGGCGAGTCCGTTCAGTGTACCCAGTCTCCACTGAGCACCCGTATACTATCACTGATGTCAAACACCAATGGATATGGGATCATCCATCGCCCATCTACATGGGTCGAGAAGCTATACGCTAGTCTACTCTGTTATATCGATGCTCTGTCTCGATACACCTACGACTAGGAACATTTGAAGGATGTACTTTGCGACTACACTGTCGCCACTAGTATGGTATGCATCATAATCCTGGTATTCAAGTACTCATCCTAAGGGCTTTATCAACATGTAACATAGAGGCAATCAGTGTACATGTTAAGATAAAGAGCAACCAGATAGCATACTATTATGTCAAGCAAGAAAGTCCTCCATGTAAATGTCCAAGCATCCACTACAATATACATCGTATATATAGTAATGGCCTCTAGGGCACACATATAACTAACAGAGGGGACAAGAGTGTTAAATGCTAAAAAGGTGTGATGTGATATAAAGCTACATATTTCCCTCCAAATCTCTGAATGAAGACCAGGTTCATATAGAAAAATCAAGCAGCACCAGAGTGATATTGGAGAGCACACATGACCACAGCACCAAAACAAGCCAACTTTCTCGGTTTTGGGCCGGCCACACCCCACTAAAATCCGAGCTCGTCGGCCCCCCTAGCCCCAATGGTCCCCATATTTCTTCTGTCCATCACTTGCAGTCACATCATCTCATTTTTATTACTTGTTTAATTTTCTTTTGAGCCTATAAATACAGACCAATGAGTAAGGGAGAAGGGGTCTTACATTCTCTCATTCTTTACACTAAATCCTCTTTTCTTTTCTTTTTGTTCTTGTATATATCTAGTCCCCTTGAGTTCTTTGCCTTCTCTTGATCTTGCAACCTCTTCATTGAGCTGTTAGTAATATGTATGCCCTAGAGGCCATTACTGTACATACGATGTATATTGTAGTGGATGCTTGGACATATATATGGAGGACTATCTTGCCCGACCTGATAGTACGCTATCTGGTTGCTCTTTATCTTAACATGTACTCTGAATGTCTCTATGTTACATGTTGATAAAGCCCTTAGGATGAGTACTTGACTACCAGGACTATGATGCGGATCATACTAGTGGGGACAGAGTAGTCACTAAGTACATCCTTCAAATGTTCCTAGTAGTGGGTGTATCGAGACAGGTCATCGATATACCAGAGTAGACTAGCATATAGCTTCTCGACCCATGCAGATGGGAGATGGATGATCCCATATCCATTGGTGTTTGACATCAGAGATAGTATACGGGTGCTCAGTAGAGACTGGATACACTGAACGGACTCTCCGAGAACTCCCAGATGGTATTATACCTCACGTCAGATGGCAGTTCTCTGGTGACACTGGTACAAGTTAGTCTGTAGACCCGAGATCGTCATAGCGTCTTGTGTGATTCCCACTGTGCTTTGATTTCCACCTTACCATGTTCAAGAGAACATGCAAAATGGTGGCTTTTAGGTACAGTCCCGAGTCACATGGAGGCAATGAGCGATAGGAGGGGTTTCGTCTCTCGCGGTATAGGGAGTTGATGTTGCGCTGTGCTCGATTGGCTATAACAGGAAGTCCTTGCCCAAGGCTGCTTCAGAGATATACTGATATGTGTTATCAGTAGTATCTCGACCCGTTATGAGCCTCAAATCGACACGACTTATCGAGTTACTGGGGTCTGGCGTTTACCACCCCTAGACGAGATATGCGACATATCAGACGAAGAGACCGGACTCTACGGTAGTGTTACTGATTGGATTCGCAGGAGTGTGAGCAGGCTTGCTTGTTGATCTTCTGATCGCTCAATACCCGGGTGGCCGTTACGTTTGGCAGACCGTTTGCGGCTTGTGGGTGTTTGATATGATCATCACCTACTGCCGGTGTATTGACGAGTCTTTAGAGTCCTACACAGGGGTTTCCTGGCTCAAGCGAAACGGAGTAGGAGCACATATGTGATATATGCGGGACCGAGATTAATACGATATGAGATAACGTATTCTATTCTCGCGATTCGTGACATTGATCGGTTGTATGCGATATAGCCGGGTTATCGAATCAAGTGTTGATTCGATAAGTTGTTACACATGATATTAGTCGGTTATAGCCGGATTATTAAATCAAGAGTTGATTTAATAATTTAATTTATAATTATATATTTGATATATTACATTATATTAACTAGTATTAGCTCACTTATGATTTCTTTTCTCACTTGATGTGCACATTGTATATATGTGATATGTATATTTGTGTACATGGATTGTGTCATGCTTGATGATACTTGCAAGATGGGTGTATGAGACTTATACCATGCTAGGGTTAAATTAGGGTTTTGATTATTTCTTAAGTTATTACAAAAGAGCAAACGACTTGGTAAAAGTTTTCAAGCTTGGAGAAGCTTGTAGAACTTTGTCAAGGTCAACTCTTTTGTCATTCCTTAGGATATTTTTCCTTGACCCAACCTTTAACCATAGCCTTGTGTTTATTCTCTACATGAGTTAAGCATGATGTCTTTAACTCACCCATGGTTACATAATTCATTTAGATGAATTATTCATAAGAGATATTATTATTATTATTATTATTATTATTATTATTATTCAACAAAAGCTTTCTAGCTTCAATGGAGTTTGTGAAAAAGTGTGAGAAAATGAAATCTAAAGTGAGCCCACTTCTTACTTCATCATCCTATACTACTTACCATTTAGTATAGGGTGTTCTCTTCTGAAAGTTCTTGACCTAGTGAAGAAATAGCTTGGGTTAGTGTCTCCTCGACGTAGATCATCTTCGGCCTCGAAGTCATCGAAGCAAGCATGTTCGTTTTTTTTTGTGGAGCCTCTCTAGAGTCCGGAGTTTATGATCGCGGCGAAGGGGACTTCTAAACGGAGCTATTTGAAGTGAAGGACCGGTCTACAAAGGTTGCATTCCTTGCTCACTATTAGTTGCAAAGAGTTTGCTTATGTTTTCCGTATTATTTCTAGTAAACGATTCAAGTTAGGGTTAGCTAAAACGGCCAAATTTTAATTTGGTATGGACGATACCTCCCGAAACCTTGCTGCCATCTTGGGTAACCCTACAGTAGTATCAGAGCCATGCTAGAAATTTATACGTATTTTGTTAAGATTGCGAAACCGAAATACTCCGAAATCTGCATCGTCAAAACCTGCTTGCTGTCGATTTTAAAAAGTTGTCAAAAAAAATTTCAAACAATTACAGAGTGATGTATGGGATATATTATGAACACACACAAAATTTCAGGGCATTTGGTGAAAATTGGGCCGAGCCCCATACCCTTCATATCGGCCAAAACCAAGCCACCCCCCTCAAATTTTGTCTGTGTTCCAGTGGCTTGGTTTTGATGTTTCAGGTGTTGTTTGTTTTTGCTAATTTTGCATGTGATGTAATCTTACACTATAAGCAATTCGGAGTGTTTCGTATTCGTAGTATTAACATTGTTTCGGATTTTCACAAATTGTCTAGACGAAGTTAAAAAGTTCGATCGAATGTCAAAATCTCATTTTTTCAAGTTTAACGTATTCGGAAAAATATGCAAGTGATTCTTTGGACCCTCTAGAAGAACGTAAACCTTAACTCGATTATGTGGCCGTCAAAACCACCACTTGAACCCTAGGGTTTGTGGTAGTTTAGCGTTGTCACATGTGAGGCGTTGGTTTGACCCTTCTACGGCTGGTTTATAGGTACTGTGGCATTTTCTGGGTATTATTGAAACTGTGCTCAAGTGTTGAGCTGTCGGGAAATTGTGGGACATTGATGAATCAATCGAAGAGTTTATCGTCGTTCGGATATTATGTGATGGGATACAATATTTGGAATCCACATGTTGTTATGAGATAACTAGTTTGAATGTTATAAATCTAGATGTTTAGTCTCATTTTGATCGGTTGCCACGGGATTTTGATGCGATCAAAAGTCCGTCGCAATCACGTAGAGTACGCGGATACTCGCTGGGTAAACTTAATAGATAGCCACGCCCCATAGCCCCGACCAAGTGACTGTAGGAGAACCCCGTCGCCAAAAGCATCCGTTCGGGTGCTCGCGGCAGCGGTGTTCCGCCTTAGTGCACTTCGTCGACGGTATCGGGGGGTGCGGCTGTCTACTAAAGTTTCCGACGAGCATTCGATTAGGATGTCGGGAATCTTGTTGAATTTCCCGACTAGATATTGAAAAGTGTTTTCGAGATCGAGACTAAAATGCGAGGTTTATAATTGTTAGGCATGCGATGTCGAAGAAATTCATTTGGTTAGGCATGCGATGTCTAAGGAGGTTGCGGATTCCAACTTTTGTAGTTTTTCACTTTCTTTTCTGCGACCGTAAGTGTAATATGTGGTGTATCGCCGGTTTCGTTGCTATATGTCAATGACAATTGGGATACGCATATTTACTTATATTGATGACATGTGATGTTATGTGTTGCTGTGATATATTATATTGGATCGTCGTGTTTGAATAGCCGGGGATTTTATGTGAGATGAGAGTTTTTCATTTTCATTCATGTAAAATTCATTGTATGTAATATTCTTTTATTGGGGCACTTCCGGGTTGAGGATGATGTCACCATTGTATATTATTTACTTTTCCGCATTAGGATAGACCCAAGGCGGGGAGCACAAGTAACCGGGTTCTGGAGTCCAGTGGGAGACCATCTCGAGGAGTCGAGACCGGGTCTCCTAACTCTAGAATTGGTAGGGTTGCTTGCTGCTCTTGTAGGGGTCTGGGGGTGTGGGATTGGCTATTCATCACGACCGTGGAATCCGTGTTTTATACAGGCTTAAAATAAAACACGGAAATCCTAGTATATCCAATATTTCATATGTTGTTCTTCTGTTGCGATATCTGTGATGTGATCATTTGATATGTTGAGATGGATACAGGATATAGTATATGTGATATATTATATAGACGTTGCTTATGTTTTACACCCGCGCTAGCACCGCCCCGCTCTGCTGTTAGTTACCTAACCTAACGGTGCACGAGGGGACATCGAGGCGAATGCGGATGGCATAAGCGTACGTTGTATTTATCTGTGATGTTTAGGTAACTTAAAATGATGGGACTTCATTAATAAGATTAATGAAATAAAAGAAACCTAAAGATGTTGTGGAATCGAATTTTCAAAAACAGGTAGCTCTAGTTGTTGCTTTGCATAGCGGTGTTTCTTGTAGAGCCTCCAGCACCTTATTCGATAAGGAAAGAGCAGAGATCCCTTCACCGGAAGTGACCTCTTTAGCGAAACTAGCAGATGTTACAAACTTGGTTTGTCTTTTGATTGCTTCTATAGTTTTTGCTTTGCATAGTGGTATTTATGAAATATCCTGCACCTTATTCGATAAGGAAAGAGCCGAGAACCCTTCACCGGGAGTGACCTCTTTAGCAAAACTAGTAAAAGCCTCAAAAACACTCCATTTAAAATCACTCGATTCTACGACGATATCAAGTTCATTATGCTCATGATTTTCTTAAAAACCTGCGTAGCCCTCCGTCATTTCAGATAAGTACTTCATAGTATTCTTGCTACGTTTGTTGGCCTTCGTCAAGGCGTAGTGTGCGGTAGCTATTTATGCTTATTTTCTAAAGCATATGATGCGATTGAGTTAGGGTAGTCGTACGACTTTGTTGGCCTGCGTCAAGGGTCGTGCGGGTGGGTTTAATTCAATCTGGAAATGTATGGGTTGAACTTGACTAGCGGACTATGATTTGTTGGCCTGCGTCAAGGTCATAGGATGCTAGGGGCAGAATATTATTTGGAATTTCAAGTGTTGCAATTTGCAATGAGATTGCATACCATCTATGAGATAGATGGATCCCGATACCCACTGTGAGTAAGAGTTACTCCTGGGAGAGTTTTACACATTACAATTAGCCGATCAAGTAGGTGTCTAGAAAGGTATCAACGGGGTTATGCCTCTGGGAAAACGAGCTTTATTTTAATTAGGTCCGTGCGAAAGCACGGGGAACCTCCCTTAAATTACCGGCACTGACCTGGCTGAAAGATTGGCGAACTTGTAGGGTGTAATTAATCTAGGCTAGTCTTTCCTTTTAGGATTTGAAGGAAGATTTGACTAAAACAGTGGGAGCCATCTTGATTAGATATATAAATAACCAATCCAATCTTGCAAGAGCATACGCTGAGTGTTTTCTTCTCTCTCTCTCCAGGTAGCGACCATGTCACGCCTTAATCAAGATAATAATATGGATGTATTGACCGAACCCGCTTGTTATACTGTGCTAGGGGAACGTTGGTCCCGCTCCAACTTATAATAGTTATAAGACCGAGCAGGAAATTGGGGATTACCAGAATTCCCGTGCCGCCCAAACGAAGAAAGTGCATGATGATGCATCTTTTTCAGGTGTGTTCATTACAGAGAACTGTTTCTCAGTATCCTTTACATCCTGGGTATGTAATACCGGATCAGAATCCCACACATGTAATCTGTTACGTGGGCTACAGAAAGGTAGAGAACTGAGAAAGGGTGATAAGTTTTAAGAGTTAAAAATGGTGCAAGTGTTGCAGCCAAGTATGTTGGCACTTATCGCCCTGTATTACCAAATACATTGATTCTGAACGAATGTTATTAGATACCGAACCTGATATACAACATCATATCAGTCTCTTTATTAGTAAAGAAGGATATAATTTTGTATTGTTGGATAATGTTTTGAACATTTCCTATATCAAGAGTTGATCGGTTCAGATACGTTATCTAAAAGCATATACATTCTAAATCAAACTACAGTTCTTAACGTGCGGAACACACACAAGAGAAAGAGTTCAGAAATGAATGAATTCTTCTTGAGGCATTGTAGACTAGGTCATATCAATGCGACCCGACTAGCTAAGTTACATAGAGATGCATATTTAAATCAGTTTGAATTTACATCTTGTGAAACTTGCCAGTCATGTCTCAAAGATAAGATGACCATAGCTCCGATTATTGGAAATAGAGAAAGAGTTAGTGAACTCTTGGGATTGATAAATGATGATGTATGAAAGTCCCCTATCTACACATGCTAGGACTGGTTCTTTGTACTTCATTACATTCACTGATGATCTCTCAAGATTCGCACATCTGTTCCTATTGAAACAGAAGTCTGAACCTTATGAGATATTCACAGAATATAAGTTAGATGTAGAGAACCAAATGGGTACAAGTATTATGTCCTATGATGAGATCAGGGAGGAGAATACTTGAGCACGGAATTCCTGGACTATTCTAAAGGAGAATGAGATTCTCTCTCAGCATTACTCCTCCGTATACACCACAGCACGTAGGTGTATCGGGGCGGAGCAATCGCACCCTATGTGATATGGTGTGCTCAATGATGAGTACTACTGAGTTGCCTATTTCCTTTTGGGGGTTATACACTTGTGAAGCTGCATACCTATTGAATAGGGTCCCAACCTAATCAGGTGCCTACCACTCCATATGTGATATGGTATGGGAAGAGCCCATCTTTTAAGGATGTTAAGATTTGGGGTTGTCCGGCCTATGTCTAAAAGCAAAATCCGGACAAGCTCGAGGCAATGTCAATTCTGTGGAAGTTTGTTAGATATCCCAGGCATTCGCAAGGGAATATCTTCTACCACACTGAGGAGCAAAAGGTATTTTGTTTCTCAGCATGCCACCTTTTTAGAAAGGGAATTTATTGTGAAAAAATTAGTGATCATGAGGTAGAACTGGAAGGAGTTCCAGCTATACAAACTGGAGCTGATGATTTGGTAAACCCAGAAGATTCAATAGTTTCCAACGAACCTCAGCCTCTCCGCTGATCTAGTAGGGTTCCTCATCCATCTGAGAGATACTTCGGTCTTCTCTATGACAGTGGGAGCGAGGATTGCATCATGAGATGATGACCCGACCAGTTTCGAGCAGGCCATCAAGAGTGGGGACTCTGTAAGAATGGCTGGATGCTAAGCGATCTGAGATGGAATCCATATACACCAACAAAGTATGGACTTTGGTTGCTTTATCTATAGGGTTAAATCCCCATCAGAAGCAAGTATATCTTGAGAAGATTACTTGGTGTACATTGAAAAGTTGAGACTTTCAAACCTAAGACTAGTTGTAAAAGGTTCTCGTCATCGACCAGGTTTGGATAATGATGAAACCTTTTCTAGTGGCTATGCTTAAGTCCATCCAGATCCTACTTGCCATTGCTACATACCATGACTACGATATCTGGCGGTTGGGTATCATGACTGTTTTTCTAAATAGTGATTTAGAAGAGAGCGTCTATAAGTACACAGCCATATGACTTCGTAGACAGTGAGAGCAGCGAAAACGTGTCCAAGTTGCTTTATGAGTTAAAGCAGGCATCGTGGAGTTGGAACATCTGTTTTGATGTGGTAGTCAAAGAGTTTGACTCCATCAAAATGGTAGATGAACCTTGTATATACAAAAAGGTAGTAGGGAGTATGGTGGTGATCCTCGTATTGTACGTAGATAACATACTCTTGATAGGAAAGGAATTTCCTATGCTACACTCGGTCAATCTCCTCTTATCACAAGGATTCTCCATATAGGATCAAGGTGATACCTCATAAATCCTGGGTTTTGGATCTATGAGATAGATCTAATTGGATGTTAGGATTCTCACTAGGTGTAGTGAGATGGTATCAATCGAACCTAGGGAGAATCACTGGATAGGATCCAGGGTGGTAAGGACGACTGAATGTCAGTCACAGGCATTGTCTTTACCCTCAATGGAGGGACGGTATGTTGGAAGAGTTCCAAGCTAGATACCGTGGCATACTAGATGATAAAAGCTGGATACATTGCTACCAACGAGGTAGTCTGGATGTATATAGTTCATGAGATGAACTTCGTTCCTACCATTGTGTGACAATGGAGTTGTGGCTTAGGCCTAGGAACCCCCGTCCCATCAGTGATCCAGACATATTCTTAGGCAGTATCACCTGATCATGGAGATGGTTGATCTCCAGGGAGATCGAGGTTAAGAGAGTAGATACAGAGGACAACAGCGTGGATCCACTCACAAAGGCTTATTTCCCAGTAGAGACTTTTATGGGATGGTTGAGTATGAGATACGTCAACCACTGCTGAATGTTGGGTACGAGATACTACAACAGATGGCCCTAATGCAAGTGGGAGATTGTTAGTAATATGTATGATTTAGAGGCTATTACTGTACATACGATGTATATTGTAGTGGATGCTTGGACATATATATGGAGGACTTTCTTGCTCGACATGATAGTATGCTATCTAGTTGCTCTTTATCTTAACATGTACTCTGATTGTCTTTATGTTACATGTTGATAAAGCCCTTAGGATGAGTACTTGACTACCAGGACTATGATGCAGATCATACTAGTGGGGACAGAGTAGTCGCTAAGTACATCCTTCGAATGTTCCTAGTCATGGGTGTATCGAGACAGGGCATCGATATACTATAGTAGACTAGCGTATAGCATCTCGACCCATGCATATGGGCGATGGATGATCTCATATCCATTGGTGTTTGACATCAGAGATAGTATACGGGTGCTCAGTGGAGACTGGGTACACTGAACGGACTCGCCGAGAACTCCCAGATGGTATTATACCTCACGTTAGATGGCAGTTCTCTGGTGACACTGGTACAGGTTAGTCTGTAGACCCGAGCTCGTCATAGAGTCTTGTGTAATTCCCACTGTGCTTTGATTTCCACCTTACCACGTTCAAGAACGTGCAAAACGGTAGCTTTTGGGTACAGTCCCGAGTCACATGGAGGCAATGAGCAATAGGAGGGTTTCGTCTCTCCCGGTATATGGAGTTGATGTTGCGTTGTGCTCGATTGGCTATAACTGGAAGTCCTTGCCCAAGGCTGCTTCAGAGATATACTAGTAAGTGTTATCAGTAGTATCTCGACCCGTTATGAGCCTCTGTAACGTGTTAAAAATGATTAAATAAATAATTAAATGAATAAAAGTGTTTAAGTGAATTTTAGGATTTTCGGTAAAGTAAAATGTATTTTTCGTAAAACCAAACCGTGATTGTTTTCATTATAATTTTTAAAATATCTATTTTAATTATGAAATTACTAGTAAATGGTGTTTATTTAGCCACTTATAAATTTTTAGTTTAATAAAATATTTTTCCTAAATTAATTATTTTAAATATTAACATAAGTTTTATTTTTACACTAAATTAGTGTAAATTACAAATTTAAATGGTTTTAATTTGAAAAAATGAACCATGTCATATTAGAAATTAGTGTGTATCATGCAAAATTTATTTGCAAATTTTTCCTATTTTCTAGAGCTTTCTTGAGTTGCTATAGTAAATAAATAAATAAATAAATAAATAAATAAAGCATGAAAAGACTTTTATTGATGTTTCTTCTCTTGAAACTTCTACACACTTTTCCCACTCTCTTCTTTCTCTCCCTCACCTCTCTAGGGCCGGCCACAACCCCCTGATGGCTGCCCCCCCCCATTTACCACATCATTTTTATTCAAAATTCATCAAAAACACATCAAAAATTCAATTAAAATTCCACAAAATCCTATTTATTCCATACTCTTTATTCCTTGCTCATTTTTATATGAAATTTGGAGATGGAAGGCATGCATTTTGGAGGCTCATTTCTTGTTTGGATTTCACATTTTGAAGGTATAATTTTCTTTCTTTTGATTTATTGTTATTAGATGATCATATTAAGCTTAATTAGATTTAATGAATTAATTCTATGTTTTTTTTAAAAATTCAAGTTAGGGTTTGTATATTCAAGTTATGATTTTTGTTAATTATTTATGGTTATAATAGTTAGTTTAACACTTTTAGAATTGGAAAATATTGCATGGTTGTTGAATTGTAAAATTTTCATTTAAAATTGTTTTAAATTAGGAAATTAGCTAACTAGGTTTTTGCAAAATGTGTTTGTGGTTAATATAAAATTCTAATTTGGGTTGTTATCATTGGATTATAGTTTTAGTAGAAATGTTAGCATGTTAATGGAAAGAAAAACATAGTTTGATTGCTAGTTTCTATGGTTAATTGATAAATTGTGATAAAATTGCTAATTTTGTAAACTAGATTTTAGAAATTCCTATATAAATGAGATTAAAAATATAATTATGGTTCCATTATATCATTATCATCATGAATTGTGGTTTAAGTCATTAATTTATGCAAAATCACGTTTTGCGGTGGAATTGTGGTATTTTGCTTGAAAAATGTTAAAATTGTTAAAAGTTACAAACTAGAAATTTCCAATAAATGAAAAATTGTGTAATAAAAATATAGTAATGGTTTGTATAGTCTAGTAATGCTATTTAATGAGTTTTATGACCATTGGTTTCATTTAAATGTCAAGTTTTGCAGAAAAACGGTATACTGGCATTTTCGGGTTTTTGCGAAATTGGACGGTTTGATAGATTTTAGGGTTTCGATGGATTTAATCGTGTTTTATGGTATAAGTAATGTGTTTTAAAACTACAAGTTGTTTGATGATGTTATCTCGATCCATCGGAGTTTGTACGCCGATATCGAGCGGTATTTGGTTCTTTTGCGTGGACGGGACATAGGTTTTAACCTATACTTGTTCCTTGTATAGTTTGACTTTTGTATGTGATTCGGTTTACGATACTATTTGTATGTTTGCGTTTAGGTACCCTTCAAGTGGACTGCGGGCGATGAAGAGGAGGATGGCGACACCGTCGTCGGCAGACATGGACCAGGTGAGTAGATGCATATCTACGGGGGGAAGTCGGGTGGATGGCGTTTAGCACCCCCGCAACGTTGAATAGGAATAGCACTTATTGACATTAGGAAACCAGATGTGACCCTAGATTCTTACTGAGTAGGACCCTGGTAATGACCCTAGACGAGACTAGACTGATTTAGGAAAACCACACCTGAGGATGAATACTTTGGGAGAGGTTCGTAGGTTTCTGATAGAAACACACACGCACACACTAAAACTTGACATGGCGTATACGTATATGTGTGTATATATATAAAACTAGGTATAGGTGTATATATATACACAACACGTATATGGGATTCATTGATGTGATATGATATCTGAGGTATGATGAAACAGTATAACTAGGCTTGATGCCGTGATTCTCGACTATACAGTTGTATTAAAGTGTTAGCGGATCATTAGAGAATGAGATAATGAACATGAATATATAAATTAATAAGGGTGGTGGTGATATTGAGGTACATGGAACGCTAAAATAGTACCTGGGCTGTAGCTTGTGACTGATCACGATATGATATATGTATGACTTGATTACGACATCATATAGGTGTGACCTGATGTCGATATCGTATAGGTGTGACTTGATGACGATAAGATATCGGTATAATGTAATCACAATATGACACATGTGACATGATATTTCTGAGGATAAACTAAGGATTATTCTATGATGGCAATGATATACGATTGATGTATGCGATTATAGTTTAGAACCTTGATCATGAGATGTGTTGATGATGACATTATACGAATGATGAGACACCTAGGAGATACTTGACCCGTACTCCGATATTGGGATGCCGTACGATGGATTTTACCGTACGAGGCCTAGATATGATGATTGATCCGCACTCTTGGTTCGAGGAAGCCGTACTACGTACGTGACGCTTTTGAGGCTGGATCGCCGACTATTAGAGATATTGGTTCAGACCTTAGGTAGATGCTTGTTTCTTATTGACCAGTTTCTTAGGTTAGTTCCTTAGGATATTAGATGGACACTAGTTTAGGTTCGACTCACATAGTGGTAGTTGTACTCGTATCTCGTAGAGGAGTGGATAATGCACACCTGTATTTACATTCATACTGTAATCATCATGGTGCATGTTCTTTTATATGTTGCTATAATCAGTATAAACCTTACCTGTTAGGACACCAGCACCATTACCGATGATGCGCATATTCCACGCACACTTATTTGCCGGCTCACACACATCATCATCGGTAATTGCTATGTCACGTACACTTTAGATCATATTATCTTTTATTGATAGAATCGGTTAACAACTAAACCGATATAATATTATGATTACTCTCTGATGTTAGTATAAGACATGATATTTATTACTTAGACATTCATGCATTCATATTTCATGTTATCGCACAGTAGTATGGGCATATGCCAACACTTATCATATACTTACTCATGATTCTGAGATTTGGATTTCTATGAGATTTCTGGATTTTTGGGGAAAACCGCAAAAATATATAAAAACTTCTCTCTCTCTCTCCTCTTCTCTTTTTAAAATAAAATGCGGTTTTCTCGTGATGTATGTGTCGTCCACCATGAGTATTTCATGTTTTCTGTTGGATTTCGAGACCCGATTCGAGGAGTGGATGAACCGTCTCGGGTACATGGTGGGCCCGGTATGGTACCCCGGGGCAAGAAGATCGAGTTGTAGACGATGAGCCTGGCAGGGGAAGGCTACCTACCGGTGATGTCTGGCGCGGCGGATATCCGGAGGATACCGACCGTTGTCGTGAGATTTGATGATATGGGCCGATCCGGACTGACAGAGCCCGAGATATTGAGACTATGAGACTTGAGATTTACATGTTTGTGTCGATGCTTGACACGGATTTCCATGGATTTCATTGTTGATATTTCCGTTTTCTATACCCGTTTTACTATGATAACAGCTAAAGATTTCTTATACAGATATACCTGGATTTCAGGATTTGTTTATTTTACATTCATGGTGCATGCATATCCATTCATATGACATAGTACTATATGAGGCACTGACACGACACGGAGTATTTGCACTTTCACGTAGTATTACCCTGCTATTACTAGATGATTGGGATATAATAGTGTATTATTATGACCTAGGATAGCGTCGTGCATTCGATTTCTTTTCGTAGATGTCTTCTACTCACGAGTTGGCAACTCACCCCCGTTGTGCCAAATTTTATTACAGGTTCGATGTACAGGTTTCCGTGGCAGCTTGTTGGCACATCTTTTCTTCAGGGTGATTTGCACGGTAGGTTGGTTCACTTGTATCCGAACCACCATTGTACTTTTATTCATTCATTTGTACCTAGTAAGCTCCATCAACCATATTTGTATTACTTGATAAGTTTATAGGACCAGTCTTTTATTTCGACCTTAGAGTCGCGCATGTATTATTCTGATCTGGTGCTTTTGTTTTCTTTTGAGTTTTGAGCCTCGCCTATTGGCGTTGTATATTATTGTGCTTGTTGTGGTTGTTTCCGCCTGTTGGCGTTGATGCTAGCTCCTGTTTGGGGATGCTTTTTATTGTTTATGTATATTATACTTGTTGTGCCCGTTTGGGGGCCAGTTTTTACAGAGGAGACTCTGCCGAAATTTTTGGTAAAATTTGCTGATGTTTTTATACTTGTTTTCTTTTCTTTTCTTCTTTTTCTTCTTTTATGGTTTAGATTTCTGGGCTTCGGCTTAGGTCACGTGGCGCCTCTAGACGCTTCGTAATCTAAGTGCCGGTCACGTTCCGTACTTTCGGATCGTGACAGCCTCAAATCGACATGACTTATTGAGTTACTGGGGTCTGCCGTTTACCACCCTTAGACGAGATATGCGACATATTGGACGAAGAGACTGGACTGTACAGTAGTGTTACTGATTGGATTCGCAGGAGTGTCAGCAGGCTTGCTTGTTGATCTTCTGATTGCTCAATACCCGGGTGGCCGTTACGTTTGGCAGACCGCTTGCGACCTATGGGTGTTTGATATTATCATTACCTACTGCCGACGTATTGACGAGTCTTTAGAGTCCTATACAGGGGTTTCTTGGCTCAAGCGAAACGGAGTAGGAGCACATATATGATATGTGTGGGACCGAGATTAATACGAAATGAGATAACGTATTCTATTCTCGCGATTCGTGACATTGATCGGTTGTATGCGATATAGCCGGGTTATCGGATCAAGTGTTGATTCGATAAGTTGTTACACATGATATTAGTCGTTTATAGCCAGATTATTAAATCAAGAGTTGATTTAATAATTTAATGTATAATTATATATTTGATATATTACATTACATTAACTAGTATTAACTCACTTATGATTTCTTTTCTCACTTGATGTGCACATTGTATATATGTGATATGTATATTTGGGTACATGGATTGTGTCATGCTTGATGATACATGCAAGATGGGTGTATGAGACTTATACCATGCTAGGGTTAAATCAGGATTTTGATTATTTTTTAAGTTATTACAAAAGAGCAAAAGACTTGGTCAAAGTTTTCAAGCTTGGGGAAGCTTGTAGAACTTTGTCAAGGTCAACTCTTTTGTCATTCCTTAGGATATTTTTCCTTGACCTAACCTTTAACCATAGCCTTGGGTTTATTCTCTACATGAGTTAAGCATGATGGCTTTAACTCACCCATGGTTACATAATTCATTTGGATGAATTATTCATAAGAGATATTATTATTATTATTATTATTATTATTCAACAAAAGCTTTCTAGCTTCAATGGAGTTTGAGAAAAAGTGTGAGAAAATGAAATCTAAAGTGAGCCCACTTCCTACTTCATCATCCTCTACTACTTGCCATTTAGTATAGGGTGTTCTCTTTACAAAGTTCTTGACCTAGTGAAGAAATAGCTTGGGTTAGTGTCTCCTCGACTTAGATCATCTTCGGCCACGAAGTCATCGAAGCAAGCATGTTCGTTTTCTTTGTGGAGCCTCTCCAGAGTCCGGAGTTTACAATCGCAGCGAAGGGGACTTCTACACGGAGCTATTTGAAGTGAAGGACCGGTCTACAAAGGTTGTATTCCTTGCTCACTATTAGTTGTAATGAGTTTGCTTATGTTTTCCGTATTATTTCTAGTAAACGATTCAAGTTAGGGTTAGCTAAAACGGCAAAATTTTAATTTGGCATGGACGATGCCTCCCGAAACCTTGCTGTCGTCTTAGGTAACCCTACATGAGCTTGCAAGTTTAAGTTTTGGTTATTGAACTCAAGGGTTGTATCTTCATTTGGAATCAATAAAGCTTTCTTTTTGCCTTCATTTGCCTTGAGTTCTTAGCCTTTTCTTGATCTTGCAATCTTTTCATTGAGCTTTCAAGTTTAAGTTTAGGCTATTGAACCCATGATTTGTCATGTGTTCTTTGGTTCTTAGTATTTTCTTACTTGCTTTACTTACTTGCATTTACATTCTTGTCATTTACTTACTTGCAATTTATTACCATGCCATTTACTTACTTGCATGCTTGTTCTTTTCCTTTCTTTCTTTTTCATTTACTCTTTCTTGTTGTTGTTTTTGATGGTTTGTGAATATTGGTGTTGTTAGGAAAGAAAACAATATTGTAAGTTAAGATTTCCTTTCTCATTTCCTTTTCCCGATAGTTTCCATTGAACTCCGTCCAAACCTTACGCAAGCGCTTCGTTACGAATCTTACCCTACCAAGGTATCGATGATTCCTAACCGTGACCGGTTGTGTTCGGATTGGCCGGAGGGGAAAGCAAGCGACAAGAACGGACGGACAAGGGTCAATAAGCCGGATTTCACAAATACCGTGCTTAACCACCGTAATCCACGTTGTTGCCGATTGCTCTAGCTTCATTGGTCAAATCCGGCTCAAAGGATTGAGTACGGATTTCCTTAACTTACACTAACATATCTATTCCTAACAAAGTTTTACTTTGCATATATACACAGAGGTTAGAATCGAACCATTCCGCCCACGCACATTAACTCGTCAAAACAAGAACTTGAAAAGCTCCGTCTCCTTGTGGACGACCCGTACTCATCACAGCTAGCTGCAAAGTGACACCGTCCTGGTTGCGGTTAACTTTAGAACATTAAAAAATACGACACGCCAAAAGCATGCCAATCATCTCACACTGTATCCTCAAATTCTCCTCCAAACCTGAAAGAAGAATTAGTCGGGATCATATAAAATCACCCGAGGAGTAAACCAGCTCATCAGTGGGAATCGGGATCCAACTATCATCGCATGATAACTTGATGGAATCCGCTCAAGTTATCACACTCCAGAAGGTATGCGCATGCCTGACAAGTTTCAGTTTCTTTAGAAACTCCCGATGTGATTTTTACCCCGTGCTCTTATGACCTTGACTAAGGCCAACAAATCATAAGTCACATGTCAAGTTCTACCCATCATTGTCCAGGTTAATTTGAATCCACCCGTACTCGCCCTTGACTAAGACCAACAAGGCTGTACGAATGTCCCAAACCAACGCGTCTATTTATGCAACAGAAAAGTAACAAATAGCTACCATACATTATGCCTTGACTAAGGCCAACAAACATAGCATGAATACTAAGTGCTACCCTTCTGAAATGACGGAGGGCTACGAATGGTTTTTGGCGAAAAACCTTTAACGTAATGAACTTGATATCATTGAAGGAACCAGATAGCTTTACAAATATACGGTGGCGAAAACTTTTGCTAAAGTTGTCACTCACGGTGAAGGGATCTCGGCTCTTTCCTCGTGGAATGAGGTGCAGGATATTCTCAACTGAATACCTCGATACAAAGAAAAAAGTAATCAACTATAGTGAAGTTATTACCCTGATGCAAACTTCTACCCAAGAGGTCACTCCCGGTGAAGGAATCTCGGCTCTTGCCTCGTCGAATGATGTGCTGGATATTCATAACCGAATACCGCTGTGCAAAACAAAAGAAAACGTCCTTGTAATAACAGCTTTTGAAAATTGTTCCAACAACATCGAATAGGTCAGTTTTCCTTGCATTGATCAGAATCAACACAGTCCCATCAATTAATCACACCAGAAAAGAACGAAAATATGATGTACGTATATGCCATCCGCATTCGCCACTGGGCCCCGTCATCACCCGTTAGGTTACTTAACTAACGACAGAGCGGGGGCTGGACTAGCGCAGGTGCAAAACATATACAACATCTACTAGTATATATAAATATATATATATAGCATTCGTCCCAGGCATGATATAAGCAAAATCACAGAATAGCGATAAGCGTCACAGAACAAACGGATAATCGGGATCCCCGGGTTTCCTTTGAGCCGCAAGTGAAACCCGACGTTCCCCTGGTCATGTGGATAGCCTGTGCAATAAAAACCTAGACCCCTACGAGCACGGCAAGTCACCGGCCAAAACCAGAAGTAAGGCAACCCCATTCATCAAAGTGAATGGGCCACCCGGAACGTCAAGGAATCTAGTAACTTGAGCACCCCTCCATGGGTCAACCTGTACCCCCTACGAGTGTAGCTAATAGCCCACCAATTCTAGAGTGAGGCCCCCTCCGTCTCAACGCCATGAGATGCAGGCCCGTTGCCCTCTAGAACCCGGCTATTCGTGCACTCCACCGTGGGGTAATCCTAGTACAGAAAAGAAAATAATATGTACAAGGGTGACATCGACCTCAACCCGGTCGTGCCCAAAACAAATAATATACAAACTGGCAGTGATGGCAGTCTACATGTCGGACACTCGCCCCGCAATATCAAATGTACAAATGAAACTAAACTGCACTACCATTGCACCCAAGGCTATCCATCACAACAATCCGTACAAACCATAACCAGATATATATCCACAGAAGCAAGTAACCGAATCAAGTGTGTAACCCCGTCTAATTGAGCATATATGTCACGACCCGAAATTTGCACGTGACGGCCCTAATACTACGCAACGCCTAAAGACGTAACGCAGTAAAAGAAAGCCAAAACCCAGAAATCTAAACCAAATAAATACAAGAAAAGATAATAACAGTTTTGAAACATTTGAATTCACAACCCAAATTCTTTAAAAAAGTTCAACTTACTTTCTTAAAAATTTTGGCAGCACCCCCTTTATAAAAACTAACCCCGAAACGGGTACATCAATTAAAGATAAATAAAGCATCCCCAAACGGGAGAAAATACATGCCGAAAGGCGGAAAACAATCACCACCACAAATATACGACGCCGTAGCGAAGAAATAAAGACAATAGAAAGGAAACTGTATAAAAGACAACAAGTCACAACATAATACACAACATCGTCCTCACCAAGTATTTAAGTCAAAATGAAAATAGTAGATGGAGAGTACAGGGATACAACGAATATACAATACAGCGAATAACCACAAAACCCACCTAAGCAAACTGCACACTGTGAGCTGATGCGGTATCCGTAGCAAAAGATGATAAGATGCGTGATAATAGCCTGCCTCTGACTATCCTGAGGAACACCTGCAAACACTGTGGCACAACGGTGGTGAATTGCCAACTCGTGAATAGTAAATAACATATGCAGGTAATCGCAAGAATGCACGTAAAGCATGAATCTAAGATATGCAATTAACAGCAATAACATGTCATATGAATGCAGAATAATGGAAAGTACTCTAGCAGGTACAACCAATATATGAAGCAATAATAATATGACAATAGTATGCAATAATCATGCAATATGGGTGTGAGAATATAAATATGCAACAATCATGAAAGGTACACTAACAGGTACTACTAATACATGAAACAGTGCACAAACAGATAAAAGTGAGGTATGGAGTGAAATATGTCATTCCCACGGAATCCTGACATCGTGGTAGGATCACAATCCAGCAAGACAAATCGAATCCCAATTCCTCAAATCAGCCCCCAAATTGGCTCTCATATCATCTAAGTACCACATCTCCTCAATTTCACAATATCAAGTATATTTCGTATATCCCGAATGTACAGCAGCAAGTAGATCTCACCTATCTCGTATGTACAACATCAAGTATATCTCACATATATCGAATGTACAACATCAAGTGGATCTCACATATCTCGTATGTACAATATAAAGTATATCTCACGTATATCAAATGCACAACATCAAGTGAACTCTCCAATGTCCTAAATCCAATGTCAATGAGTCCTTTACATTCTAGGTATATTTGCATGAATAAATATGATGATGTATATAATTAATGTCAATACGCATATATTAGCGTCCCATTCCACTAATATTGGTGTAAGGTTATATATGCAAAGGAGTAATTAGAAATATCATGAAACCAATGTGCCAAGCATCGACACAGAAATACTGATCTATCAGATGCCATCTCCCAGACTAACATCCTGATAGGTACGTCTCATACGCTATAGCAAAAGCTCGAGTGCCTAGCTCTGACCCTTGCCTCTCGACGTATCCATACGTACATGACTCCCGTCGGTATCCACATGATAGCCGCTGAGTCATAGGTCCTGTCACCGGTAGGTATGGTTCCCCTAAGCCTCATCGCCTAGCACCACGACATCGTTCTTGCTTCGGGGTACCTCCGGGCCCTACCATGTACCCACAGACGGTGCCTCCCGCTCCTCGAATCGGGTATATAATCTGAACCGATAAATCTCATGGTGGCTGCTGAAATATCATATCTAGGGAAACCGGGTTTTTCAAATAATGCATAATTTCATGAACTACCATGGTTCCCAAATCCAGAAAATATCATGAAAAATTCATATCTCAATGCGAAAATCCATGAATAAAGTATACGCAACATAAACTATAATGTAAGCGTATAAAGGAAAAGCTGTTAATTAACTGCAACCAGTTAATATAAATATCATGCGGTTCCTAATATCTCCAATTCTTAAATAATACATCAATAAGGGTAAATACGTAGCTATAACCAGATATATGTGAACACATGAAGATATAGCAGAAAATATAGGTATCTACCTATTTGTAATGATGTGATATACCTACCAGGTATAAGTAAAGTATGAAATGCAAGGTACACCTGTAGCTATGTCCTTAGGTGTGTATGTACCTATCACTAATGGTATGATACCCTATAAGTATACAGGTAACTATATGTCATATGCGATAAGAAATATGAATCAATGTCACAATGTCCTTAACCAGACAATATCCTTTCTATATGTGGGTTGTGCGTGACATGGCAATTATTGACGGTGTGTGTGGCATACAATCAGTGCTCGTGCAACATGAGCCGTCAATAATACTGCAGTGTCCTAAGGATACTAGTCCAAGCACAACAATTATTAAGCAGAAAGATAAATGCGCAAATCTAAACATGACATAGAATATGCGACAAAGTTAATATCTCTAGCCCAGACGCATAACGCCATGCGGGCGATTCCCCTGTAGATGTTAAATCTACTCACCAACGCTCCTGGCTAAGTGAAGCCTACCACCTGTTTTCCCTTGTCGTAGCGTCCGAAGTCCCCGCTTGCGAACCTAAAATTTCACAAACACATCACATAAGCAAATATCCTACATCGACGAAAAGACATCGAAATTCAAGAATAACGCCCTGAAAATTGTACTGCGCACTTAGCGCATCTATCGCGGACGACATCGGCCAAAAACCCTAATTGGGGTCGCTAAACAAAAAAACACTAAGTCTAGACCCCAATCGTCCCGATCGCGCAACACAACACAAACAATTACGAGGAATAAAATAGATATAATCTCGCAACGACCAATCGAACCCACGTCAAAAATCCCCGAAATCTAATAGGCAACCTATCGCAATAGTTTCAAGCTAATGCATATCTAGAGATTACAAAATCCTTAAAATAGCTTAACTAAGCTATCTAAACCATTCCTATATTTTTAACACTTGCTAATTAAGTTTTAGCAAAAACCTAGTAAGCAAATTGCATAATTAAACAAAGTGTTCATTAGCAAAAATTAACATTTTCTACTAGGTTAATCTTCTCCAAAACACAAATTAACACTTCAAATGAACACTAAACACATAAAAAAAATTTAACCCTAACATAAATTTCTTAAACCAAATGTAAATGAATTAATCATAATTTAAAAACTAAACTAAACACATAATTAGCTAACTAAATTAGCTAGAATAAGATTAAAGCAAATATAAAAGGATTAAGGTAAGAATTATACCTCCCCAAGAAAAAAAAATGAAACTTAATCCAACATCTTAGCATCAAAAACCAAGCTTTATTGAAGATCCATGAAGGATTAGTGAAGGAAATGAAGGAAAATGATTATATTTGAATTTTGTATGAATTAAATTGGATTTTTCATGATCTCTTTGATGAAAAATGAGTTGAAAAGGGGTAGAAATGATGGAGGGCAGCAAGGGGAAGGGAAGGGCCGGCCAAGGAAAGAATGGGGGGATTTTTGGTGAAGTGTGTGGAATTTTCTAGCAAAAGAAAACAATTAATGCACATTTAATGCAAAAATGGCACCTTTTATTCATTTTCTTTTCTTTTTCTTTTAAAAATTAAATATTTTTCCAAAAAATATCTAGATATTTAAAAAGAAGGTTCTAAAATAATTGTAGTGATGGTTTCCAAAATTTTTCATTTAGAAGAAATTTCCCGATTTACGTGCACCAAATACCGCTTAAAATAATATTTTTTTGGGAAAAATTCTATCTGAACCAAAACCTCCCAAATACCCCCAAAGTTCGCGCACAAGCTTTATTTTAGCTAAAATAGGTGCCGGTAAGTTTATACGGACGTTTGATCGAAATCAGGTTAAAACGGAAAATACCGACAATTTTTCCCTAAAACAGAAAAATTCGCAAAACGATTTCTGAAAGGTTACAATATAGCAATTAAACAACGTTATTAACAAATCCATGCATGTAAACGAAGTCACGACATTAGAATTCCAAAACACAATTAGCGCACATCCCAAATATACTAAGGATCAAAAACCAAGTGCACTAAACATCTAAAAAAGTCGAGTTTTGAGCCAATTCGGAGGTGCGAATCAAAATGAAACGCGCACAAACCTTCGCGGGGAGTTAGAGCATGAAATTAACTTCTAGTCGAGGGGCATAGAGGGGGTACCCCACCCCCAAGGCCACCACGAGATGGCCAGAGGGTCAGGCAGACCCGAAACTGCCCATGCACGGGCAGTTTCGGGTCCCCACCCCCAAGACCACCTTGTGGTTGTCTTAGGGAGTGGGCCCAATCATTCGGTCCCTCCTGGAATCTCCCCTGGGTGCCCACGCAGCACCCCGCGGCTTCTCGGCTCAAACCGAGAGCCCGCGGGGTGTGCAAACATATCAAAACTCAAAAATCCGGGACTGTTTTTTCGACAGTTTTCGATGTCC
This sequence comes from Agapanthus africanus, assembly GCA_030015575.1. Lineage (NCBI taxonomy): Eukaryota > Viridiplantae > Streptophyta > Magnoliopsida > Asparagales > Amaryllidaceae > Agapanthus > Agapanthus africanus. The sequence continues at coordinate 139,428,198 of JASDDO010000010.1, forward strand.
GAAAAAACGTGAATTCTAATGTCGCAACCAGCTAGTTTAAGGTGTTTGGGTGACTCTGATACCATGTTGGGTTTTTCCGGCGCCCGGACCATCAAACCGTGGCCAAACGCGGAACAAAAATTTTAAAAAAACTTTGGCGCAATCAAACCCCGCACAAGATCAAACATTAACCCTAAACTAGCAAGCATATGAAGAGGAGTTAGATGGTTATACCGAATGAACCAAGTCCTTCGGGTCTTCAACCATCATCCCAAGCTCCTAGTGGTCGCGGTTCGAATTTGGTTTCCAGTCTTCCTCCATCTACGATGATCCACCCGAGGAAAAACGGCGCAAGCTTCAGTCTCGCCAAGCGAGGCAACCGACGCTCCAAAGTTGCTAGCATTGGAGAGTGGAGGTATAGAATTATCTCGCTATAATTTTCTCTCATCACTAATGCTCAAAAGAGCAACCCTAGAAGATGAAGAAGGAGGTGAGGAAACAATGGCATGAGCAACTCAAGAAAATATGCTAAGTGTTTTTCTCCAAGTGAGAAAAATGAAGCTAGTGAAGAAAATCTAGTGAGCAAGGCATGTGTAGAGAATGGTGGCGGCCTCTCTCTTTTTTTCCAATCATGCACACAAAAAAAATCTCCTCCCATTTTACAATAAAATAAACAAGACCCATACCTCTCTACATGCCATTGCAATGTTCATGCCATGTCACCCCTCCACCACATTTGTAAAATAAATGATTTTCTAAAATAGAAAAACATACAAATGAGGTGTCCATCATCTAGAAGATATTCCGTATAAATACGTAATACAACTCGGTATACGTATCGAAATACATATACGCGTATTCGTACAAAAATACGAATAGCCAAGAGAGAAAATGATTAGTGAACAATAATACTAGAATACATATATATAAATACATATATATAAATTATTAAATCAAAACCTGATTAACAATCCGGCTTAATCCTAAGCCGCTAGTATTATCAACCGTCCGATTAAAGTCTGTGTAGCTTGTTGTAACGTTTTGGAAAAATCGTTATGCGAATTTTCCGTTTTAGGGTAAAATAGTCGGTGTTTTCCGTAAATACCCGGAAGTTATCAAATTTCAGTATAGACTTGACTACACCTAGTTTAACTAGAATAGTGCTAGTTTGCGGGTTTTGGGGGTCGTTTGAAAGTTTTGGTTCACATTGATATTTTCCCAAATTAAATTATTATTTTAAGTTGTTAATTATGCACTTAATTAGTGGTAATTGCAATTTTGGTTTGGGTTAATTACTTCTAAAGTGAATCTATGCTAATCTAATCACTAGATTTAGCTTAATCCATCCATAGAAAAATATCTAGATATTTGTGATTAAAAATTAATTTTTAAAAGAAAATAAATGAGGTGACTTAGATATTTAGTGCTTTAATTAGCATTTATTGCATTTTAGCTAGAATTTTCTTCACAAATTTCATAACACCCCCTCAGTTGCCCTTGGCCGAGCTTCCCCCCAAGTTCTGCCTTCTCTTTTTCTTTCCCCATTTTCATCATCTCCAAGCTCACAAAAATCATCACAAATCCGTAAATAATCCCACAAACTCATAAACAAATCATAACCCATCATTATTCATCACTAAACTTGCTTAGATCTTCAAGAAAGTGATCTTTTTGGATGCTAAAATTTGGTGTTAGTTGCTAAACTGAGATCTAGTGGAGGTATAAATTCTAACCCTAATCATTAATTTGTTTTTTAAATCTTTAAAGCTTACTTATTAGGTGTTTAATATAGCTTTAATTGCATGTTTAGAATTTTCATGAAAAGGTTATGAAAATCAAGTTAGGGATTTGATTTGTTAAAATGGTTAATCAAGATGTGTAGACTTGGAAAACTTAATCAAATTGTGAGAATGTAATTTGTTATGTTTTCTAAGTTGTCTAATTGAGATTAATAGCAAACTAACTTTTAGTAAATCATTTTTTGGTGAGATTAAAATTGTGGTAAGGGTTAGGATGACTTAGTTATGCTACTTTGTGATGATTGTGATCGCTAGAATTTGTGTAAACTTTTAGACTTGAGCTAAAATGATATAAAGTGCTTACTAGTTTTTCGGTAAATTTAGACGTGGGTTTTAATGGACGTGGAGATGACGTAAATATTATTATCTATGATAATTATTGTGTTGTGAATGAGTATTGGTACGATTGGGTTTTTGGCGTGGCGGTTTTCATGAATAGCGACCCTAGTTAGGGTTTTGGCTATGTTTTCCGGTATTGAGATTCTTGGTATTGAGATTTGATATTGTATTTGGTCGTTGGATGTCTGTACGTCAACGACAAGGGTTTTTCCGATTGTTTTGCATGTGTAGGCTATAGGTTCTATCCAATGAGCGCACCGAGTGCCATATTGGATTTCGAAACTTGATGTTAATAGCTTCGCGATTTCATATAGATTGTAGGTACATTCGCGTGGATTCCGAGACGACGAAGCACATCGACTACGGCTAAGCGAGGAGTTTAGCAGGTGAGTATATTTATATCTACTGGGAAAGTCGGGTGGATAGCGTATAGCACCCCCGCATATTTTGAATGGAACTGATATATACATAGAATACTGTAGGAGAAACCTATACTTGAAAACTATAGATGTGGTTAAAAGATAGTTAGATGTGATATTAATGATTTAATAAAGATCAATATATGAGATGAAGGATTTAGGGACATAACTCTTGGACATAATATGATAAGAATGATGACTCAGATTGATAAAAGGATATGAAAGGTGAATGTGAATCACAACATACATACAGATTTGTAGTTGCACGAGTTTAAGTATGAGTTTTAGAGTATAATAACATGAGCTTCAATTGATGTAATGCTTATGTAAAATGACTTGATGTGAGAGGTTGATGCGATAAAAAGAGTATACGATGAGATATGATGACTTGGCTCATGTGTCGTTATATGGATGCGAGTCGATAAGAGATAGTTGATACCTTGTCGTTCCCCTGATACGAGATTTATGCGATGTGACCTGAGAGATATGTATATTTATATATATATATATATATGGATAATGATTGCAGAATGAGTGATATGCAGTACGAGACTTAGATCCGTACCCCCTGTTGTTGTATAGGTTGATAGAATCCCCTTTTGTTTAATACTGCCGTACGGTGGGTTACCGTACGTGATGAGTTTTACCGATTGACTTATCCATACCCATGATTAGAGGATTCCGTACGATGGATTGTACCGTATGTGATATTGTGAGGCTGGATGCCGAATGATAGATTCACCGACTCGGTCATATTAGATACGTATACCTTATAACATTTAGTTCACGATGTGCATTATGCTGCATTCATGTTATTCTCATTGCATTTCATATACATGTGCTAGTACACCTACACTATTATGGATGATGCGTATGTTACACTTACACAGATTGCCGGCTCACACACTTCATCATCGATAATTGCTATGTCGCTTACACAGTAGAATTGCTGCATCATGCTATGATATATTGCTATGTTTACATCCCTATACTAGGTTGCATGATATACCTGCTATGCTCACATCATTATGATATGTCGCATGATATACTTGCCATGTTCACATCACTGTTCTATGTTGCATGATTTACTTGCTATGACCACATCACTATGCAATGTTCCATGATTTACTTGCTATGATCACATCACTGTTCCTTGTTGCATGATATACGGATATGCTTATATTTTGTTATATGTCGCATACATCATGCTTTATGATTATACGCATTGAGATATGTTGTTTTCATGAAATTTTGGATTTGAGAACCGTGGATATGTTTTCAAGAAATTATGTGTTGTTTGAAACCCAGTTTCTCTTGATATGATATTTCTGTGCGTCCACCATGAGTTTTCTCGGTTCTGAGACTTGTGTTATATACACGATGCCAGGAGTGGAGTGGGCCGTGTGCGGGTACATGGTGGGGCCCGGTATGGTTCCCCTCGGCAAGATGATCGCAGATGATGGCGATGAGCCTAGAAGGCAGGGCAAGTACCTACCGGTGATAGTATTTGGACTCGGCCGTTATCGTGGGGATACCGACCGAAGTAATCTACGGACATGACATCAGGGCCAGTCATGGTGACGGCGCCTGAGTTATGAGGATTTACGTGTCGATGCTGGATACGTGTTTCATGATGGTTCGAGTGTCGATGTTGGACACTCAGGATTCCATGATTTTGTTTTGTCGTGAGGGACACACGTTTAATTATATCCTCATATTTACTTGCATATTTTTTTTATGATATTTACTTGTAGGTGTTGTTGTATCAGTGGTTGATACGTGGACGAGATCCACCCGCATACATGCATTGATTATATTGTTGGACGAGATCCACCCGCATACATGCATTGATTTTATTGTTGGATGATATCCACATACATACATGCGTTTACTTATATTGTGGGATGAGATCCACTTGCTGATAAGCATTGATTATGTTGTTGGCACATATGCAGATACGGTCACCCTAGATATCATAGTATTACCTTTATGATATAGTTGACCTAGGAATCGTTGTTTAATTCGATTTCTACCTGTTGATGTTTTCTACTCACGAGTTGGCAACTCACCACCGTTGTGCCTCAGTTCTTGCAGGTTGTCCGCTTAGATCTATAGCTGCATCGCTGGCACACAGCTTGTTTTCGGGTGTTTTGCTTTGGTTGGTGGTACATGTTGGATCATACCCCTCTCGTATTTGTTATTCCTTCTGTATCTAGTCAACTCCATCAAATCAGAAACTATTAATTGTATATGTTGAAGATTTAGAAGACTTGTAGTTGTGAGACTTGAGCGATGGGTTTTATGTTCGCTTTGGGGTTGATGTCTTGCTTTACATTATTTCCTTATGTGTGTAGGGTGTTTTTTTTTCACTCCATTGAGATGGGAATACGCGCGCGCTTGTCAGGCGCATTACAGATTCCCCCTGCCTAGGGTAGGCTGGGTTTATTGATTGTGGGGATCCGAATCTCCGGCAGCCGCGGACTATGCTGTCGTTAATTACCCCACGGCTTTTAGAGCGAGAGAACCTCCGATTGATGGGTTAAACATGTCATGTGAACTCAATGTGCAGTGTTGTGTTTTGGATATATCGGGGGCCCCACAGAGTTTTTACGGGGGTCCCGCTACCCGGATAGCGGGCTGGGGGCCAAGGGGGCTAACAGCCCCCTTGTGGGATGCGGGGCAGCGCCCCGACCCAAATTTTTTTTGAGAGGGATAGTGTTGTAGATTTTGTGTGTGTGTGTGTATGTGTATGTATTTGTGTGTGTGTGTGTATATATATATATAAGGGAAAGGGCATCCAAAGGATGCGTGGCGGCCAGCGCCTCGCGTGCATGGCACGCAGCGCACTAGGCGCTGGGCGCGCCACGTGCTCGGCACGTGGGCGCAAGCACACTGGGCGCCCCACGTGCTCGGCACATGGGCGCAAGCGCACTGGGCGCACCACATGCCGAGCGCAAGCGCCCTGGGCGCTGGGCACGCCACGTGCTCGGCACGTGGGCGCAAGCGCACTGGGCGCTGGGCGCACCACGTGCCGAGCGCAAGCGTCGTGGGCGCTGGGCGCGCCACGTGCCCGGCACCTGGGCGCTAGACATTGGGCGTCAAACAGAAAGGGGACTTTGGTCCCCGCAATGGGAGCTGTGCTCCCGATTTGTGATGTTAAACTCCTAAAAAGTTCAGAAATGATCAAAGGGGGGCTGCTTTGTTTCTCCCTTTGGCTCTGGATCTTCCCAGGATAGGATTTTTGGAGATGGGTCTCCTCCTTCCTCCTCTATTGGCTGGGTCTTGAAGAACAAGAAGTATGAGATTTTAATGATCTCTTCTTTTTGAGATCTGATGAGAGATCTGAGTTCCCCTTTGTGGGTTTTGTGGTGGAAAACTACTTAGTTTTGAAAAAGAAAGAGTAAAACTTTTGATTTAATTCAAAAGAAATGAGAAGGTTTAGAACCTTGGAGAAGAAGCAGGAGGCACAAAGAACCCTAGTTTTTGGGGGAATGAAAATTGTATATTAGATATTTTCATCATGTTGCCTCTTATAGGCTTACACATTTACATATAGCCCCTTCGGCTTTACAAAATGGCATTTTGCCTATCCCATGGCTCATGTGCTATTTCTTTTTGCATATAAGCCATGGGCTTACAAAAATTTGGCTTTATGCCCATTTTGTTTACATTCATGCAAAAAAATTACATAGAAATTATTTATTACATGACTTTTTATTTTGGCATGGAGGAGGGCCGGCCGCTTCATGTTCGGACTCGACCTGGGCATTGGCCCACTTGATCTGGGCTTGGGCCCACTTGGCACTTGGCTTGGGGTTGACCTTGACTTTGACTTGGTCAACCGGGGTGCAAATTTTGACCCCAAAAGTTTGGATCTTCGCCGTTGGACGTCGTATACTTGTTGTTATACTTGTGGTGGTTGTTTCCGCCGTTGGGCGTGTTTTGCTCCCATTTGGGGATGCTTTCTTTTTATTCTTTGTTGTACCCGTTTCGGGGCTAGTTTTTACAAAGGAGGTGCTACCAAATTTTTTTATGAAAACAAAGGAAAAGAAAAAAATAAGTTTAAGGTTTTGTACGTAAGGTTTCCTAGTGTTGTATAAATGTTTTCATTACTTACTTCTGTTGGAAGGTTTAGATTTCTGGGTTTTTGGCTTACTTAGGTTATGTTACGTCTGTAGACGTTGCGTAATTTAAGTGTCGGTCATGAGCTAATATTTTGGGTCGTGACAAAGTTGGTATCAAAGCGCTAGGTTTAACCTTGGTTCGAGTCTATGTTTGACTATATGGAGTCTGGGGCGTAATTTATTTCGTTAAATAGGCTTGACCTTACAGAACTTAGACTTGAACAAGGGGGTATTAGAACCGAACTTTCGTTTTATAGGCAGACCCTGATTGATGTAGTAGGTAGCATGAGTAGAGTGACGTACCGTACGTATGTTCCGCGGCATATTTACGATACAATACTCCACTTAAGTGACCTTAGTATGTACATATGTTGAGATCGGTGATTCTCTTCATCCCCTTGATTGTACATCCAGTTGAGATCCTTGATTCTATTTGTTTCCATGATCATACCCTCACTGATTCTGTTCCTCCTTATGATCATGTATTCGTTCTAGATCTGTTGATTCATTTCATCCCTTTGATCTATTTTCGTCGATACTTGGTTGAGATTCCTGTCACCATGGTTTGAGCGCAGATTGAGCTGCTTCTAGCGATACGGTCAGGGCGAGCTCGTCGTGGACGAGGACTGACCATCGTGTTTTCTGGTGACAAGGGAACGTATCAATTTAGTGGTTATGTTGTGACCTCTCTTTTGAGACAGGTGTGCGGTTTTGTATCGGATGATCGGGCCATTTTTAGATGTTGCCTGTTGTGAGAGGACTGTTGATGTACAACATACCTCAGAGATTGTGATGTCATCTACGTTGCGGACAGATGACCCAGCTATTACTGAGATTGATATGATGTCTCTTCCAGAGCTTACGAGCTGAGATCGCTGGAGCTTCCAGGCAGAGATGCGACAGGTGATAGCTAGTCTATCTTGAGTTGAGAGACGGAGGTGATTCGTCAGATTTGATGCGCCGACGCAGGCCCAGTAGAGTTAAAGATTTCCAGCGTAGAGAGTCTTACTCAGATCTAGAGTAGATCGATCCAGAGATGACGTTGTTCGTCGGACGTGCCGAT